>JAHZTW010000001.1:470641113-470716305 GCA_020283515.1 Alliaria petiolata | reverse complement strand
TGCCTAAACAATGGCTGAAAAACTCTATTTATAGGCCTAGGTTTGCATCTTCAATTCCTTGGAGGATTAGGAAAAGTCTTGGAGATTTCATTTTCTTCAAAAACTGGAAACTTCACGTTTTTGGAAATTAGAAAACCTGGTGTCGATCGACACCTTGCGTGTAAATCCGCTCCTGACTTCATCACTTCGTGACTTCATTCCTTTAAACTCCAAATTGTATCTAAATCTCCAATTTATCTCCAATTGTACCTGAACCTGCAAAGACTCTATATAGACTCGAAAATAGTACTAAGACTCAATAAAAACACTTATATCATGGTCCAAATAATGGATAAAAACCATGATATATCAGTTACTTTAATATCACCGCCGGAATATGGCCTCCTGTTTATAGTGTATTTTGTTTTGTTTATTTAGTTTGTTTTTGCCTGTAGGAATGCAAATTTCTGTTTAGATCTTCATATCGATCTTTGACACATGTTTTTCCATCGGAGATGAAACACTCTACCGTCCAAAGCAAAGCATATATGTGCTTTATGGTGATTTCAATCCACCTCTCGTCTTTAGAAGGGAGATTAAAGATAAAATTTTGGCAGCTCCCTTGTTTGTTGATGATGGCACCTTCCAGAGACATAGATCAGCATATGTACGACAGCAGTTGCTGGAAAAAGTTTTGTTAGAATTTTGTGATCGGCGACAGGTACGTCATCACCTGATAACTATAAGGGATAACGTTTATGTTAGCTTGTGCCACTTGTATGCAGCCAAAAGAATCTCAAACATTCTAAGACACATGACTATTTCGATACATATATCACTTATTTTGTTTTGTTATAGTTTGTTTCGATGCATCAAAAATTTGTAAAGTATGCAAAACATTTTCTTTTCGTGATTTTTTTAGTCTCTCCCATAGGGTATGCCTACTATGGTAATATCACTTACTGGTTTTTACCAAAAAAGGATGTAATGGAATTGTTAGAGCATCATTATCGGTAAAATACGTTTTCAGTATATGTAACAAATATAATAGTAATATAATTAGATTTTAAATCATTAAAAGAATAAGCCATTTATTAATTGATATGTGTGCAGAGACATTTCTCATGGTTTCTCAAATGAGAATGGTTTTGATTCGCTCCCTTTTTTTTTCCTTTTTCCAATTTTTCATTAGTTAGAGACGGTGTGAGAGACGTTCGATATGGATGCTCTTAGAGTCTGATTATTGGGGTGACACTACAAAAATCGTTCACGATAACGTTGTTTTTTTAGGTTAGGGTCGCTTTTAAAATAATGCCAGAATTATAGGATCGTTTATAAAAACGACGCCAAATTCAGCGAAGCTAAAAAAAATTCGCATCACTTTTTTAAATGACACTATAATTAAATTTTAACGTCGCTTCTATTTTTTTTAATATCGTTTCTGTTAAACGTTTCTACTCATAATATTAACGTCGCTTTTGAAAATGACATGAAAAAAATAGTTAGTATCAAAATTCACTAATGACGATAAGCGTATAGTTAACGTCAATTGATAAAAGCGACATTAACTCTCCAAGCAAATCGATACTAATATGTCATTAACATCATTTCATTTTTATAGGATAAAATTCTGTTATCTAATAGATAAATATATTATTTTGAACCATTTATTATATTGAATATTTGTTGCTAACATAAATTAAAATTAGACAATAAAAAATGTATAACTTTGAAATAAATAGAATAACTACCAGAATACATATGCAATTCATAATTAAACTTACGTTAGAGTTATCTACTACGAACGTACTGTCTTAACAGAATTAATTGTTTTTAAACTAACTACTTGAACTAGATAAACCTTCACCGAGCTTTCTTTCATGCCCATTCATCTCCCTTTTAAATGTAGTCCCTGAAATCACATAAACAAAGTAATGAGTGATGATTAATTTGAATATAAGAACACACATATACGACTATAGTTACCTTCTACAGTTGCAACTGGAGTTAGCCATTTGATTTACAAGTTCATACATCTTCTCCAATTTATTTTCTAAATCAGTCACCTTCTCCAGCTTTCCTTCTAATTCGTGAACCCGATTCCTTAAGCCTAATACTTCCGCCTCATTGGATATTGGAGTGGTACGGTTCTGAAAAGATGTCGAAGGAGTAGGACCAATACCAACACAACGCACATGACCAGGACGCTCGGCCCCAAATACTTGAGAGAATTCATCATTTATATTTGTGGTGGTATTCTCTGATGTGTTTCCCAGATTTTGAGTCATCTTTTCAGTTAGTTTTTCCTATAAGAATCAATGACATGTCTATAATCCAAATACACCATGCGTACAGAGCAATCTATTAAAGACTCTAAAGAATATATGAGTAATGTATGTAGAAACTAACCGATAAATCTCGAGCTTCTTCATTAACAAAGCTTCCATCAGCTTTTTGGCCTGTGCACACAAAAATTTCTCAGAGACTCGGACGTTTACCCGTCTTAATAAGCTGCAAAAATCTACCAAGTGAAACCAGCTATAAAATATCATAATGATTAATGCATTTTAAAAGGAAACTTACAATTTCCTTTGACTTTCGAAAAATGCTTTTTTTTCTAAAGTATGCGGTGTCTTGTGATAGCTCCTACTTCATGCAATTTCTGAAACTCAAATATGAAACCATCTTAGAAACTAATAACAAAAATCATTAAACAAACAAAATAAGGTTCCTTTATATTACCTTATTCTTTCCAGTAATCTTGCCATTGTTATTTCGGAATAAAACCTGGGGGAGCCTCTATAGCTTCCTCGGGAGTATTACGTCGATAATCTCGCCATAGACGACTCTTTATACCTTTGCACTTTTGACTCAGACTTTTCATCATAAACTTTTATAGTTCTCATTTGAAGCATCAAAATAGAACTTAGACTACATATACAAAATAATAAAAACAATTACAAAACGGATTCATCTAGTGTCATGGTAAAAACAAAAAATAGTATCATCATTATACCTGAATGTAATCCCAAACATCATCCTTTCGCCATGTTTGTACCTTCCTCCAGTCCACATATGTTATAGGAAACTTATTCACATCATTACTTAACATGCCAAGCCAAGTACCAAATAAACCTCCACTTCCGTTCTCATGTTGATTAAGTGGACCAAAATCAAGAAACTCTGCGATTCTCCATTCCCCATATATCTTGTGCAGTTAGACGCTCCTCTGTTACAACTCCATCAGAACCTGCAGAAAAATATGTAGTTATATACTCTTACTTTTGACCGCCTATGGAATGACACGTTGCTCTACTTACTGATTACGTTAACAACCCACTTTACTCTCTCACGTCCTTGTGTATATATAGGCGATGTCGTCTTTTCAAGGTGCTCCACATGGTGAGAATTATTTCCATTCACTTCTCCATCTTGTGTCTCCTCGACATGATCAGAATCATAGTTGTCCATTTTATCTAAAAGAATCAGAAATGTTAGTCTTTCTCGTTTATATCAATACATACACACGTTTATTCATAACTAAAGCATAAAAGTCATAATCGTGAACAAACAAAGCTAAAGCAAGAAAAAATAACAAAATCCAGAGTACAATAGATTATGAACCAATGTAGAGTTTTAGTCTTTTTGGTTTAGGTCAATAAATAGAGATAAACAAAAAGAACTAAAGCATATAAGCCATAAACGAGAACGAACAAAGCTAAAGCAATAAAAACCTTAACAAATCCAGAATTATAGTAATTTAAATAGTCCCAAAAGCGGGAACAACCAAAGCTAAAAAAAAAAACATAGAATATTGGTCTTCGTGATGGTGGCAAAGCCTAAACATAGAAAATTAATCTTCTTCCAAAATATCTCGAACCAGCTGCAATTCAGGTACTTCATCTGAGAGAAGTGATCTATCATCAACAACAAAACCACCGGTGTCAATATTTCCAGATGGATCATCATCCATATCACAGTCACCCATATCATATAAGTCTTTAGGTTGGATATGCACTCCGACATTCCAACCATTCTCACTCGGATCTTCTACATAATATACCATATTTGCTTGAGAAGCCAACACAAATGGTTCATCTTCCTCGCCATCACTAGAGTGTATTATACGAGAAAGATTCACCATATCATGACCAAAATTGTCTCTTTTGTATCCCCGATTATCACGAGTATCTGCCCATTTGCACTTGAATAATACAACTCTAAACTTCTCGTAGTAGTTTAGTTGAACGATATCCACTAGCTTTCCGTAGTACGGAACATTTCCAGCCCTTGGATTATCGTCACGAGATGATGCATAACTCATGGTCTCGGCAAAAATATAAACACCACAGTTCTGTGTTTTTAAATCACCATCTCGTTCTAAAGTTCTATATTTATAACCGTTAATGTTATATGATGAGAACTTCAAAACCTTATCTGATGGACCATTATCAATATATCAAATATTATCATTGATACCATCAACCTCGTTTTTCTCTACTTTTTGTTTAAGCCACTTATCAAAACAAAGATGGACTTCACGATTTACGTCTAAGGTATGACGCCGTTTCCTCCCACGATTGTTTATTTTTCCTATCCCAGCTTTAAACTTCCTATATATTTATATAAAAAAAAATAGATTAGTATGTTTAATAATACTAGAGACATAAATAAGTGTAACTGTTAAGTGATTCTTACTCTCGTATTCCATCAAGAAATGGACAGCAGATCAAGATATACCGATGCGCTTGTTGCTTTTCTTTAAGACTTAGTGTCGCATAGTGGCTACCACAATAGATCTTCCCAGCGTTGGAAAGACAATGAGAATTTCTGAGTCAGATCCAAGACTATGGCTAGATATCGGAATACCATTTACTCTTCCAATACGATTGAATCGTGTCTCTATCCCACCCAGATACATTGAACAAAATGTCAGACATTCATCTGCCAAATATTGTTCACATATGGATCCTTTAGGTTGTGCCCAATTTCTCACATATGACTTGAAACGGCCGAGGATCCTAAAGAAGCAACACATAAAACTTTATCCTCAAATGTATAATGTTAAATATCTGTTTATCTAACTATTTATTATATACATACCTCTCAACTGGATACATCCAACAAAATTGAACAGGACCACCCAATCTTACTTCCTCAGTCAAATGCATTGTTAAATGCATCATCACTGTGAAAAAGATGGAGGAAACAACATCTCCATATGACATAGGGTAAAGACGATCTTTATTTGCAAATTGAGTAACTCCCTTGTATCGATCACTTTTGAGCAAATTTCTCGAAAGAAATGACATAACTCGGTTATAACAGCTGTCACGTTAGGTGACAACACGTTTCGTATCGCAATCGGTAACAGGTGACCCATAATAACGTGACAATCATGGCTTTTAAGACCATGAATTTTGTGTTGTTTCACATCAATACAATTTGACAGGTTTGAAGAGTATCCATCTGGTAGCCTAGCACTATGTAAAATACAGAGGAAAATATCTTTCTCTTTATTAGTTAGTTTGAAAGATGCTGGAGGATACTTTCCATTATCACCCAACCATAATTCAGATCGTATACCCAATGCAAGTAGATCTTTCCTCGCTTCAAGATTGTCCTTAAACCTTTTTTTGACGTCTAATAATGTAAATACAACATTATCGAAGACATTCTTCTCTATGTGCATTACGTCTAAATTATGTCTTAACAAAGCATGTTCCCAGTATGGTAGTTCAAAGAATATACTCTTTTTTCTCCACTGCTTTCCCCCTGCGCCACTAATTCCGACACGGTCTTTGTCTCTTTTGCTAGTCTCTACACTTTTTCCAAATATAAGATCAACCATTTCTTGTTGTTGCAAAATCATTGAGCCTAGTGGTGTTTCTGGAGGATTTCTTAACTCTTCTTTTCCATCAAAATGTTGTTTATCGAGTCGAAACTTATGATCATGCTGCAGAAAGCGTCGATGACCCATAAAACAGTTCTTCTTCCCATGTTTCAGACGTAGTTCAACAACATCATAATTACACGATGGACATGCTAATCCCGTATATGTATTCCAACCAGATAAATTTCCCAATCCCGTAAAATCACTAATAGTCCACATCAAAGCTGCACGCATACAAAACATTTGCTTCGTTGAAGCATCAAATGTTTGCACACCATCGGCCCACAACTCTTTAAGTTCCTTGATCAAAGGCTGTAGGTAAACATCAATATCATTTCCAGGCATTTGTTTTCCTGGAATAATCATAGATAATATCATCGATGACTGTTTCATTGCCATCCAGGGAGGAAGGTTGTATGGAAATAAGAAAACCGGCCATATACTGTAGTTTGTACTCATAGCACCATAAGGGTTAAAACCATCTGTAGCCAACCCAAGCCGAACATTTCTAGCATCTAATGCAAAATCAGAAAACCGTTGATCAAATGTTTTCCATGCTTCACCATCTCTTGGATGTCTTAGTTTCCCATCTTGTTTTACTTATGAAGCATGCCATGTCATACTCTTTGCAGTTTTGGATGATAGAAACAATCTTTGCAATCGTGGTTTTAATGGAAAATAACGTAAAACCTTAGCAGCTTGTCTTTTCTTTTTCGTTTTCTTTTTCTTTTCGACCTCTTCTCCTCTAACATGCACGTTTTCTTCTTCTCTTTTTCTTGATTTCCAACGTGATGTTTCACAAATATTGCATAAATCTCGTTCAGCATCTTCACCCAAAAAATAACATGCAATCATTTGGGCAAGCATGAATTGATTCATGATCTAGCCCAAGCTTACAGATTGTTTTTTTAGATCATGGAGTGAAGCAAGAAGCTTTGCATGCTCAAACGCTTCCCTTAGAAGATCAATTATCATTGATATCCCCTATCACTAATCCGAGTGAGACATTTGATGTGATATAACTTAAGCATAAAACTTAACTTTGAGAATGAAGTGCACCCCTCATAAAGTTCTTCATGAGCATCAGCTAATAACTCATCAAATGCTCTTCTTTCATCAGAAATTGGAGATTGATCAACAGTTTCGTCTTGATTAAGTGGCTGGTTAGAAGAACCAGCACCATCATCAAAGTTTCTACCCAAGTTTGGAAATACATCATCTAGTTGATCCATTGTCGCATCCTCATTCAAATTGCCACTTTGTGGAGGTTCCACCAACACTGAAGTTTCAGTACTGGTGTTTAACCGTTCACCATGGAAGTGCCAGTTTATATATCTAGGTAGAAAACCATAATACATCAAATCTCCGTATATATCTTCCTTATATTTATATTTGACGAGACAGCATCGACAACAAGGGCACTTTAACATGTTTGTATCAACCTTAGCAAAGGCAAATTCTAAGAATGCTTTTACACCAGTGATATATTCTTCAGATAAACGGGGTTTATGAATCCATGACTTATCCATATTACCCTATATATAACAAATGCAAGCAAAAGAATCGTATATTTCTACTGAGAAGATAATTTCATCCAAAAGTATGATAGTATAAAAATCTCAAATTCTCAATTTAATAACCGTAATTTTGAGCTACGAAGTAACACTACTATATAGCAAATCTCCAGACAGAAAGACATGTAGAAACAAATAACACAGATTGTAAGAAAAGTAACTGGAAAAACTCCAATGAAAAGCAAAGCAGTGAGAAACAATTTGCTGCAGAAAAAAACCACAAAATCGGTCTAGTTTCAGATTAGACTGGAACAATATAGTGTTGTATGTTGCAATCTGTGAAACCACAATGAAATATCAAAAGAGTAAGTGATTTGGAACAAAAAGGAATAAGAATAAGTAATATGAAAACCCAATAAAAGAAAAAAAAATAGTAATTGATGATATGCAGTAAAAGGAACAATAAACCAGTCTCAATTGAATGATTTAGTCAGAGCCGATCAAATTTCTAGATTCATGGGAAGAAGATGCAACTAAAATCCCAACTAAATAAGAAATGGATCAACTGATGGGTTTATATCGATTCAATTATGTCAGATTATGTATGAACAGCTGTAACCGAGCTATACTCTAAAACAATTGTAGACACTGCAGTTCTGAATCAAACCCTTAACGAAGTAGTTCGTAGATGATCGATATAACTAAGAAATCAGATACCTATAAAATTCAACTAAATTAGTCAACGCAATATAAGAGACGTACCTGATTGTGAAGAAATCTGAGCTAATTTCAACGCCAAATTATAGTACCCTGCTTTATGAGGCCGAGAGAAAGCCAAATAGGCAAAATCAATTTTTAATACCCAATTACTTGAAAAATATATTGACGAAGGAAGAAAATCAGGATTGAAATCTCCGAAAGCTACCCAAAATTTTTACTATCCAAGCATGATTGCAGTACCAAGAGTCGCTTGTAGTTATGGAGTCAAATTTGTTTTAAGAAACTAGAGCAAAATCTGGAGTTAAATTTGTTTTAAGAAGTGAAAAAATAGAAATTAGAGCTCCAAAATTTCGATCCCCCCCCCCCTAGCGGGAATTACAAAAATACTTCCGCCGGATTTTTAAATTAATAAAATACAAATATATACATAAATACAGATATATATGTACTGTCGATTATCCTAAATTGATACTAAATCTAATATTAGTATCAGGTTGGATAAATGATGCTAAAAAATATACCCCACTAACATCGCTCACGAATAACCGATGCAAATTGTCATATTTTACCGTCGTTTTTAACAACTGAAGCTAATTATGATAATAAATTTTTATTTTAGCTTCGCTTTTAAAAACGTCATTAGGAAACCGATTCTATGTATCATTTTTTTAGTAGTGATGCATCTTCTGTGGATTCTTTAAGTTGTCAAGCATTGCCATTTACTTAGCCTGCACAGCTTACCTTGTGTTTATAAAGAGAAGCGACTCATCTACTTACCACAAGTATTTCACAAACTGTGAAGAGACTTCCAAGACAAGACATTGTCAGTTTGCAGTTACCTTGTAGAGTGTCTACATCTAGTGTTGATGTTGATTGAACAAGATTCCACTAAAATTAGGCTTAAATCATCCACAAAAACCGTTCGATAGTACAAGCGGAAATGTCCTTACTTTAAAAGATATGGTTAAGTTATTTTTTTAATTCTCTCAATTTTTGTAGTTTTATAATAACATCAAATAATAAAATCATTGCTAACATTATCATATTTTTTCTCAATTTTGTAGTTATATAATAACATCAAATAATAAAAGCATTGCTAACATTATCATATCATATGTATGAGCAAATATATTTTCAGTTATTTATGTGCTTCAGATTTTATCAAACTCTACTATATACAATCGCACGACAAACAAACATATAGGTGTGGTCAATTCTCAAATACCAAACGATTGTATTACAAATTTATAGGAATCAAAAAATAGTTAAAGCAGAAATTTATGGTTTTGGATTTTTAGAAATTCAAAAACTAAATACGTAAATCAACACAATGCAAATTCAATTAAAAAAAACACTAGGTTATAGATTAATCGCATAGATTCATAAATGATAAATAATTAATCGATAAATATGGAAATAATGAGGGTATAATCACTGTATAACGGTTTTTATAAATTTATAGGAATCAAAAATAGCTAAAGCATAAATTTATGGTTTCATAAGTAAATTAAAGTAATTTAAGATAGGGGTAGACTGTGATCTTCAAACTCGGAACATTATATTGTTTTGGAAATGTTGGCTTTGAAATTAGAGAAAGAAACAATAAATTTCAGATATTCAGTTTGGTCAGACATCTGATACTATATAAAATAACATAAATAGATAATTGAAGAAGTTTATGAATCATTATTAACAAAGACGATTACATAGTTATATAATACATAAAGAGTATTGGATTACAGAGTATTGGACTGTAGAGATGATTACAAAGTTATATAATACAAACTATATGGGATACAATTGCACTTGATACAATATTGTACTTGATATGGTATCCCCATAGTTAACAAACCAAAAAGTTAAATAGAAAGTAAAAACATAAAATAATAATTTATATTATCGAGGAATAAACAACTCAATGGATGTTCATACATCATGGCATAAACTAAAAATCTCATTCGCACAACTCATATAACATACTGTTTCGTCGAATCTCTTCAATATTTTTTCTTGACAATGATTCTTGCAAAATTCATAAATTGGTCGAGAAAAATGACTAATGCAAAGAATTTGAACCTGCGATCCATATAATTCTACAGATAAACCAGGCTTCAAATATGAGTCTTTACCGAATAAGCATTCAATATGAAAAGTGGTGCAACAATCTTTGCACCAATAGAATACTTTTGTGTTTGTATATTCTAAATCGCGCTCGCACACATCACACCAATCGTTGTCACATACTTCTTCCCCACGTAAAATTTTGAGAAAGTGTTTTTCATATTTATAGCTGGCTTTGTATGGTAAGGTAACACACTTGGTACACACAATAAAATCGCACTTGATGCAATTTAATTGTTAGTAACATTATGTTTCGCACATGTCGCATATCGGCTTTTCTTCTGGATCTAAAGATAAGAACAAGGTATGCTCATGATTTTGTAATCAAACGGCTCAACAATTGAAGCACATCATGCATCTAGATGAAAGTGTATTCTCATGTGCGACACTCGTAGAAAAAGCCACCACAAACACGATCACAAGCATTACATGTGAAGGAACCAAAACCATGCTCACTATCTCCTAATGATGTGTGGAGAATACATGCAATCTCTATGAGCTACAAAGTTGCATACAAGACAAGCATAGGTGGGATATATTTTTAACAACCAACCACAAACGTTGCAAGTTAATGAAGTTTGTCTAGGAAAAAAAGTGAGAGGATGGTCATGCCTTTTTGGTTGGTCTATAACAAAGGATGTCAATTTCATCGCACAAACTAAATGCATGATAACTTCACATATGATACAAAACTATGCGAGATATGCTGCTATTCTTTCACAACATAAACACTCAAGTTCACGAACATTATTATAATAAAAGTAAAGATGGAGACAATGATCAGGGTGATAAGAGTGTTTGGTTTTTAGAGGAGGCTCAACGCATTTTTGTGGTACATTATATGACAGTAGTCATTATATAACTTCACATGCGATACAAAAATATGCGAGATATGCTGCTATTCTTTCACAACATAAACACTCAAGTTCACAAACATTATTATAATAAAAGTAAAGATGGAGACAATGATCAGGGTGATAAGGGTGTTTGGTTTTTAGAGGAGGCTCAACGCATTTTTGGGGTACATTATATGACAGTAGTCACAATAAAAATAAGATGTGCCAAAATTTGAGCCGTAGCATATACTACACCCACCATTGGCATCAAATTCTTTATTGTTGCATCAAAACGAAGGAGATACTGGATGATTAAGGTACCACTTTTTTTTAATAAAAATCCTACTCGGGGGACGAAATGAGTGGAAAAAATGTGACATAGTGTTGTATATTGGAAAAGAGTTGGAAAGAAAAATAAGCGGAATCATTTTTCTTAAATACTATGTCTAGGGATTAGAAAAGACATAGAAAATGCAGGAGCTCGTCGCCACCGTTGGAGAAGAAAAAGAGTTTGGTCAAAAAAGCTACTTTCACATTTACTGTAGTTATGGGAAGAAAAAGAGTTAGGTGAGAAGTTTTATTGTTTACAAATTTGAAACATAAATGTTGTAAATCCGAGGTTCCGCTTAGATCGTAATGTTTCTTTTGTACAAATGTTATCTTTATTTAGTGATTTATTATGTTCACACACTGGAGTGGTGACACAAAATTTTTAACAACCAACCACAAACGTTGCAAGTTAATGAGGTTTTTCTAGGAAAAAAAGTGATAGGATGGTCATGCCTTTTTGGTTGGTCTATAACAAAGGATGTCGATTTCATCGCACATACTGGATGCATGATAACTTCACATATGGTACAAAAATATGCGAGATATGCTGCTATTCTTTCACAACATAAAAACTCAAGTTCACGAATATTATTATAATAAAAGTAAAGATGGAGACAATAATCAGGGTGATAAGGGTGTTTGGTTTTTAGAGGAGACTCAACGCATTTTTGTGGTACATTTTATGACAGTAGTCACATTAAAAATAATATGTGCCAAAATTTGAGCCGTAACATATACTACACCCACCATTGACATCAAATTCTTTATTGTTGCATCAAAACGAAAGAGATAATAGATGATTAAGGTACAATTTTGTTTTATAGAGAAATCGTACTCGCGGGGCAAAATGAGTGGAAAATATGTGACATAGTGTTATATATTAGAAAATAGTTGGAAAGAAAAATAAGCGGAATCATTTTTCTTAAATACTACGTCTAGGGATTAGAAAAGACATAGAAAATGCAGGAGCTCGTCGCCACCGTTGGAGAACAAAAATAGTTTGGTCAAAAAAGCTAGTTTCACATTTACTATAGTTATGGGAAGAAAAAGAGTTAGGTGAGAAGTTTTATTGTTTACAAATTTGAAACATAAATGTTGTAAATCCGAGGTTCCGCTTAGACCGTAATGTTTCTTTTGTACACATGTTATCTTTATTTAGTAATTTATTATGTTCACACACTGGAGTGGTGACACAAAATTTACTGCGAATGGGAGAAACACACGTGGAAGACCATCAACATTAAGAGCACATCCACTAATGGCGGATAGAGAGATTCATGGGGGTCATTGTGCTTTTGGAGAACTAAACTGGTCACTAATTCCTTCTGTCGACCACGATGATCGTGCAAGAGCAAAGAAGCAATAAGGTTCAAAGAAAGCGAATCTCTCTGCTTCGAGGAAGCAGAGAGTTAAGCTATAGATCAATGAAGAAAAGAAGCTCACTTTCAGTGAGTTCCTCATACACCCATCTGGCATGGAGGCTGTAATCGCTAAGGCTTTGCAGAGTTATCATTTAGATGTTGATAATGATAATACTTACAGGTTCGTCTTCTAACCCTCTAGTCTCAATGTTCACAGGGCACTGAGAGTTTCTCTTATCTTTCACTTTCAGTGAGTTCCTGAAACACCCATCTGGCATGGAGGCTGTTAGCACCTTTACTAGTTTCTACACTCCCACTGTTATTATTCTATACATTCACTATTTAATCTTTTTTTACCATATTCATTTTCCATCGTGGAATAGGACATAAAAAATAGGTTGAAGAGAATTGTCGTGGCTGGCTGCTTCATCTGAGGAGATTGAGTTCTATGTTTGTGATATGGGATGGTACTTCAAATGATGGTATACCAAAAATAGTTTACCATCTTTTTTCACATGTTGAAATCCACCGTCTGAATCCATGTCTACACCCACTCATTCTTTATTCTAATTGTGTTCGGATCTTTAATATTACAGTAGAACCTCTATAAATTAATACTCGATTCATTAATACCTCGCTAAATTAATATTTTTTGTCAGTCCCAAAATTAGTTTTTCAACCAAATAATATATCTATAAATTAATAATCACTATAAATTAATATTTTTTTATAAAACCTCACGGTCCCAACGTTATTAATTTATAGAGGTTTTACTGTATCTGCTAGACAAAAATTATGTTTTAACAATTTCCCCTATATATATGATATTTTGATTCCAAATGTTTCCTTCTACTTTTAGGAATTTGATCCTTAACGTGAAAATGGTGTAAATTTTGTTTTTTTTTTGGGTACTTTTGATAATACTCTTTCTCCTTAATTAAAGATATTTTTTTGTCTTTGCACCTAGTTTTCGTACTATCCAAAATTGTTTGATTAAAGATTTGGATGGATATAGTATAATATGTGATGCAAATCGTGCATAACAAGCGGGATAAATATGTTTAGTGAACAACGAATGGAACATACGAGACAAAAGTTAAATGGTGGAAAAAAAAACATGACTTTAGTCTCTACAATATTATTTAAGAAGTCAGTTTCTTATGTGTGCACTAACGTTCATTATCACGAGATCAACGACAAATGTATTCTTAATGAGTAAAATAGATTTTGGATATTTTTTTTTTTTTTGAATTAAGAGAAAAAGAAAAATATATATAACGAAAGGAAAATTGTTTTTTTGTCAATGAAAAAAATTGTTTATATAATATTATTTTAAAATGTATTTTCTTTCTTGCCATGCTTACAATATACGCTTTATTACGTCTTCTCTTATGAAAAGCCAAACCGACACAATAAGCATTGCGATTGATTCGAAGATCACTTACAGCTTGCCTTACTAATTAATGTGCCCATTTGCTCTCCAAAATTTGATGCCATTATCTATATAAATGAGGAGCACTTCATAAATATACAATTGCAGTCATATAAAAAAACAGTTGCAAAATTCGATATAAAACCATATAATCTACGAAAAATGTTCATTTAAAATGCAATTGGCAATTTAATTACTTAAGTTTGCGTTGTCTTCAGAATATTAGACTCACAAAAAGTCAACGTTAATATCTTTGTTTTTTCGTTCATTTATTTTTCTCATGATTAAATTTACGAAGTCAACATTAATTTTTCTCATGGTTAAATTTACGAAGTCAACACTAATTTAGAGATTTAATCTGCGCATACGATAGTTGAAAAATAAATCTGTCGATTTCAAATATTTGAAGAATGAAATGAGCATTTTTCCTATAATCTACTCGATATTATGATATCAATATTAGACTAACTCATAATTTTATTTTACAAAAATATACATTTTCGATAGCAACCGAATCAACCAAAGCAATCAATGTTCCATAAAACCAAGTCATACATATAGAGAAGGTTCATGGCCAAGACCACCATTTGGATGGATTAAAAGCAATTATGATGGATCTTTGTTCAATAATAACTTGGAGTCGAAAGCTTGATGGATTGTTTGTAACCATCAGAGCATGTACTTAGGGTCGGCGCAAGCATTAAGAAGACGAGTTTCAGGTTCTTTGCAATGCGAATATCAAGCTCTCATCATGGCTATGCAGTACTGCTAGACGAAGGGATACAAAAAGATTATGTTTGAAGGTAACAACAAGGAACTAATGGAAATAATGAATGTTTTGACAAAAAACTTTCACAATTTCAACTGGACAGGTGAAGCAAGATTTTGGCGAGATAAGTTTTAAGAAGTTCAATTCACATGGGTACCAAGGGAGCTAAATCGAGCAGCAGATACACTATCTAAAATGCAATTAAGCAATGATATTTCCTATGTATCTCATTTCTATGTACCAAATAGTATAACTCAAGCGTTACATGATGATCTCTGTAATTCTTTATCAAATTAAGGCAAAGTAGACATTAAAAAATAATAATCAAGGTATACTATATGATGTTTCATAATTAAACAGTCCAATCCCTACAGTATATATTTTAACCGATGCGAGATGGGTTAAATGGACGGATTAACTTATTTTGGCACTTATAAATGTGCAACTACATTCATATAAAAAAATAATCGCAAATTTGATTATGAAATCATATAATTTACATGATTATTACGAAATTTATATCAAACTAGTTCTTATTCTAAAAAATTATATACCATATTGATATCATAATAATCAGGCTTTGATTATATAATATTTCATAATTGATTTTTTATATTAAAAATTGCATCACATAACTTTTAAAACCGATTATTTTATTAAAATCAAATATCATAAAATTATTTCAAAATTCATGCTTTCGAATTACACACAACGCGGATTCAAATCTATGATTCCACATTACACACAACGCGGATTCAAATCCTGTTGATAATAAAATAGTTTCAAAAGGTATAGCCTAAGAGAGAATCGTAAAAGATACATGGTGCTCTCGTTTTAGTGATTAAAGCGATATATACTTCTTACCCGCAGTGGTAGAGGTTTTTACCAATCAGATATAGATAATATATACTGATATCAAAAAGAAAAATAAACACAATATGCAGATAGATAATATATACGGAATATTTACATGGTTTTAGGTAGAAATATGTACACATAGGGTTTTACGCATTAAAGACCATAGAAAAAAAAAAAGCAACACAAACTACATATAAACATTTTGTTTGGGTTAGGATCAAATGTAACCTAAACGAACCAAAAAGATCAAAGTCAAGAATTGATGTTCATTTTTCTGGTTTGAGCATGAAACATCTCTGCGATATCTGCAGCCGTGCTGCAGTCCTCGGGATTCCTATCCGTCGCTTTACGGATAAACCTCGGAAACCTAACAGAGATGCCTCGGGACGGATGGACGAGACCTAAAGCTGCATTGTGAACAGGTGAGACAGTTAAATCCGCACCTCTGATCTCCCATACAACCTCTGCAGAAAACCACATGTCTGGTGTCTCCCCTGTTCTGTAGTAAGGCGGCTTTTTCGCTAGGATCTTATCTCCGGAGTAGAACTCTTTCATCTGCAAGAAAAGCAAAAAAAAATATAAATGATCATAGTTACTAGAAACACGCTTGAAATGGTTCTCAAGTCACACAATTAGGGATCGACATATAAACACAAACCGAACTAACAATGGTTGTTATTGGTTTCAGCTTCTATAAAACTATGAAACCGAAACCCGGAACCATAAACCGGAATGTCCACACTTCGTCACAATGTTGAATTCATATATTTCATCCTCAAAGATGGATGAATGGAGAAGTGCGAAAGTGTAGTTATGCTTTACATTACCTCGATGTAAAAGGCATCAGAGAACCCTGACATGACACGGCAGACACTCTGGAATTCCTCAGTCTCAGGGTTGAAACAGGCCATGAGGAATGGACTATGCCTACACACAAAAAGAAAAAGAAAAAAAAGAATTTATTAGGATGCATTTAAGAAATTAGCAACTTATGTTTACAATTAAGCAAGAGATAAGAGTTGGGAAACAAGTTTTTACTACCATCCCGCTTTTCTCCCGTTGCCATGCCAAGCACCTATAGGAACTAAATCCAATGTGTCACCTAATCCATCTACATAATCTCTCTTAACCTGAACAAGAAAAATTAGCACCATTTAATCCATTTCCGGCACTTTTATCTTTGATAAGATGGATAATTTACAGTACGAGACCTTGAGCCACGAATCAGAACGCTTTGTGGGGCAGTATCCGGCATCAACATCTAAAGATTTAACCATGATTCCTTCAGAAGATGACTGAAATGCTTCTTCTAGAAAAGCGTTTATTCTACACAAAGTGTCTTGATTATTCAAAGACGCTTCTTCTGCTCCCACCTATTAAAGAAAACAAAAAAAAACAGTTCAACGAAAACAGCTTCGTGATGTTCTGTCTATAACTTGTAGGTCAGAAGCTATCGTAGCACTTACAGTGATTTCCTTAGCATACTCAAGATAACCTGGCCTAGTCTCAGGGAAGACCTCCGTTAGACCTGAAAGGTTAGGCATATATGAACCTGATGAAGAAAATGAACACATCGAGATAAGAAAAAAAGAGAGAGGTAAGGTTTACGTCTTCGTCTGTCACGGAGGGGAAGAGCCAACAGCCTGCATTGTTACGCTCAGGAAATTACGACTCAATATACAAGTTACTAGGCGAAATGCAAATGAATATAAAAAATTATTGAGTAAAGGACATACTGTTCACCATTGAAGAACATAATATCAAACACAAAGACGCAGACTTCAACCTGGAAAGCCATTAGAATAAAAGCAATAAGTCTAGAAGAACTTCTTGAGAAACTAAAAACGAAAAACTTCAAGATGAAAGCGCCAATCATACTAAACAAAAACCAACAAGCCTCCTTTAAAACTAGATTAGTCGAGATTAACATGTATAAAGATGTTGGACTTCCATACTAACATTCAATTGGGAATGACATAAGTAAACGACAGGTTTAGAACCATGACTACAACAAAGAACAAAGGGGCCAAAACGGACTTGATATAACAAATCTACGGAGCTGCTGAAGTTTTTGATATAAATGCTGATCATCATTTATGTGTAGCAATAAAGTTGTACGGACACTGTGTTTAATACCTTAATGCTTTCTGTAGTTACCAACGCATCTTTGCTCCCTCTCTCTCTTGTTGATAACTCTTGGAATGACATGAGTTTGTTTCCATTCTTTCTATCAGTTGCAACCACCTGAACCCATAAAAAACCAATACTGGTTGATTTTGGAAACCCGCAAATGTTCCCTTGCCTCGTTTGGAGAGATGAAGATGCATAAAGTGAATTATATGAAAACATTCTCCTACCTCTGCGTCCAACATGAATGTCTCAGCAGCAGGGCAAGCAAACTGTTTTATAACATCAACCAGATCAGGAAATCTGGAAGTTGTTTCATCCCCATTTCGAGAGAAGATGCGCACAGTACCATCAAGTAACTGATGGATCTGCGCGCGCTGGCCATCATATCTGAAAGTAAAAAATTAGATGTAATATCAAGGTAATTCAAGACACAGAAGATTAGTGGAAATCAACAGAGTGAAATGAAGACTAGTGGAGACAATGTCAACTCTGTCGTAACACTTAATGGAAATCAACAGAATGCAAAGAGGATTCATGGGTTGTGAGTTGAAATTTGAAAAAAAACAGACATTCCATTAATAATCAGAAACTCATCACTTTCGAGTAGTTGAAGAGAAGTTCTCGAGACAAACTAACTTGTATTCACATGTAAAAGCCTTGTCTTGGAAGAGCTTGAAAAATTCTTGAACCCCGTTTGCAATTCTGCAATGAAAAACAATTAATAGAAGCGTGAGATCAGCAGCTCTAGTCCTTATCTTGAAAGCAAATGTATCACGAAGATCTGTACAATTACTTTGCAAGCATGGGTTTTATAGGTATCCCTGGGATCATTGACAGAGTTGATGTTGAAAACTCAATGTCTTTCTCCATGAGAGAAGGAACAACCACGTCCTGTTTGGAAACATAATGTATCGACTGATGTCTTTATTTAAAAACTCTGATAACTATGCTGAGTAGGACAAAGCACAAACAGTTTGAAGGCTTCAAACAGGTGGGATTAAAATTTGTAGATTCTTAATTATGTCCACTAATTCTTGATTAATTACACCCTAGCATTGTTAATCGCATTTTAGTGCAAAGAAATAAGTTTTAAAAAGGTTATTTCGCATGAAAAATGGCAAAGTGAATCAGAGGCGGGGAAGGCTAAGGTTGGTAGTTAAAGCTCACCAGAGAAGGAAGTATATTGTAAGCCTCAACTACAGCAGCAGAAACACCCTGCAATTTTTTGAGCTTTCCTCTTAATAACATGAGCGATGAGATCTAAATTTCTGAACACACTCGACTTGTAAAGTGACAAGACAACACTTTCTTTGAACTAAGAAAGAGAATATAACCAAACCTCGAGTTTCTCTCTAAAACAGTTGTCTGATGGCTCTTTGTTATGGCAATTCCAAAGGGAATTCATAACGATAGCTCGCCCTAGTGCAGGCAGAACAGTTCTCAACATAGCGCCAATCCTTAAATTACGGGCCTGAACAGGGACATAGCTGCTTAAAACACGAAAGCTGTGGACAAAATATGGGAGAAATATCTTTGAGAAAATATTACCAATGTTCTAACTAGAAATTTGATCTCTTTCTCTCTACAAGAACGCATTAGCTTCACGATAAGGTTTTTCTTTTGCCTATTACTTCCAGTACCTGTCTGCACACTGAGGAAAACTATTTAGGAGCTTGATGCAAATTGCAATGGCCTCATGTTAGAAAAATAATTGGGGCTAGGCAACAAAGATCACTATTATCATCCACCAACAATGAAACCGTGCTTTATTTGGAAGACAGCTCAAACGAATTACCAGAAAGAAATCATATACGGCTCAGCTTAAGTAGAGAATTTATCAACAAAAGGTCAGTACTTAAATATAGCTTCATAGTGTCAAAATCAACAAGGCCATCTAAATACAGTTGTCCCACTTATTTTCAAGACCCTGAATAACTATCTGGAGACCACGGAAATCCTCTATCAAACTAAGGGCTTTTAATAAGAAAAATTTACTTTATTTTATCAAATGAGAGATTGAGAGCAGAGTTTCATTGTCTTAGGCATCCATAGTACTTAAGAAATTATACCTATTGTGCATTACAAAACATATCCATATGTATGCACGAAAATAGATGTATCGAGAAGGGAAGTCACCATCAAACCAGCATAAAATTGACAGAAGTAGAAATGTTGTTAAGTATACAATTCTTTAGCTCATATATCCACTATAGCTGTTTCAACATAAAGATGAACATGCACCTCTGAATATTTTTGTCTTCATTGGGACATAGTGTATCGTCAGTCAATAGCTATTATGCTGTAACACATAACCAGTAAACTTATTTACCTTATCTTTCGTAGAGTTGAAAACACATCTTTAACTAGGAGTGGAGGTGGAGGAACCAGTAGCTTTTGCGTTTGTCGACATAGCTGAGCAACATCCCCTGAATTTTTTTATAATTAAAATCCGTTTTATCAGGGCATACAGAAGTAAAAAACAGAACCATAAGTTAACTGTGATGGCATAGATTTGTCTTTACCAAGATCCCCCAATCTATTATACATCTCCCTCATAGTAGACCGACTTATTCCACATGCTTCTTCCAATGCAGAAGAGATCAGACTTCCACCAATGTTAAGCTCCTGTGCAATTGATACATGATCATAAGAGTCATTTAATGGTTATGTAAACAACAAGAGAAAGAAAAAAATATAAGAAACTTAAACCGACAATATTCTCATGGTCAGCGGCAATCTTGTTAGTGCAAAGATAAACAGCGGGCAGAACATCTTCTGGAGAGAGAGCCAACAAGCTGATGGGATGAGAAGTTACGGAAATATAAGTGCCAATCATCATTGCTTCCGCTTAATCAACAGAGTGAACAGGAAAGAAAGAGAGCAGGCAACAACCTTCTAAACATGTTGCAAAGCATAGACGTAGCTTTGATCTTGCCCTTTTCACCTTCAACTGAAGCAAATGTTCGGACAAGGTGGATATATGGAGCAGGCTGTCCATCGCTCCAACAAGCTGCATTATACCAAAACACATATGAGTGTTGATGCACAGAAAAATTGCAGCAAGTTGACTAAAAATTAAGGGAAAAAATTACAGGTATGGTATAACATTTATAAAGTGGTGCATATAAACACACCAACCGTGCTCTTTAGGTTTATACTTTTCAGGAGGAAGAGACACATAATTTTTGTCCACAATTTCCTCTGCTGATGTCTGCTTCCACAAGTTGTTAACAGCTTTTCCTGATTTTTCTGGCACGTTTTTGTCCTCTTGAGAGGAGCACGCTTCAGGACATTGCGGAAACTGATCTGATTTGCTAGAGAGTCCTCCCTCACCTGCATTCTCACCAGGTATTTCACTGGGGTTACTGTAATAGATATTCAATGCCCTATTTATATCTCCTTTAGCCTCATCAATGATGGAAACAGCATAATCTCTTAAAGATTCAGAACCATTAACAATATCAATAAACTGATCTGTTACTTCTTTGTATGCTTCTGTAGCATCATTGTGGACCGTCTTTTCACCTGTATTGCATTCTTCAGTCTCTGAACCAACACCAACAGAATTAGATCCACTATCCAAGACCTTATCGAAGAACTTAGTTATAGTAGACTGCCTCGGACCAACTGGTTTCGACTTTGGATCTTTCTTGGCCTTTTTGTTTGACTTACTTCCTATGCTTTTGCCTCTTTTCAAGGGAGATACAGAACCCTTTGTTAAACCAACTTTGCTTGGTAAGGCAAAACCTTTTTGACTTGCGTGACCATCTGGACAAATGCTCTTAGCAGGATTTGGTTGCAAGTCGGTTACATCGTCATCAAACAAAACACTCTGATTTTCCAAAGAAGACGTGGCAAGAGAGGATTGTTTGTAAAGCTCTGCTTCACGTTCATAAAAGTTACTTACTATATCTACGGGATCACCAGCATGTTCGTTAATCAGATCCAACATCTGCTCTTCATTGACCCAAGCAGGCAAAGAATCACGCAGTTCTATCAGCAATTCTCCAGTCACCGAAGAATCACTTCCACTGTCTTCACATGCCTTCTTATATTCTCCAACACCTATCTCGGTTTTCTCATTCTTCTGGTTAGACTGGCGATAGAAACCCAACAAAAACTCTTTCTTGTTCGCCATTTCATCTACGAGACCCGAAAAATGCTTCTGCATCTTATAAACCTCCCTGCTATCAAGCTTCTCGATATCAACTCCGACGGTAGGAATCACTCTTTTAGGTTTCAAGAACTTTATGTACTCTCTAAGCTCATCATAGTTGGAATGCTCGCTATACGGTACAAGATGGATCTCCATCGAATCTTTAAACCTCACCGCGAACTTATTCCGCTTCACTTCATAAGTCCACCCTGTGGGCACAAAGCCTACAACCTTATCGTACCCTTTCTCAGCCATAACCTCATTCATCTTGGCGAAATTCGGCCGAAAATACGGCCAAGTCTCACCCAACACATTCCATCCCACAACGTGAACATCGCTCTCGTTCTCATCCTCTGTGAACATTCCGCTCTCTCCACAACCTAAAACAGACAAAATCGACATCTTCCTCGCGTCCACAAGGATCTTCCTCTTGCATCTCCTAGCAATCTCAACCAGAATCTTCTCTTTACCAACAACATAAGTCGCAACAAGAAACAAAACCTTTTGCTCCGTAGCCTTAGACTCTCCATCAATCTTATCTATCACGCTGATCACATAATCAACAGACTCTTCTTGAGATGGGAAAACGAATTTCGGATTGCAATAAGTAGTATCGAGAAAAACACCATCACAGCCAATAAAACCACTAAGGAACGAATCCGATCTCATCGAATCACAGAATCTGAAATCTCCGGTGTGAACGTACCTCTCGAAAGTATTATTATTATTCTCCAATGTGATTTTAAACAGGAACTGTACCGCTCCTGGGCAGTGATTTGCATCGATCAGAACAACCTCAGAGCCGTCGATCGCAACTTTTTGATTCATAGGCAAAGGGAAGACGAACTGTGACGGAACTTGAAGGATTTCTTTCACGAGGCTTGCGGTTTCGTGAGAGCAGAAGATGATTCCTCTGGACCAAGAAGGGGAGAGGCCGGAATAGTGATCGGAGTGAAAGTGTGAGAGGAAGAAAGCGACGGAGGAGGATGGTGGGAGGCGAAACAGATCGACGATGAAGTTAGTTTTGGGAATCCGCTTCGACTGAGGGATTGAGAGAGAAGAAAACGGTGGTTTCGATGGAGGGAACAGTGTGGAAACAGAGGAAGTTGCTGATGAGTAGAGTTCTGTGGAATTGAGGTTTAGGGTTTCCGAGTTCCCGCCTTCGTTGACGGCGATTGTAGCTCCGCCAGAATCGGACGTCATGAAGGAAGATGAAATGGCGCCAAAATGCGAGGGTTTAGGGATTTTACGATTCCTTTCGTCTGCTTTCCGAGAAAATGCCACAAGCCACTGTAAACGGAATGTTCTGGATTTTCTTCGGACTATTATAAGCAAAAGCCGAGAGAAAACAAAAAAAAAAGGAGTTGAAAGAAAAGAACCGAATCAAACCGAACCGAATCGAATCGAACCAAACCAAACTGTAAAGAATGAGAAAGAAACAAAAACACTCTCGAGGCCCTGATACTTTTCTAACTTAACAAATTCGGACCAATACTTACGGTTTGTGCGAAAACCTTCTTACATTTAATATTTTTTTAAAATTTTTTTATATTTGAACTTTAAAAAACGGCCAAAACATACGTTGTCACTAACTTCGCCAGTCAAATATTTAATGACGTTAATGTGGTTGTGATGTGTCTGGTGAATCACCAAATATTGAAAAGAAAAACATAGTGATAAAAATCTTCTGAGAAAATGTTACATTCTTTGACTCTATTAAAAAAAAGAGATTCCACATAATGAAAAAAAAAGAAAAAGAAAAAAAAAGCAACGACCACCTTTGTTATTGCAAGTTTGCAACCCCAAACTATACTAGGGAATGCCATTGCATATCTTTAATCTTTATTGATGGTATGACCGATCTCTTTCGAGTGATTTTTCTATCGGAATAGATCATGATATATATTGGGTAAGGTTATTTACTAAACCTTTTTAAACATTGCAATGGAAGATACAAACACCAGACAATATTGACACTCGTCTCTACAAAAAGGAATGTCTCAATAGAAGACATATTGTTGTTAAAAAAAAAACATATATATGTTTGCATTATATATTAAAAAAAAACTTAGTTATATTTTTGGCACATGAATAATGTGTAACTGAAATCAGTTTTTAAAAAAAAAATCGTAAAACGGAATGATTTGGTTAATACTGTATTACACATGCATGCTAAATAAACGTAGAATCACATGCATTTAGAAAGATGAAAGATTCGGTATTACCGTTCATTAGTATAAGTACTAGACTACTAGCTCTACAATATGTCACATATTATTTGTGTGTACAAATATATTTGGAGTTCTTATATATATCTAAATAACACGTTAAAATAAGTCTCTTACCTATCTTTGCCTAAAAAATGTCTTACCTACCAAACAAAAAGTCAAGCTTTGCCATTAACTTCGTCAGTCAACCACATATGTTGATGTGGTTGTGATGTGTCTTGTGAATCATCAAATATCTTCCGAGAAAATGTTACATTCTTTTAGACTCCATTAAAAAAAGAGATTACACATAGTGAAAAAAAGAAAAAAAGCAACGGCCACCTTTGTTACTGCAACCTTGACCGCCACCCCCAAACTACTATCGAATGCCATTGCATATCTTTAGTCTTTATTGATGGTCTGATCGATCTCTCACCTATCTTTACCCAAAAAAAAAAAAATGTCTTACCTACCAAACAAACGGTCAAAACCGTTGTCCATATTTTAGTTATCTGGTCTGTGTGACTTTCATATTTTATTAGATCAATGATCTAAAAAGATGCTTGGATTTTCATCTTAACTATATTATTGATTAAACAAAGATAGATTTTCAAGACTTTTCTTTCTTTTTTTCTATTAAAAAAATAGCATTAATAATGACAAACAAAACGAGAATAAGATAACTAGTCTAAAGACTTTGATTGTGAAATTCTCCGAGTGTGCAATACGGTAGATTATTGTAGCAGAAAGAGTTTTTGAAGTGCATGAAACATTTATCTAGGAAAAAACTAAGACAACAACGCTTTTTTTATTTAATTATCATCAATTATTCGGTTTCATCGTAGGATCTCAGTAATCTTAAGTACGAGCAGAATTTTTGACAAAAAAAATTCTGCAAGCCAAAAACAAACATCACAATCTTTCATTTTGATCATTTTAGGAATCAATTCCTTCGAAGCACAATGAAAAACTGCATTCCGGGTTTGGCATTCGCAAGTTGCGGAAGTATCTCTGGACACTTCTCCTCAATACGCTCCATTGTCTTCTCCATTGCTTCTTTACCAAACCGCGACTCAAGAACTCCTCCAAATGTAACTTTGTTTGAGGTTGCCAAGAACTCCGGGTCCAAAGGCATTTCTTCGTTCGCATGACTAATTTTCTCAAACGCTTCTATTGTGAAACACCCGTCGTCCTTAATGACACTCTTGAATTCCGCAACGTGTGCCGGATAGATTGGGAAATTGAGAGAGTCCAGCTCTTCTTGGTCGATTAATCCCTAAGCAAAACAATGACTCATAAATGTCATATAATGTATTTTTTCACGGTGGTGCGCACTACAAGAAAACATGGTATTTGTGACGGATCTATTCGACAAATTTTTTACCTCTTTCGCTACATCGTGGAGGCAAGTTCCCATGAAATCAAGAAGCATTCCTTTCATTGTTTCAGACATTTTAACTCCATCCGGTAGACATGATCCAAGAAGAAATAGCAAGCCCCCGGACACGAGTTCTTCTCCTCTTGCTTTCAAGAAACTTCCCATGTCGATCTTGAATTGATCAAGGTAGGCTTCCGCGACCTCCTTAGAGAATCCAGTGCAATGAATGTCCTTGTTCCACGCGGGAGAGTTTCTATCCGCGGTCCCTTTGGGAACTTGAGACAACCAATGAAGTGAGTAAGAACAATGTCCCACATGGATGCTGTCTCGAGGGAGAACACGGCCGAAGAAGGAACCCGGAACTCCGGAAACAAAGTATTTTTTGGTCGGAGGGAGTGTTTGGAAAAGAGTGTTGAAATCATTGTTCGAATGATCGTTAAAGAGAACTTGGAACTCAATGTTATCGTCCGGATTTCTCTGAGTTTCTTTACGATACTTTTGTTCCACAGCATCTATTATGTTTTGTACTGCAAGAAAAGTGTTAGGTCCAGTGGAACAACCGAAATCAGCTATGTTAAAGCGATTGGAGGCTGAGTCGATGTCCAGTTTGGTGGAGATGGCTTCATTGATCTTTTCCTTTGCGACTTCAAGCAACGCTCTCTACAATCCAATTCCATAATTGATAGACAATATGTTTATTAGATTCACAGTTTCGATGTTCTGAATATAAACGTTAAGGGTAAAGGAAATTTAACGACAAAAAATGGTTATAATGACAATATGTTTATTATAACCCTTGTTGCAAAAACAAAAAAAAAATGATTCTCAGTGAAAACAATCTGTTCTATATTTCCAAAATTCATAAATTTTAAATATATCTAAAATTAATAATTTTTTTTCTAACAAGAACCATATAATTTTAACAACAAAAATTAAACAAGATCCATAACTCTTTTTTTCAGAGTATTTTTTGTTGACCCGGAAAAACAAAAACTAACCTGATAAGTTGAGTGTTGACTGTAGCTGTTCGGACCCTTGCCTCCGGCCATCGTGTACGTGGGAGCCATCTCTCTCTCTCTCTCTCTCTCTCTCTCTCTCTTTCTCTTACTCTTGCGAATGTGATGATTCTTGTGAGTTAATTTGGTCTTAGTAATTTTCACAAGTGATGTGTTTATTATATATTCTCATATATTGTTGAATTTTCAGTGAAAATAAATTGTTAAACAAGTAAAGCCAATTTTGACCGATGTTGAGAAAAGACGACTTGCGACTCCAAAACTTTATAATATTCCACATCGTACATAGGAACTTTCCACGTTACACTTACATATTTTCCACGGACACTATTGTCGCCGATGATTTTTATAATTTTTTTTTGTTTTGCATATTATATGTGGAAGCATAATTTATTTGCATCCAGTCCCGATTTTTATTTTTGGGACGCTATTAACCCACTTTTGTTTCTTCATTTTTTTTTTGATAACTCAAATCAGTATGGTTGGCTGAGGGATCTTGCAATTTTTCCAGATCCCAACTTTGGTTCCATGTAATTGGTCATTATAGTCGTCTGACATCATCATCTTCATCTTCATCTCCATCTTCATCAGCTTTGTAAAAAAATTATATCTATCTTATTAATCTAAATTCTCAAATGAGCCTTCATTTAGAACTATATCTCTAACGTCTCCTTCGTTGGGATTGTAAATTGCCATCTTGAATGAATCCACTTCTGATTCCTTCACATCTCTCTGTCCTCGCAATATATCATTTGTTACAATATATAATGAAGTGAAAGAGAAAATAAGATCAACATTGAGAAGGGAAAAAAACATCGAGAGAAATTTGATATAATCCAAATAATTTCATATTTTTAAACTAAGAAATTATGTACCCTATTAATTTTATTTTATGAAAGCATGTAGAGGTTAACCAAATTATTTTGTTGGTGTTGAAAAATATTACATTTTAATATTCTCAAATCAAGAGAAATGATACTCCCTTTCAAAATATAAGATGTTTAAGAGATTTTGTTTTGTTTCAAAATATAAGACATTCTCACATATTTATGCAAAATTTAAATTTAATATTTTTTTGACCAGTTGTACTCTGTAGTCTTTTTAATAAATCGTTGAACAGTTTTTAGTTATACACTAGGGGTTATTCCGCGCTACGCGCAGATATTTGTGTTAAATATTTATAATATTTATCGTATGAAAAGTAATTTAAACTATTAAAAAGCCAAAATTATCTTTTTTAACTAAAGGGTATGTCTAAGAGCTTCATATGTTACTAATTAAACATTAAATAGTATACATTGTATAAATTTTGTTAATTTTTAGAAACGTTGATATAGTTCATGATTTATGAGTATATAATCTATCAAATATATTTGTTTATTTTTAAGCAACTTTGACCCTTTTATGCTCATTCTTTGTATTATAGGTTGCATTGAAATTTCTCTGTGAGAGTACTGTTAGAATGTATTGGAAATAAAATTTTATAGTAATTAATCCCTTTTTAACAGCACTTTGTAGAAAATAATCAGATAATCAGGAACTTTTAAATTATTTTTTTTCTTAAAACTTTGTCATTTGTTATTTTTCTCTCCTTTCATTTGAAGAAAATAAAAATCTTTCTCCAACTTAACATTTTAATAGTTAAGTGATAACAACATGAAGCAGATCTATAAGACAAACTTGGTCGGAAAAAAATTGTTGTGGCATATGTGGATCAGTGGATGTTTATCCCAATGGAATGCTTTCCGTTCTGCCCATCATCTTTCATTAAAAATACACAACATGTTCACCTGCTCATGCTTACCCAACGATTTTCTTTTAGGCTTTGGCTCATGTGAAATCTGGTTTCTCTAGGGAAGTTTACTAAGATATCATATAAATTAGATGATATGACCAGAAACATACAAAACTTTTTTTTATTACTATCATATTTGGCTTATATTTTCCATACCCAGCGTGCCCTTATTACATGTTATAGGAAAAAACGTAATTACAAAGAATGCCATTACTTTTTAATTCCACATCAGAAAAAACGCGCCGCCACGTCAGAAATCGCTGACGTGTATTAATGAACTCAGCCGTAAAGCGCTATAGCGGCAATCACGATGAGTTACGGTATGTTGCGGCTGATTTAAGAAATATGTCTGAGTTATGAGAAAACGGCTGACTTACGAGATAACTCAGACATAAGTTACGGCTGAGTTAACGAAATATGTCTGAGTTATGAGAAAACGGCTGACTTACGAGATAACTCAGACATAAGTTACGGCTAAGTTATAGCCCGATGGTTGAGTTGTCAAAATTTGGCTGAGTTATTGTCTCGACACGGCTGAATTAACTTTCTCCGGCTGGCTGAGTTATTGCTTCGTTACGGCTGATTTTCGTGTAAGTGTCATAACTTAGCCGTAATGAGCTGGGTTAACGAAAAACTCGGCCTAATTACGGCTGATTTAGTAGCGAAAGATTAATTACTACAATAGCATGTTTTGACGGCTGACTTATCAAACGATACGGCTGAGCTAAAGATTTTCAGTTGAGTTACGGCTGAATTTGGCAGCCGTTTTTTTCGTTTTTTAATTACTGTAATAGTATTCATGTTACGACTGACTTAAAGTTTTGTTTGATGGCTGGTTTAAGACAGTTGATTTACGTGATCGCTTGGTGGCTTACTTGCCACTTCATCAATTAAAAAATGACGTCGGATGCATATTTCCATGTCATCATCAACAGAGAAATACGAAACGTCGTCTTCGTCTTCCTCGTCGTCGTCATCGTATTTCTCGCCGTCGTTGTTCTTCACATCAACAGAGAAATACGAAACGTCGTCTTCGTCTTCCTCGTCGTCGTCATCGTCTTTCTCGTCGTTATTGTTCTTCACCTTGTTCTTCACATCAACAGAGATCCAGAACTTAAATTTTGAACATCCAATTCGTCATCGTCTTCCTCGTTCTTCTTCATTTTCGTTCATCCTTCTCCGATATATGATGGATCTGGTTTCGGTAATTGTGGATTGTTTACGGCTGACTTATGGATTGTTTACGGCTGACTTATGGATTGTTTACGGCTGACTTATAGATTGTTTACGGCTGACTTAAGGATTGATTACGGCTGAATTATGGATTGGAAACGATGAGTCCACTCGAGAAATCAAAGAGTCCCCTCCAGAAAACGAAGAGTCCCCACTTCGGTAATTGTGGATTGTTTACGGCTGACTTATGGATTGTTTACGGCTGACTTAAGGATTCTTTATGGCTGGCTTATGGATTGGAAACGAAGAGTCCACTCGAGAAAACGAAGAGTCCCCTCGAGAAAACGAAGAATCCCCACTCGAGTTCGTAAAAAAGGAGACGAAATGCGACAGATATAAGAGAAACGGCCGGAAGAGACGATACAACAGCGGCCGGAAGAGACGATACGACGACCGGAAGATACGAGGTTTCGCCGAGAGAGAGGCTTTGCCGAGTTAACCTACGCAACCTTTCGTCTTCCATGAAGTATTATAACTCAGCCGTGAAGTATTATAACTCAGCCGTGAAATATAATAACTCAGCCGTGAAGTATAATAACCCAGCCGCGAACTTACCGGAGCAAGTTTGTTCGTGAAAATAAGAGTTTTTTAGCCGAGAAAACGAAGAGTCCACTCGAGAAAACGAAGAGTCCCCACTCGAGTTCGTGGAAAAGGAGACGAAATGCGACGGAGATAAGAGAAGCGGTCGGAAGAGAGGATACGACGGCGGAATTAGGGTTCGACTTCGGAATCGCCGAGAGAGAGAGAGAGGTTTTGCCGGCGAGAGAGAAGTTTTTTTTCCCGAAACTGTATTTCATGACGTGGATTTAGTTTTTTTCATGTTAATGAGGTGGATTAGATGTTAATGAGGTGGATTAAACTAATTTTTGGTTAATCATTTTTGAATTAAAAAATTGCAAATTAATGAAGGGCGTTAATTGTAATTACACAAGGGCACAAAATATCTGAGTAATTTTTTAAAAATGTATATTATTCTAGTAATAAACCAACTTTTGTGTAATATCTGAGTAATTCTTTCTATGTTGAATCTTCGGAGAGACTTAGTACATAAGGTTGTAGAAAAGCTTAGACCCTTATGATCTTTATTTGAGGAGAAGGTGGCGACATGTTATATATTTGAAAAGATGATAAAGTTAAAATACTCTATTTTTTTCAAGACCACGTATAATTTTAAAAATGAGCTCAAAAGCAGAGTTGTTATAGTAAAAAAAGCATTTCATCATAAACCAAATCAAACAGTGTGTATTAAATATTTGTTTTGTTGTGAAACACGTATATATACTTCACATTGTATGATGCAATATCATAATCTCATCCCCATAAATTCACAAAGTCAAAGATCCTCAGGCAAAATTGGTGGCAAGAAGACCATTATTTGATTTAGCTAATTTTGCTCTTTTGTTTAAATGTAATTTATTGTAAAGATTCTTTGTAAGAGCTATAAAAGCTCATCTATTCTAATTTGTAAAAACACATACATAAATTTTTGGAAATTAAGAGATTTTTCTCTAAAGCTTATGCTTTGTTTTGTTTATCTAAATAAGATGGATTTCTTTATTTAGTAAACGTTTGAAACTACGTCTCTTGTGTGTGATTCCTTGAGACTAGGTTTGTGAACTCATCACAAGGGCTTTCACACCCTTGAGTGGCGTTCTTCGATCCCCCCCACACTCCATCCCATTACTTGATCCTTTTTGAGAGAGTTGCACAGCCAGCAGATGGGATCCCACACTCATCCACTTCGACTTCATCAACCGATCAAATAGAGAGAGTTGCACAGCCAGCTATTTGATTCCATCTATCCAAAAAGCTTGTCAACTCTTGATAATCTTAAGAAAATAAGTTTGGTGTATTCCAATCTTATATCATTTGGTATCAGAGCTAAAAGTATCAGAGCTAAAAGCTCCTATTCTCTATCGTTTTCATTTCGGTTTTATTTTTGTTTCATCTGAAACAAAAAAAAATAATTCTTTTTTTTTAATATTTTCGAAATTTATCTTCATAATTATTTGAAAAGCACAAAAAAAAGTTTCCTGTTTTTGTTCTTAAATTTAAAGAAAAAAAGACCATAAAAATTATTTTTCTCTTAAATGTTTAGTTTGTTTCAATCATTACAAATTTTTTTTTTCTATTTATGTTTCCTATTTATTTCGATTTTTATGTTTTAAAAAAAAGATAAAAAAAAGTTTTATTTAGTTTTCTAAATAATTTTTTGTCCATTTGAAAAAAAAAAGGAATTAGTTTTGAGGACAAAACCATTTGAACAAGGAGAGAATGATGCAATATCATAATCTCATCCCCATAAATTCACAAAGTCAAAGATCCTCATTGAAATCCAAGGCAAAATTGGTGGCAAGAAGACCATTATTTGATTTAGCTAATTTTGCTCTTTTGTTTAAATGTGAATAATTTTATTTAAATGTAATTTATTGTAAAGATTCTTTGTAAGAGCTATAAAAGCTCATCTATTCTCATTTGTAAAAACACATACATAAATTTTTGGAAATTAAGAGAGTTTTCTCTAAAGCTTATGCTTTGTTTTGTTTATCTAAATAAAATGGATTTCTTTATTTAGTAAACGTTTGAATCTACGTCTCTTGTGTGTGATTCCTTGAGACTAGGTTTGTGAACTCATCACAAGGGCTTTCACACCCTTAAGTGGCGTTCTTCGATCCCCCCCATCACTCCATCCCATTACTTGATCCTTTTTGAGAGAGTTCCACAGCCAGCAGATGGGATCCTACACTCATCCACTTCGACTTCATCAACCGATCAAATAGAGAGAGTTGCACAACCAGCTATTTGATTCCATCTATCCAAAAAGCTTGTCAACTCTTGATAATCTTAAGAAAATAAGTTTGGTGTATTCCAATCTTATATCATTTGGTACCAGAGCTAAAAGCTCCTATCCTCTATCGTTTTCATTTCGGTTTTATTTTTGTTTCATCTTAAACAAAAAAACAAATTTCTTTTTTTTTAATATTTTCGAAATTTATCTTCATAATTATTTGAAAAGTACAAAAAAAAGTTTCCTGTTTTTGTTCTTAAATTTAAAGAAAAAAAACCATAAAAATTATTTTTCTTAATTTTTTTCCCTTAAATGTTTAGTTTGTTTCTTTCATTACAAAAAAAAATTTCTATTTATATTTCCTATTTATTTCGATTTTTATGTTTAAAAAAAAGATACAAAAAAAAGTTTTATTTAGTTTTCTAAATAATTTTTTGTCCATTTGAAAAAAAGAAAAAGGAATTAATTTTGAGGACAAAACCATTTGAACAAGGAGAGAATGATACAATATCATAATCTCATTCCCATAGATTCACAAAGTCAAAGATCCTCATCGAAGTCCAAGGCATAATTGGTGGTAAGAAGACCATTATTTGATTTAGCTTATTTTGCTCTTTTGTTTAAATGTGAATAATTTTATTTAAATATAATTTATTGTAAAAGTTCTTTGTAAGAGCTATAAAAGCTCATTTATTCTCATTTGTAAAAACACATACATAAATTTTTGGAAATTAAGAGAGTTTTATCTAAAGCTTATGCTTTGTTTTGTTTATCTAAATAAGATGGATTTCTTTATTTAGTAAACGTTTGAAACTACGTCTCTTGTGTGTGATTCCTTGAGACTAGGTTTGTGAACTCATCACAAGGGCTTTCACACCCTTGAGTGGCGTTCTTCGATCCCCCCCCATCCATTCATCCATTGATCCTTTCTGAGAGAGTTGCACAGCCAGCAGATGGGATCCCACACTCATCCACTTCGACTTCATCAACCGATCAAATAGAGAGAGTTGCACAGCCAGCTATTTGATTCCATCTATCCAAAAAGCTTGTCAACTCTTGATCATCTCGTGAACATAAGTTTGGTGTGATTCCAATCTTACATCATTTGGTATCAGAGCTAAAAGCTCCTATCCTCTATCGTTTTCATTTCGATTTTATTTTTGTTTCATCTTTAACAAAAAAAAAAATTCTTTTTTCTCTTTAATATTTTCGAAATTTATCTTCATAATTACTTGAAAACCACAAAAAAAAGTTTCCTGTTTTTGTTCTTAAATTTAAAGAAAAAAAAACCATAAAAAATTATTTTTCTTAGTTTTTTCCCTTAAAAGTTTAGTTTGTTTCTTTCATTACAAAAAAAAAAAAAATTTTTTTTATGTTTCCTATTTATTTCGATTTTTATGTTTAAAAAAAAAGATACAAAAAAAAGTTTTATTTACTTTTCTAAATAATTTTTTGTCCATTTGAAAAAAAAAAAAAATAAGTTTTGAGGACAAAACCATTTGAAGAAGGAGAGAATGATGCAATATCATAATCTCATCCCCATAAATTCACAAAGTCAAAGATCCTCATTGAAGTCTAAGGCAAAATTGGTGGCAAGAAGACCATTATTTGATTTAGCTAATTTTGCTCTTTTGTTTAAATGTGAATAATTTTATTTAAATGTAATTTATTGTAAAGATTTTTTGTAAGAGCTATAAAAGCTCATCTATTCTCATTTGTAAAGACACATTGAAATTTTTGGAAATATAAAAGAGAGTTTTCTCTAAAGCTTAGGCTTTGTTTTGTTTATCTAAGTTAGATGGATTTCTACACTTAGTAAACGTTTGAATCTATGTCTCTTGTGTGTGATTCCTTGAGACTAGGTTTGTGAACTCATCACAGGGGCTTTCACACCCTTGAGTGGCGTTCTTCGATCCACCCCCATCCATTCATCCATTGATCCTTTCTGAGAGAGTTGCACAGCCAGCAGATGGGATCCCACACTCATCCACTTCGACTTCATCAACCGATCAAATAGAGAGAGTTGCACAGCCAGCTATTTGATTCCATCTATCCAAAAAGCTTGTCAACTCTTGATCATCTCGTGAACATAAGTTTGGTGTGATTCCAATCTTACATCATTTGGTATCAGAGCTAAAAGCTCCTATCCTCTATCGTTTTCATTTCGATTTTATTTTTGTTTCATCTTTAACAAAAAAAAAAATTCTTTTTTCTCTTTAATATTTTCGAAATTTATCTTCATAATTACTTGAAAACCACAAAAAAAAGTTTCCTGTTTTTGTTCTTAAATTTAAAGAAAAAAAAACCATAAAAAATTATTTTTCTTAGTTTTTTCCCTTAAAAGTTTAGTTTGTTTCTTTCATTACAAAAAAAAAAAAAATTTTTTTTATGTTTCCTATTTATTTCGATTTTTATGTTTAAAAAAAAAGATACAAAAAAAAGTTTTATTTACTTTTCTAAATAATTTTTTGTCCATTTGAAAAAAAAAAAAAATAAGTTTTGAGGACAAAACCATTTGAAGAAGGAGAGAATGATGCAATATCATAATCTCATCCCCATAAATTCACAAAGTCAAAGATCCTCATTGAAGTCTAAGGCAAAATTGGTGGCAAGAAGACCATTATTTGATTTAGCTAATTTTGCTCTTTTGTTTAAATGTGAATAATTTTATTTAAATGTAATTTATTGTAAAGATTTTTTGTAAGAGCTATAAAAGCTCATCTATTCTCATTTGTAAAGACACATTGAAATTTTTGGAAATATAAAAGAGAGTTTTCTCTAAAGCTTAGGCTTTGTTTTGTTTATCTAAGTTAGATGGATTTCTACACTTAGTAAACGTTTGAATCTATGTCTCTTGTGTGTGATTCCTTGAGACTAGGTTTGTGAACTCATCACAGGGGCTTTCACACCCTTGAGTGGCGTTCTTCGATCCACCCCCATCCATTCATCCATTGATCCTTTCTGAGAGAGTTGCACAGCCAGCAGATGGGATCCCACACTCATCCACTTCGACTTCATCAACCGATCAAATAGAGAGAGTTGCACAGCCAGCTATTTGATTCCATCTATCCAAAAAGCTTGTCAACTCTTGATCATCTCGTGAACATAAGTTTGGTGTGATTCCAATCTTACATCATTTGGTATCAGAGCTAAAAGCTCCTATCCTCTATCGTTTTCATTTCGATTTTATTTTTGTTTCATCTTTAACAAAAAAAAAAATTCTTTTTTCTCTTTAATATTTTCGAAATTTATCTTCATAATTACTTGAAAACCACAAAAAAAAGTTTCCTGTTTTTGTTCTTAAATTTAAAGAAAAAAAAACCATAAAAAATTATTTTTCTTAGTTTTTTCCCTTAAAAGTTTAGTTTGTTTCTTTCATTACAAAAAAAAAAAAAATTTTTTTTATGTTTCCTATTTATTTCGATTTTTATGTTTAAAAAAAAAGATACAAAAAAAAGTTTTATTTACTTTTCTAAATAATTTTTTGTCCATTTGAAAAAAAAAAAAAATAAGTTTTGAGGACAAAACCATTTGAAGAAGGAGAGAATGATGCAATATCATAATCTCATCCCCATAAATTCACAAAGTCAAAGATCCTCATTGAAGTCTAAGGCAAAATTGGTGGCAAGAAGACCATTATTTGATTTAGCTAATTTTGCTCTTTTGTTTAAATGTGAATAATTTTATTTAAATGTAATTTATTGTAAAGATTTTTTGTAAGAGCTATAAAAGCTCATCTATTCTCATTTGTAAAGACACATTGAAATTTTTGGAAATATAAAAGAGAGTTTTCTCTAAAGCTTAGGCTTTGTTTTGTTTATCTAAGTTAGATGGATTTCTACACTTAGTAAACGTTTGAATCTATGTCTCTTGTGTGTGATTCCTTGAGACTAGGTTTGTGAACTCATCACAGGGGCTTTCACACCCTTGAGTGGCGTTCTTCGATCCCCCCCCCATCACTCCATCCCATTACTTGATCCTTTTTGAGAGAGTTGCACAGCCAGCAGATGGGATCCCACACTCATCCACTTCGACTTCATCAACCGATCAAATAGAGAGAGTCGCACAGCCAGCTATTTGATTCCATCTATCCAAAAAGCTTGTCAACTCTTGATAATCTTAAGGAAATAAGTTTGGTGTATTCCAATCTTATATCATTGTAGTATAATGCACCTCACCTCTCAAGAAAAAACGGGTTAGGGAGAAGCCAATGCCACAGTTATCATTTGTGGATCATAGCTAATCAGCAATCAGAATATTTAATGCCTAAAACATACTCTCTCCGTTTCACAAAGAGTGTCGTTTTAAGTTTTGATTTTTGTTTTACAAATTGTGTCGTTTTGCATTGAAAATGCAAAACTTTAAACAAAAATCCAGTTTAACTTTATTATATTAGTGTATTAATTAGAAAAAGAAATTTGTTTAGTGTATTAATAAGGGATAGAATAGACTTTCTTTTAGGTTTCTTAATATGTGTGAAAAAAGTAGAATGACACTCTTTGTGAAATAGAAGGAGTAATTTTTTTTTGAAATTATATGTTAAATTAATTTAAAGAAAACATCTTTTGTACATCGAATGCCTTAGTGTTTTGAGTTGCCGAAAGAAAGAAAGAAAATTACATGTGAAAAAATGGAAAACCAAGTTTGGAGTCCCTCATCGTATCTCCGATAGCCTGCGATTCGGATGAAAAAGACTTAGTTTCAAAGGGCAGCTAAAAAGATTGTGTTGTAACATATTTGTTTGGTTGTTCTTACCTATTTGTTCTACGTGCCTAAAGGGCAATGTTAAGCGGAACACAAAATGTTGTCTTGTTTTCGATTTGGAATATTGCTTAAATCAATTCATACTCATGCGTTCTATAGTATATGTGGTACTTGGTGGTTAAAACCTGGTTGATGGTGTTGTCTTTGTTTCTCCTCCACAACTTCTGAAAGGATCCATAGTGTAACAAATTATAAAAAAGCAGTCCATTATTAATCAATTGACGAATGAAAGTAAAACATGAGAATTTTTAAGTGAACATAAGAGATTGAAAACACAATTAATCGCTTATAAAAAACACAATTTTTTGTTTCTTTTTGTCTTGTGAAAACATTACTGATTCTCGCGTACACATAATCCGTGTGTCGAGAAGTAGAACTCTACGTAGGTGTCAGTGAAGACGTCACAATCACTTCATGCTTCTAATTATCTCTCTTTAATTTGGGGTTAATTAATCTCTTTCTTTTGAGGAGAAATAATCTCTTTCTTATTTTAAAGTATAGTAAATAAATTAATAGTAACTTAATGGTAGCAAACAATTTAATTGTAAGTTGTCTAATGGTAAGTGTGTAAAAAGAGCATGATCTTTCCAACAACAAAATAGAGAGAAAAAAAAGAAGAAAATGTTTCCACTCTCGGTTAACAACACGTTTCTCCACCTCTCCTTCTGTATGGTCTATCATTCATCGTCTCTTTAAAAACTTATCATATACTCCACCTTTTATATATCAACAAACTTCTTGAGAACCAACTCTGTATCCATCAAAGTGATTTTTATCTCTTTTCCTATTGTCCCCAATTTCTTATTTAGAAATGTTCTAATTTAGAAAATTCTATTTTTGGAGATTTTCTACTTTTAGAAAAAGTTTCTATTTTTTGAAAATTTCTATTTTAAGAAGGTTTCCGTTTTAGAAAAGTTTATAATTTCTGGAAGTCTATTTAAGGAAACCTAAACGTTATTTTCCTAATCGCAGTTCTCGACCGTCAATCGCAGTAACTGCACTTTTAACTTTTCATTTTCAACCGAACGCTAAGGTGAGGCGTGACTTGTTGACCTATAAGTTGTGTTAGGCATAGCGAAGTATGTGTGTGCGAAACCTAGATATTAGAGATTGATTGTTAATTAAAACGAACATAAATGATGATTGAGAACGGATGCTTGAATTGTTGATTGGTGTTAGAATAGGCGCACTAGAGCGCATGACTGATTTCGTCCTATGCACGCATTGTTTGTTGAGTGTCACGAAGGACGTTGCGCGAAGTGGAACCATGGTTGGACTGCACACAAAGGAAGTGTAGGCAATACAGGGGCTGACGGGCCTGTGAAATTTTGGCTGACGAGTCGCTAGATTTAAAAGTGTGACGTTCTCGTGAGTGAGAACTTGTTTGATAGATTTTCTCTGAACTCGTGTTTTCATGCTGATTGATGTCGTCTAATCGCTAGGTTGAGTAGATGCATATGTGGTTATGAGTAATGCTTCATATAGATCAAGTAGGCATGTATGATCGTTTCACTGAGTAACTTGTTACTCACCCTTTTTTCCCTTTTCATGTGAGTAGACTTGAGTTAAAGTCGGAGCGGTGCTATTTTCGGGAATAAAAAGGGCGCTTTGGTTTTATTTAAAACTTTTATAAAATATTTCAGTTATTTTATTCTTAAGTTTAAACTTGATTTTTATTGTTATGACGCTTCGAGTTTCCAGTTCGATTTTAATAAATGGATTTTTGACAGTGAATGCGTATTTAATAGTTAGTTATATTTTTTAAAAGTGGTTAAACGCGTGATGACCACTCTCGGCTAAGATAGCGAGATTGGGGTCTCTCAATTTAGTATCAGAGCGTAAGGTTGCCAAACCGGTTCTGTCCCGGAAAGCTTTCCTATGAAAGTAAAATGTTTTCAAACTATTTTTGGGATAATGGGAATTTTTAAAAATTAAACCACCACCGATCGAAGCTTGAGTTTGTGTTCTGCAAGTGGCCTTTAAAGATGGAAGATCTGATCCGAGTGTTTCTTTTTCAGAATGATGGGACCTCGACGCAACGGTAACGAAAATGACAACCAGAACATGATTGCAGTTAACCTAGTGAATAAAGTGCTAGTTGTTGTGGAATAAAATGTGGCTGCAGGAGGCTAAGAGCCAGCAATTACGACTCAAGCAGTGGACCTAACGGCTATAGGCGCAGCTGTGGGAGCAGCTATTATTGAAGGAATTCAGCAGTTGCTCGGACCATTGTTGGAGCGAATCCCGGTTGCCGGAGAGGCTTCAGGAGTAGCTCAAGGAGGACCCGCGGGGCAGCATCAATTTCCAAGGAATGTTGCATACCAGGATCTGCCACTGCAGGCACATAGGTATGACCCGCAAGTGCCTTTCTATTATGAGGTGATCAGACTCATGAGAGAGTTGGGCATGGAAACTTTCAGTGGTGGGACCGACCCAATGAAAGCAGACCGATGGAGGAAACTATTGGAGCGCACCTTTCCGTCGGCAAGGTGTCCAGTGGGCTACAAATTAGAGTTGACAGTTTTGTACCTAAGGGATGGAGCTCACGAGTGGTGGGAAGGAATAACTGAAGGGGCAGAAGGGATTGTACTGCAGTGGAATGACTTCAAGTATGAGTTTAATCGGAAGTACTTTCCTCAGGAGGCTGAAGACAGACTGGAAGCAGAATTTCTAAAGTTGGAGAAAGGAAACTGCACTGTGAGGGATTACGCTCAAGAGTTCAATCGCCTTAAGAGGTTTGCGGGGAGAGAGATGTCTGAGGTTCGTCTGGTGAAGAAGTTCATGGGTGGATTGAGAGTGGACATCCGTAACCGCTGCCAACTCTTGAACTAGGCATCGGTGATCGATCTGGTTGAGAAGGCTGCATTAACCGAGAAGGGTATAGATGATGAGGACAAACTGGCAAGGAGTGCTCAAGCCAAAGCAGCTAGGTTGGCGCAAGGTCAGGTTCAATTCAGGATAATCGTGGAGCTGTGCTGGACAGGGAAAGACCACCACAATGTCACTTGTGCTCAAGGTTCCACCATGAACCTTGCAAGGCATATTCAGATTCGTGCTTTGGGTGTGGGAAGCAAGGGCATACAAGGAGGTATTATAATGATAAGGGAATTACTTGCGGTACATGTGGAAAGTTGGGGCATGCCGCTAAAAATTGCAGAGTGAGACTAGTGGGAGCAGTACAAGGCAAACAGGACATGAATCAGCTGCCGCCACCTCCAAAGAGGCTAGCCTTGGAACCCCGTATGTATGCGATGGAAGCTGAGTACGCGTCAGAGGACGAGTATGCTGCAGAATTCGGCGAGGATGCAAATCATATTGCTGGTAAGTCTTATTTAAGCATTTAGTATATGGAAATTGCGTGGTTCTTATTTTATAAATGCATGCTAGTCGTATTATGAGTCAAATCATTGAGAAGTAGGAAGCCGTGAAAAACCGGAATTGTGGGAAGGTTTAAGCTGGCAGTAAGTCAAAGTCGTGAAACCCAAAGCGATCAAATTCCAACTAGTAGCTCAGGAGTTAGAGTGCGCAGCGGAAGCGTCGGGATGTCACGATCAATCATCAAGGGAGAATACGCTTCAGGATTTATTGAAAATAGAGTGGGAGAGAAGTTGAGAAGTCATTCCCCGAATTCGAGGACGAATTAATTTCAAGTGGGAGAGTTCGTGACATCCCAAACCCATTAGTTTTTTTTTTTTCAAACCCATCTTTTTTTTTCTTTTTCTTCCAAGCCCATGTCCTAAAACCAATATTAGAACCCTAAACCTAACCTTTTGTCAATCCTAGCCCTCCCCTATATATAGATTTTGTCCAGAAGCATAGAAGGTACAGCAAAAGCCTCAACAAACATTTGCCGAATTCTCTGCAGCTCAGCCGTCGAAGCATCTTCAACCCGCAACCTTTCGAGGCCGATTTCCGTTTGACTCCAAACTAACCAGATTGCGATATTGGTGTAGCTGGAAAGAGGATTCTCCTATATTTCCAGAACATTTAGAATCGTCCGATTTGAAGGTATATTCTGTTAGTTAACGTCGTTTTATTCTGAGCGGATCCATCTGTGCGAATCCAGAATTCTGAGTTTTTCCTATTTTCGTAGTAGAGGTTGCGGGCCGAATTACCGACGGATCAGAACGACCCAGCGTCTGTTCTTGGTATCCTTGGAAAGAGGACACTCTAAGGTTTCCGCATAATCTAATATCGTGTGATTTGGAGCTTTACTTGGTAAGTTATAGTTGTTTCTTTCCGAGCAAGCAGATCTTGTTAGATTCTGGGATTATGAGCCATAGTTGTAAAACTATAATTTTCCAGAATCTGAGTTTGGTTTTTGGGTATGCATTTCCGAGCAGATCCGAACAATTGAGACCAAGCCGTGGTGGTTCCCAGTAGAGAACGTGTCAGGGAAGTCGTCGGTCCAGTCAGATTTGGCAGAAGAGGTAAACCCTAACTTGTGCACTCGTTGCTTGTTGCCCAAGATTGGCTGAATCTGTCAAAGCCGAAAAACTCTAAAACTGTATTTTCTTGAATTGCAAATTAACAGAAACCCTAATCCGAAAACTACTTAGTTAGGATTTTTCTTATTTCAGAATATTCTAATTCAGAGGAGTTATATTTTTGGAGACTTTCTACTTTTAGAAAGTTTCTAGTTTTGAAAAGTTTATATTTTAGGAAGGTTTCCGTTTTAGGAAAAATCTAATTTTTGGAAGTCTATTTAAGGAAACCTAAACGTTATTTTCCTAACCGCAGTTCTCGACCGTCAACCGCAGTAACCGCACCTTCATCTTTTCATTTTCAACCGAACGCAAAGGTGAGGCGAGACTTGTTGATCTATAAGTCGTGTTAGGCATAGCTAAGTATGTGTGTGCGAAACCTAGATATTAGAGATTGATTGTTAATTAAAACGAACATAAATGATGATTGAGAACGGATGCTTGAATTGTTGATTGGTTTTAGAATAGGCGCACTAGAGCGCATGATTGATTTTGTCCTATGCACGGATTGTTTGTTGGTCGTCACGAAGGACGTTGCGTGAAGTGGGATCATGGTTGGACTGCACATAAAGGAAGTGTAGCCAATACAGGGGCTGACGGGCCTGTGAGATTTTGGCTGACGAGTCGCTAGATTTAAAAGTGTGACGTTCTCGTGAGTGAGAACTTGTTTGATAGGTTTTCTCTGAACTTGTGTTTTCATGTTGATTGATGTTGTCTAATCGTTAGGTTGAGTAGATGCATATGTGGTTATGAGTAATGCTTCATATAGATCAAGTAGGCAGGTATGATCGTTTCACTGAGTAACTTGTTACTCACCCCTCTTTTCCCTTTTCAGGTGAGTAGACTTGAGTTGAAGTCGGAGCGGTGCTATTTTCGGGAATAAAAAGGGCGCTTTGGTTTTATTTAAAAGTTTTATAAGATATTTCAGTTATTTGATTCATAAGTTTAAACTTAATTTTTATTGTTATGACACTTCGAGTTCCGGTTCGATTTTAATAAATGGATTTTTGACATTGAATGCGTATATAATAGTTAGTTATATTTTTAAAAAGTCGTTAAACGCGTGAGAACCACTCTCGGCTAAAATAGCGAGATTGGGGTCTCTCAATTGAAATCATTAAAGTAATTTACATATGGAGATATGGTAGAAGAGCCAATCTAGATTTGATTTAATCCAACTTTAGACATTTTCTTAGAGAATAAGAAATACTAACATTGATTCATGCTTAATTGGCCTTAGTGGATTCATGTTTTCAAGTTGATTTTCTCCTTTTAGCATTAATGATCTTTCGATGGACAAAGTGTAGATACTGAATGTATGAATTATATTAGTATGAGAGGATTACATATTTATACATAGATACAAAGGATACTAGGTTATAGAGAAATACAATTAGACCCTTTCCATATATATTTACATACACCCTTAATACAAAGCTCAAAATCCTTTCTTTTAAATCAAATTACTGTGACGACCAAACCCGACATTTCTATCCAGACTGGCCGTATCGAGTCTAAGTCACTACCAGAATGCATACTTAGCATATTTTTCAGATTTTTCTTAAACTTAAACAACAGATTCGATTCATGAAACATTCATTATCATTGCATAATTATTCCAAATCCAGATCGTATAACAGAGGTTCTTAAAACAGAAAACTAACTTAGCCAAATTCGATCTAAGTTATAAAACGGTAAAACCAAAGCCAGATAACTAGAACAACTCATGATAAATAAATCCCCAAAACCTTGCCATATGATCCAGAACCTTGAGGTAAGACGGAATCATAACGACCTGATCCGCTTCCTCGACAGCCACATTCCCAACATTCGGTTCCACCACTTGTGGTGCCACGGCCGGTACCACTCCCAGTACAGGCGCAACCACCAGTAAACGCTCCAACACTTGAACTAGCAATCCCAGCACAGCATCCAGCCTGTCTTGAACAGCACCCGCAGCATTTCCAGCCACGTTTCTAGCTCCAACCGCAGCCACATTCGCAGCAGCCGCATTCGCAGCAGCCGCAACAGCCTCCACCTCATGCTGGTTCCCAACCGCATTCTCAGTTCCAGAACTCCCCGAGTTCATAGCACCATTCAACCTTGCATTCCTTGTCCTTCTCGGAGCCATCTGCAAGACAAAACATAACTGGTTAGCGCGAAGCTAACACCAGACAAGAGTTCCAAACTCCACAGAAACAACAGACCGCGAAACTTGCCAGTGATATGTGGATATTTCTAACTCCAATTATGCTAATGAACTGTCCTAGAATCGACCATGCTCGGATACAACCTTGTGACGACCCAACTCGATATTTCTATCCAGGCCGGCCGTAACGAGTCTAACTCACTACCAGAAGGCATATTTAGCATACTTTCAGTTTTTTCTTAAACTTAAACAACATATTTGATTCATGAAACATTCATTCTCATTGCATAATTATTCCAAATCCAGATCGTATAACAGAGGTTCTTAAAACAGAAAACTAACTTAGGTAAATTCGATCTGTCATAAAACGGTAAAACCAAAGCCAGATAACCATAACAACTCGTGATAAATAAAACCCCAAAACCCAGTCCTAATCCACTTCTTTCTTCACTGCTTGCACGTTCTCCTTTGGGACTAAACGTCCCGGATAACTTCTTTACCTGCACACTCAACACAAATGAGAGGCATAAGCATTACCATAAATGTTTAGTGAGTACGGTCATCCCGTACCACCTAGTCAATACCAAAAACGCAATCATACTAACAGTTATACAATTCACATTAACACTTAGCAAGCAAGCACCGAAAACAGATATGATCATCTACCCTAACTTGCAGACCATGACTTATGGACTCGGTTCTGCTCTGGCGTGAATCACACATCACCCAAGCAAGAGACTCGATTCGGCTCTCCAAACGAGGTAGTTAGACATCATGTATTCTCACGGTTCACACTTAACCAAATCACAATCACAGGAACATTGACCTTGCTAAGCCGAAACCACTAACTTACACAAGCAATCAATGAAAACCAGATAAGCTAGCAATCATACGATCCTAGATATCAGCCACAGTCACGCACTCACCTTAGACACAAAGTCAAACGTTTCAGTCGGATGAAACTTGCTGATTACTCGGTCAGAAACAGAGATACTTGGACGCACTTGCGATTCCTCGGCTATCGCTACGACCAAACTCGCGAGATCCAATCTCCTGCCGGCTATCTTTCAAACCGTTCACTTTTCCTCGAACCAGATTCTGTATTTCCTCGTAAACATATCAAAACATGAGGATTAACCCGACATTACTCGACAGAAACTCAATCCTAATTGAAATAACCGAACACTTACCAGATTCTCTCTGATGAATCGAAGTGCTCTCGGATATCTCAGATTCCACTCGAAAAACCCTCAGATAACTCTCGGATAACTCGGCCAACTCTTGCCTCGACTATCTCTCGGATATCGGATCACTCGCTCGGCTGCCCTCGGCTAACTCGCGATCCGATTGGAAATTCCTCGACACAACGATCCTTCTCTCGGTAAATCGACCACTCCCGATCGATTAACTCGAACAGAACTTGGAGAAACAACACGAATCGCACGATCTCTCGAATAACTCGGATTTCTTTCGGCGAAACTCCTTTCTCTCGAACGAAATCGCCTAGGTTTCTTTCTCTCGGGATTTTTCTTGACTCACTCACGCGGCCACGGGAAAAATCCCTATAAATAGCGTGAAAACCCTGGCTCGACAGTCTAACCCAGATTTAGCCGACTCGGTTTACTTTTCTCTCGGTCCAAATTAAGTTCTCTCGGCCAAACCGACCAACTTTCCTTTTCTCTCGGCCAAAACCCGAACCACTTGGCCATTACCGTGATAAATCCTTTTTCGCCTAGGATAATCCCAATTTCTCTCGAGTAAACCCATGGCCCACGGCATAGCACCTTGGTCTCTCGACACTTAGCCAATTTCTCGATAAATCCACAATATTAACTCGGCTCAACCATGGTACAATTCTTAACCTCAAAGACACAGTCGCGGTACATGCATTTTTACACGAACACTCGAACTTCACTCGACCAAGAATATATTTACATCGGCCATCCCATGACCCACTCGACCATAATCAGAATTTCTGGCCACGGATGCTACAGTGACCATGTGGTTACTCTTCTTTTGGTTACTTATATTTTTGTCGTGATTCAATAAGGATCCGACGGTTGGATGTTGCAGGCTTGCAGCCGATTTAACTTTACAACATAGTATAAATGTTTTTGATGACCCGACTACAGGGTATAAATGCTGATGATGACCCGACACTTTTAATGATCCATATCATTCATCAATAACACTAGCATATATGTGTACAAGCATTTATTCATTTTTAGGATTGGTGAAAATACAAAAACGAAAAAAAGAAGAAGACAAAGCACGAAAGAAGAGAAACAACAATGAAAACACAAATTAACATTGAAAGATACTCTCTCCGTTTTATAATAAGTGTCATTTGGAGAAAATGTATATGCAATATAACTGGATGTATCTGGACGCGAGACAAGTCTACTCGTATCTTGACCTCCACGAGTTCAAAGACTCTCCTCATTGCGTCTGCTCCAAATTGTGAAGTTAGAAATGCTCTAAAGCTAGCCTTGGTGGAGACGGCCATGATCTTAGGGTCTATCTGAAACTCTCCATATGGTGAATGATATCCTCAAAAGCTTCGATAGTGAATTTTCCATTCTCCTTTATAATTTGCCTCAACTCACATTCTTCCGCAAGGAAGACTGGAGTACTGAAAGAGTCCACCTTGTCTTGCTAGATGACACCCTTTATTAATAAAAAAAAAATTGGAAAATAATGTTAGTTATGTAATTGTAGGCTATTAGTTAAAGATAATGAAAACGTATAAATATATTTATGAACCTGTTGAGCAAGTTCATTCAAAGAATCTCCGATGAAATCCATCACTATTCCTTTAGAGGTCTCAGACATCTTAACCCTCTCTTAAACACGAAAATCAACATAAATCCCCTGGGGACGAGCTCTTCAGTTCTAGCTTCTAGTAGATTCTTGGTGTCGGTCGAGTGCTTTCTTGACAGCTTGGTTAAAGCCAGTGCAATGCATGTCTCGGTTCCACGAGGGAGAGTCGGGATCTGTGATCCCTTTGGGGATTTTGGAGGTGAAATGGAATGCGTAATTGATGACTCATATGTGGAAGCTCTACTTTGGAAGAACGCGTTCAAAGAAGGAACCCGGAACCCCGGAGCTATAGTATCTTCTTCCCGGAGGAAGTGCTTGGAAGAGAGTGTTGAAATCGTTGGTGGTAAAGTCGTTGGAGAGGACTTGTAACTCGATGTTATCCGCCGGGTTTTGTCCGGTTTCTCTGCGGTACTTGTCTTCTACTGCATCTATTATGTTTTGGACTGCCAAAAAGTGTTAGGTCCACTCGCACAACCAAAATCCGCTACACTGAAGCGATCAGAGATCAAGTCAAGGCTGAGTTTGGCTGAGATTGCCTCGTTCATCTTTTCTTTTGCGGCTTCCAACAACGCTCTCTATAAAAGCCAAATCAAAGAGGAGATTGTGTTATTAACATCTTAATTAGAATTTAGATCCTAGATAGGATCCAATTTAAAATTATATATATACATAAAAACCTGATACGAGGAATGTTGGTTGTAACTCTCAGGACCATCTCCTCCAACCATGATCCATTCTGAAGCAGTAGAGATGATTGATCTCTGTTTCTCTTTTCTCACTCTTCTTTTCTTGTTTGATAGTTTTTTTTTTTTTGTTAAATTGTTTGATAGTTAATTTGTAATGAGAACTGTAATATTCTATGCATGTTTTTTTTTAAATATGCATATCTATTATATAAAAGATGGCCAACTATCTCTGTATGAGTGACACATCATCATTTTTGGTTGATGTAGAGATGACACGTGTCATTTTCTATAGTTTAAAGTTACATTTTTTTAAACAAATCAATTAATGTTCATAATATTATCTTTCAAACCATTCAAAAAAATTAAAGTGTTTTTTGTTGTTGGCTAGATACTACGTGAGTTAAATAATATTATATAATTTAATGAATGATAATTTTGGACATTTTACTTTATTTTTATATAACTCTTGATTTTACAATGTTATTCAGAATTTGTATTTTTATTGAAGACAACTGAGAACATTGGAAGAGTAAATACATGAGAATGATAACATATGCGCACATTATTAATATTTATAACATGCTAAAATATTGAATATCTAAATAATAATTATATTTACGTGGAAATATAATAAATATAACAATAATAATATTGTGTACGCTATATTATTAACAATAATAATAATAATATAATAATTATATATATATATATATATATTAATGTATACGCTATACTAAGTAATCAACAGTAATAGCACAAAGTTAACATGATAATAAGTATAATAACAAGTAGTACATAATAAAAATCGATAATGATAATAATATTGAGTTATATAACGCAGCTCGACAAAGTAAAACAAATGCAGTAAAGGCAAAGATAACAATCAAAAGGTTACACAACATATAAGAATCAAAATAAAAAAATTATTTTTTAGTTTTAATAAATCAAATGATTTTTTAATAAAACTAGAAACTTAAAGGAAACACGAGCATATATAGAAGTGTCAAGTTTACTACTATGTGGATCAAAGCTATGATTTAAATATTTTTGCCGTGATTTTAATTATATTGACCATTATATATATATTTAACTTAGTTTAAACACATTTCATAATAAAACCAAATATAGCAAATAAAATCTGTGCGTATGGGTGGATATTCTTCTAGTTTATACTGTGCTTTCTCATTGTTAATGAATAGAGAGCATTATATGATTTAATTTAATAAATTAAATATATAAAAATGATTTCTCTGTATAATATAGCCACCTACTCCGCGCTGGCGCGTGTACTCTTGTTTTAAAATATCGCTTTTGTCGTTGGGATTAATAGTCATTAAACGTAAAAATTGTAATGTATGATTTTTAGAAACAAAAGAAACGTGCCACGTATATAACTTTAAACTAATTTTTGTAATATACTCATTAAAATTTCTAATTATGTTTTTATTTTATGCTAAATTGTAATTCTTCATTAAAAATGAAATGTTTAGGTGTTATAAAATGTGTTAACAAATTGATTTCTAATTTTGTTTATATATTTTTAGTTGTGCACCCACTAAAATAAACTTCTAGCTTCGCCCAAGACGAAAAAGCTTTGTAATATGCACGAAGATGCTTCATGTCTTGTGCTTGTAACTTAGTGCACTTAAATTAATCTCTTCTATTTCAGATTAAAAAAAGAGAATTTCTTTGTTGAAATTTTCTTTTATAAATCCTCTTGTATTTATTTAATAGATATAACTTTTACGCCATGTCATAAGACATAAGCAAACATTGATTTCAACTTCCAAGCCGAGGAAGTCTCTCTATATATAACCATCTATAAAGCTGATATTTTGAATTTCATGTGTTTGAATTAAACATATGGAATAACTTTCACCGTTCCATATATAATTCATCAGCAGCGCTTGTAATATGGTAAAAAAGTCATAAATAAAACCGTACATAGACATTTAGTCATTTGTGGGACATGCGAAAGTAGAAGACAAAGCACCATAAGTTCTTGAAAGAGAACAACAAAGGAAACACAAGTTACCATTGGAAAAGATCACAATAATATATTTTTGGATCATCAGTTCTTGCGAAGCACGATGAGGTACTGCATTCCAGTTTTGGCCTTTTGGATGCGAGAAAACTCTTCCCGTGCCTTGACTTCGACGAGCTCAAAGGCTTTCCTCATTGCATCAACTCCAAAATGTGCTGATAGGAAAGCTCCAAAGGAGGCCCTAAAGGAGACGGCCAAGATCTTAGGATCTAACGGAAACTCTCCGTTTGGGTGAATGATATCCTCAAAAGCCTCGATTGCGAACTTCCCATTCTCCTTTATGATTTGCCTTAACTCACATTCTTCGGCAATGTAGAGTGGAGTGCTGAAAGAGTCCACCTTGTCTTGCTCGATGAGACCCTTTAAAAAAAACAAATAAATAAATAAATAAATATTGGAAGCTTAAGTTAGTTATGTAATTGTAGATAATTAGTTAAAGATCAAGAAATATATATATATATATCTACCTGTTGAACAAGATCATTCAAAGAATCTCCAATGAAATCCATCACTATTCCTTTAGCGGTCTCGGACATCTTGACTCCGTCTCTTAGACACGATCCGAAGAGCAACATCAATCCCCCGGGGACTATCTCTTCAGCCCTAGCATCTAGTAGATCCTTAGTGTCGGCGGAGTACTGATCAAGATATGCTTTCTTGACGGCTTCGTTGAAGCCAGTGCAATGCATGTCTCTGTTCCACGAGGGAGAATCGCGGTCTGTGATCCCTTTGGGGATCTTGGAGGTGAAATGGAACGCGTAGTTGATGACTCCTATGTGGAAGCTCTGCTTAGGGAGAACACGTTCGAAGAAGGAACCCGAAACCCCGGCGCTATAGTATCGTCTGCCCGCAGGAAGTGCCTGGAAGAGAGTGTTGAAATCGTTGCCGGTAAAGTCGTTGAAGAGGACTTGGAACTCGATGTTATCCGCCGGATTTTGTCCGGTTTCTCTACGGTACTTGTCTTCTACTGCATCTATTATGTTTTGGACCGCCACAAAAGTGTTAGGTCCACTCGCACAACCGAAGTCCGCTACACTGAAGCGATCAGAGATCAAGTCGAGGCTGAGTGTGGCTGAGATTGCCTCGTTCATCTTTTCCTTTGCTGCCTCCAGTAACGCTCTCTGTAAAACATGATTAAAGTGGAGATTGTTATTTTGTTAATACTTACATATTAGAGTCAATAACGTTTCAAAATCTTTTATATACTAACCTGGTACGAGGAATGCTGGTTGTAACTCTCAGGACCTTCTCCTCCAACCATGATCCATTCTGGAGAGGTAGACATGCTTGAGCTCTCTTTCTTTTTTTCTCACTCTTCTTTTCTTGTTTGATAGTTAATTTGTGATGAGCACTGTGATATTCTATGCATGTATGTATGCATATTTATACCAACATGCCTTCTGCTTTCTCCTTGTATTAGTTATATATTATGAATTTTAATAGAAAGCCCTTTCGCAAAAAAAAAAGAAAGAATGGGATTTAAATTAATAAATTACATGTTTAAGAATGATGGTTTCTCTGTATAAAAAATAATATAGCCACCGACTCCGCGCTGTACTCGTTTTATAATATGGCTTTTTCGTTGGGATTAATTATTTCTCCCAATAATAAACGTAAAAAATGTAATGTATGGTTTTTTAAAATCAAAAGAAATAAAGAAACGTGCTAGGACATAAACTATAAACGAAAACTCTTTTTTTTTATATATACGAAGATGCTTCATGTCTTGTGCTTGTAACTTAGTGCACTTAAATTAATATATTTTATTTATTTATTAAATAGGGATAATGTTTGCAAGCAAAAAATATAGTGATAATCTAAAGACCAATAAGCGAGGATCCAAAGCGTTTAATAATAAAAACCCCAAGAAAAAGTGGAACAAACGGCACTGGCATTTGATAATTCACACATATTATGCTATATAATTTGTCATTTGTATTTCACATTCTTATGTGTTTGATAATTGATATGTTAACGTGTTACTTTTCTCTAAACAAAGGAATATATCTTGGATCCAAATTCATACCAACTAATGGAGTCTCTGATGGGGTGGAAATAAGTGTTATATAATATATTCCCGAACATCGTCAGCGTTCCCACGTTACACTGCAGAATTTTTTAATCAATCCTTTCAATATCATAAAAAGTGTAAAATACATTAAAAAATGAATATTCCGTATATACATTTTATCAATAAATACAAATGAAGAATATGACATTGAAAAATTGTGTACAATGTACGGCTATTTCAAAAATAATTGTGTTTTTATCTCTGATTCCTAGAAAGATTTATTTAAATTTTTACAAAGTTAAGACATTCAGAGTAAACTTAAGTGCTATAAAATTTATTCTCTTTAAAAAAAAGCAATTGTGTAATCTGAGTTAAATTTTGATGAATAAGAATAACAGTGAAGAAATCAATGGTAAATTAGAATTTTCATCGAGCTACATCAGTCTGCATATGATTTCAATATCTCCTTGAATCCGTTTGCAGCAAAACATTGGCTTTTCTAGATGTCAAAATCAAAGTTTACCAAGCTTGTTCAGGTTTGTTTGTTTGCTATACAACACTTTTCTAGCGTAAGACCAAATTTTCAGTCACTTGAGCTTTCATTAACCAATTTCTTGTCTTCAACTTTCAGGCACATGTTAGCAAAGTCAAGAAGAGCTAATTTAAAAGAAACTCCATTGTTTCATTATACAAAGCCACTTCAAATCTCTGTTCTTGAAATATCGATTTTCTACTTTTTCTTGTAACGCTTTTGTTCTTTACCAGATTCGATCTCTGTTTATAATCTGAACTATTTGCTCGACCTTATGCAATCTTCTTATATTATCTGTCATTAACAAACTGAGAGTTTAATTGAAAAAACTGGCAAAATTTATGGATCTGCGTCCTATCATAAAGTACATGAGGGGAGCAAATAAAGCAATCGCAATAACTATATCACCTAATTTATTAATTAAGATAGTACATTATCCGATTAATGATAATTAATTAGTAATAGCAAAAATCATTTGGCTGTATAACTCTTAACCATAACCAATGCTCACTAAATAGGATGCAACAACATTCTTGTTGACCAGTTGATCGTTTCTCAGACTCAAATCTAGGATGGGCAGAGAAAATCTGCAAATGCTTTTGCTTCTGCTCCAGGAAGCTTGTAGTTAGCTATCAATAAACAATATAGTGGCCACTAATTCAATCTAGGGGATCTTCTCTAAATCATGACATCTGTCAAATAGTTTATTTGATCTCACACTTTCAATGGGAATCTAATCAAATCAAAAAAATCAACGCAACTATAACTAAGGAATAAAGAGACAGAAACAAAGCGTTACTCGGGTATCTTTTGAGCCATTTTTTTAGGAGTTCCCTCATCGTCAGAGCATTGTGATCTATACTATTATTTGCGAAGTGAATTTGGCTGAGAATGAAAATTGAAAACTGAATTACGCTTTTGCAATTAATGAATACAAAGGGAAGGATGTGTAATTTCGTAATTTAGCTAGCATAATTAATTGTGGCGTGTTTAATTATTAGTTTCCTTTATTTGCTAATGGGATATCAAATAATGCGATGCATCGCGTATTTATCTATTTAGGAAATAATTAACGCATAAGGATAATTACTATACATTGAAAATGATAATTACTATTTCGTGATTATCGGTTGCATAATTATGACTATCTTAATTAAAAGTAAATATTCCTTTTTTACGTATGCCTTTTTTACGTATGCGATCGAGATATTAAATTAAAAACGAATATTCTAAGGTTTCAAGAATCGTAGATGAAAAAAAGAATATAAACGCCTAAACCTAAATAACTTCTCCTATAAATACTTGTGTCTCCCTCTCATATTGATTAGGTTATATGTTTATTTTTTCGTTGCTCTAGGGTTTAGCCGATAGTTTTTCTTCCTGTATTTTTTATTATTATGAGTTTCATGTATTTTCTATATGAGAGATGTTCGTTTCTTTGTTGCTATTAATTTGTTTTCTTTGAATTTGTTTTCTTGCAGTGTTTCTCGAGGGGATTCATATTTGTGATCTTCAAGGAAGCGAGAGGGAGGATCGTCTCTGAGTTTCCGGAGATGGAGATCGTCGTTATGGAGCTTGATTTCAGTTCCATCGCCCCCGTACGGAGTTTCGACGCCGATTTCGAATCTCTCGACCTGCCTCTCAATCTTCTCATGTAAGTCAAAAAAATCCTCTTAAAAAACAACCTTTTCTCCACTAATTGGAAAAAAAAAAAAAAAATCTTCTGGAAATTCACGTTGATGATATTTGTGTATATCAAAGTTTTAATGGCTGAATATAAACGGGTTGAGAAATTAACCAAGTTTAATTTCACTTCGTTGCATCTGCTTACGTCTTCGCGGAAAATCAAATCAATCTACTATATGCATGTGTTTTAGTGTTTATATATATTTTTACACACATACGTGCGGCTGCTTTCTGGGAATTTATGTAAACTCATAATAATATCTCCGGCTGATTTCCCAACCCAAGTGGTAAGATTTCTTTTGTTTCTGTCACGAAGAAGCATAAATGTTAAAACGAGAAAGTAAATAAGCATCATATATATCTACGAATCATATATAAACGGGAGAGTAGGATTGGTGTTCTTGAGAGGTGAAAATAATTTTTTTTTTTTTAATTTGCAAGACAACTTCAAATTGGACGTTCTTTCAAAATAAATATTCAATCTTTGTTGAAAGGAAATGTTTACGGCGGGAACGGACACGAGCACGAGCACATTGGAGTGGGCACTAGCGGAGCTTCTACACAATCCAAGAACCCTGAGCAAACACCAAACCGAACTCCAAAACTACTTCAAATCACCGAACCAAAAGCTCCAAGAAGAAGATCTCCTAAACGGCCGAACCTCCCGTACCTCTCAGTGGTTATCATGGAAACCTTGAGGCTGCACCCACCTCTTTCTTTCCTGGTCCCACACAAGGCCATGTCAAAGTGTCACATATTCAACCAATACACTATCGGGGGTGCTCGCTATAGAATTTAAAGAAGGATGTTTGTATAAGAACTCAAGATCAAAAGAATAACTCTCTTTACACATATCCTTAATCTCATAAGTTATGTCACAAGCTCGACATATCCTTATATAGTTACTCGCCTAATGCTTATCCTAATCCTAATGTATATTTAGATAACTCCTAAACATAACTTCAATCCTAACTCACTTATGATTCCATATCAATGTAGGATTAGGATGACTTGAACTTTAAGCTTTCTTCAAGCTTATCCCAACAATCTCCCCTTTAAGCTTGAAGTCAAATTTTGCAAGATCTTGAATGCCAATGAGCTCTCTCATTTCCTTGAACTTGACTCTTCCAAGAGCTTTCGTCAAAATGTCCGCCTTTTGCTCATTCCCAGGAACATGTATCACCTCTACCTGTCCATTCTCAACACATTCTCTTATGAAGTGATATCTTGTATGTATGTGTTTAATTCGACCATAAAACACCGGGTTCTTGGTTAGAGCAATCGCCGATTGGTTATCAATTCGAATGATAACTTTTTCACTCGGTAGTCCAGTGACTTCACTAAGCAAATCCTGAAGCCAAATCGCTTGCCTTGCTGCTTCAGTACCTGCCATGAACTCAGCTTCGCATGAAGATAACGCCACCGTGTCCTGTTTCTGCGAGCACCACGAGATTGGACTATCACCAAGGTAGAAGATGTGTCCTGTTGTGCTCTTACCATCATCCGGATCGACATTATGACTACTATCGCTGTAGCCTACCAGTCTTGGTATCTTCGTGCTTGAGCGCTTGAACCTTAGACCGAGAGCTGCAGTTCCTTGTAAATACCTTAAGCATTGTTTCATTGCGGCTCCATGTGACTCTTTTGGATTCTGGATATAGCGACTGAGTACTCCAACGCAGTACGCTAGGTCGGGTCTTGTGTGAAGAAGGTACCGAAGACATCCAATGTTCTTCCTAAATGCCGTAGCATCAATACTCTGCTCGTCTTCAGACTTTGACAACTTCAGCCCGGATTCCATCGGCGTGTGAGCCAAGTTGCAGTTTTCCATCCCAGCTTCTTCTAAGATCTTCAAAGCGTAACTCTTCTGATTCAACACGATCTCTCCTTCATGTTGACATACTTCAATCACAAGGTAGTAAGTTAACCGTCCAAGATCACTCATGTCGAACTTGGTAGCCATTTCCTTCTTGAATCCCTCAATGATCTCTAAGTTTGTTCCTGTGACAAACAAATCATCTACATAGACTGCCACGAGAAGAAAGTTGTGACTTACCACCTTTCGATACACGGATGGTTCCTTGGAACACTTCTTAAAGCCGAGCTCAACAAGGATTTGATTTAGCTTGTTGTTCCAAGCTCTTGGTGCTTGTCTCAAACCATACAAGGCTTTATTGAGCTTGTATACTTTGTCCTCATGTCCTTTCTCCTCAAACCCCTCGGGTTGTTTGACATAAACTGTTTCCTTCAACTCTCCACGAAGGAAAGCGGTTTTAACATCAAGATGATGTATCTCCCATCCATGTGATGCTACTAGATTGATGAGAAGCCTTATCGTTTCAAGCCTAGCGACTGGAGCGAATACTTCATCGAAATCAATTCCAAATCTCTGAACATATCCTTTTGCTACAAGCCGAGCCTTGTGCTTGTTGATGCTCCCATCTGAGTTACGTTTCAGCTTGATTACCCATTTCAAACCAATTGGTTTTGCTCCTTGTGGAAGATCCACCAAGTTCCAAGTTCTGTTTTTCACAATGGAGTGAATCTCGTCTTCACACGCAAGCATCCACTCTTTTGATTCCCTAGCCTCATGGAAATCTCTTGGCTCGTTGTTTATGCACAATAACAGTCTCTCTCCTTCCTCTTCTGCAAGGTATAGCACATAATTTTCTCTCAGATATTTCGGTGGATGTCTCTCTCTTTGTGGATATCTTGTTCCTTCCGGTGATTGTTGATGAGCCTCTTGATCATCAACCTCTATCTCTTATGATTCAAACTCGTACGATTCTTCTGAATCATAGTTATCTTCTGCAACATCACCGTTGTTATCCCCTGTTTTGTCTCCATCCTCGCGAGAATGCTCTCTGGTTACTTGTATGCCGCCGAATTTTCCTAGAATCACATTGACACTCTCGTTGATTTCTCCTCCCGAGTGATTCCAATTCCAGCTCTTAGCTTCATCGAACACGGCGTCTCGACTCACCACTATTTTCTTAGTCTTTGGATCAAGCAATCGGTATGCCTTTGAGCCTGGTTCGGTTCCTAGATGAACGAGCATCCTAGACCTGTCATCCAACTTTGTCAGCTGCGGTTTCTCTATCTTTGCATACCTGTTACATCCAAAGATCCGGAGATGATCAATGTTTGGTTTCTTTGATCGTAGAACTTCGTACGTAGTTCTATCCTTCAGCGCCCTCGTGGCTATTCTATTTAGGAGATATGTCGTATGTTGGATTGCTTCTCCCCACAAATAGTTTGGTATATTCATGTGTTTCATGATACTCCTCGTCATCTCCATCATAGTCATGTTGCGTCTCTCATCTACGCCATTCTGTTGAGGGGTGTAAGGAGCGGTAAGATGTCGTTTGATCCTTGAGTTGTTGCAAAACTCATTAAACTCGTGAGAGAGAAACTCTCCTCACCTATCTGTTCTGAATGTCTGTATACTTGCTCCTAACTCTTGCTCCACCAAAGCCTTAAACTTCTTAAACATGTTGAATGCATCACTCTTCTCTTTCAACAAAATCGTCCACATATATCTGGAATGGTCATCAATAAGCACGAAGATGTACCTATTCCAAGCTTGTGTACTTGGTGTTATGGGACCACGGAGGTCTCCATGTATCAATTCAAGTATTTGAGCTGCTCGGTATTTGGTCGCTTGAGGAAACACTTGTCTGGCTTGCTTCCCAAGTAAGCATGAGCCGCAAATTGTCTTTTCAACGTTGATGCTTGGAATCCCATGAACAAGTTCTATGTGTATCATAGATTTCATTGCATCAAAGTTGATGTGACCTAGTCTCGCATGCCATCTGCTTGACTCGCTTTTCGAAGTTAGGTGTAGACACGCTTCGTCTTTTATCCTCATGCGAACCTTAGACAGACGGTTCTTTGATCGGTTTGCCTTGACAAGTAACTTTCCCTCGTTGTCATGCATTGTCAAGCATTCTCCTCTCATCCGTATATCGCATCCTGATTCCGTAGCTTGACCCAGACTAATGATCTTACTCTTCAGGTCCGTGATGACATAGACATCGGCCATCATTCTTGATTCGCCATTCATATCAATGAATGATATAACGCCCTTGCCTTTGATGTCTATACGCGAATCATCACCGAATCTTACTTTCCCTGTAACTGATAGTCTCTCATTTTAGCATATTTTTATCACTCATATAAGATAATTTTGCACCCATACATGCATTCATTAGATAGTTTTAGGCTAGATTGCATTCATTTTAGAGTTTAGTGAGTCTTAGCTTAGAAGAATGTATATATGTTGCATTTGAAGTGTTTCTCAGGTATTCTAGAGCTAGAGGAAGCTATTGGGAGGATGATGAATGAGCAAGAAAGCCAAGGAGGTAAAGAACAGAAGGAAAACATGCAGAAAAACTCGCAAAGGACATAAAAGGAGATGTATCGGACTGACGCATCGGTGTGATCACATCGATACCAATATCGGTCAGATGTATCGGGGTGATCACACCGATATGAGCTCGCGTTTTCTGTTTACTTAAGACGAAAAAATACTGTTGACCATCAGAATGTAGTTGACTTTTCATTTCTAAACTTTTACAGAAACTCTCTCTGTATTTTGGTGATTTTCCTGTAAGACCTCTGGATCAAAAACTTCAATTCAAGAGTTCTTCTTCTCTAATCTCTTTCCTTTACTCTTTCTAATGCTTATTATCAAGTTTTTACAAGTTTTTATTGGTTTGATCATTAACTGTGAGTAGTTTTTCAGAATCTAAGGTTGGTTAGATCTAGGGTGTTTAGGGTGTTATTCTTGATGTCTATGAGTTAATTCTTCCTTATCTCTTCTTGCTTAGTGTGTTTAATGCTAATTTCAACCTTGATCATGTTGAATTAGATTTCTATGGGATTTTCTCATCCAAAAGATTTGTAAAATTCCTCGATCAATTAAGCAAGAGATTTTCATACTTAGCTCATGAAAGTGATTGTCTAAGGTGTTTATTAGCAGATTAGAACTGAATCTTTATGCTTGTTGCATTTTTGATCACAAATGAAAGTTTGTTCTTGATTAGAAATGTGATAAAAGGATTAAGTCCATGAAAATGGTTTAATCTATTCTTGAAGTTCTAAGCTTGGGGATTAACATTTATATGAGTAGATTGACATCATTGATTACACTTTTAAGCACCTGAAAATCAATACCATACCCTTGGATTCATCTTTCCATAATTTACAAAAAGCTTTTAGAAACTCTGTTTTTGTTTTCACTTATCTTTGTTTGCTTTTACTTATCTTGAAAATAGTTTGTAATTCACCTTGTTTAATGTTATTAATCAGTTACCAAAACATTCACTAGACTTGCTTAGATTAAGAAGTTTAATGAATTCCTTTTGTCACAACAAACCCATATGGATTGATCCTCAAATACTACAATGACATGTGTAGTAGGATTGAGTAATTGATTAGCAAAAATCATGTTATCAATTTGGCGCCATTGCCATGGATCAGCTTATGGAGGGCACTTTGCCACATTCAAAACAGCAACAAAAGTGCTACAATCTGGGTTTTGGTGGCCAACACTCTTCAAGGACACTCATGCTTACATTTCTACATGTGAGGCATGTCAAAAGAAGGGCAATATAAGCAGAAGAGATGAAATGCCACAGAACCTAATCCTTGAGGTGGAGGTGTTTGATGTTTGGGGAATAGATTTCATGGGTCCTTTCCCATCCTCCTATGGCAACAAATACATTCTAGTGGCAGTGGACTATGTCTCCAAGTGGGTAGAAGCTATTGCAAGTCCCACAAATGATGCTAAGGTGGTGATCAAGCTTTTCAAATCCATCATATTCCCAAGGTTTGGAGTGCCAAGAGTGGTCATAAGTGATGGAGGAAGCCATTTTATCAACAAGGTTTTTGAGAGCCTCCTCAAGAAGCATGGAGTTAAGCATAAGGTGGCAACACCTTACCATCCTCAAACAAGTGGCCAGGTCAAAATTTCCAACAGAGAAATCAAAGCCATTCTAGAGAAAACAGTTGGAGCTACAAGAAAAGACTGGGCAGCCAAGCTTGATGATGCACTATGGGCTTATAGAACTGCCTTAAAGACACCCATTGGGAGATCGCCATTCTCTCTTCTGTATGGGAAATCATGTCACCTACCTGTGGAGCTTGAGTACAAGGCGTTATGGGCAGTCAAACTCCTTAACTTTGACATCAAAACAGCCCAAGACAAAAGATTGATCAATCTCTTAGAGCTTGAAGAAATCCGCTTGGAAGCTTTTGAAAGCTCCAAAATCTACAAGGAGAGAACCAAAGCATTTCATGACAAGAAGATCAAACCAAAAGAGTTCTTGGCTGGACACATGATACTGCTGTACAATTCCCGGTTGAAGCTATTCCCGGGAAAGCTCAAATCAAGATGGTCCGGTCCTTTCAAGATCAAAGAAGTTCTACCTTATGGAGCTGTCACTCTTTATGGTGTCAAGGGAGAAGAATTCACTGTAAATGGACATAGGTTGAAGCCTTACTTGGCCAGTGAAACAATAGAAGAGGCAACCTCAGTTCCTCTTCATGATCTTACCAACGCCTAAGGGGTTTGAAAAGTCAAGCTAAGAGACTATAAACAAGCGCACTTGGGAGGCAATCCCATGTTTATCATTGTATATATTCTTGTCTATATGTGTTTTTGTGTGTTTTTGAGTGTTTTTAAGTGTTTTTGAGTGTTTTTGATCAACAGGTTCGTGTCAAGAAGAAAAGACTTAAGTGCCAAAAAGTTTGAAGAAAAAAAATGTTGATGCATATCGGTGTAACGTATCGGTGTGACTACACCGATACGCATATCGGTATGGCATATCGGTGAGGCCACACCGATATCAGTATCAGGCAGAAATATCGGGCAATGCCTACCGATACGCATATCGGTAGGACATATCGGTGAGCCCAGACCGATATGGTCTAAAAAAATCAGTAAGTATTTACTCGACCCGTGCTTCTTCTTCCCCCATTAAAATCACTCTCAAACACAAATTCTTTCATAACTCTCTCAAAACTCAAGCGAATTTCGTGATTCCAAGTGCTATTACTCCGAAATGTTGTGCTAATTCAGATTCATTAATCAATTTCGTCCTAAATCACTCAACAACAAGGTATGATTCTCAATCTCCCAAGCTTTTCATAAGTGCTTCAATGGTGGAATTTTCTGTGAATTGCTTTAGGGTGTTTGAATTGAGTGTTTGAGGATTGGGCATTCATTGATAATGATAGATAAGAAGATTTCGAGTGCTATAACACAATTTCCATGGTTGAATTTCGAAAATTTGGCAATTAGGGTTCATAGTGCGAAAATTCAAATTACTCACTAGAAACTTGTCAAATTTTAGGGCTTTCTTGCAATGGCTTCAATCTTTCATGGTTAATGATCATCAACTGATAGAACTCGAAATTTGCCACTTTGAAATTTTTGGAAATTTTGAAATTTTGTCAAAAAATTTCTAAGTGTAGAATGTGAAATTTTGAGATTTTTAGACATTGTTTCTTGCTTGCTAGGTTGTTTCATTGAATTGTTTGTGTTTCTTATATAGGAAAAATGCCGAGAACTAAAGCAGAAGCATCAAGAAGTCTTAAATCAAAGAGTGAGGGAAAGAAGAAAGTCGTTTCCGATGACGACAGAACTGAGAGCAGCGATGATCAGATTGAGCTTGGGGAAAAGAAGAAGAGTTCACGGAAAGCTGCAAAGGATGCTCCAAAAACAAAACCAACTGTCCCACAGCTTTTTCATGCATTCAGAAAAGTAGGATTCAAGGGAACACGATACCCGCACCGGCAGTCTCTGCAAGCTCTAGGAATTTTGGAAGATGTCGAGATGATCTTCGAAAAGATGGGATTGGGACATTTCTTCACCATGTCTCATCCAGCACACAAGACAGAGACATGACAATTCATGACATCATTAGAGGTGAACTTCTACTACGAAGGCGAAGATACACACGAAGAAGATGGACATGGGTATATCAAATTCAAGATTGAGAAAACGGTCTACACATTATCATTCAGAGAACTTGAGAAGATCTTCGGGTTTACAGAAGGTGCGAGCAGGACCAAGAACCTTGCCATTGGTGAAGAGGAATTAGCTGCATTGTGGGATGTCATTGCCTCGGGTACGTTCGAGCCGGGAAGAAGCAAGGGATCGCTGATTAGACACCCAGCTATACGGTATGTGCATAAGGCGTTAGCACATATATTCTTTGCCAGACGAGAGTGTGGGATGGTACAGCTGGAGGAGTTACAGTTTCTGGACATTGGTTTAGCGAGAGTCCCAGGATTTAGGCCGAGAAACAGTGGTATTTTTCGAGGAGACACCGCAGGTACGAGTTTGGTCTCCATGCTGCTGCGACAGTTCCTTTCCTATAGGGACTGGGTGATGACGATGAGGGACAAGACTCCTCAGCTTAGTATCGGTGGGCTGATTACACCGATACTCGAGGCAGTTGGGCATCCGTTGGGTGAAGACTGTTTGGAGCCACAGTGGATGGACCTTTTCTACCTCAGCAAGACTCATTTCTTGGCAGGGAAGAGTGGTAACTTGTTCGCATACAAGTTCTCGATTACCCAAGCAAGTGAAGCCAAGATACTTCTTCCACAGCAAAACGTCACCTCACTGCAGACCCAGAGAAGCTTCGAGTTTGAGCCATCGCCCACGCAGCTCTATAACACGGCGAGTCAGAGGCATCTAGTGACTATCACCAAGAAGAACATGTTTTCACTTGACCCGGTCGCAGAACCTGAGGAAGGAGGAGAAGAGCAAGAGCAGCCGGACCTGAGGCAAGGAACCGAGAGATACCATTTCTCCTCCTATGGTGGGGCAATATCAAGCCCAGCACTGCGGGAAGCTCATGACCGCATTGACCAGCTCCAGCAATGGAGCAAGCACCAAGACAACACAATCAACAAACTGCTAAAGGGGTACAATAAGCTGAAGGCAAAGTACAAGAACCTCAAGGCAAAGATCTCGTGTTCATCATCCTGTGCACATGTGGAGCAACCAAGGAAGAGGAAGCCGAGTCACTCACCTCCACAAACATCATCCACCGACGAATCTGTATCTATCGGATCACCTTCCTCATCTTCACAGACCTAGAAGACCTAGAAGTAACACTTCTCACTTCATTATATATATCATTTAGTTTTTGTTTACTCTTATTTGTTTTTGTTTTGTTGGGATTGCGGTCTCTCTTGAATTTTTATTACACAGGAGACTGTGTAATTTAAGTTTGGGGAAGAGGTTGTGAGATTTGTTACTTTGTGTTAGATATTTGTGTTTCATGCATTTGTGTTTCATGCAATCATAAAAAAAAAAAATTTAATAATAATTGTGTTTCATGCATTCTTCTAAAAATATATATAAAAAAATATATATATATATATTTTGATTTTAGCATTTAGACATTGCATTTGCACATAAGGATTGTGTCTAGTTGCATTTCAATTAGGATTGCATTCATATTGCATGGGGAGCAATGATGAAATTTCCTTTGAAAAACGTTAATTTTTGATATCAAGTCATTGCCCACGTTCACAATTGTCTGATGCATTCGAGTAAGTTTCGTATTAAGACCGCACCACATTTGGAATTCATGTCTTGGCATTCATGTTCTAGTCAAAACTTGCTGTGAATTGATTTCATTCCTATCTATTAGAACCATTAAAATTGACACTAATTATCATGCATTGTTTTGCCAAATCGAACTCATGGATACCTCATACATATTTGGGATATTTTCTCCATTTTACCACTCTCTTATTATCCCAAATAGTTACCACACCCATAACCGAATCTTCTTTCAAGCCCAAAAACTTGTGTGTGATTGTGAGGCCTAATTTCGAATCACCTAGGCAAAAAGTGTTGAGTTTAGGCCGACAGGGAGAAGCTTTCATGTAGACACTAGCTTGCATTTTAAGCTAGTAATAGGCTAGGGTGTTTGATGGATAGACTAGGAAGAAATTCTTCTTTTTAGAAGTTAATATCATTTGGAGAAGAAAAAAAGAAGCAAAGAGTGTGTTACAAGGAGATGAAATGAGGAGACAAATGATGAGATGGTAACAACAAAGAAAACTTCAAAATAAGAAAAGAAAAAAGTGTTCTCAACAACAAAGAAGGCCAATCAACAAGAATAAAATCCGGCCAGCAAGCATCCAAAGAGGTGACACAAGAGACATCACATACAACAAGAGAGCCATTGAAAAGAAGCCAAACTCCCAAGCTCAACAAGAAAAGTGAATCAATTTGTAAGTTTTTAAAGACAACAAAAACCTTTGGAAAATGGTAGCTTAAGTGGTTGATCTTTGGGTATAGTCCAGGATAGAAATCTTTAGACATTTGGGTAGATGAAAGTCATCCTTGTATGCATCTATTGGTTTTTACTCTTAGCATTTTGCCATAGGCTGATTCTTTTCATTGAGAGCTCCCTCTTGAACCTGAGACAAACCATTGCTTTGAGATCATTTTTTATCTCAGGACCTTATCCCTTAACCAAATGAGTTCTCTTGGCAATTTCAAAGCATGATCCATGGTTACAAATTGAATGAATGTTAAAGGAATGAAGGATAGGAAGGTTTGTGTAGGCTAGATTTGAATTCAATTCGTGTTTGAGTTGAATGTGGCTAAAGTTTTTAAAACAGAGAAAACTCGACTTGCATCCTAGAATTGTGAATTTGGACAATGACTTGATCTCTTTAGTTGGCATTTTTGGATTTGAGCTCCCATTTTCACTCTTCTCTCTCTCATTTGTGTTAATTGTTTGCTTGAGGGCAAGCAAAATGCAAGTTTGGGGGAGTTGATAGTCTCTCATTTTAGCATATTTTTATCACTCATATAAGATAGTTTTGCATCCATACATGCATTCATTAGATAGTTTTAGGCTAGATTGCATTCATTTTAGAGTTTAGTGAGTCTTAGCTTAGAAGATTGTATATATGTTGCATTTGAAGTGTTTCTCAGGTATTCTAGAGCTAGAGGAAGCTATTGGGAGGATGATGAATGAGCAATAAAGCCAAGAAGGTGAAGAGTAGAAGGAAAACATGCAGCAAAACTCGCAAAGGACATAAAAGAGCCAGTATCGGTGCGCTGTATCGGTGTGATCACACCGATACACATATCGGACAGCTGTATCGGTGTGGTCACACCGATACCCATATCGGTCTGCCATATCGGTGTGATCACACCGATATGAGCTCGCGTTTTCTGTTTACTTAAGACGAAAATATACTGTTGATCATCATTATGCAGTTGACTTTTTATTTCCAAACTTTTCCAGAAACTCTCTCTGTATTGGGTGATTTTATTTGCAAGACCTTTGGATCAAAAACTTCAATTCAAGAGTTCTTCTTCTCTAATCTCTTCCCTTTACTCTTTCTAATGCTTATTATCAAGTTTTTACAAGTTTTTATCGGTTTGATCATGAGTTGTGAGTAGTTCTTTAGAATCCAAGGTTGGTTAGATTTAGGGTGTTTAGGGTGTTATTCTTGATGTCTATGAGTTAATTCTTCCTTATCCCTTCTTGCTTAGTGTGTTTAATGCTAATTTTAACCTTGATCATGTTGAATTAGATTTCTAGGGGATTTTCTCATCCAAAAGATTTGTAAAATTCTTGGATCAATTAAGCAAGAGATTTTCATACTTAGCTCATGAAAGTGATTGTCTAAGGTGTTTATTAGCAGATTAGAACTGAATCTTTATGCTTGTTGCATCTTTGATCACAAATGAAAGTTTGTTCTTGATTAGAAATGTGATAAAAGGATTAAGTCCATGAAAATGGTTTAATCTATTCTTGAAGTTCTAAGCTTGGGGATTAGCATTTATATGAGTAGATTGACATCATTGATTACACTTTTAAGCACCTGAAAATCAATACCATACCCTTGGATTCATCTTTCCATAATTTACAAAAAGCTTTTAGAAACTCTGTTTTTGTTTTCACTTATCTTTGTTTGCTTTTACTTATCTTGAAAATAGTTTGTAATTCACCTTGTTTAATGTTATTAATCAGTTACCAAAACCTTCACTAGACTTGCTTAGATTAAGAAGTTTTATGAATTCCTTTTGTCACAACAAACTCATATGGATTGATCCTCAAATACTACAATGACATGTGTAGTAGGATTGAGTAATTGATTAGCAAAAATCCTGTTATCAGTAACGGTTTTATCAATCTTGGAGAAATATCTCGCATCTCCAGTCATGTGGTTGCTAGCCCTGTTGTCAAGGTACCATAAGTTGTCATCGTTAGTGGTCGGTTCGTACTTGATAGGAACGCAATTCTTCTCGTTTAGGTATACTACTTCATGTACCAACAGCTCATCTGCATCTTGCGTATCATGACTTTCATCTTCTTCTGCTTCTTGCAGTTTGAGCAAGCGGTCAGGGCATACACAGGCATAATGACCCAGCTTATCACACCGAAAACAAGTCACCTTGGAAGTGTCTCTCCCACTGTTTGATCGTCCGCGACCTCTTGCCCTGGAACGTCCTCCTCTGTCCCTTCCTCTGTAATCTCCATAGTCATCCCGACTTGATTGGTTTGAGTGGTTCGCTTGTGTCTCCGAGTTTGCATACATAAGCTTACTGTGATCTTCTTGATTCTCTTCTTCTTCGAAGATACGTTCTTCGTAGGGTTTAAGACGTCCCACGATGTCTTCAAAGCTTGTCGTATTTAGATCCAGTACTTGTTCAAGCGATGCCACGATGTGTATATATTTTTGTCGAGGAAGGCTCTTGAGAAACTTCTTAACTAATTTTGGCTCTTTAATGGTTTCTCCTAGGGCAGCAGATTTTGATGAGATCTTGGATAATCTTCCCGAAAAATCATCAATTTTATCCGAGTCTTTCATCTTGAGGCGATCAAACTCAGCCATTAACGTTTGCAACCTTGCTTCTTTAACTCTTTCGGCTCCCATGTGTCTTGCTTTAATCGCTTTCCAGATTTTCTTTGCTGTTTCTAGTTCTCCAACTTGCAGAACGAGCGTCTCTGGGATCGATTGAAACAAGAGAGCAATAGCCATGTTGTTCTTCTCGGCATCGGGTGCTTGCACGTTGGTGTCGATAACCTCCCATACTTTGTGTACCTTAAGTGTCACCTTCATCCTCATGGCCCATACCGTGTAATTCGTAGCATTCAGCATTGGGCACATGATTGATGAGTGTCCTCCTCCTTCTCTAGGTTTCGCCGTTGCCACGACGAGGTCACCCATTCTTCTCTTCTATCTCCACGAAGCTTTTTACAAAGCTCTTATACCAATTATAGAATTTAAAGAAGGATGTTTGTATAAGAACTCAAGATCAAAAGAATAACTCTCTTTTATTACTTTAGAAAACTCTCTCAAAAACTAAGCTCTCAAATCCTTAATCTCATAAGTTATGTCACAAGCTCGACATATCCTTATATAGTTACTCGCCTAATGCTTATCCTAATCCTAATATATATTTAGATAACTCCTAAACATAACTTCAATCCTAACTCACTTAGGATTCCATATCAATGTAGGATTAGGATGACTTGAACTTTAAGCTTTCTTCAAGCTTATCCCAACACTCGCATCGGTCTATCTGGTATTTGCCTTTCATTCTTTAATTTTTACACATTCTTTATTTTTATTACTCGGTGTCTTCTTTTTATATTTTTTAATTAATTTGAGGTTCTTTTGTGTGCTATAGATTACTTGGGTGGTGATCTAGAGTATGTTTGTGAGATTGTCGAGGCGAGTAGAGGGGCTATGAAGAAGGCGTCACAAGTACTGTTTTGGATCCTTCTCTACTCTGGTGATGTAAGAAATTCTTTGGAGTTTTGAAGTTGATTTGTTATCAGATCATCTACTCTTACTTTTCGTCTTTGGAATTAATTTTGTATGTTCCTCATGATAGAGTTATGACGATATGATATCTTTGTAATATCTTTGTATTGATTTGATTTTTAATTAATCATAAGATTTATTGATTCTTGTGTTCAAACATATATGTGCAAAGAATTTGAGTTTTTTATATTCAGCGTGTTCAAGTGTTAAAGTACCCAACTTTTAAATGAATTGGAGTCCTTTATGGATTTCCTTCTGATAGCCTTATGGAATTAGATGTGTTAATCACCTAAGAGTGTTTTCTTGATTAGTTAACGGGTATGTTATTGGTAGTAGTGTTTGCATCTAAGAAGAATTCTCTAAATATTTTAGCATTTGAGTTAGTCTGTTATTCGTAAAAACCAGAGTTGGGATATTGATCTTTCATAAAGTTCAACAAATTGTGTTCTTTGTATCGGTCTATCGTTAGTAACATAATATAAAAAAGTGGGTGTTGTTTATATTTAACACGTACAGGTACACTAAAAATTTGTTAGGCCTTAAGTTTGTGTTTATATATGATTTATTGAACTTCATGGTCGTCCGAATGTAAGAGTATTTATATATTTAATTTACTATAGGATAAACATGAGTATTTCGTGCTACTTATCAATTCCCGAGAAAAGGGATTAGAAACTATTAAAAGTATCTATGTGGATATGTCTAATGGTGTCGAATTTAACTACTCCATCCGTTTGGTAATATATATGATGTTTAAGGTGTTTACACACAAATCAAGAAATCATTTCATTCTCTATTTTTCAAAATAAAAAATGTTTTATCATCAATTCCAAAACAATCTAACAAATAAAATAATAATATACAGAATTCAAACAGTCAAAACAACAAATCAGATTTGTGAAGTGAATTTGGCTACGTTTCTACCCTTTTGATCTTTTTTTGTCTCTCTCTCTTGATTATAAATACTATTGTCTCCTTTCATATCGATTAGGTTATATGTTTTTTCGTGTTTTACTCTAGGTTTAGCCGATAGTTTTTATTCCCGTGTTCTTTTATTATTATGAGTTTCATGTGTTTTATATATGAAAGAATGATCGTTTCTTTTTTACTATTTATTTGTTTTCTTTAAGTTTGATATGAAACTATTTTTTAAGATCATAGAGAAAATCTTCAAACGGAAAAGTACTTTTGTTGGATGTCGGTTTTAGCCTCGCTGCAATATCGATTTTATTTATTCTTCTTCAAATAGGTATGAATCTCATCTCACTGTTCATATCGGAAGCATCGATCTGATTCACATGGTACATCTTATGTTTGTGTTATATATATATATATATATTTTATAATATATTAGGTTCATAGCTTCTTTCTTTATCTTCTATCTTTTTATTTTATTTTTTTGTTCATAATTTTTTTGAAATTGTTTTACACATGTTACTTTTGTTGAACAACTAAGGAGGTAATTTGGTTATTAGGGTTTTTATCTTCCACCATGCGGTAAGTGTTCTTCTTCGGGACTTTTGAGTTTATTTCAATTTGGTTTTGATATGAGTTTTTTTTTATAGGATCGGTGGTGGATCGACAAAGCTACCAATTTTGGTATTTAAGATATATTCTCTGTTTTCTTTTATTCTCTTTAGTTTTTGTTTATGATCGGTATCTAATGTGTGTGATGAATTAAATCTATTGGGGGTTCATCGTTCTCTTGCATTTTTGTCACTTGCAGAAAAGGAACTTGTGGTTCGAGAAAAGGGAAATAAACAAGGTTCCAGAAAGAACAGAGCTTTTTGATATGAAACTATTTTTTTTTCAAAGATCGCGAAGTAGGATAGCCAAACGGAAAGCAACTAGCCATCAAAACAAAACATAATAATTGGTTGTTTATGTGATTATTATGTTTTGACGTTTTTGCTTTAGTTTAGTTTCGTATCACTAATCTTCAGTTTTAGTCGTTTTAGTTTTCTTCATGAATCGTTCTAATTTTCATTTTTTTAATAATGAGTAATCATGAATTTTTTTTTAATGTGATTTGTTTGTTTTCGTTGTATTTGGTATGAAACTGATTTTATGTTAATTTTTTCTAAGGTGCGTGGAGAATGAGAATCAAACAAACGAAATAGTTTCTTTTGAATGTTATGTGTCTCTTTCACATCGAGCTCAAACCAGCTATTAAGGTCTTATATATGTTGTTTCAAAATTATCTTCTTCTACGTTTTTTTTCTTTAGGTATTCTGTTTTGCGAGCATACGGTTAATTTCTATGTCAATTAATCTTCTAATTTGTGTTAGTGTCTATTTAGGTTCATTTACTTTAGGTACTCCATTATTTTCTACAGAAGAAAATTTGCGGGACCACAAGGCAGATGTAACGACCACCGGAAAAGGATGATGGCGATATATACACCTTACCAGTAAGAATCGAAACTCTTTTCTTCTCTTTCTGATCCGGAAGTGGATGAACACGACATACTGTTCAAATTCCAAAAAGAAGATTTTGATAGTTGTAACATTACAAGTCAAACTTAGTCGGTTTACAGAGAGATATTACAAGTCAGACTTATTCGGCTTTTTCAGGATCAGACCAAGCCAGATCAGAGCCACCTTCCAGTTGTAGAAGAAGAAGAATAGTCGAAGAACATGGATAAGAAAAAGGAAAGAAGGAGAAGAAAGAAGAAGAAGAAAAAGAAGAAGAAGAAGAAGAAGAAGAAGAAGAAGAGAGAAGAAGAAGGAAGAAACACGAAAGAAGATGAAGAAATAAGGAGAAGGAAAAGGAAGAAAGAAGAAGAAAAAGAAGAAAGAAAGAAAAAGAAAGAAGAATAACTTAAAGAACGAAAAGAAAAAGACGAAGAAAAAAAAACATAAGAAGACGACCTAGACGAAAACGTAGAAAAATAAAATGATGAAAATGATGAAAAAGAAAAGTCAAAGATGATGAAAAATAATTGGCGTTTAGATTAGGGTAGAATAAGTAGAATAAAAATCGAGACATTCTTCTCCTTTTGATCTAGGCGAGGATGAACACAACATCTCTATCTATTGACATGTATGAATTCCACAACGTCAATTTTGATCGTATAAATTGGATTTTTGCACGAACTCAAAAAGTTTTTCTGTCTTAGAATATAATGATAGAGAGAGAGAAAGATAAAGAGAAGAACGACATTCAAATTGTGTGTGTCCCTGAAACATTTAGATTAGAGTAGAATAAGAAAAAACTAAAATCCAAAATATAAAATAACATAATATGAGGAAGAATACAAAAAAAAACCAGGAGAATAAGATGTCAAAGAAGACAAAGATAACGAAGAAAGATAAAGAAGAAGAAAGGGAAGAAGGAAAACAAGAAAGGGAAAACCAACATACAATATTAGAAAGAAAAAATGAATAATTTGTATCGCAAATCTCATTTTGTTTATAAGTTTAGAAAATATGAATATATATTTGTATATCGTCTTTTTGGGTGGTTTTCCTTACGGATAAATGAATAATCAAATATTTTTTATAAAAATTTAAAATCATTATTTTGTTATTTGATTTATTTATGGTGTCTATTTGGTTCACATATATTTTAGAATAATTTAAAAATGACGAAGATAAATACGAATAGCAACTGAAAATATTTCTTTTAGGAGAAGAAAAAAAAGAAAAATGGAACATTAAGAAAACAAATTAGAAAAAAAGAAGCTGGAGAAAAAAATAAGATGATGAAGACAAGACAAATAAATACTGGAATAATAATATGTTGGAGAAGTCAAATATGATGAACAATGAGAGGAAAAAAAGCAGCGGAAAGAAATAATTAGGAGAACAAGACGAAGAAAAACCAGAATAAAAAGAATAAGAAGAAGTCGGAGGAGGCAATGAAGAATGAGAAGACAACGAAGAAAAATAAAAATAAAAAATTAGTAAGAGGAATAAAAAAATCAATGAATTAGAAGTTGGAAAATATGATGAAAAAGATAATTAAAACAGAAAATAGAAAAGATGGATAATACGATGATGAAGAAGAAGGAGAAAAAGATCAATAAATTGGAGAAGAATAAGAAAAACAGTAAGAAGAGGAATAAGAATTCGGAAAATGAAGAAAAATAAACTTTGAGATAAAATCTATGGATGTAATTGATGGGTGCATATAATTCATAGGTACACGTTAAAAGGAAATACCAAAGTTTTCTCTTTGGGTGAAATAATTAAGAAAAAAATATCAAAAAAGATGCTAACTGCAGTTTTGTTTTCAAAATTAGATGATATGCAAATTAAATAAATTGTTTAGTGTAGAAAGAATGAAGAAGAAAAAAGAAGAAAGAAGTAGGAAGAAAGAAGAAGAACTAAGATGACAAAATAAAAAGGAAGAAGGAATAAAGAGAAGAAGAAAAAGGAAGAGTTTTTCGTTAAATAGTCATGTTTGCTTGAAGTAGTCACGTTTTAAACGGTTGATGATAAAATGTGTTTATGTAATAAACTAATTTAATTTCCTAATCGAGTTTTCGATTAGTTGTATGTTTGGTTAAAATAAATTATTTTAATTTAAGGTTTATGTTTATATTATTAATGTGAAGATATATGATTGTAATCTTGGATAAACTTTTTTAATCAATTTATTATTGGTTTCTTTTATACTTTTTGATTACTTAGTAAATATTTTGTATAATATTCATGAAACCTTTATAATTATCAAATATTTTACTTATTGTTTTGTATGTTCGTCAATTATGAAACAAATAATATATGTGGAGATTGATTCGTGAAGATTGAAACAAAAAAATTGAATGGATTTCGTTAACACGATATGAAAAAATTGGAATAAATATAAATGAAAACATGTAGCCTGCGCATTTGCGCGGGCAAAGACCTAGAGAAAGAAGAATAAGAAGAAAAAAGAAGTAAAAAAAAGAAGAAGAAATAAGAAAGAAGAAGAAGAAAGAAGAAGAAAGGAATAAATAAGATGAAGGAAGAAGGATGAAGCATGAAGAAAGAAGAAAGAAAAAAGAAGAAGTAACTTAATGTAAAAGAAAGAAGAAGAAGAACAGTGATGCAAGCTTACGGTGATGATATGGAGTTTTTAAAATCATAAAGTCATAAATACATTTTTGTTATTTATTATTTTATAGAAAAAGAGAGAGAGTTCTAGCGAGAGGGAGAGAGAGAGGGGATAGAGAGAGAGCATCTCCTTCGAAAACAATAATGAGAGAGAGTACGAGAGGGATAGAGTGAACTGGAAAGAGGGAGACAAAGATGATTTCTTTCATAAATAAGAACGAGAGAGACATGACGATAAAGAAAGCGAGAGAGAAGGAGCAAGAGAATCTCCTTAAAAATAAGAGCAAGCGAGAGAGAGAGAGAGAGAGAGGATAGAGAGAGATGGAATCTCTTTCAAAAACAAGAACAAGAGAGAGAAGGAAAGGGAGAGAGGGATAGAGAGAGTGTATGCTTCAAAAATAAGAACGAACGAGAGAGAGAGGAAGAGATAAAGCTAGAAAGTATATGTGTGAGATAGAGAGAGAGGGGAAGATATATAAAACTAGGAAGAGAGACAGAGAGAGGGAGAGAGGATCTCCTTCAAACATAAGAACAGGGGAGACGTGTTGGCTATAAAATTTGATCCAAATAGATACACCTCTAAATCAATACATGATTTATAAAATTAGTTTACTAGATATTTTCCTCATTTAGAATTTAGAAAATGTATTTGATCTTAAGAAGATGGTTTTAATGACATATGTGCAGCTGAAGAAGAAGAAGAATGGAGAAGAATAGAGAAGAAGAAGAAGAATAACGGAGAAGAAGGGAAAGGGAGGAGAAAGAAAATAACGAAGAACGAAGAAGAAGGAGAAGAAGGGACGAAGGGAGAAGGAGAATAAGAAAAAGAAGAAGAAGAAGAAGAATAACAAAGAAGAATGGAAAGGGAGAAGAAGAAGAACAGAGAAGAAGGGAGAAGAAGTGAGAGGAATAAGAAGAAGAAGAAGAAGAGCGGAGAAGAAGAAGAAGAAGAAGAAGAAGAAGAAAGAAAAAGAAGGGAGAAGGAGAAGAAGAAAAAGATAATAAACGAGAAGAAAACAAGAAAAAGAAGAAGAAGGGAAACTAAGGGAGAGGGAGAAGAAGAAAAAGAAGAACGGAAAATACAAAGTAGAAGAAGAAGAAGAAGGGAAGAAAAATAAGAAGAACGAGGAAGAAGGGTGAATAAGGGTGAAGAAGTGAGAGAGAGAAAAAAAAACAAGAACGAAGAAGAAGAAAGGATAAAAAGGGAGAAGAAGAACGAAAAAGAAGAAGAAAAAGAGTATACTAAGGGAGATGGAGTAGAAGGAAAAAAGAAGAATGAAAAAGAAGAATAAACATATAAATTCAAATTATTATAAACTTAAATTTGTAAAATTGTTAAAATTTAATTAGTATAAAATATAATAAAAATATATCTTAATTATAAAATTCGAGTTTTATTTGTTAATAATAATTACACAATATTTAGGACTAAAATTATATGTGTTTCGTATCAACGACGGAATATCTTAGTTCTAACAATTGGTAGTTCATAAAAAAAACTAATTTTAAAACAATTCAACAACATATTATCTTCTCATTAAAAGCGAAACAATTACAATTTCAACATAATTAAAACACTTAAATTATTAGCTTTTATTTCTTATTTCATATTTTCTACTATACAAAATTTATTTACATTTCTCATTTCTTATATTATTATAAACTTAAAATTGTCAATTATTTTTCAATATAATTAATATCAAATATGCTATATGTGATTTGTATATACATATTGTTTTAGTGATACATGAATTTGCCTTTTTCAAGATAATAAATCGTAAAGTATTTTATATTATGAAGAATTAGAAAAAAATAAAAAATTTAACTAACAAGAAGATACAAACTATATTATAATAATAAATTGTGAAAACTAACTATTATTATAATGAAGATACAAATTATATTATGAATATACAAGTTATTAACATTATTTGCCCGTTTTTGGCGCGCGGAGAGGAAGAAGAAGAGAACATGAAAAAAAAACATGAAAAAGAAGAAACATGAAAAAGAAGAAATATGAAAAAAATGATGAAGGAAAAAGAAAACAAAGAAAGAAGAAAGAAGGAGAAAGAAGAAAGAATAAGAAATTAGAAAGAAGAAACACGAAAAACAAATATGAAGAACAACGAATGAATAAGAAGAAGAAGAAAAAAGAAAACGAAGAAAGAAGAAGAAGAAAAACTAAGAATAAAGAAGAAACAATTAGAAATTAGAAAAAGAAGGAAGAAATACGAAGAAATAATGAATAAGAAATAAGGAAGAATGAAGAAGAAGAAGCAAAATTCAAAATATACGAGGAAAAAGGCAACACAAATGTTTTTAATATAGACCAGAAAAAAATAAGAAGACGGATAAGATGAATGATGTTGAAAAAGAAGATGAAGATTAAAAGAAAGAATAATTTGGAGAAGAGGAATGAAATCATAGAAGAAAATTGTAAGAATCTTAAATTATTCATGCCACTGATATATCATGGTTTTTACCCGTTTTTAAGCCATGATATAAGTGTTTTTATAGAGTCTTTTGCTAGTTTTGGAGTCTTTTTAGAGTCTTTACAGGATGGAGAGCATTTGGAGCTAAATGGAAGAAACTGGAACGTTTTGGAGCATTTTGGAGAAGCAGCCGAAGTGATGAAGTCAA
>JAHZTW010000001.1:470352832-470640353 GCA_020283515.1 Alliaria petiolata | reverse complement strand
AAAAAGACGGATAAGATGAAAAATGTTGAAAAAGAAGATGAAGATTAAAAGAAAGAATAATTTGGAGAAGAGGAATAAAATCATAGAAGAAAATTGTAAGAATCTTAAATTATTCATGCCACGCAAGGCGAGGACGGGCCACCTAGCGTTTATCGTCTTACTTATGCATATTTATTCGATATATCAAATGAACGGAAATGTTTACTTATTATATTAGAATGATTACTTTATATTTTGGTGCAGTGATTTTGCAAGTGTTTTATTGCGTTATATACACTTCAAAAACCTCATTATTTAGTAGAAACACTACAAGAAAACAATACAATTTCCTACATGTAATTTGGAAAAAAATTGGTATAAAAGAGTCATTTTCTACGAATTTCCTATAAAAATATGTGGTAGGATATCTGCCGTAGAAAATCTGCAATAGTAGAAAAATGGTATAAACTTTTCTACGAAATTTGCCGTAGAAAAATTCGTCAAAAATATTGGTAGTAAATTAGTAGAAATGTTATGACCAGTTTGTTACCACCATATCGGTAGGAAACAAATTTCCTACCATTTACTTTCCAATAGTAATGCCACGATTTTCTTTCTAGTTTCCTTCAAACATTTTACTACATTTTTCCTACCAACTATTTTCTACAAATTTCCTACGAAAATTTGCCAACCATTATCCTCAAATTGTAATTAAAAGTAAATTGATTTTATAATTATTAATTAAAATTAATTGTAAAATCGAAATTTTAGAAATAAACCTAAATTAAAAATCAATACAAAAGCCATAATTTTATATATACATCTACATTGTTGATAACAACACAATACAAAAAATCCAAAACAAGAGAAAGCCGTGATGATTGTTGATATATCAACAATTCCAAAAAAAACAAAAAAACAGAAATTCCAGTTACATTGATGGAATTTCATCTAAGGTTGAGTTTCAGAATCATCATCTAAAGTAGTTGAAGGAAATGGAGGAGGGCATACACCTGGGAACTTCTCAAGGATTAGCTTGTTGCATTGCATGAGGTATTGAATCTGAGTGTTCTGAGATTGGATTTGGGCATCTTTATCCCTTTGACCCTTCTTCAATGTCTCAATCTCTTCTTGTAACTGATCTTCAGCAGCTGCATTCCTAGACTTGTAGGAAGAAATGGTGTATCGACTAATGTACCGAAACGTCCTTTAATGATGGGAACCTCCTAATAATTTCAGAAGAAAATGCAACTCAGTCAAATATACTGTACTTTTAAAACAGAATAGAAAAGACCAAACATTCATAAACATTCTACTTACATAAAAGAACAAGCACGACCAGAAAAGAAAAGTAAAAAAAAAACATCCAAGCTACTTACTTGTAGGACAAGCTGATTAATCTCCTCTTGCGTAAGGGGCTCTTCTCCTTGAGTTACTCGCTGTGAAATAACAATCGGGTTAAGTCATCAAGGGAGAAGCTTGGTGTACTGCTATCAGCTTCTCGCCTTTCTTGAGACATGTACTGGTCAAATTCTCCTCGAGTAGTCTCCTACAACACAAAAGAAGTTAAATAACAAGTACAAATCACAAGTATAAATCACGGTAATAACAAGTACAAATCACAAGTGTAAATCACGATAAACCAAGCATGTTGTCTCAGCTAAAACAATAAAAGAACTAAAGTTGTTTCTATAGCTCTCACTATCTCTTTTATGTTAATCACAACTGGTTAAACAAGTACGTTTTGATGCCTTTGATTTCAGTCTCAATAACCCAATGATATGAAATTTTACTTTCAAGTGTTGATCAAAACCGTAAGCCATCATTTCTCTGTAATCATAAATTCTTAAAGACACCAAATTATTACCCAAGCAAATACTGAACCCAAATTTGTCTTCGAACACAAACCTAAAACCTTTAATTACCAAGCAAAACTGAACCCAAAACCTTTAATTACCATTTCCCCAAATTATACGGGATTTGATCAAACTTAACCAATCAAACATAATCAAATAATTAGAGACAATCAATCAAACTTAATTGATTTTGAAACTAAGACAATCAAAATACTGTCCCTATTTTAGTCAAGCGCAATTGATTTCCTAACTTACACAATAAAAAAATCCACCAATCGACAATGCAAAACAAGGAAAGAAATTGTACCGTCATAATCGGGTTGCTGAGTGGAGAGAACTGATGGGAGGAAGCACTCGGTGTGGAAGACATACGAGATCGCCGAGGGGATGAACCGTTCGCATGCAAAGACGTTTCTTTGCTCTGCAACATCATATGGCGTAGAGAAAAAAGACAGAGCGAGGCCAAAAGAGAGACGGATTAATAGCCTTTGAAGGTGAAAGAAAACGCCGGTGAAAGATGAAAAGAAAGGGAAGTGAAAGCTGATGGTAAATTGCTCCTCCGAAGCTGAATCGGCTAGAGTGAGAGAAGCGCAGAAGGTGAAAGATAGAGAGGAAGGAAAGTGAAAGTTTAGGGTTAATCGCTTCCTTTGGATTAGGGGTAAAGAATAATTATTAGGCCCATAAACATGTTAGAATAAATTAGGCCCATAAGTTGTAAACGTTAGGTTTAACGAAAGGCTCAAACGTAATGGTTCATAATCGGTCATACGTTATTCCTTCGAGTAACTTACGGATATAATTTCGTAGGAATCTGGTAGGAAATTTTTGATACCTTTTCTACCACCGAATTGGTCAAAATGTTTTAACTAATTTTCTACCACTTTTATACCTACATTTCTACGTACTTTATTTTCGTAGGAAATTGGAAACAAATATCTGACCGATTATTGACCACCTATATTTGTAGGAAATTACCTACCAATTTCTTTCCATTCGTATTTTTCGTCATAATGTTGTAGAAAATTAGTAAAAAAAGTTTTTTACCAAAACTTTTGAAGGAAAGTTGGTAGAATTTTGCATTGTTTTCTTGTAGCGAAAGAAGAAGAAGAAGAAAGAAAAATAAGAATTCAAAATATACGAGAAATGGCGACTGAACAAAATTCAAAAAACCCAGATGAAAAATAAGAAGATGGATAAGGCATCAAGAGACCTCATGTTTGAATTCTTAGTATTATGAACACGAATTTGGATATTGGTTTGTGACGATTGAAACACAAAATTTTGAATGGATTTCATTAACACCATTATGAAAGAATTTGTAACGAATATGAAAAAAAAAATGTAGGATAGCCCATTTTGACCTGTTTGGAACGGTTGACAAAAATTACAACTTATGTTAGATGATATATGTTTACATTTTTAATATGAAGATATTTTGATTGTAATTTTGGGTTTTATTTAAACTTCTTGGATAAATTTTAATAATGGTTTCTTTTATACTCTTTGGTTACTTAGTAGAAAAATTTTAAGATATACATGTAACCTTTATAATAACCTTTATAATCACTCATGTCTTGAATTATTAATAAAACAAAAATATTTAGAGATTGTTTCGTATAGATTGAATCACAAAATTTAGATTGAGTTTTGTTAACATCATTATGAAAGAATTTGGGACTTAGATGAAGGAAAACAAGTAGCCCGCTCATTTGTAGATTTATAATTATTTGTAATTATTTTTCTATGTTCTAGAATTTTTAATAAAACAAAAATTTACAGATTGAATCAGAAATTTAAAATAGATTATAAGATCAACATTATGACAGAATCTGTAACTTATATCATTGAAAACGAGTAGCCACACATTTGCAGATCTATGTTCTTGAATTTTTAATAAAACAAAAATAGTTAGAGATTGTTTATTACAGATTGAATCACGAAATTTAAAATAGATTTTAAGATCAACATTATGACAGAATCTGTAACTTATATCATGGAAAACAAGTGACCCGCACATTTGTAGATTTATAATAACCTTTACTTTTTTATGTTCTTGAACTTTTAATAAAGCAAAAATATTTACAGATTGTTTATTACTGATTGAATCACAAAATTTAAAATAAATTTTGAAATCTACATTATGATAGAATTTGTAACTTATATCATGTAGAACAAGTAGCACGCACATTTTCAGATTTATAATAACCTTTACATATTTTTCGATGTTCTTAAATTTTTAATAAAACAAAAATATTTACAGACTGAATCACGAAATTTAAAATAGATTTTGAGATCAATATTATCATAGAATCGGTAACTTATATAATGGAAAACCAGTAGCCTGCGCATTTGCGCGGGCACTCACCTAGTTATAAAGTAAAACAGTGAACAAGATTATCTCAAACAGTTGATAAAAAAAACAATTAATATCTATATAGGGGGAATTGCTTAAAATGACCCATATATTGATTTTGAAAATAAAAATAGACTCCAAAATTCTTCAAATGCAAAACTAACCCAAAGGTGTAGGGAAATTACATTTTCCTCCCTAATGACCAAACAAAAAAACAGAAACCACAATGACGGTTATATCCTTACGAAGTCTGAAACAGCTTAAGAAGTCTACTTGTCAGACTTTGAGTGAAGTTGGAATCGAAATTACAACTTAAATTTAAATTATAAAAATTATAAAAAAATAACTAGCAGATATCAAGATATCTCATGCTATGCTTTTTTCTTGTGGGATAGAAAGAAGAATATGCTTTAGAGATCTAAAATTTTGACATGTTTCGTTCATGTGATGTTCAAATTACTTTGCCATCTTTAAATATCCTTCGATATTATGAGAAGACAATTTTGATTTTCTCTTTGACTTTGTGTTTGGTTCAGAATCTTTGCCTTGTTTCTTACTTCTTTCTTTTATCCCATAAACTAGAAATTTTATCTACTTATTTTGTGTGTAATCCCCTCTTGCTTTTATGTTTGCTTAGAAACGAGTCTGGTCTATTTATAGGTTTAAACAAGAAGAGCCAAAAATAAGCATACGTGAAAAGGATATGCCGCAATTCCAGCAGCGTTAAATGTGATGCAGGTGAGTTTCTTTTTTTTTTTTTGTTCTTGAATCAAAGCACATTTCTTTTGAATTGTTGCAGCTTGTATCTACTGCAATTGGCGTAAAGACAAAACAAAAGAATGTGTTGTTCATGAACTAGTTTTGGTGTTTTTGCAGCTTCTCTGCAGAATATACAAGCTAAATTGGTTTTGATCGAAGCATGGTAGAAATACTTGTTTTCCAAATGAAGAGCCGTAAATCATAGAGTGCCAGCTTTACAGAGAGTGCCAAATTTACGGAAGAGCAGATGTTTTCCAAATGAAGAGCCGAAAAATTTAAACTATATGTCCTCTTCCTATTTTACTGGTTTTAAGTCTTTTTTGATTGAACTCATTTTATTGTATTTCATTTTATGAAAAAGGTTACAAAATAATAAATGGGTTTGTAAGAACTTGCATTTTGCATATACTTATCTATCATTTGTTACATACATATGATTCTCAGGAATTTGTTATAGTATTGGAGCAAGCAAGAAATGAATAAGTTAACTCAATCAAAGTAGACTTCACATGAAGTCTTCCCAAATAGGTTAGAACCATAATCAAACTCTAACATTGATTCGGTAACAATTATAACACATGAACTTATGAAACTCATACATATGCAACAACAATAACTAACACACATGTGAGAACAAAAAATTCTAAAAAAATCATTAAATATATCTTATAAACGCATTTATACCCAAAAAAATTGCACATACTTCATTTGCCGTCTACCGCAAGTAGACTTAATTGGCAGTCTGAATCAGTTCAGTAGACTTCAAACGCAGTCTGCGAACGTAAATGTTATTTTTGCAATTACATTTTTACGAAGCAGACTTCGGGTGAAGTCTCTCTTTGTTAATTTTCAGGTTACTTTTGTATTTGACCAAGACATTGACTTTTATCGCGTAGACTTCAAGTGAAGTCTGGAGGAAAAACAGGTCATTTTCTAATTGACCAGAATTTGACTTTTTTAGCACAGACTTCGTTTGAAGTCTGAAAATTTTCGTAAAATTCTTCAAACTTCAAACGAAGTCTGCGCTACAAAGTAGAGGTTATTTTTGCAATTGACTAATTTTGACTTTCAGAAAGAAGACTTCATGCGCAGTCTGAAACTTCTCAGACTTCACACGAAGTCTATTCTTAAAACGAGAGGTTAGTTTTGAGGTTGACCAAAACCTCGAATTAAATAACTAGTAGACTTCACATGAAGTCTGCTGAATTATCGAATATTTTCGAAATTCTTTCAGACTTCGTGCGAAGTCTACTAATTAAATAATTTTTCTGGTCAATGTTTGTAAGTTTTGGTCAAACGCAAAACTAACCTCATTCTAAAGAATATGCAGACTTCAAGTGAAGTCTCGAGTTGCAAGACTTCACCTTAAGTCTATTATACGAAAGTCAAATTTTGGTCAAATGCTAAAATAACCTCGCTTTTGCGTAGATTTCATTTGAAGTCTGCAAGTATTTTTTTGTTTTCAAAAGAAAATGCTCAGACTTCATGTGATGTCTCCACCTAAAAATTTGAAAATATGTCAGTTGCAAATCTAACCTCAGGTTGACTAGTAGACTTATGGAAGTCTGCTATCACGAAGAATATCTGAAAATTCACGAAAATCGGGTGCAAAGTCACCTACATCCGCTTTGAGCTCGTTTTAGGCTTCATCAAGCACTCATAACTTCAAGCTCCACCGTTAGCAAAGAAACCCAATCTTTTAATGCAAAAATCCCGAAAATACTAAGATCTAAGAATTCAAAATTCGAAAAAACCTAAATGAGAGAGTTTTTTTGATGAATATGGAGAAGAAATAGAAGATAATGAAGTTATGTGTTCCAAGAATGAGTATTTAGAGCTTGGAAATTGGTTGTTAATGAATTTAAAGCTTGAATTTGGTTGTTAATGGTGATTGAGAAAATTGAAGAAGATGGCATTTTCGTAATAATTGATTTCTTGTGGATGATTGTGTCTTTGTGTTTGTTTTAGTTATTTTCGAAAAAAAAAAAAAATTAAAAGATAATGGCATTATCGTGAATAAGAAAAAGTGTGAATGATAAAAAGGAGAGGAATTGGCATTTGTTGGAAAGAGAGAAAAATGAGGTCATTTTTATGGTTGACTCCAAATCCTCTATATATTAATTGAGAAACATTCTCACAAACTCTTTAATTTGCAATGATGTCATTTTGCTGATGTGTCACCACCACATTCATTCTAACATATCATTTAATGTCATTTAATGAAATTAATTATTAAGATATTTTAAAAAAGGAAACGATTAAAAAAATACTAATTTTATTTTTGGGGAATCGAACTTAAGACATCGAAGACAGCATAATAAGCACACAACCACTTTCACAAAAAACATTTCATATGTTTTCCAATCAGTTTCCTTTAAATATCTATAAATTATTTTAGCTATTAAATTATAAACTATTTACAATATATGTCATTATACACCTTCTGTTTTTTTATATAACTACAAAATATATATAAGAATTATTATGCATCATTAGTAATAAAAAAATATAATAAATTTAACCATTAAATCTTTTTTGATATAAACAGAAAATTTATATAAAAAATATTATGCATCATTAGTAATAAAAATAGAATAATATAAACGTACTATTTATTCCAAAAATATGGAATAATGGCCAACAAAATTATTATTATTATTATGTGACTTAATTAAGAACAATTTCATTAAATCACAAAATAAGTTTAGGGAAACAAAATGACGAAAATATATTCCTTGGCTGCCACTTTCATTAAGTCACAAAATAAATCTGATTCAATTAATTATAGTAAGTACGAATTCATAGACTACAATAACACTTACCAAAATCGTGACCTATAATTTTTATTTATTGTGTTTTCATTATGTAAGGAAAGTTATTAGTTGGTATAATGTAAATACCACAATATAGTAAGATAATAATATATTCCAAGTTTAATTGATAAATGTTTTTTGGACATAACATTAAATACGAGCCATTAATTACGATCCCATATAAAATACAATCCCATAATATTAAATACGAGCCATTAATTACAATATCACTTGCCTAATACTCCCTTCATTTCACAAAGAGTGTCATTTTAAAGTTTTTCACACATATTAAGAAATCTATTAAAAACTCTATTTTACCTCTTATTAATACATCCAATACATATATTTCTCTAATTAATATACTAAAATTACAAGGTTAAAACTGGATTTTTCTTCAAAATTCTGCATTGAAAACATAAAACGACACTACCTCAAAATGAGACTCTTTGTGAAACATAGGAAGTGATATTTATACTTATTTCCATTAAGTCTGATTCGAAATTTAATTCTATTAATTACGATCTCATAAAACCATATTCTTAATCTACTATATAAATTCTTCTTCTATTACCACTTTTACTCATCATTTCCGAAAATAAGTATTTATCCAAGCTTTCAATCTTTTAGTTCTTATGGCATCTTTTAGTTCCGTTTCTGACCTAAAACCTTTCAAATCCATGTGGAAAATCAAGGCGAAGATCATACGTCTTTGGAAACAATATTCCTCTTGAACAAAACTAAATATTATTTTATTAACCCCGTTCATTAATAAGAATTTAATTAAAATTTGATATTAAAATTATTATATTTTAAATTCAAATTCACTTATCCGAAAAAATATAAATTTCTCACCGTGCGCAGAGCGCGGGTTATCACCTAGTTATAGGTTAATTGTGAAAGAAGCTCATATATATATGTGTTGTCAAAAATATATATATTCGGTTTATGGAGACTATCTTTACCTCGTCTTATTTGTAACCATTTCCATCCTTTGGAGTGCAAAGAGAAATCAATACGAAATTACGAATGAAAGACCTTACTTATATTAGCAGAGAAACAGAAACCTTACTGAAGGATTAGTTGAGGAGCTACGTATTGTCTTATTTGAATTCTTCTGCAAACTTCTTATCATCCCAATCAAGGCTTACTCAGGTCCACAATTTTGCATCTAATATCAATTCCATCCATATTTCTTGTCTTTGTTGGCTTCACTTAAACCTACAACAAAAACTCTTTTTTCTGGTATTTTAGTAACCGCTCTACTTTTCAACTTCTTCACCATTTTCCCTTGATTAGTAGTATACTTGAAAAATATAAAATATACAATGAAACAAATCTAGTTTATAGATTATCACAATTCACAACGCCTTAGAACTTGACATTATGACTATCTAGATTTGTTTACTTATTGCTCAACCAAAGTCATTAATATTCAGAAGATATAAGACTAACTTTTGATCATGTCAAAAGAGATCAACTAACTTTTTTTCTTACATTTAATTTAAACTATATTAAAATATAAATAAATTATTGAATATGTTTTGAACATTGTTATTGATATTTTCCAAGAAGTTCAAATAAAGGAGGGACTATGAATCCATGGATACTGATGATCATGTCAGCCAAAGTTCTGCAAATCTATCATCACAATATAAACAGAACGCAAAATAGCGTGATGCATGGAACATTGTTTTTCCTTTCAAGTTATCTCATCTAAGAAAACAGCCGGAACCAGGGAACCAAGAAACGATTGTTTTTTTTTTTTGGGATCACCAACGATTTTTTTCGTCGGCTAAATCAACAAAAACCAGAGAACATTGTTTTGTTGATCTGGCGAATCTTACATCCATGATATCATACTGTGAAATTTGGCCTGATTTTATAGAAGCCCAAAACTTTGTATAGTTTCTTCACGTGGACGTGATAATTTTGTGAATTACAAGGTCATCTTAAGGAAGTTTGTTTAACTAACACAAATCAGTCTCATCACCTTTATCCTTTGAGCCGCGAAGGAATATCTTCAATAGATACGTCGTATACACATCTTCGATAGTTCGATTATATCTTCATTATTGTAAAAAATTGGATCGTCAATAATTTTCTGAACTTTTTGGACAAATCTTCAAATGGAGCAAATATTCATATGTTTAATAATAACGTCTAAGTGATTTTGAACAAAAAAACTATCTCTGATACTATAATAATACCGCAAAAACATCGATAATACTAGAATTTATCGCTAACTTTTTGAATATTCATGAAAGTAAATTTTTTGAAAATGTTGAATCATAACCCTTTAGCAAAAAAAAAAAATGTTGAATCATCAAACTAATAAAAAAAAAATATAAAGAACAAATTAACTAAATACAATTTTAGACCCAAACAGATTATTTATAATAAATCCTTAAATCCTATAAAGCCATAAAATCTCTAATTCTCTTAATTAATCAAAAGATAAATAATGAAATATATTTAAAATAAAAATATTTTCAACTCTCAAGTATGCCTCATTAATAATCCGCAAAACCCGTAGAAAAACATTGTAAACGTTTTACGTCGCCTTCTTATTTTTGTTAACCCTAATGCCAACCGGAGCCTCTAGTTCTGGTGGTAAAGGACCCTCGGCTGAGGTATCCGCCATCACGAGTTCGAGCACCGGCCACTACCTAATTTACATGCGGAGTTGGGGTAGCGCTCCAGACCACTATGCGTACATGGGGGCCCTTAAGTGGAGGCTTAAAAATCCCAGGCGGCTTGGGCTTAGGCACAGTGGGTTAGTCGGTCACGCTTTGTGGTCGGATACTGGGTTATCAAAAAAAAAAAAAAAAAACCNAATCGGTTACTTGTAAAAACTGTTTCTCTGAAAGAGGAAGATTCAAAAACATGTTTTGCAAGTGCGTCCATGTCGATAGTTTCTATGAAAATAAAAGTGTATCGTTTCCAAAATGTATGATCTCGACTTCAATTATCCAAATATTCAAACTGGTTTCAAATATGAACGTCTGCAATGATACCATGAGAAAATAAAATTAGAAAATTAGGAAACACATACTACGGCTGGAAAAAGTTAATGAAAATGTTGAACTTCACTCACTTTTATATATAGGGCGTTGGTTAGTTAGGGTTCTCTAGATATTTTCTCCTTTTTTCAGTATCAAAATTCCGCAAATAAGGTAAAACTTTAAATAAAAGCAGAAAATATTATAAATATCTTTCAAAATCTTTGTGCAACTTGGAAAACAAATATTTAAATTTAGGGCTTGCAGTTTTTAGAATGGTTTTTAGTTTTTGTTTTTCAAAAACTACTTTTTTTGCCATTCAAGTTTTTGGAAAAATAGATTTCCTAAAATTTAGGGAAACTAGTTTTTACAGATTTTTTGATTTTGTAAACAAAAACCAAAAACCACAATTTATGGGTTTCTAAACATCTAAGCCACCGTTTTTTTTTAATATAAATTGTTTTATCATTAAATTATCAATTAATATTGCTGGTAATTGTTTTTGTTTTTTTTTGGTACGATTGCTGGTAATTGTTTTATCTCTATTCTTTAGGTGTTTTCCCAAATACTAGGTACACTAGATATTTTTTTAATATTAATTGTTTTATCACTAAATTATGATTATCATAAATAAAAAAATCTCTATTCTTTAGGTGTTTTCCCAAATACTAGGTACAATAGATATTTTTTAACAAGTGATTTATATTTATTTTTGCAAAAATTTAGTAAAACTAGTTATCAACTTTTTCTATATAAGACTAAATCTTATGCATCAACTAAACACACACACAAAAAAAAAACTCAGAAATAACATATCTACAAATTGAGCTACCAAGCTATTGGAATTTTCTGGGTACGTTAGTACTATACTTTTTACTTGATATATTGACATTGTAACAAGTTTGTGTTTCTTGCTAGATTAATTGAAATATAATTGAGCTTGAATTTTTTTTTTTTTGTCATTTTAAAACTTTAACAAGATTACAATTTTTGTATACGCATCTGTATATTGTTTTAATCAATATTTTTAACCGTAATATTTATAATAAAATTAATTGATTTTTTAATTATAAGTATTATACATAATTACGTATGTTATAGTGTACTTTCATTTTGCATTTTAAAAATATAGATATTAATTATTATTTTCTGATATTTGTAATAGATAGATTTTATGTATTTTTACTATAGTTTTAAAGATAAAATTTATTGAATTTAGTTTATTTTAAACATCTAGCTATTAATCATGTGATTTACTATAGGTATGGCGAATCAAGGACAATCATCAAACAGCAAAGAGGTATATATTTAGTTTATATGTTTTTTTTTGGTTTTACGTGTCTATCTTAGTATCAATTTAGTTGACTAATTATGTGTATGTAATATTGTTATTAAAGGGAAAGATACAATGGACCGATAGTATGGTTCATATTTTTCTTGAAATATATGAGACTGAGATGGAACATATTAGTTGGCGTACTGGTACTCTCAAGAAAGAGAGTAAAACAAGAATTAAAAATGCATTTCGAGAAGCAACAGGTCAAAATCCTGAATGAACTCCGTTAAAAAATAAATATTACACTATAAAAAAAAGTTATGACATTTATCGTCGACTGCTGCGTATGACAAGAGTTACAGTTGATCCAACCACACAAGCTATTGAAATGCACGATGAATGGTGGCGTGATCGTATTCAGGTAATTCTTGAACATTACATCTCATCAATTTTTTATTTATTAAAAAAATATAATAAACTAATATTTTCAACTTTTTAATATAGGAAATACCTGATACTGCAAAACTCCGGACACACCCCCTTACCGACCTCGAGATATTGGATAGACTTTTTGGCAGCAAACACATTTCTACTGATGATGGAAATTATCCAGGTTCTGGAGTGGATCAACATACCGAGTCAGAAACGGTTACTGAGAATGATTCTGAAACAGTGAATCTAGGAGATGATTCTGATGTGCCTTCAACAAACCTAAATGAAACACCGTCTTCCTACAATCAGAGTTCCAAACGGGTGTACGGAAGCAATTCGCGTACTTCATCTTCAGCACGCAAACGAGGAACGACGAAAGCTTCGTATGACTTCGTCACGAATGAAGCCTACATGAAACGAACTGAAATTTATGAGCGAGCACAAGACAACAAGTTAGAACGTGCGATTGGCTCATTACTAACACTCCCTGGTCTTCAATATGACTCTTCTTTATATTGGGGAGCAGTGAATGTGCTTCAAAGCAACGAGACGCATGCACGTGTTTAGCTCTAAAGAAATGTTTAACAAACGCCATTCTTCGCTACGATCTATCATTGAACGGACTTTTGGTGTGTGGAAGGGAAAATGGAGGGTTTTAAGAGAAAAACCAAAATATCAAATACATGTTCAACGTAAGGTTATTGCAGCAACAATGGCGTTACATAATTTTATTAGGTTATCAAACCTACGAGATGTTGATTTTGATTCAAACCATCGTCAAGCGAGTAATGTAGTTGAAGAAGATTATGATTCAGATGAAGACGAGGAAGATAGTAACACTCCGATGCAATATATGGAAGGAATCCGAGATCAAATTTCTGCATCTTTATGGATTTCACAATAATTGTAGTTTATCTTTGTTGTTTTTCTCTAAAAATAAATTTATGAATTTTTTTAGTGAAAGAAATCGAAGTGCATTTTCACTCATAATTTTTAATATTATTTATTATTACTATAAAAATAATCTTTTTGTATTAATTAAATAAATCTTTATTTTATCAGTTTTAATCTTAAAACATAAATTAATAAATCTAGATTAAAACAAAAAAGAACACAAAAATACTTAAAAACCAAAAACTAAATAAATCACCATTCATGTTTTTTGAAAAACCAAAATCTACAACAAAAATCAAAAACCAAAATCCAAAAACCAAAATCTAAAAACAAAAACCAAAATCCAAAAACCAAAAACTAAAATCTAAAAACCAATCAATTTTTTTGAATATTCATGAAAGTAGCTTTTTTGAAAATGTTGAATCATAACCCTTTAGCAAAAAAAAAATGTTGAATCATCAAAATAATAAAAAAAAATATAAAGAACAAATTAACTAAATACAATTTTAGACCCAAACAGATTATTTATAATAAATCCTTAAATCCTATAAAGCCATAAAATCTCTAATTCTCTTAATTAATCAAAAGATAAATAATGAAATATATTTAAAATAAAAATATTTTCAACTCTCAAGTATGCCTCATTAATAATCCGCAAAACCCGTAGAAAAACATTGTAAACGTTTTACGTCGCCTTCTTATTTTTGTTAACCCTAATGCCAACCGGAGCCTCTAGTTCTGGTGGTAAAGGACCCTCGGCTGAGGTATCCGCCATCACGAGTTCGAGCACCGGCCACTACCTAATTTACATGCGGAGTTGGGGTAGCGCTCCAGACCACTATGCGTACATGGGGGCCCTTAAGTGGAGGCTTAAAAATCCCAGGCGGCTTGGGCTTAGGCACAGTGGGTTAGTCGGTCACGCTTTGTGGTCGGATACTGGGTTATCAAAAAAAAAAAAAAAAAACCCTAATGCCATTTTTGCATCTAATTTTTTTTTTTCGTTTTAACTTTAGTTTTTTCATGATGTTATATATATGACTATTCTAACTGAAATGTTAAACTATTATGTTATGAGACTCGTCCAAATTTATTGAACCAAATATACATTGTGTATATGCTTTTATTTTTTCCTTAATTCGTTTCTTGAGTGTTGGATTTGACATCCATATCATAACACATCCGACTTACAAATATAACTTTCTAACTTGCATTGTAGTCATGTAAAAAAAATGTTATTTGTCTATAAAGAATTCCTATAGATTGGGGTTTAGAACTTGAGCTAAATTGCGATTCAGACTACAATTTTATAATAGTAACTTTCACTAATTAGTATCAACCTTCACTGTTGAACAAAAAACATATGAATCTTCACTTTGTTGACAGAAACAGATAATTAATTCTCATTTACTAAATTAAATTAAAGATAAAAAGTATATTAATTGTTGAAAGAAAGCAAAATGATGCATATATGTAGAAGACGTGTGGCATTTGGTTTATTTTCTTTCTGTACGATTAAGATTGAATTTTCACTAGATTTCGCAAAAGCAAACAGTATGTCTTAAATTTCTATGGTACTAAAAATATGTGCCTCGATGCCGGCAAGTTTGACCATTACTTTTGTAGATATAAACTCATAAAATTGCATTGTCGCTCATGTAAAACGCTTATTGGTTTTTGCGTTATTTGTCTACAGAGAATTCCTGTAGAAGACTGGGGTTAAGAACTTAAGCAAGATACCATTTGAATTCAAAACTATAATAAGTATAAACTGTTTAAATTAGTTTTCACTTACTAAATTAAATTAAAGTCAAACAGTATTGATTGTTGAATGAAAGAAAAATGGTTTTGTGCAAAACAATAAAATCAACAAAATATGGTTTTGGCGTTTATATACACGTGCCATTCCGTACAAGGGGGTTCCACCACTAGTATTATTAAAATTATACAAAGTCTCCGTAGGGGTCCACCATGATAGAATTCGATATGTTATTTGCTTCGATTCGATTCGAAAAATCTGGATATCCATAATTGTATGGAGTAAAGCAAATATTAAAAATCAATACTAAAATTTTAAGAGACGGATATCCGATCCGCTCTGTTATACGTATATATATATATATGTATATAAATAATTATATATAATTATGTATATATAAGTTTTTATGAATTTCTATTAATTATATTAGTTATTTTAATACTGAAATTTAACAAATTAAAAAGAAATTTATTTTTATTGGAAATTCTTTCAGTTATAAATAAAATTTTGATTTTAAATTATTTTTTAATTTTTATAATTATTTTAATATTTTATTTGATAATTTAGATTAAAAAATATATTTTTCATAAAAAGTATGCATTTTTAGTTTTTTATTTGTATTAAAAAGATCAAACTAAACATTCGCAAATATCCGTAAATATACGCAAATATCCGTAAATTTTCCAGATATCCGAATTTTCGAATATCCGTATATTTCCGGAGCAAATCAAATCATCAAATTAAATATCCGGTAAAACGGAGCAAATCACAAATATTTTAAAATTTCCGGATATCCGATCCGCGCCGAGGCCTAGAATTTGGGGACGAAAAATATACCGACAGGAAGGGAAGCAACACGCCAAAGTCGAGAGTTAGCGGAAAAAGATTAAACCCGATAGAGCATGATAACACGAGGAGTCTAATGGGAAGTGGAGAGCCCAAAAGAGTGGTGAGAGACCACTTGTCGAAGAGAAGCCCTTGCATTTAAGAGGAGAAGGCCACAAACCGCATACTCTTCCTCCGAAATAAGCAGGGAAATCAACCACGGCACAAACCCAGCTCGACGATGGCGTCTACCAGAGGCAACACTTGAGTGCGTCAATCCCATTATGCTCTTTTAAGCAAGGAGAAAGCATAAGTAATAATCTTAATATATGAAGTTGGATGCGTCAAAGTTAGTAATTCACACGATCGCGACACATGACAAGTTAATCGATAAGATTTTGACACCTGTTTTGATTAAAATCAATTATAAAAAAAAATACTAATCCTAAAAGGAAAAGAAAAATACATATATTTTAAAAAGAGAAATAAATGCAATAAAAAGAAAGATTTTGACAAATGTCAAGTTTATCGATTTAGATTTTTACACGTGTCTCGGTAAAATATTATTTAAAAGAAAAATTCCAAAAAAAATTAAAAAAATTTTAAAAATGTTAAATTTATCGATTTAGATTAAAAATGTAAAATAAAATTAACCTGGATATATTTCAATTTAAGAAAAATAAAATAAAACAAAAGGATCTATTTCAATTTCAGAAAAGGAAAATAAAAACAAAAATTCAATTATATTAATTAGGATATATTTCAATTAAAAAAAATTAGATGATATTGATATGGCATTAGACGAAGATAAGCTCAATGAGAAGGAGGATAGCAAAAATCATGTAGAGAGGCGTTTGACGCGAGTCATGAGAAGCATAATTTCTCGAGAGAGCAGAGAGATCATATACGGAAGATGTATGTGAGGAGAATGAGAGACTTTATTTGCTTGAAAAGTGTTAATGGGGAGATCGTTAACATACTCGAAGGACTCGAATTGCATATCCAAGTTTTTAACGCAGCGGAACAGAAAACGATAGTTGATAAAGTGTGTGAAATATATGAGAAATATTGTTAATGTTGCTTAGGATCCGCAACAGATTCTGTGTTTTGAATATTTTAATTAAAAAATTCTAGATGCTAATGATATGATATTAGACGATGATGAGTTCAATGAAGAGAAATATAGCAATAATCATATAAAGATCCTTTTGATGCGAATCTTGAGAAGTATAACTTCTTTAGAGAGCAGAGGATCATATACGGGAGATGAATGTGAAGAGAAAGAAATATTTATTTGCTTGAAAAGAGTTAATGAGAGATCGTTAATATACTCGAAGGATTCGAATTGCATACCCAAGTTTTTAACGCAGCGGAATAGAAAAGGATAGTTGATAAAGTGTATGAACTATTTGAGAAGTATGGTTAATGCTGCTTAGGACCCGCAACAGATTCCGTGTTTTGAATATTTTAATTAAAAATAAATGAGAACTAAAATAAATAAATAACTCTTAGATTTAGATTTTGTGTTTTTCATATATTTTTCAGTAGTGATCCGATTTTTTTTATATTTTTAAAACAATTATCTTAATGGGTTTTAAATTTTATTATTATAAAACTGCGTATACGCGAACCCTAATATAGATTTTAATTATGAAAAAGTAGGATAAATAACTCGTTAAATATAATTTATTATGAATATACGTAAAAGCAAATTAAAATCATAGTAATTATTATTTTCTGTTAATTTAAATTTATTAATTTTAGTGTTATAATCTAATGTATTCATGTTTTAATTTCATAATTTATTTAATTTTAACTCAACCAATCAAAATATTTCGTTTATTTTAGGAAATTTGACATGTCACATTTACATGTCATAATTAGAATGCACTAACTTTCATTGTGAAGCTGAGAAGTCAGCATTTTTCACTAAAATGTGTTCTCAAATAATAGGAAGGAGGATATTAGATTTGCATGTAATAAAATCTAACATTTAACTAAAATTATATGAATTTTATTTAATAATCATTTTATATCATACTAGTTAAGAATTAAAGGATTAAAAATAAATTTTTATATAACGGATTACTTGGAGTGTGTAACAAATTTCAAGTTTATAATGCATTTAATAATCTGCCAGATTTTACTAAAGAGCAAGTATTATTTATTTTTTGGAAGACCGTGTGAGTTCTGGATCTTCGGCGCATAATCTTCCATAGCACCCGCAGTCAGCCCTTAGATGATATGTTTTAAAGAGTAACAACCAAAGTGATGGTGGCCTAGTGGTAGTACAAGGAGCTGGTTTCCTTGTGCCCCAGGTTCAAACCTGCTTTTGAACTGAGGTATATTCTTTAAATCTTTAAGAATAACATTCCGTACCAAAGGGATTTGAACCCAAGGCACAAGGAAACCAATCCCATTGCACTATCACTAGGCCATCACACCTTTGGTTTTACTAAAGAGTATTTTTTTAACACCTTATTTTATTAATCTTAGTTTCGAATGATTACAATATAGAAGAGATCTGACAGATAAAATATAAAGAGAAACCAATTATCTTTCTCAACAACTTAATGAAGAGGGATTCACTTGATGATACCAGAAAATCTTGTTTCGAGTCTTGAAAAGGTCAATAAAAGATGTTCTTGTACCCACAATAGCAGACAGACTTCTTATACTTTTGACGACAACATGAAACAATTCTCACAATGTAGATAGATCTTTTCTTTGATTGTCTTCTTCAAATTTAGTTCCAGAAGATTAGTTTTGGTGAAACCCGCTAGATAGAAACTTTTGACGAGATTCCGATCAGATCAGTAAAGCAGAGTTGAGGAGCGGACAATCTAAACCAGGTAGCACCAAATCTATAAGGAGAGAAGTGATAAATCGAACTGGAAAGAACCAAATATGTTTCCATTGAAACAAAGGAAGAAAGCCTGACAATCCCGAAACGGAAAAGCCGCCAGAAACCAGATCTGGAAATTAGATCTAGGATGAGAAGCAAAAAATCAAATGCATATTCAACAAGCTGAACCGAAGATCGAAGAGATCCTCCTCCCCAAACAACGCTTCTGCCTAAATTCAACCACATCTACAAATCTAAAACCCCCAAGAATCGAATTCATTAAAGAGACACAAAACTAGTGACTTATACAAAGAAAAAAGTAAAGGAAAGCAAACAGACTTCGGTGCTGAGAAAGCCACCGGAGCCGGAAACCAAAAAAGCAAGGCGGCGGCTCGAAATCCTAGAGGTTGAGGCAAATCCGTGTCTTTGTTACCATTCTATTGAAAAAGCATATTCTTGCGGTATTACTAAAGAGTATTAGTAACATATAATTTCATTTTTTTTTGTTAATTCCCCGAGTTTTATGTTGGCAATCTAATTAATCAAGTGTGCATAAATTTCACAAAACTGAATTCATAAAAAGTCAACGTTAAGTTTATTTTTTGAACATAACCTAAACTAATACCCTAGAAGCTTTTTGAAAAAAAGAGGGGATTCAGAGTAAGCAAGAGAGAAATAGACGAAGTGCTGCCAGAGCGGAGGAGGAAGAAGAAATTGCGAGCCGTGTCAGCACCACAGCAGCGTAGAGGTGGGATGCGGCGTTCCAGTGGTCCATTGTGAAACGAAAAACTCTAGTGGTATAATTTGGGTTTCTTCAGCCGCAAGTAACCACAAAGAAACCCTAGCCAACGAAGAATCTTCAACCACAAGTTTTATCCACCAAAACCCTAATCGCCAAACTTGATTCCATGACCGCGATTCCCCAACCACAACCACACCCGATCAAATCGCTTCAGCCACAACCGCCCAAGGCGTTTAACCCACCAACTGCCAATAATCAACCGCATCTATGATATCCGACCGCCAAACGCAACCGCGGACCCCATATAACTTTATTTTATACTTTTTAATATTTATATAATGAAGATCCTATAACCATGTATAAAGCTGATATTTCTAAAATAAAGTTTTTGAATTTATGGGTGTTTAAAAATATTTTATTTTACAATTTATTTTTATTTAACATTATATTATATCATGCACTTGTCTATTTTATAAAGAAATTTCCATTACATTTTTTACTATATATACATACATATAAGTTTATTACCGTTTGTAGTTCCTACTCTAACTACACTATAGAGTAAATTATGTAGATTATTTTATAAAAGTATCTAAATTTAAAAATAAGTTAAGAACATGATGTAGAAAAATTAAAAGTGAAAAATTGTAATAAATCATAACTTTCCTAGTTCCATATACCAGCAGCGCTTGTGAATCTATATGGTAAAAAAATCATAAACCATAAATAGACATTTATTCATTTGTGGGAAAATACAAACACACTAAAAACATGGGCGAGAAAAAGAAGTAGAAGACAAAAACACCATAAGTTCTTGAAAGAGAACACCAAAGGAAACACAAAATAACATTGAAAAGATCACAATAATATATTTTGGATCATCAGTTATAACTTTAAGCTAATTCTTAGAAACAAAAGAAACGTGCCACGTATAACTTTAAACTAATTTTTGTAATACACTCAATAAAATTTCTAATTATGTTTTTATTTTTTTTGCTAAATTGTAGTTATTCATTAAAAATAAAATGTTTAGGTGTTACAAAATGTGTTAATAAATTGATTTTTAATTTTGTTTTTATATTTTTAGTTGTGCACCCACTAAAAAAACTTCTAGCTTCGCCCAAGACGAAAAAGCTTTGTAATATGCACGAAGATGCTTCATGTCTTGTGCTTGTACTTGTAGCTTAGTGCACTTAAATTAATCTCTTCTTTTCAGATTAAAAAAAAAAGATAATTTCTTTGTTGAAATTTTCTTTTATAAATACTCTTGTATATATTTAATAGATATATATAACTTTTACGCCATGTCATAAGACATATAGCAAACATTGATTTCAACTTCGAAGCCGAGGAAATCTCTATATATAACCATCTATAAAGCTGATATTTTGAATTCCCATGTGTTTTACCAAGTATAATTCATCAGCAGCGCTTGTAAATCTATATGGTAAAAGATCATAAATAAAACCGTACATAGACATTTATTCATTTGTGGGACTGGGGAGAGTACAAACACGCTAAAACATGCGAAAGTAGAAGACAAAGCACCATAAGTTCTTGAAAGAGAACAACAAAGGAAACACAAGTTACCATTGGAAAAGATCACAATAATATATTTTTGGATCATCAGTTCTTGCGAAGCACGATGAGGTACTGCATACCGGGTTTGGCGTTTTGGATGCGAGAAAACTCTTCCCGTGCCTTGACCTCGACGAGCTCAAAGGCTTTCCTCATTGCATCAACTCCAAAATGTGCTGATAGGAAAGCTCCAAAGGAGGCCCTGAAGGAGACGGCCAAGATCTTAGGATCTAACGGAAACTCTCCGTTTGGGTGAATGATATCCTCAAAAGCCTCGATTGCGAACTTCCCATTCTCCTTTATGATTTGCCTTAACTCACATTCTCCGGCAATGTAGAGTGGAGTGCTGAAAGAGTCCACCTTGTCTTGCTCGATGAGACCCTTTTAAAAAAACAAAAATAAATAAATATTGGCAGCTTAAGTTAGTTATGTAATTGTAGAGAATTAGTTAAAGATCAAGAAATATATATATATATATATATCTACCTGTTGAACAAGATCATTCAAAGAATCTCCAATGAAATCCATCACTATTCCTTTAGCGGTCTCGGACATCTTGACTCCGTCTCTTAGACACGATCCGAAGAGCAACATCAATCCCCCAGGGACTATCTCTTCAGCCCTAGCATCTAGTAGATCCTTAGTGTCGGCGGAGTACTGATCAAGATATGCCTTCTTGACGGCTTCGTTGAAGCCAGTGCAATGCATGTCTCTGTTCCACGAGGGAGAGTCGCGGTCTGTGATCCCTTTGGGGATCTTGGAGGTGAAATGGAACGCGTAGTTGATGACTCCTATGTGGAAGCTCTGTTTAGGGAGAACACGTTCGAAGAAGGATCCCGGAACCCCGGCGCTATAGTATCGTCTGCCCGCAGGAAGTGCCTGGAAGAGAGTGTTGAAATCGTTGCCGGTAAAGTCGTTGAAGAGGACTTGGAACTCGATGTTATCCGCCGGGTTTTGTCCGGTTTCTCTACGGTACTTGTCTTCTACTGCATCTATTATGTTTTGGACCGCCACAAAAGTGTTAGGTCCACTCGCACAACCGAGTGGATATAAATATTAATTATGCAAAAGTCAAAGTCGTATGCGAACTTGTAATGCATGCATTTTGTTAACCTCGATTACAGTCCAATTTTAATTTTAGTTATTAAACAATTTATATATTTTTAAAAATCTCTATATGTCCTAAGAACGGTGTGGTGGTTGGTACGCACAAATGTGCATGCCAACCATCTATTTGCTCTTAGGATAAGTAAAGATTGTAAAACCCATTTTCGTTTAATTAGCAATAGGTCAAAGAAAAATATATACTTAAAATTTATATATTAGCAAGATTATATTGTGTAAGGGGAAAAGAAAGCATAGTATAGATAATATTCAAGACATATTATAAATATTTAGTTATTATTTAATATAAATTTTATATTTACAATTATATGTCACTGTAAACAGTAGAAAAAATAAAAAAGTGTTAAAATAAAAATCAGTTTCAAAAGACACAAAAACGATATGAAATGTTTGTGTGATTGTTGTTAAACACTAAAACTGTATATGTATAAAAATATACTGTTTACATAATATATAAGAAAATTAATCAATACTTAAATATTGCAACTATTAAGTCTATAAAACAAATTATACATGCACATGCGTGCATGCCAACAATAAAAATTAAATAAATTATTATTATATATTTTAATATTTTTCAGTTTATTTAGTTATCATATTTACACTTTTTATCTAATGAAGTATTTTAAAATCTTGGTTAATGACTTTTTTATCTTCAATTTCTATTGAAATCTATAAAAATTTTTCATTTGATTTATCGTTATTTTTTATTATTAAATATTCATATAATGTTATTTCTTATACACATCTAGATGTGTATAAGAGACAGGATAATTAATTCTCATTTACTAAATTAAATTAAAGATAAAATGTATATTAATTGTTGAAAGAAAGCAAAATGATGCATATGTAGAAGACGTGTGGCATTTGGTTTATTTTCTTTCTGTACGATTAANTATATATTTTAATATTTTTCAGTTTATTTAGTTATCATATTTACACTTTTTATCTAATGAAGTATTTTAAAATCTTGGTTAATGACTTTTTTATCTTCAATTTCTATTGAAATCTATAAAAAATTTCATTTGATTTATTGTTATTTTTTATAATTAAATATTCATATAATGTTATTATTAATACATAATTAATTATGTACAAATAGATCAACTTCAATATACAATATTAATTATATATTGAACATATAAAATATTGTACACCCTGCACACGGTGCGGACCGATCACTTATATATATATATATATGTTTTTGTTTCTTTTTAGTTTTTTTATTGAATATTTTTTTTAGATCTACTGTTAAGATTTTTCTAGTTAATTTAAATAATATTTGGAAATTATTTTTACACAGATTAGGAAATAGAATGTTTGGCAATTAGTTTACTATAATAATTTAAATAGATTTAAAAAATAATAAAAAACCAAAAAAAAATTGGTGTTGACATATCGGCAAAATGGCGTACAATGTTTCTCTTTTAATATATAGTAGATAATTTCTGTTAGACACAACTATATATTTATGTATACTTGCATCATTGCATGCGTTTGCTTTCTTGGAAACACTTTTAACAATAAACTGATTAAATGAAAAGGAGGAAAAAATATAAAACATTAACTAACTAAGACTAAAAGGGGTTACCGGGAGATGAATTTTAAAGAATTTTAAAATTTTGATATTCCATCATTATTGGTTTATAGATTCTTAAAATCCTAATAGAATCCATTGTTATTGGTTTAAAGATTTTAAAATTATATCTAAAATCCTTTGTTATTCAAAAATTTTGGTTTTTAAAGATTTTATGATTCTATTAAAATCTTTTATTATTGCGACAAGGATTTTAAACATTTTAACTTATAAAACAAGATTTAACAAGACTTTCAAAATACTACCTATATGGCTTAGATTCTCTAAGTCATTATAACAAAACTATTTTGATATATTTTCTAAATACACACTCTTTCCAAATCTAACAAAAATGTTAACAAATTTAACAAATATTTCAACTCTTAAAATCAATAAAAATTTTATAAATTCATCTCCCAATAACCCCACTCCCTAATAGTGTTGCTCTGTTTTATAATTACTTGCCACTAGCACCGTATTTTGCTGAAAGCTTTTTTCTAAGTTGTACAAAATCGTTTTCATGGATAAACTTGATTTCCTTCTTTATTCATTTTATTTTATTAAACTAGTAAAGGTACATATATGTGTATTGATCTTTAACTAATTGTCTACAACTACAATTACATTACTAACATTAGCTTGCATGGTTTCATCGATCAAGACAAGGTGGACTCTTTCAGCACCCCACTCTACATTGCAGAAAAAGGCGAAATAAGGCAAATCGTAAAGGAGAACGGAAAGTTCACAATCGAGGCTTTTGAGGATACAATTCACCCAAACGGGGAGTTTCCGTTAGACCCCAAGATCTTGGCCGTCTCCTTCAGGGCCACATATGGAGCTTTCCTGTCAGCACATTTTGGAGTTGATGCAATGAGGAAAGCCTTTGAGCTCGTCGAGGTCAAGGCACGGGAAGAGTTTTCTCGCATCCAAAACGCCAAACCCGGTATGCAGTACCTCATCGTGCTTCGCAAGAACTGATGATCCAAAATATATTATTATGATCTTTTCAATGTTATTTTGTAGTGATTATGACTGGTTGACTTGCAGTTGCAGTAGCGGTTAAACTATAAATTAACAATATAAACATATTATATAATTATAATAACATCGAAACCATAGTATTATGAGAAAATATAAAATTATTAGCTCAACATAATTAATAATAAAACCATAAAAATAATATATGTATATTATTTACGTTTATTTCTTAATTTTCTTTAGTTTGTTGAAAGTTATTATTTCCATTAAGAATTTTTTTCTTTGTGGAGATTAAAATTATATTAAGAGAAATTTAGTTGTTAGATATGTATTTATTAGTGATGTTGAAAACATTTATCAAGATAATTTTTGTTTAGAGATCTTATAAATATAAAATCATGATAGGTCATTAATAAATATTAACTAAAAACTATCAATTTTTTATATCTTTTGTGATTATTTGTATTAAACGAAGCAAACTGAATATTTATAAATATTCACAAATATCTGTAAATTTTCCGGATATCCATATTTTCGGATATCCGTATTTTTCTGAAGAAAAAGAAATTATAAAATTAAATATCCAGTAAAAATAGAGCAACTCACAAATACTCAAAAAAAATCGATATCCACTCCGATCCCAGCCCTATTTACTCAACAAAGCAAATCAGAGATGTACTATAGCTATTCTTTTTCTTAGGCAAATAAGTAAATAAAAATTACATTTCCAAGTTGAATAATTAAAACAATGAAAAAAGGTTGGAAATTTTATAAGGGTTGTTTTGGTGAATAATAATAAAAAAAAAATATGAAACTGCCTCCGGACAAGCAGTGAATCTAAGGAAATCTTCAATTACTTTTGGAAGCAGAGTCAACTCTGCAGTGAAAACAAAGATGCGATGATTATTAGGAATTCATAATGAAGGAGGAGGAGGAAAATATTTGGAGCTTCCAGAACAGTTTGGAAGTAAGAAAACTGAAATGTTTCAGTATATCATTGGGAAAGTCAAAGACAGAACGCAGTCTTGGGATGACAAATTCTTGTCTCCTGGAGGTAAAGAAGTTCTTCTAAAATCTATAGCTACAGCTGGGGGAAACGGCCAATTAATACCCGAACTTATAGAAATGTAGCGGATTAGATCCTGAACAATTTTGATGTGCTAATTCGTACCCAAATTTATAAAAATTAGAATTTTCATACCCAAACTTTGTTCCGTTTGGCCGAAACCAACATTGACCAAATTTCTGTTAGTCAACTCTGTTAATCCATTAACGGAGATGACTCATATGCCACGTCAAAATCTTCGTTGGAACATAAATACAAAACGGCGTCGTTTTACGTTATTGAGAGTTAGAAAAAAAACAAAAACTACGTCGTTTTGTTTAGTTAAGAAAAAAAAAACAATCCATCTTCTAAACCTGAAACGACGTCACATAACTCAATTTAGGAACCCAGAAAAGAGGACTCATCTCTTTACCTCCAAAAGGGTTCCTCAGCTTTCTAACCAGTCCGGCTAGGCGATGCAGAAGCTTGGTTATGGTGGTTGGCGGTGCTCTCATGTTCTGATCTTCGCTGGAGGACGGCATCATTGAGGGATTTTTGTGGAGAGATCTTGGTTGAGCGGAGGCGGAGAGGCTGTTGTCGAGTGCTTTAGGGTTCGGTTATCTCGCCGGCGTTGCCGTGGAGATCTTCGTTAAGCGATCTGTTGTTGGATCCGGAAGATGGTAAGCGGATTGGACAAGTTGTAGGTATAGATCAGGAACTGGAGACGGATACTCCGACATTGGCCTTGAGGTTTGCCTCTTTTATCCGCCAGATTTGCTCAGTCGGTTGACAGTGGTATCTCAATCCCGAGCCCAGCTTCTTCTTCCCGTTTTTCTAGCTTTTTCTGTCATGATTTTCTTCTCTGTTTCCGGCAAAAAAAAAATTATGCCGACATCGTGTATTATCAGTTCCGATCAGCCTTTTTAGAGTTAATTAAAAAAAGTTAAACGAGAAGAAAAAATATATTTACAACTAGAAGAAGACGACCTCAAATTGTTAAAATCAGAAAGATGTTGGTAAAAGGTGGTTATTCAGATTTGATAGCAGACTTTGTAAATTCCAGAATTTAAAGATGTGGTTCGTGGAAGTTGGGATTCTCAGAATGTGCATAATATCTCAAAGTAGAAGAAGATGAATTTTTTTATTTTTATTTTTTAACTAAACAAAATGACGTAGTTTTGTTTTTTTTAACTCTCAATAACGTAAAATGACGTCGTTTTATAATTCTGTTCCAACAAGGATTATGACGTGACATATGAGTCATCTCCGTTAATGGATTAACAGAGTTGACTAACAGAAATCCAGTCAATGTTGGTTTTAGCCAAACGGAACAAAGTTTGTGTATGAAAATTCTAATTTTTATAAGTTTGGGTACGAATTAGCACACCAAAATTGTTGAGGCTCTAATCCGCTACATTTCTATAAATTTGAGTATTAATTGGCCGTTTTCCCGCTACAGCTGTGCCAATCTTCAATATGCAAGTGTTTAAGATACCGAAGACGATCTGTGAAGAAATAAACAACATCTTAGCCCGTTTTTGGTGGAGTTCGGGTGATAATAAGAAAGGAATGCATTGATTTGTTTGGGAAAGACTCGGTTTACCAAAGAAGGAAGGAGTTTTAGGATTCAAAGAACTGGAAAATTTCAATTTGGTTCTACTTGGGAAGCAAGTATGGCGAATAATGCATAACCCTAATTGTCTTATGGCTCGTGTACTAAGAGGTAGATACTTCGAAGAAAAGAATATACTAACGGCATCAGCTTGTAAAAAAAGCTCTTATGCTTGGAAATCTTTACTTCAAGGTAGAGATCTACTTAAAAAAAGACTACGTTTTGTCATTGGAGATGGTTCAATAGTCAGTGCTTGGACAGATTTGTGGCTTCCTGTACATCCACCGAGACCACCTAAAGCTCTAACTCTGCAGCCACAACAGTGTATGGTCTCGGACTGGTTTAATTCATCTAGGTCAGGTTGGGATGAACTAAAAGTTCGACAAATGGTGGTACAAGATTACGCTAATATCATCATGGGATTGAGACTGTGCAATAAATCATCTACGGATTATCTAGGGTGGCATTACAACAAGTCTGAGATTTATTCAGTCAAGTCGGCCTATTGGCTTAATACTCACTTACCAGAAGCAAATCAGCTGATACCACCGCCAGAGGATATTACAGTCAAAACCTTAATATGGCAACTCCATACATCTCCTAAACATGAACATATAATGTGGCGTTTATCTGCAAATGCTTTACCAGTTGGCTCAGTGCTAAGACATCGACATATTAGTCGTACTGCAGTTTGTCCACGCTGTGCAGATCAAGATGAATTCTTTGAATGTCTCTACGCTCAACATATTTGGCGTGCCTCGGGATATCCTCATCAAATAGTTTTTGATTCAGCTGTTTCTGTCAATGACAAGTTACACGCCAATTGTATGGAACGCAATAATATGCCTCTGGAGGTCAAAAAACTTGCATTCTTGATTTTGTGGCGTTTATGGAAAAGTAAAAATGTCTTAATACATCAACAGCGGCAAATTCCTTGGTACAGAACACTACAATTAGCCAAAGACGATACAAAGGAATGGCTTGATGCGAATGACCATATCACTCAGATAGAGCAAAGATCCATTGCTATTCCTAGAGGTTACACTACTATACAAGCAAGATGGTTAAGACCACCAGTTGATTAAATAAAATGCAACTACGATGGGTCATTTTTACGTCAACAAAATACCAGAGCAAGATGGCTAATGAGAAATGCAGAAGGTCAGTTTATAGGGGCTGGCCAGGGTGAAACTCCACCTGTTTTGAATCCGTTAGAAAGTGAAGCTCAGGCCTTATTGATCGCGATGCAATCGTGCTGGAGTAAGGGGATGGAGAAGGTTTTATTTGAGGGTGATTGTAAAGAGCTAGTGGAGATAATAAACAAAACTGCACTGCATTTTGGATTATTAAACTGGTCTCGAGATATATGGCATTGAATGGAAGGTTTGAAGATGTCAAAGTTCAATAGACACCAATTCCTGACGACCAAACTTTTTCTTATTACAATTATATACCGTATGGGCTGTCTAATATATTACACTTTAAATATTTAAGTTCATCAATATAAAATGTTTCAGAGAAAGAAAAAAAAACCGAAAAAAATATAATTGAGAAAGTCACCAATTTCTAGAGAGAGATAGAGAGAAATTGGTTAATTAGATTGTAGATTATAGTTTTTTTTATTAATCACCAAATTTTCTCATTTTATAAATCGTCAGAAATCTTCAGACAGACCATGAGATCATGAAAATTCCTTTGTTTTCTTTTAGTGTTCGAAGCTATGTAACATTTTTCTCCATAGAAAAAACAAAAACAAAAAAAAGGTAAATGACTCTACAGTAGAAACTCTATAAATTAATAATATTGAGACTTTAATATTTTATTAATTTATAGAGTTATTAATTTATGGGTTTTCAATAAAATAAATTATTTATTAATAATTAATTAAAAATAATATTTTTTAAATTTTTGTTTTAAAATTAGAGATGAGTTGTAACAATATTTCAATTTTAATAAAAACAAACAACAATATACTCATATTTTAGTATATTATCATAGTTATATATTTGTATAAGATTATTTTTATGGTAATTATTAATTTATGATATTAATGGGACCATATATTTACATAGGTTTCTTAAAATAATTATTATCTTATTATCTTATCGATTTATGTTATATTTCGAACCAGCCCAACTCGGGACGGGATAAAATTTATTAATTTATAAAATTTATTAATTTAAAGAATATTAATTTATAGAGTTTCTGCCGTAGATTTATCGACTTCCTCTTGATTGCGAAAGAAACTAAGAGTACGCATCGGCAGATTCTTTGCATCTTTCACTATAATCAGATGTAGTTACAGTATTGCAATCTTAATCGACCTCTCTATTAGTAATAGAAGCAAAAAGAGAGTAGAAAAACAACTTTTTGAAGAAGAAGACAACTTTGTGATCATCTGCTTTAAAAAAAAAAAACCTACGTTTTGAGGAAAATAAATATTTTCCAACAACTTGTGCTTTACTTTTAGGCCTGCTTATTTTCCTTCTAGTCAAGTAAATTGCACTTTGATAGTGGCACCACACAATATACTTTTATACACTATTTTTTAAATTAATTTATAAAGTTATTAATTTATAAAAAAATATCCTTAAATAGCATCAAAATAATTTTTTAACAATAAATTCATAATTATTGTTTTAAAATCATTATAAAATACAATTCAACCAATGATAAAACAATTTATCGTATACAAATGGTTAAAAACACTAACAAAATAATTATTTTTTTATTAAAAGTTAAAAACATGATATAATTAAAAACTTATTTTCCTCCTAAAACATTACTTATTGTAAAATGGAAGAATTATATACAAATTAATTGTAAAATAGAATAAATATAAACAAATTATTAATTTATGATATTAATTAATGGGACTATATATTTACATAGAAGTTTCAAAAAAAAAATATTATCTTATTATCTTATCAAATTTTGTTAAGTTTTACACTGATCCAACTCGAAACCGACAAAATTTATTAATTTATAATGATTATTAATTTATCAAGTATTAATTTATAAAGATTCTACTGTAGCTTCATTTATCGCGTAAGACTAAGAGCCATGTATTCTAACTTATGTGGTTGACAGAGCTACAACGTGCTAGTGATTTGGTTTTCATCTCATAACATTAAGTCCCAACTAGAAATATGAATTTAGCACCCAAAAAAAAAAATCGAAATATCCATTACCAAATGGGATTTTTAACAAAGAAACCACTCAACTAAAGATGAATCGAGAAAAAAAACCTCAACTATAAGTTCGTTAATGAAAAAATTCTTCCGTCTACAGTACCGTTAAAACCTTAACGGCAACACGTGTTTTACGAAATCTCAATAGATTTTAATGAAAAAAAACCTCAAGTAAATATTGATTGGGAATAAACCCCTCAACTATAAAATTTAATGTAAAAACCCATAACCCTTTTTATTTACAGTTACGCTAAAACTTAAATGGTTAACTTTAAATCAAATGTATGCGCTTTGGATTGTAAAAATGACATAGATAATTTTAAAATAATGTGATAGCTTTCAAAACCAGCAAGTATTTAAAATCTCGAAACTCAAATAGAAAAAATATTTAAATTTCTAAAATCTACAATATGATAAACGCTAAAATTATCAAAATTTAATTTCAAATAGTAAGATTATGTTGCTCGAAAGTTAATTGAAGAATAAATAAATATCAAATTTTCTGTACAACGTGATAAATTATTTCAGTTTCTCAAAATTCTAGATAAATTAAATTGTATAAAAATTTTAATGTATATGTATTCTTCAATTAACTTTCTAGATAGAGAATATCATTATCACATCGTATCCATATCAATTTTTACAATCAAAATCGTATTTGATTTAATGTTGACTATTTATTTTTTAATGTCATTGTAGACAGAAATATAGAGGTTTTCACATTAAATTTATAGTTGAGTGGTAAATACTTGATACATCTGAACTTGAGGGGTTTTTACACTAAATTTATAGTCGAGAATTTTTTTTCTCAATTCATCTATAGTTGAGGGTTTGTTTTGTTAAAAACCTTTAAAGTTTTAACGGTACTGTAGACGGAGAGTTTTTTTCATTAACGGACTTATAGTTGACATTAAAATAATAGTTGATGAGTTTTTTCTCGATCATCTTTAGTTGAGGTTTTTTTGTTAAAAACCCTACCAAATATGAAATATATATGTAGCGTGCCTGAATCACAAAAACTTTATGATTCCTTTGTAAATGTAAGATTGAAATCTATGAAACCATGTACTAGCATAAAATCCATTTAATTTCAACTTATGATTCCTTAGGCAATGCATTTTTCAAAAAAAAAAAAAATAATAATAATTTTAAAGAACAAATACAAAAAAGGAAAAAACTACAGATATAACAATTTGTTACCCGGTAAAACTTACTGAACAAAAATATCACGTAATTTCAACTTTTTTTGTATGTTCTTCGATATCATCTTGTTAAGATACATTTGTTGTTTTATTTTGTTTTGTATTTCATATAATGTTTTTGTAAAATATTTTGAAGTTAATGAATAAAGATGTTTAAAAAACAACTCGATTTTTAAATAAATAATATTATCAAAAAACTCAAATTAATGGTGATTTCGTCTTACAAAATAGTATCCGCGCTGCCGCGCAAACATATTTCAAAAAATGTAAAAAGTGTATATCGAAGTCGGGAGAAATTGTTTTTTTTTTCTATGTAAATCCAGTCATTGACTCATTGTTATCAAGTCGAAATATACAGTCATTACAAAAACTACAAAAACAAAATCTATATATATAAAGTTAACTTTTCTCTCTTCTCATGAAGACACCTCATCCTCCACATCATTGCCACATCATATTTTTTAATTTAATTTTTTAATTCCAAATTTAATACACATACTAATTATACATTTTGTTTTAACATAAAAAAATTCCAAAAGACATCATTCATATTCTAAATTAAACAAAAAATTAATATGAATATAATCTATATATATAAAGTTAACTTTTCTCTCTTCTCATGAAGACACCTCATCCTCCACATCATTGCCACATCATATTTTTTAATCTAATTTTTTTAATTCCAAATTTAATACATATACTAATTATACATTTTGTTTTAACATAAAAAAAATTCCAAAAGACACCATTCATATTCTAAATTAAACCAAAAATTAATATGAATATAATTGAAATAAATAATAAAAAGTTTTTAAAAATGGTTATACTAATATTTTTCAACTTTTATAAATATTTAATTAGGTTAAGCTGTATCGCTAATATTATAAAAAAAATTACGATATCAAAAATTTCCTAACAATTAAAAATATAATTTATCCTAGAACTAAATTTATAAAGAATTATGTTAAGTTGTATCGGTAATATAATAAAAAAACTACGATATCAAAAAATTTCTAACAATTAAAAATATAACTTATCCTAGAACTAAATTTATAAAGAAAAATATAAGTTTATCTATATATATAAAGTTAACTTTTCTCTCTTCTCATGAAGACACCTCATCCTGCACATCATTGCCACATCATATTTTTTAATCTAATTTTTTTAATTCCAAATTTAATACATATACTAATTATACATTTTGTTTTAACATAAAAAGAATCCCAAAAGACACCATTCATATTCTAAATTAAACTAAAAATTAATATGAATATAATTGAAATAAATAATAAAACGTTTTTAAAAATGGTTATACTAATATTTTCAACTTTTATAAATATTTAATTAGGTTAAGCTGTATCGCTAATATTATAAAAAACAATTACGATATCAAAAAATTCCTAACAATTAAAAATATAAGTTATCCTAGAACTAAATTTATAAATAATTAGGTTAAGTTGTATCGGTAATATAATAAAAAAACTACGATATCAAAAAATTCCTAACAATTAAAAATATAAGTTATCCTAGAACTAAATTTATAAAGAAAAACATAAGTTTATAAATCTTAACATCTAATAAAAAGATAAATAAGTAAAATTAAAGTATAAATAAGTAAAATTAAGCTGTTAAAAATCTCTTACTTTAATAAAAATATGTATAGAATGAAATGTAAAATTAGTATAATTTATGTATTATTAGTTAATTTTTACAAAATAATTTTAAAAAATAAAATTGAGAGATCATGCTTATTATTCCTCACTTCTCCTTCCACCTCATCCTCTTACATTTGACAACACATAATTGGGACAAATTTCAATATCAGCCTCACTCAGTCCAATTTAAAATCACTCTGATTTATTCTTCCGTCATAATCTCCGCTTCCTTCTTCAGCTATGGAAGGCCTTCTCGATAGCATCACGGTGCCGCCATGTAATATTTATAGAAATTATCATCTCAAATCTTTTTTCTCAAATTCATAGACTATTAATTACTTTGAATTTTCAGGCCTTGCAAATATGCAGGAGAAAAGGAAAATTAGACTACAACTGTAGTTGAACACAAAATTAACTGCATAAGATAGCACAACATGATCTGGGTTCCTTCTTCAAGTGATTAAATACAGTTCAAGTACAGTTATATAAGGATAGGGCAATTGAGAGTTTGTTGGGGATAAGAAAGTTGATTTAGATCCAGAGTATCGTCTGGATTGTTGACGGTTGAGAAGTTGTATCCATTGATTATCATCACGGCGTGAAGCGGAGGACCTTCTTGGTGGTCTTCATTTGCTTCTCGCTCGGTATCTAGGAATTGAATCAAACTCATTGGGTCGAAATTCATGTTCTTTTCAGGTAATTACGAGCCCAAACAAAACCGGGTTAAAATAATGATCAATTGTTGGGTTTCTTGCGCTATTGGGCTACATAAGGGGCTGTGACCATAAAACAAGAAACGTGACCGGTTATTAATTTTAAAAATTATTCATGCATTACAATGATTACCCTTTAGAATAAAGGGAAAACAAAATTAATACAAACACTCTTCAATTGTCCGCTTCGAAATTAACTCGAACTCTACCTGAAAAAATATGCAAATTCATTTCCATATAATTTAAGTAACACAACACAATGAGTAAGAAAATAAATCAAAACATGGCCATAACATCAAACACATAAGAATATTCGAGAATTACCAAGTATTAAATAACATTAAAAACACAAAACATAAATAATATATATATAAAAAATCCTGCTGCAAAATGAAAGTAAGAGAGCATAGATCAAGATTTGACGTGAGCGAATATTATAAGAACTAAAAGATATATCTAAAGAATATAGAATGTATAATGAATCAACACAATAGTAGAATAATTATATTATGGAAAAAATACAACTAAAAATTAATGACAAAAAACTCCCACGCGAAGCGCAGACCAACCACTAGTATTATATAAACATACCAAATTTCTCCATAAACATTTAGCTTAAATTTCAAGTATCATATATTACCGTTTAAATACTTTTCCATTAAAATCAATAATCAAAATGGAATCTAACGGATTTGATAGTCAAATTACAGATGGTTCAAAAGTAATAAACAAAGTGAAGAAAATATAATAAATGTATTGGTGAGGATTACCAAAGTAGGGGTTTCAACTTCATCGTCTCTTTTATCGGACTTCGTCAGAAAAGCAACCGTACTTTTTCCCCCTTTTCTCTGGCGTTGAATCTCATGGCGGGAATCAGATTGCAACCGGAAGAACCGGAGACAACTCCTCAGCAACAGGCCAGAGCGGCGGCGGCGGCGACGACGGATAGTTTGGCTTCCGACGACGATCGATCTATTGCGGCTGATTCGTGGACGATCAAGAGCGAGTATGGAAGCACTCTCGACGACGATCAGCGCCACGCCGACGCCGCCGAGGCTCTCTCCTCCGCCAACTTTCGCGTCTCTTCAGATTACAGGTCTGTTTCTTCTTTCTCACCGATTTTGCTTGATTCTCGCGGAACAAAAAAAATTGGAAATCGCAGAGATTGGGGGAGAAATTTGGGGTTTTCGTTTTTAAGAATAAGTTTACATTTAGGGAACAGTGAACTATGTTGAATTGAATTTGCCAGATCTTAGGGTTTACTTCCACTAGTTATCACGAATCTGTTTGAGTATTGATGATTGAAATGCTGTGCACAGTTCTGATAAGGAAGAGCCAGATGCTGATGGAGGACAGTCAATGCTTGGTCTCCAAAGCTATTGGGACGCGGCTTATTCCGACGAGCTCACAAATTTCAGGGAGCATGGTCATGCTGGCGAAGTTTGGTATTCATTTAGATCTCACCATAGATCTCTGATCATGGAACTTGAGAGAGAAAGATCCTTCATTTCTTGGTCACTAGCTAGTGGAAGTTGATTTTAACTTCTTTCGTTTCCTCTTGGAAACCTTAGGTTTGGAGATGATGTCATGGAGATTGTTACTTCTTGGACAAAAGACTTGTGCATTGAGATTTCTCGGCGAGAGATGTCTGTTTCTGACAACGATGTCAAAACGGAGGTGAATCATCAGGCCGACAAGTATTTGTCTAGTTGGAATGTGCTTGACCTTGGTACTGGAAATGGCTTACTCCTTCATCAACTTGCTAAAGAGGGGTGAGCTTCTAAACATTTCCTTGTGCTCAACTATGTGTGTTACTGTATATAATAGATACCTTTATACCCTTTCCCATGGGTACTATGTCATACGTCCTTTGACATTAGCTGGTTGCCACTAGTAAGTCTGAGAAGTTAAAGAATCATGTAGCATTTGAAATAAACGAGCTATCATAATGTCTTCTATTGACTTTCTTCTTTCACTCTATCACACAATTCATGTTGTTATGAGGTTATTTTATCAATTAGTATCAGATTAAAGTTTAAGAATTTAAAGTTTTACAAGGATGCCTAAGGTGGTGGTTGTATATCACTGGCCTTTTGGGAATATGAGTCTCTGCGGCCTCAGTAAACTGTCACGATTTTGGGTTCTGAAGCTGTTTCACATGGAAAGCAACCATTGTTTGTCAAGAGAAAGAGAAATTCCATAGATGATAGTATAAGAATGAAGTATAGAATCCTGTCAATTTATTGATTTGTTTGGTTTCTTTTAAGACTCAAAAAGTATATTGAGAATATTAATCAGAACTAGCCTCTCTCAGAGGCTTAAGTCCTCCTATGCAGTGAAACAAAAATGTTACTATATCTGAATACTTCAGACGTTTTACTCTCGAGCTTGTTTCATTAATGTAATGGAAGCCCAGACTATCCTGAATGTGATATTGCAGTTTAGCTTTATCATTGATAATTTTTAGTTGAACAGAACGTTTATACACTGGCGCATGTCCCACTCGAGTGTTATGTTTAGGCTCAACTCTTTCCTTGGCATTATTAATCTCATCACCCTTGCACTTTTCTGGCTCAGGTTCTCTGATTTAACCGGGACTGATTATAGTGAAGGAGCAGTAGAACTCGCTCAACATCTCTCCCAACGTGATGGGTTTCCGAATATCTGTTTCATGGTATGACTTTGTTTAGCTTCAATACCGCAAGTGTTTGCATAACCCGTGACAAGCATTCTTCCTCCATAAAATTCCAAACGCTGTTATGAAAACACAGTCTTTCCTGTATATATATCTTCTTTCTTGAAAAATGGTAACTGACCTTGATCAAGCAATGGGATATGTTGGTTACGTACATTAGTATCTAGTAGTACAGAACTCAAAATCTTCTTTATGAACCAGCTAGTGGTGCTTCCTGTAATGAGCATCACGAGACGTAAAAAGTTTTGTAAAAAAAATAGATTCAAGTTGCTTTATGTTGTGGATTTGATGGTTTGCTCTCTTAGGTTGATGATATCCTTGATACAAAATTGGAACGGCAGTTCAAGCTGGTAATGGACAAAGGAACTTTAGATGCTATTGGTTTGCATCCTGATGGCCCCGTCAAAAGGTAACTCCTTAGATTGATATCCTTTTACAGGAAATCACCGCGTTTGCTTCTCTGTTACCGAGCACACATGTTTTGGTCATCAGAGCCGCCGCGTCAGTTAGATTTCGTTACCAATGACACTCCCATTTGCCTGTTTCAGAGTCATGTATTGGGATTCGGTGTCCAAGCTGGTTGCTCCTGGTGGAATATTGGTAAACGCTTCAGCAAACTGCTTCGAATTTCGTGATCCAGTCTTAAGCAAAACTGCTTCTATGTTATCTCAGTTTTTTTTTTTTTTTTTTTCTTGCTTCTGTTAAAAGGTTATCACGTCGTGCAACAACACGAAAGACGAACTCTTGGAAGAAGTGGAGAATTTCAACATAAGGAAATCTAACTTAGCTAAAGATGGAGATGATGCAACCAATGCGGTTTCCTCTGGCTCTGAAGCTGTCAACAGAGTTGATCATCCTCCGTTTGAGTATCTGAGCCACGTTAGGACATACCCGACCTTCATGTTTGGTGGGTCTGTAGGATCTCGTGTGGCAACTGTTGCTTTTCTAAGGAAGTGAGAAGCCTGAAACTTTTGGAGGGGGATTTGCATTATATAATGCCGAAACTTTTCTTTTCTCATCTTTTTTTTTTCTTTTTTTCTTCTGGTGTCAAAGACTGTTCATGTGCTTTTGGGAGCTCCTAATAACCTCTAAAATTTCTTTTCAGAAACTTTTGGTCTCTGAAAAAACTGATGGGTTTGGTCATTTTATCAGTGTTTTCTATCACAATCTTGATAAACTGATCTGATCCAAAACTGAACTTTAACACTGAACCAAATATTATGGTTAAGTTTGATTACTATTATTCATTGACCAAACATTGAAAACTCAATAATTAGGTAGTCAATTTAACAAGTGGGGAAAGGACAAATCCAAAGTAGCCAAACCTCCAAATTTGTTTATTAGTATATGACAAAGTTTAGTCTCTTGAGTTTGATGTTTAAGATTGAAACTTCTAAATCAATAAGAGAGAAGAAGAATCATACACGTTAGATACAAAATATCACCCATTTTAATAACTGATACGGCAGCGTTTTGATCCTAGAGGAAAGATCCTCCAGAAGCAGCCCCATCACTTTGCTTCATCCTGTTTCTTTAGCAAACAAAATTGTAAGAGAAAGCTCCAACAACAAAAAAAACTTCAACAATGGAGATGAGTTTGAATCTCGCATCGTCTTCAACCTCAAACCCTGTTTTCCTTTTCAACCCGATTCTCTCAGGGAAGCAGCTGAATTTCCCAAACCGAGACCAGAGAATCCCTAAAAGAGCGAAACCCTTCTGCGTTAGGTCCTCGATGAACTTGTCTGGACCCAGACAAACCCTATCTAGTAACTGGGATGTCTCTAAATTCTCCGTTGATTCCGTTGCTCAATCTCCTTCTCGGCTCCCGAGTTTCGAGGAACTCGACACCACAAACATGCTTCTCCGCCAAAGAATCGTCTTTCTGGGTTCTCAGGTTTCTTCCCAAGTTTCTCCCCTTTTATGGGCTTTTTCGAATTAGTCCGTTCGTATTTCTGGAATTGCTCGGTACGAAATTAAACGAGATTTGCATTAATCTTGTGAGATATTGCCATTTTATTCTTTAGCTCTTTGATTTTGTAAAGATTTGTATTCTGTGTATAAATAAAAATGTTTTGTTTTGTGCTGATTAGAATGATAATTGTAGCAGTTAGTGTTGTTTAGATAGTTTTGTGCTGGTTAGAATGATGATTGGAGCATTTGATGTAGTTTTAAGCTCTCGAAATGCTGAGTAGAATGCACTTGAACTTATCAACTCAATAAATTGTTTGATGAGACTTAAAGAGAGAAGTGTTTTGGAGATAAAGCTGTGTTCTTGTTCTAAGCTTTCTCGAATTTTGATATTCTCCAGGTCGATGATATGACAGCAGATTTGGTCATAAGCCAGCTCTTGTTACTAGATGCCGAGGACTCGGAGAGAGACATCACGCTGTTCATCAACTCGCCCGGTGGTTCTATTACTGCTGGTATGTTCCCATTATCTCGTGCCATGCTCTTTATCGATTTTCTACTGCGGATCTCTCGAGTTTTTCGATCTTTTGAAATGCTTTTGGCTTTGTTTCCCAATCCAGGAATGGGAATATATGATGCGATGAAACAATGCAAGGCGGATGTATCAACTGTTTGCTTAGGCCTAGCTGCATCAATGGGCGCGTTTCTGCTTGCTTCGGGTTCGAAAGGGAAACGGTATTGCATGCCTAACTCTAAAGTCATGATCCATCAGCCACTTGGTACCGCCGGAGGCAAAGTACGATACTTTGATCTGTTTTTTTTCTGCTTCTTGGTTTCGTTTTTTCTTGAATGTTTTAGATAACAACGAGCCTTGAATGTTTTACTTTCAGGCAACGGAAATGAGTATACGCATAAGAGAAATGATGTACCTGTCTCTTATACACATCTAGATGTGTATAAGAGACAGACTCTAAAGTCATGATCCATCAGCCACTTGGTACCGCCGGAGGCAAAGTACGATACTTTGATCTGTTTTTTTTCTGCTTCTTGGTTTCGTTTTTTCTTGAATGTTTTAGATAACAACGAGCCTTGAATGTTTTACTTTCAGGCAACGGAAATGAGTATACGCATAAGAGAAATGATGTACCACAAGATTAAACTAAACAAGATCTTCTCTAGAATCACGGGGAAGCCCGAATCAGAGGTAAGTTTTATATCTTTCCGACGGAGAAACTCCATCGGGTTTACTTTCCTTTTACAACGTTTTTATGCCAATCTTTCGCAGATCGAAGGTGACACAGACCGTGACAATTTCTTGAATCCGTGGGAGGCGAAAGAATACGGTTTGGTAGACGCTGTAATTGACGATGGCAAACCGGGACTAATCGCGCCGATCGGAGACGGTACGCCTCCGCCTAAAACCAAAGTGTGGGATTTTTGGAAAGTTGAAGGAACCAAGAAAGATAACAAGAACTTGCCGACGGAGCACTCTATGATACAGAATGGTTCTGTCGCTGGTGAATAGAAGAAACTGTTGTTGTTGTTGTTGCAGTGTTTACTTATAAATTGTTTATGTTAAATGTGTTTAGCTGCAAACTATTATAACATGGCGTTTCTTGTGTTTGTACCATTTCTCGGATAGATTTTTGGAGTAATTTGAAGGCAAAAAAAATTAGATTGTTTTGTTGTAGCACAGAAGGTGCATAGAGAGTTAGATGGTGAAAAATGAAAAGGTTCGGTTTCTGCCGTTTAGTTAGTTACACACTCACTTTTTTACAAGCTTACCAATTTTACGTAGTTTTGATTAGACCTGAGCAAATTATTCGAAACCGAATGAATCAAATTGAATTAGGAAGAATCAAACCAAACCAAGTATTCATAAATATTTGAATGGGTTTTTTGTGTATCTGAAGTAGAACCGAATTCAAAATTAAATGGATAACCGAAATATTTGAAATACTTATACCAAAACTAATTATATTTAGATTAAAATAATCAAAATACTCAAAATTATAATTATAAACTAAAGATATTATTTATGGTTATAATCAAATAGCTGAAATATCTAAATATCTTTAGTAGTATTTACCAAAACTAAAAAAATAAATTGTTTGCAAAATTAAACTAAATCTTGTTCGGATAGTTTTTCTAGTATTTTAGATAATTCGGATTGTTTAAAATATATATATATATATATATATATATTTTTTTTGGATAATTCAGATATTTTAGATAATTTAAATATTTGGAAACTGATCTGAACCGAACCTAATACCCAAATGCCGAAAAATAGTTAATTTCAACCTCAACTAATCCTGTCGTGCTTTTTCCTACCTGAACAATGTTATGGTGCGTTTGTCTACCCAAACCTCTATACAAATTCAAATAACCTACCCAAACTATTTGTTTCATGGCAAAAACAATGTTGACCGTAACAACGTTAGTCAACCGTTAACTTTGGCTTAGTCACATGCCGCGCTGGTGCCATGCTGGCGGAAAAATGGTCAATTTCAACCTCAACTAATCATGTCGTGCTTTTTCCTACCTAAAAATGTTATGGTGCATTTGTCTATCCCAACCTCTATACAAATTCAAATAACCTACATAACCTATATGTTTCGTGCCAAAAGCGATGTTGACCGTAATTCAAGCTCCTGGCATTGGTTGATCTCTTGGGCTTGCTTTATGAATCTTTGCATTTATTAAAACTTTTTCTAAATTTAAACAATGTTTTGAAAATATTCCGTCTTATATGTTGAGTGGTGATCACATGAAGATGCAGATTTGCATTGGTAATGGACATAAGTACGTTCATATCTGAGAAAGAGATAATGAAGATACGAAGAGCCCCTCTCTTATTTTTTTTGCTCAGTTTCTAGAAGTTTAGGTCATTGGATCATAAAGATCCAACATTTTTAATATTCAGATTATGGCATGTGTGTTTTTGAATTTGAAATTTCAGATTATGTAGAAACTCTTTGAACACTAATTCATCAGTGGAGTGGAGATAACAGCTCGAGTGATAATAAGAGTATCATAAAGATCTCGTGAATCAAATTTCCACTTTTTACCAGAATAATCAAAGAGACTTGGGGTTTAAAAAAAAAAATTGAATGAATATTCTTTTTTTTTTTTTTTTTTTTTGACATGAATGAATATTCTTTAAATGGCAGAATCGTGAAAAAATGAGTCACAAAACACCTCTTGAGTGTTCTGGAAACGTTCCGGCGGGAAAATAAAAAGGGGGATTAGGGTTTATCGATCGATTCTTCTGTTCACATAGCGAAGCGAAATCGAGACGCAATTTCGCCGGACATGGTGACAGAGACGATGGCCAACCAGCAAGCCGTAACCGGAGAAGCCTCGAGCAGCCGGAGAAAGAGGCAACGGCTTCCCTCCATTGTTGAAGATGTAGCAGCAGGAGGCGCGAATGGTGGAACGGCAAGTGGAAATCAGAATAGAGACGGCGATGAGGTGATAACGACGGTGGTGCGATCTGGGACGCTGCTCGATCTAGATCTTCTCGACTGTCCCGTTTGCTGCCACGCACTAGCTATTCCGATCTTTCAGGTTTTTTTTTTTTTTTTTTTATCTCTTTCTACCTTCGCGATCGCTCCTTCTTCCTGGTTGATTCAGATTTCCGAGAAACTGTTGTGGTTTATGCATTTTGGATGATTTTAGGAGGAGAAAACATTGTTGATTGAAGGAAATGGAGAATTTAGTTCTTTCTCAAAAAAAAAATGGAGAATTTAGTCATTTACTAACATACGAGTATCAACTAGGAAGAAGAACTTTAGGATAATTTCATCACAAAACTTCACTGAAATGTACAAGATATGATTCGTATATAACACTTTTTCCGTTTGATTGAATAGCAAACGCGTCCTGTGAAAATACTGCTCGAAGAAAAATAATGGATGATACTCTTTCTCAGAAAGCATATGAATTTACCAGTTCAGATTCCTATAAGATTAGATTTGGTTTTTAGTTTCATTGACTCGCAATCTGATTTCTCAAGTTTAATCTTGATTGCTACATTGAGTTGATAAGTTCCACTATGCATTGCTATGTATCTTTTCTCCAGAACACTTAGTTACAAATTTGGTAATAAGAAACATAATGGATGATTGTCATTTCCAGAAAACATATGAATTCACCAGTTTAGAGTTTTGTAAGCTTATAATTGTTTCAATAACTTGAAATCTGAGTTCTCAATTATAATATCGACTGCTCTGCCACATTGATTTGATGAGTTCCACTATGCATTGCTATGTTTTATTACAACTTTTGGTAATGATAAATACTTCTGTGGATTTTTGCATCTCTCAGTGTGACAATGGACATAAGCTTACAAAACTCTTAACTGGTGAATTCATATGACTGCTCTACCACATTGAGTTGATAAGTTCCACTATGCATTGCTTTGTTTTATTATCATGATGCTCTTTACAACTTTGGTAATAATAACTTTTTGTGTGGGTTTTTGCATTTCAGTGTGACAATGGACATATAGCTTGCTCTTCTTGCTGTACTAAAATGAGGAACAAGTGCCCTGCCTGCACTTTACCCATCGATGCAGAATAATGGAGAGAGTTGTAGAAGCAGTCGTTGTCCCATGCCCAAACGCTAAACACGGTTGCGCCGAGAAGTTCTCTTACGGCAAAGAACTAGTCCATGAGAAGGAATGCGGTTTTGCTCTGTGCCACTGCCCTGTACCGAATTGTAATTACACCGGCCTATACAATAATATCTACAGCCACTACTATACTAACCACAAGGACAAGGATATGTGGAACTGTTTCATGTGTGGCCGTACCAGTGGCGCATGGCTATCCACAGATAAGAAGATTTTAGTCCTTCAGGAATCTCCTGATGGTCCATTGGTTGTAGTTCAGTGTTTCAAAGAGCCACAAGAAATGTATGTGACTGTGAACTGTTTAGCACCTTCTGCTCCAGGAGTTGGGAGATTCTCCTATCATCTCTCTTACTCCTTTGGAGGTACAACTATGACGTTTGAATTAGAGGAGATGAATAGGATTCAGAAAGTGAGCTTTGAAACTCCTGAGGAGGATTTCATGTTAGTTCCTGACTATTTCGTGGGTGAGGCGGCTTGGTTGAAGATGAATATTTGCATCCGCCGACTAGAAGAAGAAAGAGAAGAAGCTTACGAAGAAGATGAAGATGAAGACTAAGACTAAGAGGAGTAATTACCATTTTATCCATTGTTGTTCGTTTTTTCCATATGTATCAGTGTTTTTACTTAATGCTGATTTTTCTCCAATGCTTGCGTTTCTGTCTATGTTTTAGAATGAGAATCCATGACTAGGCGCTAGCCGCTAGGTATATTTTTAATGGGTTTATCCAATCATATTCTTTTATTCATAAATGTATCTGATTTTGTTGTAGTTAATTTAAAATACTGCAACAGCCACTAGACCAAAAGGGATTTAAACAATTTTGCAGCATAATTAAATAAGTGACTTTGGAGACAAATTAGCAAGGAGAAGAAAATTGTCACGTTGTTTAAACCAAAATATCTTTCTACACTCAAGCCAAGTTGTCTGATTTTATCAAATAGCGTACAACTTGAATAACCCAAATAGAAATTCGGCACATTTCAACATATGTATCAAAAGGTAGATATTGTATTATTTAAAGAGAAAATTTGGTGAATAACCAAAAAAAAAACTATAATTTACAAACTAACCATTTTCTCTCTCTATCTCTCCCTATCTCTCTCTAGAAAATTGGTTAGTTTATGAATTATAGTTTTTTTTTGGTTATTCAACAAAATCACCCTTATTTAAAACCAATGGCATATGGATTAACTTTAAATTATTTAGAATGTATAATGCAATAAAAAAATTTAGTCCAATTTTCACTATATTTTCATAATATTGATAGTAATAAATTTTTTTGGTGAAAGATAGTAATAACTTTTTGTTAGTCAAATCTATTATCAAATCTTCAAGAATTCATATTTTTTTTTGTTAAGGAATCTTCAAGAATTCATAGTCAATCCATATGCCATTGGTTTTAAATAATATCAATCCTTATGCCATTGGTTTCACCTAGAATGGACTATAAATAACAATGAAGAGTAGCTCTTCAACTTCACCACTGAAAGCAAAATAAAATAATAAAAAAGTTTACGAGAATGAAGAGCATTTCTTTTAAGATTATGTTATTGGTTTCTCTTCTTGTCGTCGTCTATCGTAAGTATACTTTATTTTCATTTTGCAATTTAATACTTTGAATCATATATGAATATGTTGTTAGAAAATATGGGAATGAAATTTCTATCGTTTAATTGTATGTTTTAAATGTGTCATATAACAACATATTCATATATTGGAGCTATATATTTTTCATAACTCCAATAATCTTGAAAACGAAATATGCTTAGATTGATAAATATAGACGACTGCTCAAAGTCAATTATTGTGGCCATTGTCTAAACACTATAAATACAATTTCATTCATACAACTTTACTCTATATATTTTTGTATAACCAATTTTTTTTTTTTTTGGAGAACACACACCTGCTCAAGGGCTGTCTCTTATACACATCTAGATGTGTATAAGAGACAGCACTCCTGGTGGTCATAAACAGGCGCGGCATATTAACTAGGAATGTTAGTTATCAAAAAAAAAAAAAAAAAAAACTAGGAATGTTTAATAAAATAAAAAGTGATGTCAAAGTAAATAAAAAACTAATCAAAATATAAAATAAAAAAGCCTCTACTCTATCATTCGGTTGATAGGCACTTGGAAAATGCAGATTTGCTTCGTCTATGAATGTGTTGTAGTTTCCCTTTATTTAATGAAAACAATATAGATTTCTGTAAAAAGGTTACACACAAATATCTAATTCTTAATTTTTCATTCTCAAAAAATATATTAATTGCTAAAAAATTAAAAAAAAAAAAAAAATCCAAGTAGCTGAAGAAGAAGAAGAACATGATGAGGCTGAAGTTGTTGACAAAGTTCGCAGGTCAACTCGCGAGAAGAAGGCTAACTCCAAGTATCAAGACAAAGTCAAGTAACCAAAAGTCTGTCTACTTTCAATGTCTTTAACTGCAAACTAGGTGATAATCCGCGCCCTGCGCAGAGTGAAAGATTTATTTTTTCAGATAAGTGAATTTAAATTTAAAATATAATGATTTTTAATAATTTTAATATTAAATTTTAGTTAAATTCTTATTAACAAACGAGATTAACAAACGGGATTAAATTTTAGTTAAATCTTAGTTAAACTTTGGTAATTAAAGTTTTTGTTCGATTAATAGACCATTTGATTGAATTTTCGTTTTTTTGATTTTTTGCTAATATTTTGGTTTTAAAAATAAATTTTTAGAAACTGAATCAGAAAATCAAATTTAATGGTACACCGGTTATTTAATCCCATTATTAATATTTTGATTTTAACCTAGAAAAATACGTTTTTATTTGTTCACCAATTTTTTCAATGGGCTGATTTATTTTAAAGACAGTGGTCTAAAAATTATTAATATTCTTTTAAAATTATTAAAATTATTAAGTTATTTTTTTATTGAAATCACACTTATCTAAGTCTTTTTTAGTTTAAATATATTTTTCACATAAGCATAAAATAGTATTGTGTATAAATTATATTTCATTATTCATAAATAATTACATAACAAAAAATTCGATTTTATAGAATTCAAAAACTAAAACATAATTATATGGTTTTATTAAAAGTAGCTAAGGTGAATAAATGGATAAAAACATATTATATAATTATTCTAATCAAAATAAGAAAATTATTATTATAATAATGTGAGAATAATTGTGGTGGTGACACATCAGCAAAATGGCACCAGTGTGAAAAGCAAGCCTACTCTCTAAAAATGTTTCTCAATTAATATATAGGGGATAATGTCACTACTCTGTTTCATGAAATAAAGGAACAAGAGGAGTGTGGCTCATGTTTTCTTTCACGTTTCCTTTGTTGTTAGTTGTTTAGTGTTTCCAGGTTTGTAAGGAAACTATTCGTATAAACTATTTTGATCTTATTTTTGCAGAGAACAACACTCGATGAAAGGCAAAAGCAAGCCCATAACATGTGATAGGTAAAGCGACTATTCACTGCTCAAGATTAAAGCCCAATCGGGCAGCAGCGCCAAAACCCGCAGGGACAAGTACAAACTTTGCATCAACCCAGTGCTTCAGGATAGTATTCTAGGCCAGATGGATACTTGTATCTCGTATCCAGGCTCGACCCAGTATCCGTACGCATGACCCGATATCCTATATCGAGCAAATATTCTCTATAAGCAATTCAGTTTCACTGCTTATTATTAAGATATTGATAAGTATCCATAATCTTTTATATCTTTATAATCTACATGATTTAAATAATCTTGACATGGTCAATCTCATCGATTTTTCAATAATATACTTGAATCTTGTGCTAATTTGAACGTTTTGTGTAAAGGTTGGATCACCACCTGGTCAACGTACGTCAGCAGTGAATTGGAGCATTTGGAACGCCAAAATGGCACAGTCGATAAAAACGAGACAACCACTTAACTCTTCTCGAATTTCGAAAACATCCGCGGGAAAATAAAAAAGGGAATTAGGGTTTTCCCGCCAATAAAAAAAGGGAAGTAATTAGGGTTTATAATGTCTCGTGTGGTGTCCAAATTCGAATGGTTTATAAACTTATCTCTAAATTATAAGGGCATCCTAAGTTTGGTTTTTGATAAAAGGCGGCAAAAAAAAAAAGGAAGGATTTATGAGCTTAGCCCTACTTACGACGAACAAGTACAGACTTGCAGTCAAATAGATAGGGTCCATAGGAGCGGATACAGAGAGATGACGACGATATCACCGAGGCGTGACGGCGGAGGAGGAGCCAGCGACCATCGCTCCTCGAAGAAGCAACGACGATATCTTCCTTTTGTTTCTTCTGAAGAAGAATCTTCCGACTACTCAAGTTCCGGGGAAGAAGACGAAGTAGAAATTCAAAATCGCTCCTCGAAGAAGCAGCGTCTTGCTTCTGTTTCCGAAGAAGAATCCTCCGGCGCCGGCTCAAGTTCCTCCGGGGAAGAAGACGAAGTAGAAATTCGAAGTGGTGGCTCAAGCGAGAGCCGTGAAAGAGAGCTAGTGGTGCTGAGTGATGATAGCGATTCCGAGGAGGAGAAAACGCACGCAGAGCTTCTTCGCTCACGAAGACCACAGAGGCTTTCACCGCCCAAATCCTTAACGCTGCCGAATTGAGACGTTCTTGATTGCCCTAATTGCTTCGAGCCATTGAAGAAGCCTATCTTTCAGGTTTGGTCCTTTTTCTTTGATTCAACAACTTTTTGTATTGCACGATTGATTAGGTTGATGGAAATTGCATATGACAACCTAAGTAGCACTGAACAAAGTAAATTGGGTTATTAACTTATATATTATAGATGTCAACATTTTGAGCTAAGTTAAAAAGGTCACAATTTTCATCTTTAATTGGGTTATTAACTCATATATTATCGCTCCTTCTATGATGAAGTTAAAAAAAAAAAGGTCTTTATTATGGTTTAATTAAGCTACAGAGAAAGAAATTGTCCTAATTCCTAGTGTTTTTGCATTTTCGGGGTCAATGCTAACTAACTCTTTGGTGTTATTGTGTTCAGTGTAATAATGGCCATATTGCTTGTTCGGCGTGCTGCACCAAATTGAAGAAGAGATGTTTCTTTTGCGCATTGCCTATAGGTGACATTCGATGCAGAGCCATGGAGAAGGTCATAAAAACATGCCTAGTCTCGTGCCCCAATGCAAAATACGGGTGTAAACAGAGCACTAGATACGGAAAAGAAGAAGCAGACCATGCGAAACTATGTCTTTTCGCGCCATGCTCATGTCCCGTACGGGATTGTAACTACATCGGTTCCTACGAGGATCTCAAAGACCACTTTCGCGCTACACACAAACGCTCTCCGGGTGAAATCATGTCGGTTGTGTTTGGCGGTCCTATAATCTTTGGCCTGGACCATAATGATGATCCGGTTGTTTTTCAGGTGGAAAAAGAGGGTGATCTGATTGTAGTTCAAAGTTTCAAGGGACCGCACGGCGTGTATGCCTCTGTGAGCCGTATTGCACCTATGGTTCGGGTAATGGGTCAACTCTATTGCAGCATAGCCAGACTCAGGGAGAATAGCACACTTAGGCTCGGATTCATGGTGAAGAATGTTCAGAAAGTGGGGGAGAAACAAGACCTCCCTGAAGATAGCTTCTTGTTGATTCCATCTCATATGTTGAGGGGTGATCACTTGAAGATGCAGATTTGCATCGGCCGTGAGTATGTTCCTAACTGAGAAAGATGTGATGAGTCCTTTCATCTCTTTTGCTCAGAACAATGCGAATTGTTTACTATAAGTTAGGTCGTTGGATCGTAAACTTTTTTTTTTGTTTTCTAACGACTAACGGTTACCTTCTTTTTTCACTTAGCTGCTTCTTTTTTGTATGAACACATTGAGATCTTGCATATCTTGATGTTGCCATGCTGGCATTTGTTTGAAAAGCCTCCTGCAGTGTTTTGAATTTGGCATTTCAGATTATGTAAAAACTCTTCCCGGTATGATTCTATCGTCGGGTTTAATTGGTCTATAATCATTTAATTGGGATAGATTTTATTTTTAATAGTTTACAACTCACACAATAGACAAATACTAATGTTCTGAACTCAAATTCTAAATACAGTAGCGGTCTTATTATTATAAATAGGCCTGTCAATTTGATTCTTAAACCGCGGGTCCCACTCCGTTAGACCCGCCGCGGAGCGGGTTGGCTAAAACTAAAAGTTTTAATAAGCGGGGCGGGTACGGGTGGAAGTTTGTTATGGCGGGGCGGGTGCGAGTCTGAGTATTTGAAAAAGCGGGTTTGCGGGTACCCGCATTGTGTGTAGTTTTTTAATCTTTTAATGTGTGTGTCGTTTTTTTTAAGTATGCGTCGTTTTTTTTATTAAAACTGTGTGTAGTTTAAAAACATAAGTAAAAAACCCTATTAGTTTTTTAATTTCTTTACTCTCTTAGGCGGCGGCTCTGTATATTTTTCTCTGATTCTCATCTCTCATCTCTCAACTCTCTCTCATCTCTCATCCAAACGAGACAAAAGTTAATGGATTATAAGAAGAGAAGATACTTCTCACCTCTTTTTTTTCTTTTTTGAAACCGGTTTACTTCTCACCTCTTCTTAATATGTTTTTGTTTCTATTTGGAGAGAAACAATTTGTGTTTAACGAAAACTTACGTAATCAAACTTTCAGACTTTTAAGATTTATGTAATCAGACTTTCAGTCATTTTTTTTAATAGATTTTCAGTCATGTTTTTAACAATTTTTTTTTAATAGGTGACCCGCGGGTTACCCGCCATACCCGCTTGATTAATACGGGGCGGGTGTGGATATCCATTTTATAGTTTGCGGGTCATGCGGGTTTTTTTTTGCGGGTAAATATTATCCAAATCCGCAGCGGGGTGGATCAGGCGGGACGGATCCGACCCGCTTGACAGGGCTAATTATAAAGCCTCGCTATATATCATGATTCGATATGTGGTTCTCTATATGTATTGAGTGATAGGCACTTGGAAAATGCAGTTTTGCTTCGGTGAATGTGTTATAGTTTGATTTTGCAGTTTTATTTAGTGAAAATATTATAGATTTCTATCCTCTTATAAAAAGGTTATAAACAAATAATAAACAGTGAAAATAGTTTAGACTTCTATCCTTTTATAATAATAATTTTTTTTTTTGAGAATAAAAAAATAGTTTCTCTTAGATGGTAACTTCTTTGGAGCTTAATTTTTAATACATGGTGTATATTTTGATGGAGGCTAATTTGCTGTCAAGAAAAAAAACAGATCAGTCTATTCTTAATTTTCATCCTCGCCAAATATTTAATTGCTAAGAAATCATAAGAATCAGATATCCGGCGATCTTTGTTTCCATCTCTGACGCGACCGCTGCTTGTCTCACTAGTTCGGATTGTTTCTCCGGCCGTCAGTTTCTCACCCGCCACCGCTTCTTTGCCCATCCGCCACAAGCCGCTGGACCTCCGCCTCCCTTCCTCCATCTTCCCAAAGTTATTATTCCCAAGCGTTGGTCAAATATGGGCCTGGCCCAATAGGCTTTTTAAAGTTGTAAACCCACCAACCTTTTTCGAGCGTGGTCCTTCCTCCAGTCCTTCTCTACGATCTATTGCTTCAGATTTTGTTGTGTTGAGGAGGGTTATCTCACAAACTTCATGCTTGCTCGGGCAGAGACCTTCCTCCCTTTTCAGGGAGAGAATTTTACCAGACCTGCAATCGGTCTGTCTCATTATGCCTTTTGTGGCTTTCAACCTAGTCTCCTTTGAGTATGGTGATTATCTATGTTCTTCAAAACTCATATCTGCTGTTGAGTCCGCTGGTTTCTCTACCGAGAGAAATGCAGTGTTTTCTGGATTTGAATTGGCAAATCTTGCATCTTCCTCCCTTTGGGAGAGACATTATCTTACACCGCCGGAAGTACGTATCATTGTTGTTTCCTCTTCTGCCTATTCTGATTTCGGCTTTGCCGAACATGGGTTCTTCTCCGGTGAAGTAGTCTCACTTCTGTTCCTCTGCGGCTCACCATCCAGTAAATCTGTTGATTGGGCTTCTTTGGGTCGCTCGTGCTTGTATGCGGGGCCTAGCCCATCTTGTTATCTGGTTTTCTGTGGTTCCATGCCTGAAATTGTTTTTATGCCTCAGGGATTGAAGAAAAAAACCCTGCAACTTTCAGTCTCCATGAGAGACGGTTTTCTCTCGGAATCATTTCCGGAGAATCTTTACAACTTTCTCACCGATTTGTCTTCTTGTGTAGCAGTCCGTACGGGACCAGAAGAGGCAACCGGATTCGTGTCAACGATATCCGGAGGTAGGAGTTGGTCTTCAACGTCACTTTGCAACGTGACTAAGGTTACCCATTCCGGCTCGGCCGTTAAAGCTTTTTCGACGCATTTGAACCTGATTTCAAATTCGCTGTCAATCTTTTTCGAAGATAAATCTGCTTTATGTTTTATTGTCTTTGTGGTTTACTGTAATTTTTATAGAGGATGTTTAATTCCCTCTTCTAGTTGTAACCGAGCAGTTTAATTAATGAAATCGAATGTTTGAACAAAAAAAAAAAAAGAAATCATAAGAAAATCATGACTTGAGTAAATGGCAGAATCGTAAAAAATGAGACAAAACAGCTCACTCTTCTCAAAATCTGCCACAAACTCTGAAAAACCTCAGCGGGCAAAAAAAAAAAAGAGGGAATTAGGGTTTCTTCTGTTTTACATAGCTAATCGAATCGCAATGAAACCCAGATTTCTCCACGATTTCGACAGCCATGGTGAAAGTGACGAACGCCGAGAAAGCCATCGCTGGAGAAGCGTCGAGCAGTCGGCGAAAGAGGCAACGACTTCCTTCCACTGTTGAAGATGAAGCGGAACGCGTAGAAGAAGAAGGCGAGAATGGCCGAGGAAAGGCTAGTGTAAATCGGAATCGGAATATAGACGGCGACGAGGTGATAACCGAGGCGAAATCGGGGACTCTGTTCGACTTGGAACTTCTCGATTGTCCCGTTTGCTGCCACGCACTGACGAGCCCTATCTTTCAGGTCTTGTTTCTTACCTCTTTCTACTCTTCGCGACTGCCTCATCCTTCTTCCTGATTGATAATCGTATGGTTTATTAAGATGTCTAGAGAAAAAAACTGTTGTGGTTTCTGTTTATGGATGATTTTGGAGGGGATAAGTTGCTGTTAAGTGTTAATCGAAGGAAATGAAAGAATTTTAGTCATTAATCTAGCAAATATGTTAATTTCATCACAGGACGTCACTGATGGTAACAATTTTGATTCGTAAAGAACAATTTTGATTGAATAGCAATTAGCAAACAAGTCCTATATAAACATACGAATTACTCAGTTTAGGTTTTTGTAAGCTTATATTTGGTTGTAGTTTTCACTTACCTATATAAACATATTGATATTGGGTGCAATTTTGAGTTGATAAAAGAGTAGTTGAAAATGCTTCTGCTCAGTTTCACAACTTTCTTTGGTAACAAACAAAAAAATTGTGTTGGTTTTACATCTCAGCGTGACAATGGAGACATATAAGCTTGCTCTTCTTGAGTTGATAAGTTACACTAGGCATTGCTATGTTTTAAAGAACGCTCGTTACAACTTTGGTAACAATAACTGTTTCTGTGCATTTTTGACATCTCAGTGTGACAATGGACATATCGCGTGCTCTTCTTGCTGTACTAATCTGAGGAACAAATGCCCTGCCTGCGCTTTGCCCATTGGTAACTATCGGTGCAGAATAATGGAGAGAGTTGTTGAAGCAGTCATGGTCCCGTGCCCAAATGCAAAACATGGTTGCACCGAGAAATTCTCTTACGGCAAAGAACTAGTCCATGAGAAGGAATGCGGTTTCGCTCTGTGCTACTGTCCTGCACCGAAATGCAACTACAGCGGTGTGTACAAGGATCTCTACAGCCACTATGATGTTAACCACATGGAGGAGGAGGAGGAGGAGGAGGAGGAGGAGGAGGGTAACCAAAAGTTTTTCTCTGTTTCCTGAAAATAAAGGAGGCTCATATTCTCGTTTACGTTTCCTTTGTTGTTAGTTGCTTAGCGTTTCCAAGTTTGTAAGGAACTCATGTGCCATCCTTTCTATTTAAGAAATGAAAAAAAAAAAAATAGTCTAAACTTACCATAAAGAAAGTTCTTGATTTGTTTTTCTAAGCTTTGATTGGGGCCGTATCATGTATCCGATTTAGAGAGAGCTCTGTTAACGATTTTACCTACTTGAATTATCCATACATGTTAGATTTGCATTAGTTATGTTCTATGTTAAACTCTATGCGTAATTAAGGTTTTTAGTGCTCCTGAAGGACTTGGTTTGATTCATCTAACTTGTTGCTTGTGGAAACAAATAGCAATTTCGTTAATGTCTCAAAGTATTCAAGAAGATCTCAATGAAGAAAGCAGATGCAGTCCCTCGTACTTCTTGCTTCTGTGTTTGATTTTAGATAAGAAAAAAAAACAATTTACTCTTGGTTAAATTTTTTTATTTTCTTTTTCGTTTCTCAGGTCTCTTTTGAACCACTCGTGGCTCCCTGGTTTCTTCGAAGCCATACATACATTTTAATTTTTTAACTGTAAGAGATTTATGCGTGTAAACCGAACACATACCATAGCCCGATTTAGCAATGAATATGGCTTGGTATGATCTGAAAGCGGATGCAGTGATCATGGAAGAGAGATCGCATATGAAAATCAACCTCTTGCCTTTCCTGTTGATGTCTCCAACTCCAAGATTTCTCTCTCTAAAACGTTTTCTATCTCTCTCTCACAACAGTCACTAATTGTTGTTCATGCAAATATAACTTCTCCTCTCTGTAATAATATCTCATATATATTTACCCAAAAGACATTGGCTCCAACTGGTAACCAGTTTAGGAATAGCAGGAATGATGAGGAAAAAGAATGAAGAGGAATCAGTGGAACAAATTACAAAGAATAAACGTAGTCAAGGAATCTCATCTACTATATAAAAGCAGAAGGGAATTCCCCTTCTCCTGCCACGTCAGCACCTACAGAGATGACACGTGTCATTCAGTGTTTAATTTATAAAAACCAAACAAAATATTTTCCTTCCCTCACTTAGAGAGGAATTCGAACCCACAATCCTCTCAATAAAAGTCAACACCCTTAACCATTATGCCATGAGTGCTCCTTGACAAAATTTGCGACGTTTACTATAATAATAGTGAAAGACATAAAAACTATGCTGATCTAATATAGACTAAAATTTTAAAAATAATATAACAAAATAAATCAAAAGAAAAAATAATAGAATCAAAAAAATAAAAAATCTTCAAATGAACACCATATGTAACTTCAGTTTACCAAATAAATAGATTATATACAACATCTATTGTAATTAATGACAAATTAAATCTTATTCACAAAACCTAAAACCAAAAAAAAAACATTCAAGTAAAATTTTTTTTTTATAGAATTAGTGTTTGAGTTTATCTTTTCTTAAATTGAAGTTAATCTCATTTACTTTTGTTTTGATTTTCATTTTTTTAATTGATAACATACTAACACTCATTTATTTATTAAAATCTAACTATTCGTAAATTTAAATTTTACCTATTTAATATATTCTAATCACGACACTTGTCAAAATCTGACAGATTCACTTACCAAGTGTCGCGATCATGTTAATTACTAATTTAAACGCATCTAACTTTATATGATAAAAATATATAGACTATAAACAAGGGGGAATTGTTGAAAATAACCTAAAAGTTGGTTTTTTCCAAAAAAACCCCCTATTACATGTTTGGCAAAAATAACCCAAAGGGGTAGTGAAATTACAAATCTCTCCCTTATGACCAAAAAAAAATGCTCAGCACAATGACGATTTTAACCCGTAGACGTCTACTTACGAAGTCTACTCGTTGTAGACTTCTAAAGAAGACTTCGTTTGTAGACTTCTAAAGAAGACTTCGTTTGTAAACTTCTTTACTTCTAAAGAAGTATACTCCGTAATTATTTCTTAAATTTTAATTACAAAAATCATAAAAACTAATTTGATAAAAAAATTGTATACATAAACGAAACGTATACATTTTGCATCTATAAAAAACAAAATTTCATACAAATGAATCAATTTAAATCAACAAAGACAAATTATGGTAGAAACTACAACCCTATGAAGTCTTCTAAAAAAGTCTACTAAATAGTTAAATTTACATTTTAATTATAAAAATTATAAAAAAATTTGATAAAAAATTATATACATAAACAAATATAGACAATTGTCATTTATATAAAATAAAATTTCTTGAAAATGAATCAATTTATAAGTTTCATTAGTATACGGTTCAAAAGGGTTATAGTTTGAGGTTTAAAGTTTAGGGAATAAGAGAGTGATTGTTAGGGTAATGGGTCAAATTCTATATGAATCATAGTTTATGGTTCGGTTAATGATTTAAGGTTCATATCTTTGTTATTTTAACTCTAAATTGTGAATGTGCTAGCAAAATTAATGCATCATATAAAAATTAATGTAAAACATTCGATTTAGGGTATAGGGTTAAGCAGACTTCATAGAAAGACTTTGTTTGTACACTTCTTTACTTTTAAAGAAGTGTACTCCATAATTATTTCTTAAATTTTAATTATAAAAATCATAAAAAAATAATTTGATAAAAATATGTATACATAATCAAAACATATATATTTGGCATCTATAAAAACAAAATTTCATACAAATGAATCAATTTAAATCAACAAAGTCAAATTAGGTTAGAGACCAATACAACTCTCAGAAGTCTTCTAAAGAAGTCTACTAAATAACTAAATCTTAAGTTTTAATTATAAAGATTATAAATAATATTTTGATAAAAACAATTATATACATAAATAAAACATAGACAATTGACATCTATATAAAATAAAATTTCATGAAAATGAATCAATTAATAAGTTTCATGAGTATACGGTTAAAAGGGTTAGGGTTTGAGGTTTAAAATTTAGGGTATAAGAGAGTAATTGTTAGGGTAAACACAAATTATATATGAGTCATAGTTTATTGTTCGATTATTGATTTAGGGTTCATATATTTGTTATTTTAACTCTAAATTGTGAATATGCTAACAAAATTAATATCATATCAATTTTAACCTAAAATATTCGACTTAGGGTTTAGAGTTAATAAGAATTTATTGGAAAACTTCGTTTGTAGACTTCTTTACTTTCTTATTCTTTCATATTAAATTATGTCTTCTGTTATATATTTAATAAAATTTCAATTATTACGGTATAAGAAATAATACATAACATATTTAACACAAAAATAAATCATTGAAAAGAATAACAAATAACACATTCATAAATAATAAATCATCATCTACTACATATACAAAAGATGAAGGGGACTCTCCAGAGGATGACACATTAGCTATTTCTTATTGGTCAATCTCAACTTTATTTTTCCACAATATAAAGTATATAAGCAATTAATTATTATTTTTAAACATCAAGTAACATAAATAAATATTAACACATGTACAATTAACTGTACATAAAAATTATTAAATTTGAATTCAACTATTTAAAATTTATTATAAGTAGATGAAATTTAAATTTAATTTAAGAACATAATAAATATATAAATTTTATATAATACATAATTTTAAATATATTATTATATTTTCTCTTTTTTAAGTGATTTAATCTTTATTTTCAAATAAATTAGGATAATTAAACTTTGATACAAGTGAAATTTTTTATGATATTGAATAAATTAAAAAGTTAACTCCAACCTGTAATATCGTAAGACAAACAATATGGAGAAAATAACAAATTATATAAAAAAAAATATGGAGAAGAAGAAAAAAATAAAGAAAAAGAAGAATGGATACAAGAATATGCAAAATTCTAAAACATGGAAAAATACATGGATTCAATGAAAGATATATAAAAAAATCTTCAAAATAATAAATTGAAAAATATTAAAATTTAGACAAATGAAAAGAGTATGAAAATTAAAAAATAAATAAAGAATCGTAAAATAACGTATGAAAGAGATTACACAGATCATCAAGAAAAAAGTAGAAAATTAAATTTCAAAAAAAAAAAAAAATCAATAGTCAAAAGATAGATCTAAAACATATTAATCAAAACTCAAATTAAAATAAAACCCGCGCATCGCGCGGGTTCTCTCCTAGTTTATATAAAAGGATAGGTTTTGAGGCCTCTCAGGCCCTCCACATCAGCATAAATAATATGGGAAATAACCGACCAATAGGCCATCTCCCTCTCCCTCTCCCTCTCCCTCTCTCTCTCTCTCTCTCTCTCCCTCTCTCTCTCTCTCTCAACACAACATATTGAACTACCGATAACATTTTAGTCCGATTTTAACTTAACCTTCATTATCTTTCTCATAATTTTTTTTCTTCTCTTCTTCTCGCCATTCTCAATGTCTACTCTTTCACTTACATGTTGTACAATTTTTATAAAACTTTACCAATTTTTTACTCGTAGATTGTGTTATACTTGTTAGAGTTTTTGGGATAACAGATGTGATAAAACTAAAATTATAAAATTAGTCTCTCTCTCTCTTTAAACACAACATATTGAACTACTGATAATATTTTAGTCCGATTTTAACTTAACCTTCATTATCTTTCTCATAATTTCTTTTCTCTCTTCTTCTCGCCATTCTCAATGTCTACTCTTTCACTTACATGTTGTACAATTTTTATAAAACTTTACCAATTTCTTACTCGTAGATTGTGTTATACTTGTTAGAGTTTTTGGGATAACAGATTTTGCCTCTCATAACATGCATTCTTATTATTCGAACTTTTAAAAGCTCACGTGAGTATTCAAAATGCATGCTTTTGTCCATATACTTTTAATGGTTAGAATTTTAAAAACAATTCTTGTCATTGTTAGAGGAATTCCATTCACTTGAAAACTGATTTCAAAAAATTCAAAATGCATGTTTTGTCCCTCCCCCCTCCCACCCCCTTTTAAGTCTATAACACACTTGTAATCAATTTTTCTCTTCTTAATTTAAAATGTTTAAAATTACAAAATATAAACGTAAGAAATATATTTTAAAAACTATGTATTTTTCTATGGGCTACTTCTTATTGATATTTTAAGCAATTGTATTATAGATGATAATTTTTTTATATTTTTTGATAAAAAAAATTTTTGTGTTGGTCAAAATTTATAATTTATATAAATTTTTAATTATAAGACTAAGTAGATAGTTATATTTATCTTTTAATGAATTAAACATCATAAACTCTTCAAATTATTGTGATGATAGATCTTGTTATTTTAGATTAGAAAGTTTAATAAAAATTAATATTGTCATTATATTTTAATGTTTTAATATTTTTGTAACATTTTTACATTTTAAAATGGTTTTGGATCTGAAAAGTTATTTTGGATTTAGCAAGACTGTATATAAATCTAATTGTTCTTAAATGTTTTTGTTTTTATCCGTCTTTACCTATTAAATTAAATATAAGTATACAATTTTCAATAATTAATATGAAGAGAACTTCCAAATTAATAATATTATTACATAAATGTTTTAATAAACTATATAAATAGATGTGATATAACTAAAATTATAAAATTAGAGTTTCTTTAAAACAATATATAAGCTCTATGATGGTGTGGCATATTATCTTATTCGTATTGTTTAGTTTTTTTGTAATTTAACGATGTGGCAATTTGTTATATTTTTATTGGCTGATTATTTTTGTGATTATTTTTGCCTAAGTGGAGCCTTCATATGCTATTGAGCCTTTTTCAAGGGTGGAGAATTATTGAAGAGAGATGACAAACGTACCCAAGGCATGTTGGGCCTTGTTAGTGGGCCTATTTGTAATCGTTTCTTGTTTGAAACATTGATGCGTGGGAAACCGTTAAAGAATTGGAGTGGGATATTGAAGAAGTGGCGATGTGGCAGAAGCGTTTGATTAAACATGTGGAGAGGATGTGGCAATTTCTTGTGTTTGTATTGGTCGGTTATTTCACATATTATTTATGCTGATGTGGAGGGCCTATTGGTCGGTTATTTCTCATATTATTTATGCTGATGTGCAGGGTCTATTGGTCGGTTATTTCCCATATTATTTATGCTGATGTGGAGGGCCTGAGAGGCCTCAAAACCTATCACTTTATATAAATTAAGNTTTTTTTCTAATTCAAATAAATGTGAGAGTTATGATTACAGATTTTTAAAATATAAATGATACTAATATTGCTTGTAAATGATATATTAATTATATTTTGACCCCTGTAAAAATATTTTCTGGGTCTGCCACTGGTGGAGAGGATGTGGTAATTTCTTGTGTTTGTATTGGTCGGTTATTTCCTATATTATTTATGCGGATGTGGAGGGCCTATTGGTCGGTTATTTCTGAATATGCTAACAAAATTAATGTATCATATCAATTTTAACCTAAAATATTCGACTTAGGGTTTAGAGTTAATAAGAATTTATTGGAAAACTTCGTTTGTAGACTTCTTTACTTTCATATTAAATTATGTCTTCTGTTATATATTTAATAAAATTTCAATTATTACGGTATAAGAAATAATACATAACATATTTAACACAAAAATAAATCATTGAAAAGAATAAAAAATAACACATTCATAAATAATAAATCATCATCTACTACATATACAAAAGATGAAGGGGACTCTCCAAAGGATGACACATTAGCTATTTCTTATTGGTCAATCTCATATTTATGTTTCCACAATATAAAGTATATAAGCAATTAATTAATTTTTTTTAAACATCAAGTAACATAAATAAATATTAACACATGTACAATTAACTATACATAAAAACTATTAAATTTGAATTCAACTATTTAAAATTTATTATAAGTAGATGAAATTCAAATTTAATTTAAGAACATAATAAATATATAAATTTTATATAATACATAATTTTAAATATATTATTATATTTTCTCATTTTTAAGTGATTTAATCCTTATTTTCAAATAAATTAGGATAATTAAACTTTGATACAAGTGAAATTTTTTATGATATTGAATAAATTAAAAAGTTAACTCTAACCTGTAATATCGTAAGACAAAACAATATGGAGAAAATAACAAATTATATAAAAAAAATATGGAGAAGAAGAAAAAAATAAAGAAAAAGAAGAATGGATACAAGAATATGCAAAATTCTAAAACATGGAAAAATACATGGATTCAGTGTAAGATATATAAAAATATATTCAAAATAATAAATTGAAAAATATTAAAATTTAGACAAATGAAAAGACTATGAAAATTAAAAAATAAATAAAGAATAGTAAAATAACGTATGAAAGAGATTACACAGATCATCAAGAAAAAAAGTAGAAAATTAAATTTCAAAAAAAAAAAAATCAATAGTCAAAAGATAGATCTAAAACATATTAATCAAAATTCAATTTAAAATAAAACCCGCGCATCACGCGTGTTCTTTCTTAATTTATATAAAGTGATAGGTTTTGAGGCCTCTCAGGCCCTCCACATCAGCATAAATAATATGGGAAATAACCGACCAATAGACCCTGCACATCAGCATAAATAATATGAGAAATAACCGACCAATAGGCCCTCCACATCAGCATAAATAATATGTGAAATAACCGACCAATACAAACACAAGAAATTGCCACATCCTCTCCACATGTTTAATCAAACGCTTCTGCCACATCGCCACTTCTTCAATATCCCACTCCAATTCTTTAACGGTTTCCCACGCATCAATGTTTCAAACAAGAAACGATTACAAATAGGCCCACTAACAAGGCCCAACATGCCTTGGGTACGTTTGTCATCTCTCTTCAATAATTCTCCACCCTTGAAAAAGGCTCAATAGCATATGAAGGCTCCACTTAGGCAAAAATAATCACAAAAATAATCAGCCAATAAAAATATAACAAATTGCCACATCGTTAAATTACAAAAAAACTAAACAATACGAATAAGATAATATGCCACACCATCATAGAGCTTATATATTGTTTTAAAGAAACTCTAATTTTATAATTTTAGTTATATCACATCTATTTATATAGTTTATTAAAACATTTATGTAATAATATTATTAATTTGGAAGTTCTCTTCATATTAATTATTGAAAATTGTATACTTATATTTAATTTAATAGGTAAAGACGGATAAAAACAAAAACATTTAAGAACAATTAGATTTATATACAGTCTTGCTAAATCCAAAATAACTTTTCAGATCCAAAACCATTTTAAAATGTAAAAATGTTACAAAAATATTAAAACATTAAAATATAATGACAATATTAATTTTTATTAAACTTTCTAATCTAAAATAACAAGATCTATCATCACAATAATTTGAAGAGTTTATGATGTTTAATTCATTAAAAGATAAATATAACTATCTACTTAGTCTTATAATTAAAAATTTATATAAATTATAAATTTTGACCAACACAAAAATTTTTTTTATCAAAAAATATAAAAAAATTATCATCTATAATACAATTGCTTAAAATATCAATAAGAAGTAGCCCATAGAAAAATACATAGTTTTTAAAATATATTTCTTACGTTTATATTTTGTAATTTTAAACATTTTAAATTAAGAAGAGAAAAATTGATTACAAGTGTGTTATAGACTTAAAAGGGGGTGGGAGGGGGGAGGGACAAAACATGCATTTTGAATTTTTTGAAATCAGTTTTCAAGTGAATGGAATTCCTCTAACAATGACAAGAATTGTTTTTAAAATTCTAACCATTAAAAGTATATGGACAAAAGCATGCATTTTGAATACTCACGTGAGCTTTTAAAAGTTCGAATAATAAGAATGCATGTTATGAGAGGCAAAATCTGTTATCCCAAAAACTCTAACAAGTATAACACAATCTACGAGTAAGAAATTGGTAAAGTTTTATAAAAATTGTACAACATGTAAGTGAAAGAGTAGACATTGAGAATGGCGAGAAGAAGAGAGAAAAGAAATTATGAGAAAGATAATGAAGGTTAAGTTAAAATCGGACTAAAATGTTATCGGTAGTTCAATATGTTGTGTTTAAAGAGAGAGAGAGACTCTAATTTTATAATTTTAGTTTTATCACATCTGTTATCCCAAAAACTCTAACAAGTATAACACAATCTACGAGTAAAAAAATGGTAAAGTTTTATAAAAATTGTACAACATGTAAGTGAAAGAGTAGACATTGAGAATGGCGAGAAGAAGAGAAGAAAATAAATTATGAGAAAGATAATGAAGGTTAAGTTAAAATCGGACTATGGGTAGTTCAATATGTTGTGTTGAGAGAGAGAGAGAGAGAGAGAGAGAGAGAGAGAGAGAGAGAGAGAGAGGGAGAGGGAGAGAGAGAGAGAGAGAGGGAGAGAGGGAGAGGGAGAGGGAGATTGATAGGGCTCAGGTTTTACCCTAATAAAATTACTGCAAGTGCACAGCAAATGCAATCGTAGTATAAGGGGTATCGAAATCCCAAGGGAAGTAGATGCTACTCTAAGGTTTCTAAATTCAGATTATGCTAGGTAAAAAGATTAAATTAAAAGACAGAAAGCAATTTAAAAGACTTTGTAAATTCAGGAGACAAAACGCTAGGTTCAGGGAAATTTTCAGGTGATCTAAATTTCAGGTCTAGACAGAATGTTAGGAAAATATTAAGATCCGTTCTTAAACTCGAAACACAACAATAAAATCAACCAACTCTCGCTGCGAAAACTTTCTATGTCTAAACCCTAGAATTCCAAATCTCTTTGCAAATTCTAACAATTCAAACATACATTAAAGTTCAGGTTCGATTGTTCACAAAATCCCTAAACCAAATCTCTTTGCGAATAGGTATTTTGCTCATCTAACACTAGTTCATGCAATCAATAATACTTTCGTATTTATTAATTAACCTAAGATCAGATTTTAGGTCATGAAGTTAGAATAAGCATTAAACACAAATCCAGATGAAGAACCCTAACAATTTTATCCTAACAATTTCATTCGACCTAACAATTCATCAATCACCTTGAAAAACCCTAAACCTAACAAACAAACTACTCAGACATGATCAATGAAACAGCAATCATTATTTGAATAGAAAGCATAAAAGAAATCAATAGAAGAAAATAAAGGGGTTCAAAATCTCTCAAGAACAGAGTATATGATTTATCTCCCCAAAAGCTCTCTAAAATCTCTCTCTAAAATATTCTGTAGCCTAAACAATGGCTGAAAAACTATATTTATAGGTTAAAACACGAGCTGGAGCACTTTTGTAAATAAGGAAATCTTCTGGAAAAATTTCCTTTTTCTTCAAGACTTGTAAAATCAGGCGGTTTTAGGAATCCACGATTGGTGTCGATCGACACCAATTAGTGTCGATCGACACCAATTAGTGTCGATCGACACTCATTCCAAAATCTGGCTCTCTGACTTCATCATTTTGCTGCTTCTTCCACAATGCTCCAAAATGATCCAAAATCTCCAATTATGCTCCAAACGTAGTCCAACCTGCAAAGACTCTAATAGGACTCTAAAAATACCAAAAGACTCTATAAAAAGACTTATATCATGGTCCAAAAACGGGTAAAAACCATGATATATCAACTCCCCCAGACTTAGCTTTTGCTTGCCCTCAAGCAAAACAGAAACTTAGAATGAAGTAGAAGTTTGAAAACAGGAACTTTCGAGTACCTCTTTAGAACGCCACATTGATTAACACTTCTTGAATCCACATGATATAGAGCCAACCTTAGGAAAGTTCAGTGTACTTACCACAAGCTTAGCAAACTCCCAGTTTGAATCTAGATCCTTTCCTTGGTAAATTTTCGAACTCTAACAGTTGTATTGCCACAGAACTTTACAGATTCTTTGCCCTTTGATATGATACTGGACAAGTCATGGAGCTTGGAGCATGGAGAAGAGTCTAATGAGCAGCTGGAACAGAAGGTAGAACCTGAGGAGCAGCTCGAACCTGAGCTAGGAGGAGAAGAAGCTTTGATCATGCCTACTGGTCCAATGACTAGATCAAAGACTAAGCTATTCAATCAAGCTGTTGGAGGACTTCTCAATCACACCTTGAAGCCAGACGACCAAGACATCAAACCAGAAGGAATAACTTGTCAAAACACTTTGGTTTTGATTCAAGTTATATAGTTTTAACAATTTGGGAAAAGTGTTGGGTTTATGCTCTTTTTCCCTTGTCAAGTTTTGTCTCAATGGGTTTTCTTGACAAGGTTTTTAATGAGGTATTCCCAGCACTTCACAATGGCCCAAATGTTAAAACTGAAGCCCAAATTCAAGCCAAATGAAGATTTTCGTCCAAGGCCCTAGAAGAAGCATAAGTTGGCGCCCCAACTGTTTTATTTACTGTTTTTGTGTTTTTCTAGGCTCTGCATGTTTATGCTTTTGCTTTGGCTTTTGTTTTGCCTTTATATTTCCTTGAACCCTCATTTGCAGAACTTATCTATTTTCTTTTTATCCAAACTTTTGAATCTAGATCTCTGCTTGTTGGTGTGTCATATCTAACAGCAAAATTCGAATTCTTTGTGTGTCATATCAAAGAATTCACCCTGGTTTACTTGAGGAAATTCCGCAGCCTCTTAAGTAAAGCCATTCAATCCTTTTCATCTTCTATCTTTCACGGTTCTGTTCCAGAAGTTCCAAAATCCTTTTCACTACAAGCTGGGCGATTCTAGGAGAGTAATATTAAGTGGTATCAGAGCTAACCAGCCTGCAAGTTAAGTTTTCTTTCTAATTTTCGTCTGTTCATCTTCTTATGCGCAGATCTGCTTGTTTTGAAACCAGGAAGTGTAGATCTGTTAGCTACGAATTTTTTTTTTTTTTAACATATTAGGCATATATATCTGTTAGTTCCGAACCCTAAGAGCTCTAGATTGGTGTTCTGCGTTTTCTGGGCTTGTTTTTGACTGTTCATCTTCCAAAAACCCAGAACTGTTCTAGAAACTGCAGAAAATCGATTTTCAGCATCTGTTTGGCCTAGTTTAAATTTTTCTGTTAAGAAGTGTTTCTTTAGGACTTTTTACTGGTGGTTTTGTGTTTTCTGTTTCAGAAAACATGCCTGGAACAGAGGATGAAGAAGAAGCCAGTAGCAATAGAAACAACAAACTGCTGATTGAAGCTATGACAAAGATGATGGATACTAAACTGAATGCTTTGCGCCAAGAGCTTCAGCCAGATACTGAACCAGAGGAAACTCAGTCACAGAGAAGAAGAGAACACAGAAGAGCTCGTGAACAGCCTGCAGAAAGAAGAGGTGATGACACTGATGAATACTATAGCAACAGGAGCAACGCATCTCACAGTAGTCAAAGGAGGCGCAATAGGCTTGGCAGAGAAGCCAGAGAACGTTTGCAAGACAATCTGGGAGGATTAAAGCTTAAAATCCCTCCTTTCCATGGGAAGAATGATCCAGATGCATATCTGGAATGGGAGAAAAAGATTGAGCTAGTATTCAACGTTCAACACTACACATAGATCAATAGAGTCAGAGTTGCTGCTACAGAATTTTATGACTATGCTCTCAGCTGGTGGGATCAGTTAGTCACTACAAGGAGGCGAAATCAGGAGTATCCAGTGGAGACTTGGACAGAAATGAAAAGGATTATGAGGAAGAGATTTATTCCTAGTCATTACCACAGAGAGTTACATCTAAAGCTGAGAAGACTTACACAAGGAAGCAGATCTGTTGAGGAATATTATCAAGAAATGGAAACATTGATGCTGCGAGCTGATATTGCAGAGGATGGAGAAGCCACAATGTCTAGATTTATTGGAGGTTTAAACAGAGAGATTCAAGACAGATTAGAAACTCAGCATTATATTGATATAGAAGAGATGCTGCACAAGGCTATTCTGTTTGAGCAGCAAGTAAAGAGGAAAGGTTTCTCAAGGTCTAGTTACAATCTAGGAGCAAATGCTAGCAAGTCTAGTTTTCACAAAGGAGAGAAACCAAGCTATTCAAGAGAATTCAAACAGCCTGTGAATTCGTTTTCACAAAGGAGAGAAACCAAGCTATTCAAGAGAATTCAAACAGCCTGTGAATTCCAGAGAAGAAAACAAGCCATATACTGCAGTTCAGGATATAAAAGGGAAAGCTAATGCTGATACATCCAGAACTCGTGATGTAAAGTGTTTCAAGTGTCAAGGCAGAGGGCATTATGCTAATGAATGCATTAACAAAAAGGTTATGATTCTGCTTGATAATGGAGAGTTCGAATCTGAGGATGAGAAAACAGAAGCTGAAATAGTTTCAGATGATTATAAAGAAGAACCAGTCAAGGGAGAATTATTAGTAGCCAGAAGATCTTTGAGTTTGCAATCAAGTCAAGAGGAGCAAGAGCAGAGGGAGAATCTGTTTCATACTCGTTGCAAAGTTCAGGGAAAGGTCTGCAGCTTGATCATTGATGGAGGCAGCTGCACTAATGTAGCAAGTGATGTAATGGTCAAGAAGCTGGGTTTAAAGGTTATAAAGCATCCAAAGCCATACAAACTTCAGTGGCTCAATGACAGTGGGGAAATGAAAGTAAACAGTCAAGTGATGGTTCCCTTAGCTATTGGCAAGTATGAGGATGAGGTCTTGTGTGACGTTTTGCCTATGGAGGCTGGCCACATTCTGCTTGGTAGACCTTGGCAATCTGATCGAAAAGTGACTCATGATGGTTATACTAATCGTCATTCCTTTGAGTTTAATGGCAGGAAGACCATACTACTGCCTATGACGCCAAGTGAGGTTTATGCAGATCAAATACATCTCAAACGCAAGGAAGAGCAGGTATCAAAACGTTCTAATTTCTTTGTCAAGGCTAATGTTGTTAAGAAAGCTTTATTTGCAAAGAAACCAATGCTGCTGTTTGTTTATAAAGAAGCTCTTATGAGCTTAACTAACCTTGCACCGGTGCTGCCGAGTGAGATGATCTCTCTTTTGCAGGAGTATGAGGACGTGTTCCCTGAAGATAATCCAGTGGGGTTACCACCTATAAGAGGCATTGAACATCAGATTGATTTCGTCCCTGGAGCCTCCCTTCCAAACCGTCCAGCATACAGAACAAACCCTGTGGAGACTAAAGAGCTGCAGAAACAAGTAGAAGAACTAATGGAGAAGGGACATATCAGAGAAAGCATGAGTCCCTGCGCTGTACCTGTTCTACTTGTGCCTAAAAAAGATGGTAGCTGGCGCATGTGTGTAGATTGCAGAGCCATCAATAATATCACGGTGAAGTATCGACATCCTATACCTAGATTAGATGACATGCTTGATGAATTGCATGGTTCCTGCATCTTTTCTAAGATTGATTTAAAAAGTGGATACCACCAGATTAGAATGAAAGAAGGTGATGAGTGGAAAACAGCCTTTAAAACTAAGCATGGATTGTATGAATGGTTAGTTATGCCATTTGGGCTGACAAATGCACCTAGTACTTTCATGAGGCTAATGAATCATGTTCTTAGATCATTCATAGGCGTGTTTGTTGTTGTTTACTTTGATGACATCCTAGTTTACAGTAAAAGCCTAAATGAGCATGTTGAGCATTTGCATTCTGTTTTAAGTGCGCTTAGAGAGGAAAAGCTTTATGCTAATCTTAAGAAATGCACATTCTGCACAGATAACCTTGTGTTTCTAGGCTTTGTTGTAAGTGCAGAAGGAGTTAAAGTGGATGAAGAAAAGGTTAAAGCAATCAGTGATTGGCCAAGTCCCAAGACAGTAGGCGAGGTGAGAAGTTTTCATGGCCTTGCTGGGTTTTACAGGAGGTTTGTGAAGGACTTTAGCACGCTGGCAGCTCCCCTCACTGAGGTTATAAAGAAGGACGTGGGTTTTAAGTGGGAACAAGCACAGGAAGATGCATTCCAATCCCTTAAAGAGAAGCTCACTCATGCCCCTGTTTTAACATTACCAGATTTTCTTAAAACTTTTGAGATAGAGTGTGATGCTTCTGGTATAGGCATTGGAGCTGTTTTGATGCAGGATAAGAAACCCATAGCATTTTTCAGTGAGAAGCTTGGAGGAGCAATGCTGAACTATCCTACTTATGACAAAGAGCTGTATGCTTTGGTGAGAGCATTACAAACGTGGCAGCACTATCTCTGGCCTAAGGAGTTTGTTATACATACTGATCATGAATCCCTTAAGCATCTCAAAGGTCAGCAAAAGCTCAACAAGAGACATGCCAGGTGGGTCGAATTCATAGAAACCTTTCCCTATGTCATCAAGTACAAACAAGGTAAGGACAATGTAGTTGCAGATGCATTGTCTCGCAGGTATGTTTTAATTTCTACTCTTGATGCCAAACTGTTGGGTTTTGAACAACTTAAGCATTTATATGAAACTGATTCTGATTTTAAAGAAGTTTACAAGTCTTGTGAGAAGTATGCTTCAGGACATTACTTTAGGCAAGATGGTTTTCTTTTCTTTGATAATCGCTTGTGTGTGCCTAACTGTTCTGTTAGAGACTTGTTTATAAGGGAAGCTCATGGTGGAGGCTTGATGGGGCACTTTGGTATTGCTAAAACACTGAAAGTGATACAGGATCACTTCCATTGGCCTCACATGAAAAGAGATGTAGAAAGAATCTGTGGCAGATGCACAACATGCAAACAAGCTAAGTCTAAGGTTCAGCCTCACGGTTTGTATACTCCTCTGCCTATTCCTTCTCATCCCTGGACAGATATCTCTATGGACTTTGTGCTTGGATTGCCTAGAACTAGGACTGGAAAAGACTCCATTTTCGTGGTAGTTGATAGGTTCTCTAAAATGGCACATTTCATTGCTTGTCATAAAACAGATGATGCATCTCATGTAGCAGACTTGTTCTTTAAGGAAATCATTCGCTTACATGGCATGCCTAGAACCATTGTTTCTGATAGAGATACCAAGTTCCTTAGCTATTTCTGGAAAACCTTGTGGTCTAAGCTAGGAACTAAGCTGTTATTCTCAACCACATGTCATCCCCAAACTGATGGGCAAACAGAAGTTGTTAATCGCACTCTAGGAACTCTATTACGTGCTCTGATTAAAAAGAATCTGAAAACTTGGGAAGATTGTTTGCCTCATATAGAATTTGCATATAATCATGCTATGCATTCCGCTTCTAAGTTTTCTCCATTTCAGATTGTTTATGGCTTTAATCCATTGTCACCTTTGGATCTAATGCCTTTACCTTTGAGTGAAAGAGCTAGTATAGATGGGAAAAAGAAAGCTGAGTTGATTAAACAGATTCATGAGAAAGCCAAGAAGAACATAGAAGAGAAGACTAAGCAGTATGTCAAACAAGCCAACAAAGGCAGGCGTGGAATGATCTTTGAAGTTGGCGACCAAGTATGGGTTCATTTAAGGAAGGAACGATTCCCTGCTGAAAGGAAGTCTAAGCTAATGCCAAGAATCGATGGTCCTTTCACAGTCACAAGGAGAATAAGCGACAATGCTTATCAGCTGGATCTCCAAGGTAAGTATAATGTAAGCTCTAGTTTTAATGTTTCTGATCTTGTTCCTTATATTGCAGATGAAACGGATTTGAGGTCAAATCCTTTTCAAGTGGGAGAGGATGATATGATACTGGACAAGTCATGGAGCTTGGAGCATGGAGAAGAGTCTAATGAGCAGCTGGAACAGAAGGTAGAACCTGAGGAGCAGCTCGAACCTGAGCTAGGAGGAGAAGAAGCTTTGATCATGCCTACTGGTCCAATGACTAGATCAAAGACTAAGCTATTCAATCAAGCTGTTGGAGGACTTCTCAATCACACCTTGAAGCCAGACGACCAAGACATCAAACCAGAAGGTATAACTTGTCAAAACACTTTGGTTTTGATTCAAGTTATATAGTTTTAACAATTTGGGAAAAGTGTTGGGTTTATGCTCTTTTTCCCTTGTCAAGTTTTGTCCCAATGGGTTTTCTTGACAAAGTTTTTAATGAGGTATTCCCAGCACTTCACAATGGCCCAAATGTTAAAACTGAAGCCCAAATTCAAGCCAAATGAAGATTTTCGTCAAAGGCCCTAGAAGAAGCATAAGTTGGCGCCCCAACAGTTTTATTTACTGTTTTTGTGTTTTTCTAGGCTCTGCATGTTTATGCTTTTACTTTGGCTTTTGTTTTGCCTTTATATTTCCTTGAACCCTCATTTGCAGAACTTATCTATTTTCTTTTTATCCAAACTTTTGAATCTAGATCTCTGCTTGTTGGTGTGTCATATCTAACAGCAAAATTCGAATACTTTGTGTGTCATATCAAAGAATTCACCCTGGTTTACTTGAGGAAATTCTGCAGCCTCTTAAGTAAAGTCATTCAATCCTTTTCATCTTCTATCTTTCACGGTTCTGTTCCAGAAGTTCCAAAATCCAAGCCCAGAAATTCCGCAGCATCTTAAATGGCCCGGTTCTGGGCTGCTTACATCGACGAAAAGGTTATTTAACAACAATATCTAGGCTTTGTTCCCCCCTCCCTCTCTTTAACCTGCTGCTCTTCAAAATTTTATTTAAATATTTCTAGGCTTTGTTCAAAAGAAAGAAAACTCTTATCTACGGCGGGACTGTGACGGCTGCAGCGGGAAAAGAGAGGAAGTTATCAAAATGGTGGTGGAGTTGAATGAATTAGCAGGGTTTTTCAACGTTTCTGAAACGTTTTGGTTCTTGAGAAGGCTTGACTTGCAAGGACTCAAGAAAAGGCTCAAGAATGCTCGAGAAAAATATGATGTGACCATAGAGAGAATAATGGAAAGACGAATGAAGCAGGAGAGAGGAACATGCTAGACATTTTGCTCCACATATATGAAGACAAAACGCCGAGAGGAAACTGACAAGAGAAAACATTAAGGCATTCATAATGGTAACTGTCTTATAAGGTTCCATTAGTTTTAGCTGCGATAATACAGTGTTTTCAGTTAAAAAGTGAAGGGAGTGTGGAGATGAATGAAGGGATTGGATCTTCTCTGCCTAGAGCCACACCTTTGGTTTGTGTTCCTGTTGCTAAGGAGTCTATACAAATATACAATCATTTGTCTCACGTGAACCAAAGGTCAACTTCTAGCTAACGGTTTAGAAGAAGAAAAGGAATTAAGAGGAGCAAGAAAAGTTGTAGAACTTGCTTAGGAGTTAGGAGAAGCTGTATGTGAGTGAATATGTATGTAGCCATACATCTTAATCGTAACAAATTAACCGGTTCTATACCGGAATCTTTCGGTTCCTTTGTTGGAAAGGTCCCAGATCTCTCTACTTGGGTAATAATCGCCTCTCAGTTAAAACTTGCCACTCAAGTGTTTTGCCTAACAGTTTTTTCTTAATGTTGTTAGGTAGAATAAATGATATACATAAAAATCGATTAATGCTGATTTCCAATTCAGGAAAAATACCAAAGTCGTTATCAATTCAGGAAAAAAATACCAAAGTCGTTATCCAAAACCGACTTCAACACGGTGAGTTTGTAAGGAAACAAATTCAGTGGGGATGCTTCGATGTTCTTCGGGCATAACAAGACAACCATAAGACTGGACTTGTCTAGGAACAACTTCCACTTCGATCTTTGAAAGGTGGATTTCGCCAAGAGCTTGGTGTCATTGGACCTGAGCCATAACCGCATTTTCGGAGAACTTCCTTTGGAGCTGACCAAGCTCCGTCTTGACCATTTCAACGTAAGTTTCAACCGTCTGTTCCAGATTTTCGAGGTCTATGAATTCTCCAACAACCTCTGTCTATGTGGTGCACCGCTCAAGCGTTGCTAGCTGATCTATCAACAGGACAACATTTTGAAAACGTACTATGAATTTCATCAAATACAAGTTTGGTTCATGTTTTTATTAATCATTCCGAATGAAAATACTATTGTCTTTAAACTTGATTGATTGTTATGGCAAATTTAGAGATAAGCTTGTTATAGCTGTTGCCGTTATAAATGAAAACAGAGGATAAGTCTTAGTGCTTCTTGTTTTTTGCTTTTCAATGTCAGTCAATCTAGCAATCACCGATGTGTTTGTTTAAAATTTTGTCAAAACTTATGAGAGCTTTACATCAGAATTGTTTCTTTGAAAAGAGTTCCAAAACAATAAGGACGACAGATTACGTAATTCTTTAACCCAAGTACTCGTCATCTACTCCACAAAAGTTTAATAAAACATCACAGAATCCACTTACTCTACATATGGAAAAGTTTAGCTCCGGTATTTAGATGCACAGTAAATAGGTCAGATTCATGGTCACTGGATTTGTTTAACTCTATAAAAAAAAACTTTTCAACCGACACTAGTGTACAGTGTCCTTGTACAACAAGAAAGAAAAATTAGCCTTGTACAAAAAGAAAAAAAGAAAAAAAGTGTAATCCTATTCAAAATGAGCTATATAAGAACATTGTTTTCAACCGACACTAGTGTACAGTGTCCTTGTACACCAAGAAAGAAAAATTAGCCTTGTACAAAAAGAAAAAAAGAAAAAAGTGTAATCCTATTCAAAATGAGCTATATAAGAACATTGTTTTCAACCGACACTAGTGTACAGTGTCATTTCGTCAATTTAGTAGCAGTGGCATCTTCTTCTCCCAAGGAGAATCCTAAGTTAGATATTTCCCTTGACGATTATAATTGTCACTTAAAAAGTTGAGTTTATTCGGTTTACTTGATGCCTTTATTTATTATTCCTATCGTGGAAAATAGTACAGTTGTCCTTAGATTTGATCGATTCTTAGGGTAGATTTAATAAGAGATAAAGCTTGGTTGCTTGGATCTTCATTGCAACTCGGAAGAGGTGCACCACACAAACACTTGTTGTGCAAATAGGCATACGAATCAAAACTCTGAAGATTCCCTCCCTGGGGGATGCGTCCACACAGTCTGTTATAGCTAACATTGAAGAACTGAACACTAAGCTCGGTCCATTGAACAGGAATACTCCCTGTGATCCCATTGTGATTCAAGTCTAGTTGATAAACTGTCTTAGAGACCTCAACCTTGGAGATATCGAATTGGAGCATGTTTCTCGATAAATCAATGGAAAATGTCGTTTTGCTGGCTCCAAACAACATCGAAGCATCACCTTGGAGCTTGTTGCGGGAAAGATCGATCCGGTTAAAGTCGAGCTTGCCTAGTGATTTTGGTATCGAGCCAGAGAGCTGGTTGTGTGATAGGAAAAGGTCAGGGACTTGTCCTTGAAACGATCCAAATGACTCTGGTATTGGACCTAAATGAAAGTTTCAAAATTTGAGGTTGAGAAAAATTAAAGTTTGGTAACAATAAGATTAATCAAAGTCTAGTAGAGAGTGACTTATCACCTGTAAGTTTGTTCCTGCTGAGTTCAAGAAACCCGAGTTTAGGTAACAAAGAGAGAGAACTGGGTATGGAACCAGAGAGGTCATTGAAGGAAAGGTTAATGTAATCTAGATCCTTGAGCTGACTCAGAAATGCAGGAACCGGTCCGGTCAGGTTGTTCCAGCTGAGCCAGAGAGAACGGAGATATTTGAGCTTGGCGATGGTGGGTTGGATTTCACCGGTGAGGTTAGGGAGTTTGCGTAAGGTGAGGGATTGCAGATAAGGTAAGTCACCGACTTCAGGAGGGATCTGAGCGGAGACCTCGTCGTTCCCTATGTCTAGGGATATGACGCGGTGGTTAACGGTGGCGTCGCCGCACTCAACGCAGGCCCAGGAGCAGCAGTCGTCTTTGGGATCCCATGAGATGATGGTGTAAGGGTTGTTAAGGCCTTTCTTGATCTTGAGGAGGGTTTTTTTGTCATCTTTGTTACAGAGATCTTTAGATAAAGAGGTTGTGAGGAGGAGCGTGAAAAAGAAGAAGAACACGAGCAGTGTCGTTGTCTTCTTCATAGTGTTTTGCTATGTTTGTGTTTGAGTTTTTTTGGAAACCGTGATAGATATATATATAGGCATAGGGGAACATGGTGTGGGGTAAGGTTTTATTAATTATTTTTGCTGACTAGACCACGTGTTAAACAAGTTTCGGTGCGAATCATTATTATATCCACTTTTGGAAAGTTCTTGTGAACTAATGGTTCGATTTCTGATCTGGTTCAATCGACTGGGTTTCTAAGCCGGAAGATATATTTGAGTCGAGAAAGTTGCCAAGATAGCTGAATTCTATGTTGTATATTATTGATGTAGGATACAACTATTTATACATCGACTCTACTATTAAGGAAATAGGATCATCACAATCATATGATCACTCAATCCCTACAATCACTCCATCATATATTCTTCTCATTTATTACATGATTCTTGTAGCTATAATATATATATATACATATATATATCTTTGTAACTCTTATCATATAAAGATAACTCAATACAATCACTTCTACAATAATCTAATATGGTATCAGAGCACGTTATTTGTGTGAGTTTTGATCAACCGAACACAATTTTTCTCGTACATTCTAAGAGATATACACGAATAGTTAGATTATGACTTATCTACACCACTCTATTATTATCAAGACATAACCAATTCATAATTATCTCAATACTCCTCCTTTTAAGGTGGAGCGCGTAAGTCTCGAACGCTCAGCTTGACAAGTAAATATGTGAACTGTCGTGTAGCAAGAGGCTTAGTAAGAATATCGGCTAGTTGATTAGCGTTCTTTACGTGAGGAGTAATAAGTTAACCATCATGTACTGCATCACGAACAAAATGACAGTTGGCTTCAATGTGCTTCGTTCGCTCGTGAAACACTGGATTTGCAACAATATGTATAACCCTTTATTGTCACAGTACATGTACTTGGGATCATTCTGATGAATCCAAACGCATCAAGCAACTCCTTTGTCCATTTGAGTTCACTAAGAGTCATTGTCATTGCTCTATATTCAGCTTCAACTGAAGACCGCGAAACCGTGTGCTGCTTCTTAGTCTTCCACTCAACAATCGAGTTACCAAGCATAACAATGCAACCAGTGAGAGATCGCCTAGTTAACGGACACGCCGCCCAGTCAGCGTCACAATAAGCAGAGATCATAAGATCACTCTTCGAACTCAAAAGTATTCCACGTCCAAGAACACCTTTTAAATAATGAACCAATCTCAGAGCTGCATCCCAATGTTTTTGACGTGGCGCCTGCAAGAATTCTGCCAAAATGTATATTGCATAACTTATCTCAGGTTTTAGTAACAGCCAAGTAGACAAAACGTCCAACCAAACGCCTATACTTAGATGGCTCCGTATAGAATGGCCCCTCGCCCTGAGCCAAAGTATGATTATGTTCCATTGGTGTAGGTGCCGGCTTCGAACCAAGAAGACCACACTAGGTCACAATGTCAAGGGCATACTTTTTCTGTGACAAGTAAATACCCTCCTTTCCGCGAGACACTTTGATCCCTAAGAAGTATCAAAACACCCAATTCTTTCATATGAAAGCACCGACTAAGATAAGATTTGAAACATGAGAGAAGATGCGAATTGTCTCCTCCGATGATAAATTGATGAGAGTAAAAACACAAAGGTGTTTAGGAAGAATAATTATTAGACTCTCATAAGAATAATTTTACAAGATGCATAAACTTATATGGAGATAAAAGCAATCTAATTTCTTAAATTAATATGTAAATAATACATTTAAGATAAATCTAAATTTCCTAATTTAAGATATGGGGGAATTGATGAAAATCCTCCTACCTATTATTTGAGAAGTCACATTAGTTAAAAAGCTTACTTGTCACTTCCACAATGAAAGTTAGTGTATTCTATTGATGACATGTAAATGTGACATGTCAAATTTCCTAAAATAAACGAAATGTTTTGATTGGTTGAGTTAAAATTAAATAAATTATGAAATTAAAACATGAATACACTACATTATAATATTCAAATTAATAAGTTTAAATTAACATAAAATAATAATTATTATAATTTCAATTTGTGTTTACATAGATTCATAATAAATTGCATAAAATATGATTACGAAAATTTTATAACCAATATATATCATATTTTTATATAAAAATAATAATATATTATCCTATAGGATAGTAAATACACTATACCAATTTTTTATATCTCTTATTCTTTTTTTAATAAATAAAAGGTTTGTATCATACTCATATACAATCTCATTGTAGATCAAGAATTTAAGATCAGAAATAAAATAAAATGTAACGGGATGAAAAAATAAATTATAATAAGAATTCAAATATGAATTAGAAGTAAAAGTAAAAATAAAAATAAATCTCTATAGTTTTGTTTTTTTGTAACACTCTCGTGCTTTGTTTTACAGAGTCATTTAAAAATCTTAAGAAGCAAATTTTATAATAAATGCATTTGCGCCTCAAATTTTATAATGAACACATGCATGCATGTCAACCATAATAAAATTATTTTCTTCATCAAACCAATTCATCAATATTGGACGAAGTGATGAGCGGAGAGCTACCAGAGAATTTTATAAAATATGATTTCACAAAGTTTATAACAAGTACTTATTATAATTTTTATTGAAAAGAAAAATTACTAATAGATTATCCGGTCTACTATATTTATTTGCATGATAAAGTCAAATACTATATTTTAATTTTTTCAAAAATCTTGTTAATATTTATTGTAACTTTTAATTTGAAACCATATATCATAAAACGCCAAAAAATATTTTTTTTTGATTAAATACAAAACGATAGAAACGGTTTCGTGATTGTTCTAAAGTGCCAAAAACTACATCATGTAAAAATGTAACGTTTGCAAAAACTATGAGAAAAACTAATCAACACCTAAATATTACAATTCACTTATTTTTAAATAATACTTACATGCATAAATATACGTATTTATTTCTTTTTAAAATTGAACCATACATTATAAAAATATATATTACTAAACATATACTTTGTTATTTGTTTTTAACAAATAAAAGCTATACTTAGATTTTTCGATAAATATGTGTGTGGATATAAATATTAATTATGCAAAAGTCAAAGTCGCATGCAAACTTGTCGTGTATGCATTTTGTTAACTCGATTACAATCCAATTTAAATATTAATTATTAGACAATTTATATCTATTTTTAAATCTTTATATGTCTTAAGAGCGGTAAGGTGGTTGGTACGCACGAATGTGTGGACCAACCATCTATCCGCTCTTAGGATAAGTAAAGATGGTAAAACCCATTTTTGTTTAATTTGCAATAGGTCAAAGGAAAATGTATACTTAAAATATATATTTGCAAAATTATATTGTGTAAAGAGAAAATAAAGCATAGAATATATAATATTCAAGACATATTATAAGAATTTATTTATTATTTAATATAACTTTTATATTTTGCAATTATATGTCACTGTAAACACTAAAAGAAAATAAAAACAAAATTAAAATAAATCAGTTTCAAAAGACACAAAACGAAATGAAACGTTTGTATGAGTATTGTTAAACATTAAAACTTTATATATATAAAAACATAACGTTTACATAATATATAAGAAAATTAATCAATACTTAAATATTACAACTAATTATGTCTATAAAAAAAGATTGTTGTTAAACACTAAAACTTTATATGTATAAAAACATAATGTTTACATAATATATAAGAAAATTAATCAATACTTAAATATTACAACTAATTATGTATTTAAAAAAAATTATACATGCACATACGTGCTGGCCAACCATAAAAATTAAATAAATTATTATATATTTTAATATTTTTCAGTTTATTTAGTTACCATATTTACACTTTTTATAGATAAGAAATATTTAAAAATCTTGATTAATGCTTTTTTATCTTCAATTTCTATTGAAATCTATAACATTTTTCATTTGATTTATAATTATTTTTTATTATTAAATATTAATTATTATAAATACATAATTAATTATGTACAAATAGATTATCTTTAATATACAATATTAATCATATATTAAACATACAAAATATTTTATAGTCCGCACACGGTGCGGGCCGATCACCTAGTGACCTATTATTTGGTTTTTTTACAAAAGTAAACCCCTTATTGCATGTTTGGCAAAAGTAACCCATAGGGTAGTGAAATTACAACTCCCTCCCTTATGAACAAACAAAAAATGTTCGCCACAATGACGGTTATAACCCGCGGAAGTCTGCTTACGAATAAAGCAGACTTCGGCGGTGCTTGGTTAGAACTTTTACTGTTGAAACTTTTAAAATAATGACTGTAAAAAGTTTGACTGTGACTTTATTTTTTTTATTTGTAACTGTGACTTAAAAAAAATAAAAGTCTCAAATTCCTAGCTTTAAAAAAAAGCACCAAAACAAACAAAAAAATAAGAAGTTGGGCTGTGAGTGTTTTTAGGGACTTTGAGAGATTTTAGGAAAACAAAAGTGTGATTGGTAAAATTATTAGCTTTTAAAACTCTTACTCATTTTAAAGCCTCTACAGTTTTTAAAGTCTAATTCCCAATCAGGCCCTTCGTTTGTAGACTTCTTTACTTATAAAGAAGTCTACTCCGTAATTATTTATTAAATTTTAATTATAAAAATCATAAAAAATAATTTGATAAAAATTTTGTATAAATAAACTAAACCTATACATTTTACATCTTTAAAAAAAAAAATTTCATACTAATGATTCAATTTAAAGCAGCAAAGACGAACTAGATTAGAAACCAATACAACCCAAAGTAGACTTCTAAAGCAAACTTCTAAAGAAGTCTACTCCGTAATTATTTCTTAAATTTTAATTATAAAAATCATAAAAAATAATTTGATAAAAATTTTGTATACATAAATAAAACATATACAATTTGCATATATAAAAAACAAAATTTCATACAAATGAATCAATTTAAACCAATAAAGGCAAATTAGGTTAGAAACCAATACAACCCTATGAAGTCTGCTAAAGAAGTCTACTAAAGAAGTCTACTAAATAAGTAAATTTTAAATTTTAATTATAAAAATTATAAAAATTATAAAAAAATATTTTGATAAAAAAATTATATACATAAACAAAACATAGACAATTGACATCTATACAAAATAAAATTTCATGAAAACGAATCAATTTATAAGTTTCATGAGTATACGGTTCAAAAGGGTTAGGGTTAGAGGTTTAAATTTTAGGGTACAAGAGAGTGATTGTTAGGGTAATGAGTTAAATTCTATATGAATCATAGTTTATGGTTCGGTTAATGATTTAATGTTCATATCTTTGTTATTTTAACTCTAAATTGTGAATATGCTAACAAAATTAATGTATTATATAAATTTTAACATAAAACATTCGATTTAGGGTTTAGGGTTAAGGAGACTTCATCGGAAAGTCTACTCCATAATTATTTCTTAAATTTAATTATAATAATCATAAAAAAATAATTTGATAAAAAGTTGCATACATAAACAAAACATATACATTTGACATCTATAAAAAATAAAATTGCATACAAATGAATCAATTTAAATCAACAAAGATAAATGGGAGAATTTCAAAACTACCATTCCGATGTTACGACTTTTTAAAAATACTATCACCCTCTATCCATTTTCATAACTACCATTGTCTGATATTAAAATAGACTAAACTACCCTTGATCTATTTCTAGGGGTCTCTTAACTTCGTCACTCATAACAACGAAATCTCTGGGGCGATTCTCGGGAAAATTCCGATGATTCCGATATTTGTTCCAAGTTTTGGAGGGATTTGTTTTCTCTGGCAGTTCCAGAGGCCGTCACGGACAAGGAACAGTCACCGGACTGGGATTCTCACGGATTGCCGGCGAACATTGTGGTTCAGTTGAATAAGCTTAGTGGTTTCAAAAAGTATAAAATCTCAGAGATCCTCTTCTTCGACCGGCGGAGCCAATCCTCCGTCTCCACGGAAGATTCCTTCTTCCAGATGGTGTCGATTCAGCCAAGGCAAGCCTACACGAAAGCCCAATTGCAGAAGGAGCTAGAAACCCTAGAGACCAGTGGGTTGTTCGATAAACTCGATTTGGTAGGGAAGACGAAGCCTGACGGAACACTAGGCGTGACAGTCTCCTTCGTGGAGAGAATGTGGCAATCCTAGGAGAGATTCCGGTGCATCAACGTCGGGCTAATGGCGGAATCGAAGCCGGTAGCGATTGATTCGTACATGACAGAGAAAGAGATGATTGAGTATATGAGGAATCAAGAGAAGGATTACAAGCGGAGGATCGAGAAGGCGAGGCCGTGTTTGTTGCCCGGACCTGTTCAGAGAGAGATGATGCTTATGCTTAGGGACCAAATGAAAGTAGGCGGGGAGGCTTCTGCGTAAGATTGGGGATCGTGTTAATAGATGGTACCAAGAAAATGGGTACGCGTTTGCTCAGGTTGTGAATTATGGGAGCTTGAACAGTAAGGAACTTGACTTTGAAGTTGTGGAAGGAGACATTACGCAGCTGGTTATCCAGTTTCAAGATAAGCTTGGCAATGTGATTGAAGGTAACACACATATTCCGATAGTGCACAGGGAAATTCCCAAACAGGTAATGCATCTTCGTTCAATTCTTGACCGTTCCCAGATATGTAGAATTTATCCTCTGGATCATGACTTGAAGTTAAGAACTTGCTATAACGAATTTAGAGAAATGTATTGACTTTTGAAAAGTTTATCTGTTGTTGCTAGTTTTTTGTTGGTTAATAGTATCTTGCGTTTATATTTTCCTAGAGTTCATTAATGGTGGAGAGCTATTTGACAAAATTGTAAGTTTTCCCTCTTCCTCCGAAGGGCCTTAACTTGTATCTAATGTATCCTTTGGTGTTTGAATCATGCATCAAATGCCTCATGCTCAGCTTAGAAGTTCCTGTATTTTACAGATGAGAGTATATTATTTTTTGTTTTTGAGCAATGCTTTAAATTTGAACTTGTGAAGAAAAATGAGGGGCGCATGAAAGAAGAGGAAGCACGGAGATATTTCCAGCAGCTTATCAATGCAGTTGATTACTGCCACAGCAGGGGAGTGTACCACAGAGACTTAAAGGTACAGTAAACGTTTTGGTAACTCGTGGGCCCAAGTTTGTAGTGTGGGTAAGTGCGGCTAATTGACGCCTAAATTTTTTATTCTTTACTTCTCCCAATGCAGCCGGAAAACTTGCTTCTTGATGCTCAAGGAAATCTGAAAGTTTCTGGTTTTGGATTCAGTGCCTTGTCCCAACAAGTCAGGGTAACCACTGGAATTAATTCTCTTACCATCATTTGATTTGCCTGAGTTCCTATTGAGTTGTCCTTGTCTGATCCTAATGAATGTGAATGAAGTTCAGTAATGATGTTTTCATTTATTGTATTAACACATATCCAATAAGATCCGTAAAGCTGATCTTTCTAGATTCTCAGTTTATCAGAATTACTTGGTTTTGGCAGAGCGATGGGCTCCATCACACTGCACGGGGAACTCCAAACTATTCGGCTCCTGAGGTATGCTTAGTCTAGTGGCTTGTTATGCTGTTGTTGTTGCACCATGTCTTTAATAGCTTCCTTATTGCACTTGTCCCAAGGTTTAAAATGATCAAGGCTACGACGGGGGCAACCGCAGACTTGTGGTCTTGTGGATTGATTGTGCTTATTTTCTAAGAACCGGACACTGTAAATTTGGTGCCACTTGTAAATTCAACCACCCTCAGCCTTAACCAACAACCAACATGATGGTTCCTACATCAGGCCAACAGTCTTATCCTTGGTCAAGAGCATCTTTTATTGCCAACCCTCGATGGCAAGATACACCCCATTAATTATACCTCAAGGAGTTGTCCCGGTTCAAGGATGGAACCCTTACAGAGTAAGTTCCTCAAAACAACAATTGCTTATTACCATCAGCTAATCTGATTTTGTATGACTTGCTTTTGATTTTTATCGAATTTTCTCGGGTTTCCATTTCTTGAGGGTCAGCTCGGCTCAGTTTCTCCTTCAGGTACCGGAAATGAGCACAACTATAGAAACTTGCAGCAGAACGAGCCCAAAGAGTCAGGCTCTCAGTCTCAGGGGTCATTCTCGGGTTTCAACTCGGACTCCTCTGTTCCGCTAGGAGGGTTCTATGCATTGCCGAGGGAAAATGTTTTCCCAGAGAGACCTGGACAACCCGAATGCCAATTCTACATGAAAACAGGTGACTGCAAATTTGGTACAGTTTGCAAATTTCATCATCCTAGAGACAGACAAGCTCCTCCTCCTGACCGTCTCTTAAGACTAATGTTTTTTTTATTTATTTAGCTATAAAATACGAGTTGTATCAAATTTGAGTGGTGTTTGTTAATTTAAGTGTATGATTGTATATTCGCCTTATTGAAAATTCATATATACAACAATAACGAGTGTACCTTAGTGATTATACACTTTTGCAAGTCGACGTATTCCTAGTTATGAGTATCATTTTTTATATAGATTTAAAAACCTCTTTTCAAATCTTTATAAATAAGTAATACATATTCTTTATAAACAAATAAATTCCTACATATAACAATAATGAGTGTGCCTTAGTGGTTCAAGACTTCAAGTACACGTGATAACTAGTTTGAGTTTGAGTATAATTTAGTTTTTCAAAGAATTTAAAAACCACTTTTTAAATATTTATAAATGAGTACTATACATATATTCTATAAACAAAAAATTATATATACAACAATAACGAGTGTGGCTTAGTGGCTATACACTTCTGCAAGTTTCCATGATCCTAGTTCGAGTATCATTTAGTTTTTACAAAGATTTAAAAATTTCTTTTTAAATCGTTATAAATGACTACTACATATTCTCTAAAAATGGATTTTTAAAACGGTCTTTTATATCCCCAGAAAGTTCGAACCAAGAAATCTGTGATTTTCCAAAATGAGTGTTTAACCACTCAAGTTGTGTTGTCATAGTTATTGGAGATATGAATTTAATTGGTTATAGAGAATACAAATTATTCATTTAAAATGATTTTAAAACACTTTTAAATCTTTATAAAAACATTAAAAATGATTTTTTAAAAAAGACTTTTATATCCCCACGAAGTACAAACGAGATAACCCGTGATTTTCCAAGAGGGATGTTTAACCACCCAGGCTTTACTGTCATACTCGGTGTACGTATGAATTTAATTATTTATACAAAAGACGAATTAATCATTTAAAATTGATTTTAAAACACTTTTAAATCCTTATAAAAACATTAAAATGATTTTTTAAAAGGGCTTTTATATCCCTAGGATGCTCTTACCAGGGAACCCGTGATTTTCCAAGAGGGGTGTTTAACCACCCAGACTGTATTGTCATACTCGGTGTACGTATGAATTTAATTTTTTATACAAAAGACGAATTAATCATTTAAAATTGATTTTAAAACACTTTTAAAACCTTATAAAAACATTAAAATGATTTTTTTTAAAAGGGGTTTTATATCCCTAGGATGCTCTTACCAGGGAACCCGTGATTTTTCAAGAAGAGTGTTTAACCATCCAGACTGTGTTGTTATACTTGTTGAATATAATTGTTTATAGAAAAGCCGAATTACTCATTTAAAAAATTTAAAAATAATTTTAAAACTCTTTTAAATCCTTATAAAAACATTAAAATTGATTTTTAAAAGGGGCTTTTATATCCATAGGAAGCTCGAATCAGAGAACTCGTGATTTTACAAGAGGGGTCTTTTATATCCTCATATAGACGTCCTCTGAAAGAATCATCATCTAATCATCATATATACTTGTCGTACGTATGAATATAATTGTTTATAGAGAAGATAAATTATTCATTTAAAAATGATTTTAAAACTCTTTAAAATCCTTATAAAAACATTAAAAATAATTTTTGAAAAGGGCTTTTATATCCTCATATAGACGTCCTCTGAAAGAATCATCATCTAATCATCATCTATACTTGTCGTACGTATGAATATAATTGTTCATAGAGAAGACGAATTAGTCATTTAAAAATAATTTTAAAACACTTTTAAATCATTATAAAAACATTAAAAATGATTTTTAAAAAGAGCTTTTATATCCTCATATAGACGTCGTCTGAAAGAATCATCATCTAATCATCATCTATACTTGTCGTACGTATGAATATAATTGTTTATAGAGAAGACGAATTATTCATTTAAAAATGATTTTAAAACTCTTTTAAATCCTTATAAAAACATTAAAAATAATTTTTAAAAAGGCTTTTATATCCTCATATAGACGTCCTCCGAAAGAATCATCATCTAATCATCATCTATACTTGTCGTACGTATCAATATAATTGTTTATAGAGAAGACGAATTAGTCATTTAAAAATGATTTTAAAACTCTTTTAAATCATTATAAAAACATTAAAAATGATTTTTAAAAAGGAATTTTATATCCTCTTATAGACGTCCTCTGAAAGAATCATCATCTAATCATCATCTATACTTGTTGTACGTATGAATATAACTGTTTATAGAGAAGACGAATTAGTCATTTAAAAATTATTTTAAAACTCTTTTAATGCCTTATAAAAACATTAAAAATGATTTTTAAAAAGGACTTTTGTTTATATCCCTAGGAAGCTCGAACCAGGGAATCTGTCATTTTTTAAGAGGGGTATTTAACCACCCAGGATGTATTGTCATACTTATTGTACATATGAATTTAATTGTTTATAGAGAAGACGAATTAGTCATTTATAAATAATTTTAAAATATTTTTAAATCCTTATAAAACATTAAAAATAATTTTTAAAAGGGCTTTTATATCCCCAGGAAGCTCGAACCAGTGATCATGTGATTTTCCATGAAGGGTGCTTAACCACTCATGATGTGTTGTCATAACTGTTAACCATATGAATTTAATTGGTTATATAGAATACGAATTAATCATTTAAAAATGATTTTTAAAAGGTGCTTTTATATCCGAGGATGCTCGAACTAGTGGACCATCGAATTTTCAAAGGGGTATTTAATTATCCAGACTGTGTTGTCATATTTCTTGTACATATAAATTTATTTTTTTATAGAAAATACGAATTAGTCATTTAAAAATGATATTGAAACATTTTTAAATCCGTATAAATTTAAAAAGGAGATTTCAAATCGTTATAAAACTTACTTTGTGAGTTGGATTCTCAAGTTAACGATCTCAAAAATAACGGACACAGTAGAATTATAACCCAGTGTAATACTCTTGCATTGCTTAACCAGAGATTAAAAGAAGAAGAAGAGATTGTTGTTTAAGGTCGTAAGGGTCAGCTCATTTACACAACCCATTTCCCATCAAATAAAACACAAGCATCGAAGAAAATATAGATTGTAGTTGAGGCATTCATACAGAACAAACAACAAAGGCTCCATAGACAAAAGCAGAGTTAGTCTTTCGCATTGTACTCTGTGTCCCTGCACCGATACAAACGTTGCAAGGGGAATCCATTACCTTTTGTCAGCAAGGAAAATTGAATATTCTTTTGCTTCTTGGTAGAAGATTCCCACTAGATGAACCATTGGTCATTTTCTTTCACTTTGATTCTTGTTAATTCTGTGACACCACCATGGGTTATTATTGATGTACATAAATATATATATATATATATATATATATATCGCTGGTACACAAAGTTACAACATTTGTTGGAAACACACCTGCAGCTAGAATACACAGGATGTAAAGTGAAGAACAAATATATGGTACAGACATATATTACCCCCAAGAGTCTCACTGACGCCGATGAGAGAGTTTACCATTAGACCTCTTCTTTCCAGCGGTAGATTTCGAAGTGGAAGAAGACGAAGCTGAGAGAGACGAGTTTCCGAATTCCTCCTTGTCCTCAATAAAGGCCTTCTTCACAGTCTCCTGTATCTCCATGTACCTTTGCTTCTTTTGTATTCGTTTTTCAGGAGTGTCTTCACAAGCCAGTTGAGTCAAGTCTTCACAGTTCATAATCTGATCGAGCACGTTCGAACATCGTGGGAAGAAGCGTTTCCCGAGGAAACAAGGTCAGACATGGTTTGTTTCAGTTTTCGAGTACAAGCGACAAATCCATGTTTAAACATTATTTAGTTTTGTTCTTTGTTAATAAGGAGTAGATGATGAAATGGGTGAGAATCCATACCGGTTTTAGAAAGCGCTTTTAGTCTCCTCTGATGCTCTTCTAGGATTTCGAAAGGTGCGATCTTTAGGTCCGGTGATGTCCTCTTTGCACCAGTGAGAAGGTCAGGCTCGTGGCTAGTCACTATAAACTCGCATGTTCCATTCACCTGGGCGTTAGCCATTGCAACTTGTGCTTCCATTGGAAAGAGACGTATACCAGTGCAACTAAACAGTGGATACATAGTATAGTCATCATTAGTTCACTCGATTTCCTAACAGAGTTTTTAAACAAAAAAACAAGTTAATAAGAGTTGAGAGAGATACCTCTGTCTTCAAGATCGAGCAGCCTCATCTTCAGTTCATGGCCAGCCATTGCAAGAGAGGGAGAAACATCTCCAGGGAATGGATCTCGTTTGTCTGCTTGCTCTAGCATCTCCACGCATAGTCGGCCTTTGAGAGCAAGCTTGCATCGCTCCAGAACATTATTATACTCAGCCGCCATAGTGACTTGTTTTGCGATTAAGAGAGCGCTTCTACCTTCCAAAGATGTTTCTGATGAACTTGCCCCTTTTGTCAACATAGATAGTATCAGATCCGGCTCCTTGCGCATCGCAGCGACATGAAGCACCGTGTATTTCCTTGGGTTCCTACGGTTAACATCGGCAAGCTCCAGGTTCAAGAGATCAAGGACTTGTCAAGACTAACGAAATCAACATCAGACTTGATAACAATCTCTCTGCATCTATCCATTAGGTTCTTGCACGCTTTACCACAGATGTTAGCAAGCTTGAGTATGATCAATGTGTCCTCTATCACAACTTTATCTATATCATCCATCAAATGCCTCTGCAAATGCAAATTCCAGAAAGATTAAGTACTGTAGCTTCTCCGATTCAATAAGCAATTTTAGCAAAGATGGTGTTTTTAGTACCTGATACAGCGTAACTAACTCCGGAATCTCGAAGACGAAAGAAATACTTTTACAAGTTGATGTTTGTATCTTCGAGTTCGTTATGGTTGCCATTGATTCCTGCCCGAAAAACCCCCAATTACTAGGTGAGTGCAATACAGAGCAACCCGAGAATTACGGTTGCAGACGATTCCATAACTAGTTTTCGATTCCTTAATTTGAATCCCAATTTGAAAATTGGACAATAAGATCGTATCTACGACCCGTGCACTACAACAGATCGGGAACAATTACATTTATCAATCTCTTTGCTTGATTCCGATCTACTTTGAGATCGACACAAATTATCGATTGAAATCAAAAACAATTATACTGTACAGAGAAGAAGAGATATAGAGTTTAGAAACGAACCAGATGAAGATCGAAGAAGATTCAGATGAATTAGTCGTGAGAATGAGGGAATCGAAGAAGAAACAAACACCTACTCGTTGCAGCAACTCATATCATCCTTCCGGTAGCCGGAAGAGAAGCTCTACCATCAAAATCCATGGTGCATCTCGGAGCTTCGACGGAGATTGTGAGATTTCGCGATATCCGGACGAAACGCTTCATATATTGTTAAGGTTAATATGGTCATTGTGCCTTGCAAATGATGGTATTTTTTAAAACAATTAACTTGGTGGTACTTTTGAAAAGTGATATCTAAATAGTGGCATTTGACAAAATTTCCCAAGATAAATTAGGTTAGAAACCAATACAACCCTCATAAGTCTTCTAAAGAAGTCTATTAAATAACTAAATCTCAAATTTTAATTATAAAAATTATGAAAAATATTTTGATAAAAAATTATATACATAAACAAAATATAGACAATTGACATCTATATAAAATAAAATTTCATGAAAATGAATCAATTTATAAATTTCAAGAGTATACAGTTCAAAAGGGTTAGGTTTGAGGTTTAAAGTTTAGGGTATAAGAGAGTAATTAATTGGATAAACATAAATTCTATATGAATCATAGTTTATGGTTTGGTTCATGATTAGTTTATATCTTTGTTATTTTAACTCTAAATTGTGAATATGCTAACAAAAGTAATGTATCATATAAATTTTAATCTAAAATATTCGATTTAGGGTTTAGGGTTGAGGAGATTTCATTGGAAGACTTCGTTTGTAGACTTCAGAAAGAAGTCTGAATTTCAAATTAAACCTAGCGGGAAATCGATTTTTTTTAACTAAATGGGCGGGAACGCATATGCAGACTTCTTCAGCAGACTTCTTGTGTAGACTTCAAATAAAGTCTACTTAACGAAAATTTTTAACTATTCTGGAAAATTTACCTTCATATATAAAGAGAGTTTAACCTAATTGTGTTAAAAAGAAAATCTATCTCTCTCTCTCAAACGGCGCCTCTCTCTCCTCTCTCTCCTCTCCTCTTCCTCCTCTCTCGCCATGAATCTCCTCTCCTCCCTCTCTCGCCGTCAATCTTATCTCCCTCCTCTCTCTCTCACCGTCAACCTCCTCTCCCTTGCCGGTTGTGCTAGTGGTAAGTCGTCCGTCGTTGTATTTCTTATTCTCCTTTTTTATCTCATCTTTTTCTTTGTTTTTGTGTTCATATTACAATATTACAAATCTGAACTTATTGTTGCAGATCTGAGTTTATTGTTGCAGATCTGCAACCTCTACACTTTAGATCTACTATCCGTACCATCTCACATTTTCAGTGGACTCAAATACCAAAAACCAGAAAACAAAAAGGCCATAACAAAGATACAAGGCATGTTTTGTTGTACTTTTTCTTATTTTTGTTTTTTCTTTTTTTTTCTTTCCCCTTTCTAATTTTTTGTTAGCATCTGATCCATATTTTTTTTTTAATTGTTTTTTCGCAGATTCCTTTGCAGAGATTTTTTTTTTTAAAAAAAAACCATTTTTCTCTCTCTCTCGACTCCTCTTAACCCCTCAGACTCAGAGATTGACTCAGAATCAGGAAAAAAGGGTTTTTGCTTTTCAGGTTTAGCATAAAAAAGGGTCTTCTCCAACGGCTTACTCCGGCGGCTCGAGAAGCCTCCGCTGCAGCATCTATTTGTCCGCGACGACCCCTTTTGCTCCCTAAAACCTAGATGCGATTTCAAGATGAGGTTATCGGTGGAGATGGAATCGCCGAGTTTTGCAGATCTGAGCCGTCAAGTTTGAAGCCTTCGCCAGATTGACGAAGAAGCCGTAGAGGAGATGACTCCAACACCAATGCTTGGCTCCTTGCCGAAAACTTCAGGTAAACCATGCCATTGAATCTGTTTATATTTGTTGAAACTTTGTTTATCTTGTGTAATTAGGAGTAAGAAATTGAAATTCCGAGTCATTGGGTGCCCCAAGACCATTGATGGTGATTTGAAATGCAAAGAGGTGCCTACTAGTTTTTGGTCTTTTTTGGGGTTTATCTTGGTTTTTTTTTTGTTTGAATAGATTGTTGTATAGGAGCAAGCAACGAGGGTTTCTGGAACTTGATCTGGTTTCGGGGAATTGGGCTGAGGAGAATGTCAATTCCATGGACGAAAACGCTGTCAAATCCCTAATTTATGAACTCGAGGTTGGATTCATGTTAATCTCAGACTAATTGGGTATTTTTCTTTCTTTCAAATGTTTGCTTGAGCTATTCATATCATATGAATGATGAGATTGGGATCAGAGTTGTATACTTATGTACATTATCCACGAGTGTCCTAGATTGATTTCATGCAACAATTCTGATAAATTTATATCTCTTGTTGAAAACTGTTAAAATCGGTTTCTTCAGTTAGAAAAAATGGTTTCCATACATGTCACATTTGCTCTTTATGATAGAAGCTGCTGAAATGTCCACCCACATAGTTCATATAGGTTCTGAAATCAAATGGTTTCGCTTTTGAATTTTGGTACACATGTTCTTGCCTTGTAAGATGAACAAGCTCACTGGATTTTAAGTGTTAGAGATCTTGTACTTTGTAATAACATTTTCTGTTTTTCTTTCCTAGGTAAAGCGTGAGGAACTTCTTCAATATGTCCAAGGTCCAATTGCATGGCTCAAATCAGTTCTGATCTTGCAAGGTATTCTTGGAATTCTGGTTCACTGGTGAGTCTCTGTCTTTCTCTCTTTGTTCTTGGTGGTAGTGAATCTTGTCTTGACTGATCTTGTTTTTTTGGGAAGAGATCGAGAAACTCTGTCAACTCGATGCTTTATTGTGCTTATGAAATTTCCAATCTGGTGGTCTTTAATTAACATCTGAATGGCCCTTTGATACTTTTTGGCAAGCATGTTCATTATTCCCTAGTGATCCCATGTTTTTAGTTTCAGAGAATCTGTCAATAAATTAAATAGCAGGGTTTTTGTGTGGTATTACTTGCTTGCTTACGGGATTGATTGATATATGTGACTGTGATAAACTCACATAAATGTTGAATAGTAATTCTATGTATAATAACATTAATTTGATGTAGATAAACTCACATAATTTGCTGAAATCGTTAGGAAGGGATTCATGTTGTTGTAATGTCTGTGTTTATGTTTTTTTTTTTCTATTGTGTTGATCTTTAAGGGCTGAGAATGACTCAAAGCAAGAAGAGAAGCTAGTTTTAAACAATTGGAAAAAAAGAAAATGTGAAGCTCAGAAGGAAAAGAGGAGAATGATTACCATACAGTAAGGATGATAATGTGAAGATCAGATCGAGGGACAAAAAAGTCGGTGATTGCTTTGGTTTGCATTGCAGCGGTCGTACTTGTTTTTGTATATTTGTTCTTTGAACTTATCCTTTTTATGTACTTATGTATGATCTAGGTTATGTAATACTTTGAGTATCAATAATATGTCATTTCTCTTTTGTCCTATGATAAAACGTTTCTATAATAAGAAATGCTATGGTATCATTAAATAGCATTTTTTTGACGCTGCGGAAGGCTAAGTTCGAAACATAGGAGTTAAACATGAAAAATAAAGTTTAGCAGAAGTTACAAGGTTACTAATTTGCTCTAATAATTCAGAAACTATGCCACAAGGTACCTCTCAAGAGTATCATTGTCCTACGCTCATAAAACTTTTTCTTTCCTTGGTAGTCTTCATTTGAAAATAATAAAACACTTCAACATTACAGGTTCGGTACCCATATAACAAGGTTTATCTAGTAATGTATATAGACTTCTTAAATAGACTTCTAAAATAGACTTCGTAAGCAGACTTCCTTTGAAAATGATAAAACACAACAACATTACAGGTTCGGTACTCATATAACAAGGATTATCTAAGTATCGTACATAGACTTCTTAAATAGACTTCGTTTTTAGACTTCTTAAGTAGACTTCCTTTGAAGTAGACTTCTACACGAAGTCTGCTATTAATAAGTTAAATGCCTAATAACACAAGAAAATTAATTAAAGCTTAACTATAACAAACAAGTATGGCAAACTCATACATAAGTAAAATCAGTAAATAACACAAACTCAAGAGTCAAATAATCATTTTTATTTGTTACAAATTTCAGAAAAATGAATTTTATAAAAAAATTGATGTCGCAGACTGAATAAGAAGTCTACTACTAATAAGCTAAATGCCTAAAAACACAAGAAAATTAATTAAAGCTTAACTATAACAAACAAACATGTCAAACTCATACATAAGCAAGACCAATAAATAACACAAACGCAAGAGTCAAATAATCATTTTTATTTGTTACAAATTTCAGATAAATGAATTTTATAAAAAATTCATGTCGGAGACTAACAAAGAAGACTACTTTCTTAGACTTCGTTAAGAAGTCTGCGCTTAACAAGGTGACTACCTTAAAAAAAAAAAGTCTGATTCCACAATACGTATAAAACATTATCATGTAAAACTGATACAAAAGCAAGTACACTTACTAACACAAGCTCAAGACAAAAAAAACTTCAAAAATCGTTATAAATTTGATAAAAATGCGTTTTTTAAAAAACTTGTAAAAGTAAACTTCCTAACGACGTCTAATATAGTAGTCTACCAGAGAAGTCTACTATAATAGCCAACATATGAAGTCTCCTTTTTAGGTTACTTTTGCAATTGAAAAAAGTTAGTAGACTTCTCCGAGAAGTCTCCCTTACGTGGAGAAGTCTCATATGAAAAGTAGACTTCTTGGAGGTTAGTTTTGCAATTGAAAAATTGTGTTGTACTTTCTGTACTTTTCGAATGAGACTTCTCCACGTAAGCGAGACTTCTATAAGAAGTCTACTTTGCATATGAGACGTCTCGGCGAAGTCTACTATGCAAAGTAGACTTCTTGGAGGTGAGTTTTGCAATTGACCAAGTTTGACTTTTCAAGTAGACTTCCCCACTCCAAACGAAGTCTAAAATGGGTTAGTTTTGGAATTGACCAAACATTGAATTAATTAATTAGTAGACTTCTCGGAGAAGTCTCTGAGGAGAGGAGACTTCTCTGAGAAGTTTCTTAATTAAATAATATATTTGTCACCCCAAAATTAGCCACTGAAGTCTACTCAAGAAGTCTGCAAAAAAGTCAAACATTGGTCAATTGCAAAACTAACCTCTCTTCTACAGACTTCTTGAGTAGACTTCGTTTAAAAAGTCTTCGTTTTTGTCAATTGCAAAACTAACCTTTTCTCTAGAAGTCTCCTTGAGAAGTCTCACCAGTTTTTTTGTTCTCAAAGAAAGGCGCAGACTTCAACACGAAGTCTACTATCATAAATCGGAATACACGGTCAATTGCAAAACTAACCTGTGCGTTGACCATCAGACTTCTTGGAGAAGTCTACTCGGAGGAGACTTCTCCAAGAAGTTTGCTGTCGCGGCACATATCGGAAAATTAACGAAAAGCAACTGAAAAAATTACCTAGAAGTGGTCTTTAGCTTCTTCGACCGCCGAGAACTTCGATTCTAGCCACCACCACAGAAGCCCAATCGCTATGCACGACCAAATCACCGGATATGGCAATATCTTAAAACTTCAAGTTTGGAAAAGGTAAATTAGAGAGTTTTTGGGATGAAAATGGAGAGAAAAGTGAAGAATATAAGGTTATGAGAGGAGGTAATGAGCTTAAAGAGCTCAAAAATTGGTTGTAGAAGCTTTAAAAGCTTCAAATTGGTTGAAAATGGTGGTTGGGTGAATTGATGATGATGGAATTTTCGTGAATAAGTGAGGAGGATGAGGATTGTTTTGTCTTTTGGATTTCCGAAAAAAACAAAAAACAAAAAACCAATGGCAATTTCGTGAATAAGTGGAAGTGAAAGTGGTGGTTTGGGAAGAAAGTGGTTAATGTTGAAAATGAGAAAAGGGTGGGTTACATTTGCAATTGACCAAATGTTTTAGGTTAGTTGTGAAAGAAGCCCTTAAGATATTGGTAAATATTCATAATCTTCTATATCTTCCTAGATCTTTATGATTTTCATAATCTTGATATGGTCGATCTTCTCGATCTCCCAATACCCTCCCACAAGCTCATACGTGGTAACATGATGAGATTGGACAAATCTTCAGAACATCGGCTTTATACTTGGTCGTCGAGTAATCGACGTTTATACCTGATCGTATGATTCTTCAAATCAGCTAAAACACCCAGCCGTTGGGCCATCAACGACGTTTATACCCAGTCGTTAGGTTCATCAAGTAGTAAGGGACAAAATCTCGCGATTGAGATGTCCATAAATAATTCGCGATTGCGAAGTAGAATAACAACTCATGAGGGCGAGAAGTCAGATCAATAGAGGATGTTACTCACGAGGGTGAGAAGAACATCAAATTGAACGAATCTATTCGTAGATTCATGTTCAAAATCCATAACCACGTTGTGGTCATCAAGTCTTATTGTAAGAGACGGTTAAAAAGTTTTTTTTTTCTTTTTTTTTCTTAGTGAACCCTTAATCCACATGATTTGGGTCTCTGCTCTGATACCATGATAAATTGATGAGAGTAAAAATACAAAGATGTTTAGAAATATTATTATTAAACTCTCATAAGAATAATGTTACAAGATGCATAGACTTATATAGAGATAAAAAAAATCTAATTTTCTAAATTAATATGTAAATAATACGTTTAAGATAAACCTAAATTTTCTAATCTAAAATATTAGTAAATATTCATAATCTTCATAATCTTCTAGATCTTTATGATTTCCATAATCTTGATATGGTCGATCTTCTTGATCTCCCAATATTCGACAATCAAATCATCAACATACACTAATACAAAAACTGTTGTACCAAAACGCATCAATGTGAACAGAGAATAGTCTTTGTGATTCTGTTTGAAACCAAAATCAAGTAGAGCTTTAGAAAGCTTAGAGAACCAACATCTGGGAGCATGTCGTAGACCATATATCGACTTCTTAAGTCGACAAACTCTGTTATCATCCGGTGAAGAAAAACCAGGTGGTAGCTTCATGTAAACCTCTTCCTCCAAATCACCGTGTAAGAACGCATTGTGAACGTCCATTTGAAAGAGCTCCCAATTTTTAGCTGCTGCAACCTCAAGAACGATTCACACCATAGTCATCTTAACAACGGGCGCAAAAGTTTCATTATAATCGACCCCCTTTTCTTGCCGATTCCCAAGCGCTATAAGCCGAGCTTTGTATCGCTCAATAGTTCCATCAGAGTTAAAGTTTATTTTAAACACCCATTTGAATCCGATAACTTTTTTACCAGGAGGAAGATCTGTAATATCCCAGGTGTTGCTGTCTTCAAGAGCAACAACCTCTGTTTTCATAGAACCTCTTCATACAAAATACTTTACAGTCTCTTTGTAAGTTGCGGGTTCAGTGTAAACTGTTATGGCCGCTGAAAACATCTGTATCGAGGATGATAAACGATGACAAGAGACATAATTAGTTAAGGGATACAAGGAAGGACCTGAAGACTGTGATGGTGAAGTAAGCGAGACGTAAGGGTTTCCTCAGGAGCTTGTGCCATAATAGGTATTTTCTATAAAAAAATTTTTTGCATGATTACTAATTTTTAAGGTTTGGAAATTTACTTGACTCGATGTTAGATATATATCGAGTACTGTATCCTCACACCAATTTTAAAATATCGATGAATTTCGATTTCCAAGTAGTTGAATTTTTTTGCAAAATATAAGACTTCAACTATGTTGATTTATTTGTTCTTTTTATACTAAGGGCCATATATATATATATATATATCTATATATGTATTATATATATATATATATGTATTATGTATATATATATATATGTATTATGTATATAGTGTTATGTTAAAGTAACTTTCTTCTTTTCTCCAAGCATATATATAACTTATATCTAGTTACAAAAAAAAAAGCATATATATAACTTGGAGTGCATACAAGTTAACACTTAATCACCATTTGATTCTATGAAGCAAAATGTACATATTAGTTTGTATATAGTATGGTTGGTATACATGTACATAAGTCTCGGTTAAGGGCTCTGGAATGTCCGGTTTATTAGATTGTTTATTCGGTTTAGTTGATTTGTATATAAACGTTTGTACCGCTGTTGTTGTTCATTAATGAGAAAAACCATTTTACACTTTTCTGTTATCGGTGAAATGGTGATATGGTATCAGAGCATTTTCTGCTCAATTCTCTGATTTCAATCGGTTTTTCGACTTGAATCCTTTGTTTTTCTTTCAAATTCATCATTCTCTTGTTGAATCGAGCTCGGATCTGCAATTTGGTTGACATCGGAAGCTTCAAAATCGTTCGCGATGAGCTTCGCCTTTGGTTTGACCGATTTTCTGCAATTCGTCTTCAACAATGGTGAAACAAGGAAGAAAACTAAGAAATCGTTCATCTACACCTGACGTAGATGATTCGGGAACGAAGAATCGAGCTGGAAACGAAGATGTATCCTCCGAACCTGAGATCGTCGTAAACTCCTCTTCTCACTTCTCGGATAAACGCTGTAACGCCGGGATGATTCCTGTGGCAATGGAGTCATTCGACAACGTGCACAGTCCATTATTTTTTCTACATTCTGGAGATCATCCAGGTCTGTCCATTGTTTCTCATATTCTTGATGGGACTAATTACAACAACTGGCTTATTGCGATGCGAATCAGTCTTGATGCGAAGAATAAGTTAGCATTTGTAGACGGATCTCTTCCTAGGCCTGATGAAGGTGATATACTATTCAAGATCTGGAGTAGATGCAATAGTATGGTTAAAGCTTGGGTGATGAATGTAGTTAATAAGAAGATATACGACAGCATTCTCTACTATGAGGATGCAGCTGAGATGTGGACTGATTTGTATCTACGCTTTCGTGTTAGTAATCTACCACGTAAATATCAGCTAGAACAAGCTATCAGCTCACTCAAACAAGGTTCTCTAGATCTGTCTACTTACTATACCAAGAAGAAGACACTCTGGGAACAGTTAGCTAACACCAAGTCACACACTGCGAAGAAGTGTAATTGTGACCAAGTGAAAGAGTTATTGGAAGATGCTGAGACTAGTCGGATCATTCAGTTTCTGATGGGATTAAATGACAACTTCTCTAAGTGTGCCATGCCATGACTTGAGTTTGGTTGATGTGTCGGTATTTCTTAGTTGGGATCCCAAGCGAGTGGCTGAGGGAGCTAGGACGACGAGTGAGTATCCCGAGGAATTCGTGTGTGTGGCCGAGTTATGGAGGGATATATGCACTGAGATGGACTTAACGCTGCTATTTCACGAGAGCTTTGAACCGATAATCACGAGGCGTTAACGGAGTATGAAACTCCGGAGTGTTATCGCGAGTTGAGGGTAATACGAAGATATGCAGAAGAAGCCGAGGAGAAGCTTATGAAATGATGATGATGATGGGTTTGTCCTCTGTTTCAACCAAGAACCCTTTTCATTTTGTTCGATTAGTCTGTAATCATACACATAAAAGAAGTAAAACCGGTTTCTAGGTTCGTGCAATCACAAGATGGCCCAGAACACGAGCTAAAATTGTAGTCCTCGACGACAAAAGCGGTCAGCAAAATGAGCTAGACCTTAAGATCATCACAACTCTAATACGCCAGAAATCCTCAATGGTGAACAAGATTATGTAAATTTTGAGAAATGTTATTTGGTGTTGATTTCCCTGTGGAGGAGGTACAACTTTGGAGGTAAAAGCTATAGACTTTACAGACTCATTTTTCGATATATTGGTTGCTGTTCATCAGACGTTTAATCTAGGGTAATGGAAGTCCATCTTCCACAGGTAAAAAAGCGATTAACGCGGCTGTATTTTGGAATGGCTTGAGAGGTCAAAAGCTGAAGAAGCTATGATAACATAGAGACTAGACTTTGTTGTAAGGCCGAAGCAAAGATAAGCTTTGGTCAAGAAATTAGTGAGCTAGGAACAAATTGTTTCCAAAAGATGACTACATGTTGGTTCCGTCTTATATGTAGAGTGGTGATCACATGGAGATGCATATTTGCATTGGTAGTGAATATAAGTATGTTCATATCTGAGATAGACATGAAGAGTTCGTCCTCTCATGTTGTTGCTCAGTTTCTAGAAGTTAGTTCATTGGATCGCCATAAACCTTCTCTAATGGTAAACTTTATGTTGGTGAAAGATCCAACATTTAGTATTCAGATTATGGCATGTGTGTTTGTTTAAAGTCTCATGCAGTGTTTTTTACATATATAGTTTAAATTTGAAAATATCAGATTATGTAGAAACTCTTTGAACACTAGTTTATATGTGGGAGTCATATCCTGCACTTGGTTGTCATCAATCAAACGCTTTATGTTGCTGATTATATCTTTGGTTTCTTACTTCCGGATGAAACTGCTCCACCCAGTTCCAATCCCTTCAGCTACACTGTCAAAGACAGTTGGGATGACATGAACGTACCTAAAATGCATTAACATATTAAGTTGACTGAATAGTTTTAAAAAAAATAACTTGCATGATAGCATATTAAAAGATAGACTTTGCATTCAGTATTCCACTCTCTATCTAATGCGCAATAAAGTGCCTTTCTCTAAAAAGTTTTGAGTCCATCACACAAGGAGGGGATGGACCTTCGATTGTCTTCCATGGAGAATAATTTAAGTTTTTTGTGGACAAAGTTAGAGATACTAATTTCCTTCAATCCAAACCGCTTCAGGAGTTCGCCAAAATGAATGGAAAGAGGTTTACATCAGTACATGAAGAGAATAATCTTAAGCCATCCGGAATCGGTTTAGATTGATTATGAGTCCTTTGATATGGAAGCCTTCGTAATCCTAAGCTATCCTGAATCGGTTTGGATTGAAGAAAATTGGTATCTATGACTTTGTCCACAAAGAACCTAAATTATTCTCCGTGGAAGATAACCGAAGGTCAATCCCCTCCTTGTGTGATGGACTCAAAACTGTTTATAGAAAGACACTTTACTGCACATTGGATAGATAGTGGAATACCGAATGCAAAATCTATGTATTAACTGCCCATGTATCAGAGAGGACTGATTGCCACCACAATGAACATAATCTTGTTAGTACCATCATCATGATGGCTCATGATTACGTTGGCAGCAACAATGTGAATATTGTTTTTTACCAATTAGACATTTTGGTACCCAAATGTTGGTAAGTATATAACAGATATGGATATTGTTCTCGTTTTTATCGAAAATTTTACTCATCATAATGTTTATATAGAGTGGACAAGTTGCAGCACGATATCTTTTCACTAAGCTCTCTCAAGCTACAAGGGTTTTGTTTCACAAGGATGATGATATCAATTTTTGTCACGATCAAGGAATGATAGAGCCCGATTGATAATTCTTTTTTTCATCTCACGCAAAAAAATTTAAGCTATATAATTATTTTAATATGATATCATGAAAGTTGTTTTTGAAAGACTATTCAGTTAATTTAATATGATAATGCATTTTAGGTACATTCATGTCATCCCAACTGTTCTTGTAGATGGAGCTTTAAGAATTGGAACTGAGTGGAGCAGTTTCATCCCAAAGTATAGCACCAAAGATATAGTCAGCAACATAAAGCTTATGATTGATGGCAACCATTGTGCAGGATATAATCAGTATTACTCATTTTTTTTCACTTAGCCAATCCACCTTTTGCTTTGTATTGAAGAAGATAACAGCTTTGAGTGATAGTAAGTGTGTCGTAAAGATCCTCTTACTATTATAGGTGAAGTAAAATTAGTGAAAAAACTGATGTGTTACCTCCACATTCAAAGTTAGTGTATTTTAAAGATGACATGAAAATGTGACATGTCAATTTTACTAAATAAAGAAATATTTTGATTGGTTGGGTTAGGATTATTCAACAAATATAATTGTTTATCCAATCATAACACTAAGATTAAGTAATAAGATTAAAAGTTAAAAACAAGAAAAACTCAAAAATACTATGATTTGCAAATTTAAAAATTTGTTGGCGAAAAATTGAAGGATTCAAATTATTGGTGAGAAATTTGTGGTATGCGAATTTTGGAAAGTTTTTGAAATCATTTTTTCAATTTATTTTTTAGCGAAAAATTTACGGATTCACTTGTATGGGGGGGAATTCACAGAATCGAGTTTTTGACGGAAAGATTTAGAATCACATTTTCAACGTTAAATTATTGGCAGAAATTATTACGGGCTCATTTTTTTGTAGGAAATTCACGGAATCGAAATTTTGACAAAACTGTTTTGTAATCATATTTATTAAGGGTAGTTTAGGATAAATAAACGATTCTAACTTGGTAAAACCTGTTGCCAAACAGATTTGTACATTAATCTGCATTAATGTACCGTACAACTGAGTCGACTCAGCTGGTTAAAAAAATACGTACCTGTTTCCAAACAGACATGTATGAAGCTTCTTAAACGTCATATATGACACTTCTTAAATGGACCACTCTTATGAAGCTCAGGATTAATACAAACGTATTCAACAATAATTTATGAGACGAATGAGAAGTGAAGAATACAACCTGCATAAGACAAATCTACAAACATCACATAAAAAATAGACATATGGTACTCACAAAATATCATTTCTCATGACATGCTGGTTTGTCAACCCATTCACATCAGTTAACTCACAAAATTTCTATGAGAATGTGATATTCGACCTTTAATATCTTAGTATACAGAATAATACACGACTTAAACTATTATATGCATAATTAATTAGACCCGTAATCATATTATTTTCTCTTCAAATCATATTGAATAGTTTCATGAGGTAATAAAATCTGTTATATTAGAATAATAGACATCACCATATGGTACAAAGAAAATATCATTTCGTATTTCATGCTGGTTTGTCAACCCATTCACATCAGTTAGCTCACAAATTTTTTTGAGAATGTGATATTCGACCGTGAATATCATAGTATATAGAGTCATATGCACGACCTAAACTATTGCATGCATAATTAAATAGATTCATAATCATATTATTTTCTGTTCATATCATATTGAATAATTTGATGAGGTAACAAAATCTAAGAATTTGAATAATACCCGATAATATCATTTCCGGTTAAATAACGCCTACAATATAGGAATTTGAATATTTAAAATTTTAATAAGGAAACCTTTTTATATACCAAAACGAAACCAAATCTAAACAGTCTGTATGATATTAGATCGTCACTGTAACTATCATTTAAGTTTGGTAAGAAATTATAATTGTATTAAATATTCTTTAATTTAAATCGAGACAGTTTGTGCCTATAATATAGGAATTTAAATTCATATAGAAATGATACAGATTAATCTAATCCGCACATGAGTATTACAATCATGTTTCCAAATCTAAATCGTCTATTAACTCATTGATTTAGATTAGAAGGCATATTCTGGTGTATTTTATGCTTTTTGAGAAATTCATTTTCATAATATTATGGTGCATATCGATTCATAATATTACCTGCTCGCCGATTTTAGAATATTGAATCGATAAAATTCTAATTTACTTAACCTCCACGATTGTTGATCGTAACATACGGCTAAACCTAATTTTTTACTACTGTATAAGTACTGCAACCAATGACTCTTCATACCATCATATTCTCATTAGTTTCTCACCTAAATTTTTATATTCTATTAGGAGAATGTCATCTAAATTATTATCGTACCTGGCTGATTTGAAACCTTTCAAATCAAGCTGGCGAGTCGAGGTCAAAGTTTTGCATTCTTGGAAACAATACATCCCCCAAGCTGGAGAGTCATTCTAGCTGATATTAGCAGATGAAAAAGTAAGTTCAAAGAATACTTTATAATTAATACTTTACATGCGTATTTAAATAGCAAAACTTTTCAAAAATATATCTACTAGGGTCTAAAGTATTCTTTTGACGTTAGGGTGACAAAATTCATGCGACATGAAAAGAATCCTTTATTCCGAAGCTTGAAAAGCACCTTCCTGTTGGATCATGGAAATTTATTGAGAATTTCTCATTAGCTCCAACATCCGAATAATACAGGACTACAAATCATGTTTACAAAATGAGTTTCACGTCGTCCACATCTGTCACGCGGTCTTTAAAAAAAACAGATGATTTGTTTTTATCATTGACACTTTTGATCAGATTCTACAGCCTACTCTCAATCGTCATTTTTTTATTGGTAACTTTTATGTGTATCTCATACTATTTAGATTTCTCATTTTAAATATACAAACTCGAATTTTTATTTAGCAGTAATGAGATCTAATAAAATTTATAGATGTTATTTGTCAAGTCGTCGATATGTGTGAAATTCAAACTGTTCAAGTTGCTGGCAAAGACAGGAAAAAATTTGAGTTCCAACTTCGGGATTCTCGGTAAGTTTTAAATTTTATTTTTGACCTATAATAAGTTACTCGAATATTGTCGTAGATCCTGTTTAAATTTTTCTATTTCATGGTATATGGATGAGAGGTTACCCTGTTGTTTATGGAATAGATTTGCTGAACAAATACGGACTGCGTGTGATGGTGGTGATGGTGAGATGGTTATTTGCTTTCTAAGGTTTGCAAAATTCAACTTCTACAAAGGTACGAGGATCTTAATTCTTCATGTTTATATAATTTAAATACGAATTATGTCTATAATAAGAGTACTTACAAATCTATTCCATATTTGCAGGAGAACTTCAGATCACGAATGCATTTGAATCCTCCAAATTGTTGATTAATGCGAAGCTTCCTGAAGTTGATGAGTTTAAGAAAAAGTTAGTAACATTTATCTTAACTTAATAATAGTTCTTTTTAAGTTAATAATTATTAACTAATTTGATATAAAATGTTTATCAGCTTACCGGAAGATGGACGTGCTCTGACTATCCTTGATCCTACAGAAGTGAGCTTCATACCTAGGAACAACGATATTGATTGGCATTTGCTTCCCAGCAGAACCTTGCAAGAAGTGAGAAACGCACTTGACGTAAGTTTTCTGGTCAAATCTATATAAATCTTAAATTAATGTGATACATATATTATAGGCAAAACTTGATATCATTTTATTAATATGTAGATTGAGAAATACAAAGTCATGTGTATCATATATGCTTATGATACCGACTATTCTTGGTATTATTTTGGATGTGGCAAGTGCCAGAAAAAACTTGAACAAGCGATGCATTAGCCAATTCCAAAAAGACATACGCTAAACCAACTTTCTACTGTTCTGCCAGTGAAAAAACAGTAGAACACATCGAGCCAAGGTACAATAAATTTGGGTTACCATAACTCATTTTATTTAATGTTGTTGGAGGCATTAGTATACAAAACCTCATGGTGCAATCAAACGTATGGTTATTATTCTTCTTTCTCTATTTAGCAAACAAGGTATTGAATAGAATGTCGTAACATCTTATATTATTGATGTAAGTACATATGAGAATCTAACCATTTGTTGTGTTCACTTACATGTTCAAAGGTTTAAGCTGCATCTTTTGGTGTCAGATCACAATGAAACTTAGAAAGTAATGTTGCTTGGTACTGTTGCACAAGCAATTGTAGGAGTATCTGCGTCTCAGCTCCTTAATGGTTCATTTGATGAGGTAGTATGCCACTTCTTATGTTGCTTGCTATTTTGTTAATAAAATTTGCCGATTATATTATTGATAAACAATTTTATTTTTAAATTATCAGATTAAAAATCCTACTGATTTTTCAGAAGCTATTTCTGCTTTGGTTGGACAGACTTACCAGTTTGAGGTTTGTATTGAGAATGAAAACATGTTCTATGGAGCAGAGATATACAAGTGTTCAAGGGTTAACCTAGGAGACAACCTAATTAAGAAAGAAACTGTAACCGATCCAGGTAGCCAAATCACTAATGTTTCATCGTTTGTATCTGGTGAAGAGGTAAGAAAAATTTAAATATTATTTGTATAATATAAGTTGTTCAACTTTTTAAATTTTAAAATTAAACTTCTAAAAAATTTTGCTAGCAGGTTTCACTTATTGATTCAACATTTCAATACTCTAAGGATGTAATGAATACACCCTCTACAAAGCGCTCCTCGGATTCTGTTGAGGAGTTGGAGGACTTAATATCTACTTCGAAGAAGGTCTGCACAAATGCACAAAGTCAATCAAAATGGAAGAAATCACGAATATTGAGAAAGTCAAGTTTCCAGATAAAAAGAGAAGAATGAATGAAGGATCTTGGATTCATGTTTAGGTTTGATTTTATTTTATTTTATCGTTTACCAGTTTAATACTGGTGTGTTGCTTTATTATTTTTTGCTTATTATACTTTATCAGTCAATAGAGTACTACAAGTTTGTTAAAATTGTTTAGATTATTTAGTTTTTATTACAAAAAGTACATGATAAAAGCAGGCAAAACAGAACTTGAGAATAAAAAGAAGGCCACACAAAAATATAATATTTGCTCAATTAATACAACTCGATCACATCGACATAAAAGGTTTAGGGAACTTAAATTTGACATAAAACGTGTTCGGTTTAAATTCTCAGAACCTGTCAAAATTTCGAAGAGTTGTCTAATAGGTTGTCATCTAATTTGTAAAAACTGAAAAGCAGTGAAGAGTTACGACTTTAAACCGTGTCTCAATGCAAATGTCAAATCTATTTGACAGTTATCCGTGACAAAATTAATCGTGAAAAGCAATTAATGTGAGGTATTGAACACAACCCTAGACCCTTCAATAAAAAGTTGAAAACGCTTTTATTTTTTACGGCCAAAAAACTTCAGTAAATATTTTCAAAAAGGAAAATCAACCATTTTTTTTTCCAGACTTTGAAAACAAAAACATTTCAATAGCCAATGTTCCTGCTAATCATCCTCCTGCCCGAGATTTTGTAAGTTTTAACAATATTAAAACTGGGATTGTTGACCCAGTTCCTCCAGTTGGTAAGTTTTTCTAAATTACGCATGGTTTACACGGTTTGTGGCATATTTTTTATTAAATTTTTGAAATCCTTTGATGTTTTGTTCTATAAATTGTAGACCTGATCGGATATTTACAATTCGTTGGGGATGTGGAATTGGTTACTGTTCCGCCTCGAGGAGGTGATTCTACAAACTCTCAGATCAACAAATTCACTTTTGAATTACAAGACATCACGTAAGTTTAATTTCTTTGTTAAAGTAAATATTTCCACCATTTCCCCAAAAATTGTTATTAGAATGATATTTTGAACACTTTTATATATGGTGGTGAAAAACTTCAATGTTGTGCTTACGAATCAATGACCATTGAATTCAAAAAAAGCAATTGGATATAGAGGGCCTGGGAATGTTTGTGTGTTGACTGGCTGGAATGTCTTCAATATGAATGGTAGTTTTAAAAATCTTTGTTTTGTGTTTTGAATAAAGGCAAGTAAAAGAGAATATAACACGCTAAATTGTATTTATTATGTTCTAACATACACCTGGCAAGTTAAGAATAATGAAGATGTTTCTACGTTTTCACTTAATCCTGATTTGCCAGAAGTTGATCAATACAAAGACGTAATGTAAGTGTGATTACAATAGTGTATATTGATGTTATTCTTTTAAGTAAATTATTTAAACATACAATTTTTTATGTTTAGGCTGGTCCATGATACACTCTATGGGGGTGCTTCTTCAACTGACGATGAACAAGAAGCAGATTCCTAAGTTTGGTCGTGTGGCCCATATGGTGGCGAATTTGAACCAGCTAAAACCTAATTCCGAATGAATAATCTAAACTTTTTATTTTGTTTTTTTAAAAGTAATTTTCTCCACTGTTGACAATAATTAATATGAATGTTTAATCGGTGTTATTTTAATTTATCCTTGCCTATATATTTCTTGTGAAATGTTTGTTTTTTATTTTTTTTTCTTTTCGTATTTCAAAAAAAATAATCACCAATAGTCACTTGTGAATCTGTGATGCGTGGGGTTTTGTTACTCCAAGTTTTACCCCTAAGATAGCTGCAAGTGCACATCAATCACAGTAGTTTATTAAGGGATCGAATCCACAGAAATTGTTGGTTCGCAAAAGTTCTAGGATTTTTAACTTCTTTAAACCAAAAGGAAAGGTTGGGGGTTTGTATGTCACGGTTTGCAGTATCGTTTTCAAGCAACGAAAGAGAATTAAACGGTTGTAAATCAATAGGTAAAAGGCGTTGGGTTCAGGGATGTTCTCCGAGGTTCATGGATCAGATCTAACAAGCAATAGATTAGGTTTTAAACGACTTAGTTGGCTAGGTTCTTAAGCTGAAATGGTCGACTGTGATTACCCCGCACTCGCAGATCTAACCACCTATGTTTGCTTGCTCAGGGGATATGAGTTATCATCCCACGTTGCAAATCAAACGTGCAAACATATCGTTCACCTATTTGTAAACACTCGCGGTGCGGTCCGTCGATATGCCTAAGCATCCTACGGTGTGATCCGCTCGTTAACCTCTAGATCCAGACAATAGACCAAACGTTCGTGTATCTAATCGTCCTGAAATCAGTTGCTAATTGATCAGAAAAGCAAACATGCAATAAAAGCAAGACATAAACGAATATACCTAATAGAAACTTTATCTCTATCAACCTAGCAAAATCGATCCATGATTAAATCCCTTTGAAAAACCCCTTTAAAACCAACCTAGATGACTACTCGTTCATGGGAACGAAAGACATCCTTCGAGATATGAAAAGGTGTGAATTGTATTGAATAAGAAACAGAGTTAGAAAACTTCTCCAAAGAAATCCGAATGAAGAGATATTCTTAAAGTATTCAAAAGCAAAGAACTAAGAACAGTAGATGAAAAGAGAAGGGAAGAAAGGTGCAGCTGCAGAAGAAATCTCTCTCGAGGTCTTCGAATCCGGGCGCTGTCGATCTCTCTCTCTCTCTCTCTCTCTCTCTCTCTCTCCGGTGGCGTGAAAAGTGTTTCCGAAAAGCTCTTGTGAAAAGTCACCTCTTTTGTGAAGCCCTAGGGGTCTCCTTATATAAGCCTTCAAGTCTTCATTAAGTGGGCTTGCGTTTTGCCTCGAAAAATATCGAATAAGTGCAAACGGGCACAGGATGGGCAGGAATGCCCTGACCGCGTGAGCGACCAGGCGTGGGCTGGCCATTGGTCTTCTGAGCATTCCTGGCGCGGCCAGCCTTCTTCTGAGGATGTGTCTGGCAGACCTTCTTGCTTCCTTCATAACTTGAGATCCAACTGCAAGATTGAACTCAAACCACCTCGAGGTGAAAGACAGCTGGAAATGTTATCTTGTCTCCAAATATGAGTTTGATCTTGTGGTGGGAAGATCGTCGTTTGATGTTAAACTTATGTCCCCGAGCACTTGTCCTGGAAGTTCCCGTTTTGCTCCAAAATGTATGCTTTTGTCCAATTTCTCTGAAATGAATCTTGAGACTAGGAAACGTGGAAATCACTTTAAAACCATTGAAAACCGGGTTAAAACACTTTTAAAGGATCTTGAAATGATAGGTTTTAGGAGTAAAATATGAGTGTTATCAACTCCCCCATACTTAAACCTTTATTTGTCCTCAAACAAAACGCAGATAAAAGCTAGAAAAGAGGTTTGAAAATATGGGAACTAGTGAAAACTCAGTGACCGTCCTTCTAAACCATAAGTCATCGAACAAGCCTATTCAAGCTCAGTCTAGAAAATTCTCATTATAGTTCCTTCAACACTAGTCCCTTAGAAGCTTTCACTATCTAAATCCCAAGTTCCAGTCAACTAGCTCTCTAAGTAATATTAATATTGGTGTGATCCTTGTCAAGGGATATAAAGTGATATGATATACATATTACGAGTACTAATTATGTTCAAAACAAAATAACTATTTTACATTGTTTCACATATCTTCTATATGCACATGGCGCATACCAGTTATCTAATATTAATACCAAATTGGTACATCATGCATGCCCATCCATGGCAACATAGACAATTTGAATTAATAATATTTAGTAATCCTAAAATCAATAATTCTAAATATTATCCAACATTCGTTTCATTTTATGTAATTGTTAAATTTCTTACTGAAATTTTAATTAAAGTATACAACATATGAATTCATCGTGCATAGTAAAATTCAATTTTTTTTTTTTTAAACCTAAAAGAAATTTCGAAAACTAAAACATATTTATTAAAATTTTATGGTGTATACTACGTACTAACAAAGCAAAGCGTAATCTATGCGTGAGTATGTCAAGCTATTAAATAAGATATCGGAAGAGGAACAAATTGCACTTGAAATCTCCTTAAAAATTCAAGTATTAAGCTGTGAGGCTATGAAGTTTTAGAAAAACATGGTAGACGACTTTGCTTTCTGCGTAGATAGAGCAATTACAAAGATTGAACAGCGTGAAACAGGATAAAAACTTCTGAAATTTGTTTGGTCACTGTCAGAAAGATGAGGGACAATTCTAGGTCATTTCATGTTTGGAATATCTATTGTGGTGAACGGTTTACGACATATTTGATCAAGTATGGATCAAATCTAGCAAAATTGATTAAAGAAGCAAAGATTGTTTTGAGATTCTGGTTAGAACGATGCATGATATTATAAAACGTGATAAATCAACTGATAGTAAATTTATCGTCTTTGGAGATCTTTCCAGTGATATTTAATGATGGCGTGAGATTTTGGATAAAACGATGCATGATATTATATATGTTATAAATTATATGGTGGTAAGGTTATCATCTTAAGAGGTCTTTCCAATGATGATTAATGCTTAATGGCACTTTAAGTTCGTCGTTTATGTGGTCTAACTCAAGTTGTTGAGACTTACAAATAACATGTGACTTATAGCTGGAGATAATAGCCGTAAGGTGGTTGAGCTAGCATTTTTTTCTAGATGTATCTTGGATATTGGTTATGGAAAGATAAAAATAATGTTATCGGAAAATCCAAGATTGACATTTGCAAAGATTTGATGATCGTGAATTGTGAAGATCCTATCAAAGCAATTGTAGTTGAAGTTTATGGACGGCCATTTGCCACAAAAACTAATCCTAATTATTTTCAAGAGAGGTGGTGCTGAGTCCAACGAACGACGATGTGGAAACACTAGATGACTATATGCTCTCATCTATTAGTATAACACTCACTATATTACAAATGGTCAAATAAATTATTCTTCATGTTCAGTTACAAAATAATATATTTAATAACTCAAAACTCAATGCGAGGAAGAAGACGAAAAAAGAAAAATAAAAACCCGAAGCAGGATTAAATGTCGGATAAGACGAGACGCTGAAAAAAGATTAATGAGATGGAGAATTTGGAGAAGCGGACGAATAGTCGAAAGAACATGGATAGGAAAATGGAAAGAAGGAGAGGAAAGAAGAAGAAGAAAAAGAAGAAGAAGAAGAAGAAGAAGAAGAAGAAGAAGAAGAAGAAGGAAGCAAGAAGAGAGAAAAAAAAGAGGAAGAAATAAGAAGAAGGAAAAAGGAGAAAGAAGAAGAAAAAGGAGAAAGAAAGAAGAAGAAAGAAGAATAACTTAAAGAACGAAAAGAAAAAGACGAAGAAAAAAAAGAAACATAAGAAGACGGCCTAGACGAAAACGTAGAAAATAAAATGAAGATTTTAGAGAAGAGAACGAATATTTGGAAGAAGGTGAATAGAGTCAGAGAATAAAACGCTATTGTTTTTAAATTAATCATGTCCACAGAAGACGAAGATGAGATAAAGAAGAAAAAATCAGAAGTTTTAGACGAAGAAAGACTTGAAAAAAGACAAGAAGCCAGAGAAGAAATATATGATAAAGAAGAAGAAGTAGAAGTCAAAGATGATGAAGAAAAAGAAGGAAATGATGAAGAAGAACAAAAAAATGAAAGATTGATAAGAGGATGAAGAAGAAAACGAAACCGATAAGAAGAATTTGAAGATGATCAAGTAGAAAAGAATAAGATGAAGAAGGAATCGAAAAGAAAATTAGAAGAATAAGAAATCAGAGGAGACGAAGAAGACAAGTGCGATGAGCTTGGAGAAGGAAAAAGAAGATGAATAAAACCTGGAAGACAAAGAAGAAGAATAAGTCGGAGCAAGAGAAAATGATGAAAAGGAAAATTCGAAGATGATGAAAAATAATTGGCGTTTAGATTAGGGTAGAATAAGTAGAATAAGAATCGAGACATTCTTCTCCTTCTGATCTAGACAAGGATGAACACAACATTTCTATCTATTGACGTGTCTGAATTCCACAACGTCAATTTTGATCGTAAATTTTTTTTTTGCAAGAACTCAAAAAGTTTCCCTGTCTTAGAATATAATGATAGAGATAGAGAAAGATAAAGAGAAGAACGACATTCAAATTGTGTGTGGCCCTGAAACGTTTAGATTAGGGTATAATAAGAAAAAATTAAAATCCAAAATATAAAATAACAGAAAAGAAGAAGATGAAGTTAAAGTAGAATAAGTAGAAGATAGGAAGAATACAAAAAAAAACCAGGAGAATATGATGTTGAAGAAGACGAAGATAATGAAGAAAGATAAAGAAGAAGAAAGGGAAGTAGGAAAACTAACATACACTTTTAGAAAGAGAAAATGAATAATTTGTATCGCAAATCTCATTTATAAGTTTAGAAACTATAAATATATATATTTGTATACCGTCTTTTTAAGTGGCTTCCCTTACGGATAAATGAATAATCAAATATTTTTATAAAAATTAAAATCAATATTTTGTTATTTGATTTATTTTTGGTGTCTATTTGGTTCACATATATTTTAAAATAATTTAAAAATGGCGAAGATAAATAAGAATAGCAACAAAAAAAATTCGTTTAGGAGAAGAAAATAAAAAGAAAAATGGAACATTAAGAAAACAAATTAGAAAAAAAAAACAGAAGTTGAAAAAAAAAAATAAGATGATGAAGACAAGACAAATAAATACTGGTATAATAATATGTTAGAGAAGACAAAGATGATGAACAATGAGAGGAAAAAAAGAAGAGGAAGGAAATAAATCGGGAGAACAAGACGAAGAAAAACCAGGATAAAAAGAATAAGAAAAAGTCGGAGGAGACAATGATGATGAAGAATGAGAAGACAACGAAAAAAAATAAAAATAAAAAATGAGTAAAAGGAATAAAAACAAAAAATCGATGAACTAAAAGTTGGAAAAGATGATGCAAAAGATAATTAAAACAGAAAATAGAAAAATAATACGATGATGATGAAGAAGAAGGAGAAAAGGATCAGTAAATTGGAGAAGAATAAGAAAAACCGTAAGAAGAGGAATAAGAACTAAAAAAATAAAGAAAAATAAAATTGTGATATGAAATCTTTAAATCTCTCAGTAATTATATTTTAATAAAGTACAATAAATAATATTATTTAATTATAAGAGTCTCTAAAAAAAATGAGAAACTCACTTGAGAGTCTAAGAAAAAAAGAAGAGAGAAGAAGAAGGTCGAAACAAGAAAGAAGAAGGAAGAAAGAATAAAGAGAAGAAGAAGAAGAAGAAACAAGAAAGAAGAAAGAAGAGTTTTTAGTTAAATGGTCATGTTTGCTTGAAGTGGTCACGTTTTAAACATTTGCTGAGAAAATATGTTTATGTAATAAACTAATTTAATTTCCTAACCGAGTTTTCGATTAGTTGTATGTTTGTTTAAAATAAATTATTTTAATTTAATATTTATGTTTATATTATTAATGTGAAGATATTATGACTATAATCTTGGATTTTATTTATAACTTTTTAGACAAATTTAATATTGGTTTCTTTTATATTTTTTGATTACTTAGTATAATATTCATAAAACCTTTATAATTATCAAATATTTTACATATTTTTTGTATGTTCGTCAATTATGAAACAAATAGAATATGTGAAGATTGATTCGTGAAGACTAAAACAAAAAAATTTGAATGCATTTCGTTAACACGGTATGAAAGAATTGTAATGAATATAAATAAAAACGTGTAGCCCGCGCATTTGCGCGGACAAAAATCTAGTAATTAGGTAAATGAGTTTGGAGGCAAAACGGTAAATAAAGGGATAAGAAAATTGCCACGTTGTTTAGCCATGTGTTGTTCGGATAAGAAAATCGCCACGTTGTTTCAAATTACTCCATAATTTTTTGCCTTCAAATTTCTCCAAAATATTCTATACTCCAGCCAAATTGTCTGATTTTATTAAACTAGTGGCTAATCCGCGCTTCGCGCGGAATTTTACATGTTGTTTTATAATTTAGTTAGAAAAAACTTTACCAATAAAAAATATCAATTTACTCAGTCATTAACAGATCCGAGTTTTTAATATTCATATTCACAAATAAAATTTAGATAGTTATATATCTAATCTTGGTCCCACTTGTTAATTTTGGATCTAAAAATATTATCGTTAATATTACTTAAATTTCTCTTTTTTAAATTTTTTTGAGTCGATGTTCATTCATACGAAATTAATTTTCTTGCATAAATGTATAACGGTTTTTGAAATACATTACATACAATATTGGTATCCTTTCATAAATGTTTGGTGTATTTTTAAGATGCACTCATAATCTCTCTCTTTCTCTCGCTCTCATAAACACAACATATTGAATTACATATAACATTTTGTAAAGAGTATTTGCTATGTAATTTATGATTTCATTGTTACTATGTATATTGTATCTAACCTATTTTATCTTTTTTGGTTTTAATTGATTTATTTTTCTGAAATTTTAATTTATAAACATCACAATCAGTTATATTTTAACTATGAAACCAAATTTGTAATAAAATTATGTTTTTATAATTTTTATAATTTAAATTTAAGTTGTAATTTCGATTCAGACTTCTAGACTTCTTATGCAGTTACAGACTTCGTAAGGATATAACCGTCATTGTGATTTCTTTTTTTTCTTTGGTCATTAGGGAGGGAAATGTAATTTCTCTACCCCTTTCGATTAGTTTTGCATTAGATGAATTTTGAGGTCTACTTTTATTTTCAAAATTAATATATAAGTTCTGTATATATCTAATTATTTAAATAAAAGTAGATTATTTCACTACTCATATAAAGAAAAATTTATAAATGAGTGAAATTATTATTAATATTTTTGATGTATTTATTTAAAAATAAATATTTTGTTGAACTATATAAATAAATGTGATAAAACTAAAATAATTAAATTAGAGTTTTTTTAAATCAATATATTTATTATCTTTTATAATGAAATGACTTTTCAATTTCTAATGTTAGTTATTAAAAGTTAAAATGACATAAAACATAAAAAAAAACTTAAAATTAACAAAATGAATAGATGATGTGGCACAATTTAAGAGCATGTACGATGATGTGACTTCATAAGAAGAGGCTCTATTTTACTTTAAGTACAACTTGAATAACCAAATAGAAATTCAGCACATTTCAACATACGTATCAAAAGGTAGATATTATATTATTTAAAACCAGTGGCATATGGATTAACTTTAAATTATTTAGAATGTATAATGCAATAAAAAAATTTACTCTAACTTTCACTATATTTTCATAATTATTGATAGTAATAATTTTTTTCTTTTTCAAATACACCTACCATTTTGGGATCAAATCTTCAAGAATTCATTTTTTTTGTTAAGGAATATTCAAGAATTCATAGTACCTAGAATGGACTATATAAATAACAATGAAAAGTAGCTTCAACTTCACCACCGAAAGAAAAATAAACTAAAATAAAAGTTTACGAGAATGAAGAGCATTTCAATTAAATTCTGTTATTGGTTTCTCTTCTTGTCGTCGTCTCAGAGCCGGTCCTCAGTTATAATGGGCCGCAAGGTAGGAAAAAAATTTGGGCTTGAGTTAATTGATTTATTGGAAAAAAAAAACACACACATAAACTCGTGACATTGTAGTAGAAACTACCTAAATATACCACTACACTACACAGATCTTTATGTTTTTGGGCGCCAAATTTTCTTTATATTAAAAGAGGGCCACAAGTCCATGCTTGCTGTGTTTGGACTCAGGGCCGGGCCTGCGTCATCTATCGTAAGTATACTTAATTTTCATTGTGTAGTTTAATACTTTGAATCATATATGAATATGTTGTTAGAAATTCTGGGGATGAAAATTCATTCGTTTAGTTATATGTTTTAAATGTGTCATATAACAACATATTCATATATTGGAACTATATATTTTTCATAGCTCCAATATCTTGAAAACGAAATATGCTTAGATTAATAAATATGACGACTGTTCAAAGTCAAACTATTGTGGCCATTGTCTAAACACTATAAATGCAATTTCATTCATACAACTTTACTCTAAATATTTTTCTATATAACCAATTTTGATCGTATTTTTTTGTGCAGAGCACACACCTACTCAAGGGCAAAAGACAAGGATGACAGATGGTAAAACGAATGGTTTTATACCTGCTATACCAGGACACACTCTGGTGGTCATAAACCTGTAAAACATGAGAAACATATCAAGAATGTCCAAAAAGAATTTACAAATGGTTGATGAAAATAAGGTCCAAATCAAACAATGTTCGTGTATACACATAATAACTATGGGTTTTAGGGTTTAGCCTTTTTCTAATTTTCTGAGAATTAGGTTTCTGTAACTTGTTGGAACAAAAAATTAATAAAGACAATTGAGCTTTATTATTTTGTGTTTTGTGTGAATAAGAGATGGGTTGAGACTCAAACAAATGGAATGTTTCCATTAGCTATAACTCTTTGTGCAAGAGGCTAAAATAAATGGAAAGTTTCCATTATGTATAATTCCTTGTGGAAGAGGCTTAAACAAATGGAAAGTTTCCATTAACTATTAACTATAACTTTTTGTGAAAGTTAAAGTATCCCACATTGGAAACTTGCAATGTTTTTAAGTCCCCTCTCATACTATATATATGATGGGTTAGCCTCTCTTTTAAAATCATCCAGAAAAGCAATAAGCTTTAAAACACAAATTCCAGCAAATCCCTCTCGTCTCTACTNAGCACTGATGAGTTACGACTTTAAACCGTCTCAATGCAAATGTCAAATCTATTTGACAGTTATCCGTGACAAATTTGATTGTGAAAAGCAATTAATGTGAGGTATTGAACACAACCCTAGACCCTTCTATAAAAAGTTGAAACCCCTTTTATTTTTTTACGGCCGAAAAACTTCAGTAAATACTTTCAAAAAGGAAAATCAACCATTTCTTTTTCCAGACTTTGAAAACAAAAACATTTCAATGGCCAATGTTCCTGCTAATCATCATCCTGCCCGAGATTTTGTAAGTTTTAATAATATTAAAATTGGGATTGTTGACTCAGTTTCTCCAGTCGGTAAGTTTTTCTAAATTACGCATGGTTTATACGGTTTGTGGCAAATTTTTATTAAATTTTGGAAATCTTGTGATGTTTTGTTCTATAAAATGTAGACCTGATCGGATATTTACAATTTTTTGGGGATGTGGAAGAAGTTACTGTTCCGCCTCGAGGAGGTGATTCTACAAACTCTCAGATCAACAAAGACAGTTTTGAATTAAAACACATCACGTAAGTTTAATTTCTTTGTTAAAGTTTATATATCCACCATTTTCCCAAAATTGTTATTTTTACATATTTTGAACAGTTTTCTATATAGTGGTGAAGAACTTCAATGATGTGCTTACGGATCAATGACCATTGAATTCGAAAAGAAAAAAAAGAAATCGGATATAGTGGGCCTCGGAATGTTTGTGTGTTGACTGGCTGGAATGTCTTCAATTTGAATGGTAGTTTTAAAAATCTTTGTTTTGTGTTTTGAATAAAGGCAAACTAGGTGTTTTCCCCGCACCTTGTGCGGGGTTTAGTTCATTTTCTAAAAATTAATATTATTGATTTATTTAGATGTTTGAAAACTCTGATTTTATAATTTGACTTTATTTGATTTTATATTTATGAGCAAGTTATTTTTTTATATCTTTTTTTCTAATATATATTTTTTTATTATCTGATAATAACATGTGTATTTAAGTAATAATACATATAACAAACCATATATCCAATTCAGAAAATCAATTTATAAAAAAAGTTATATTAACATATCTGAGTTATACTGAGTTGTCATAACCGATTTATAGTTTGTTTACATCTAGAAATCAAACAAATGAAACAATATATTATTCTCATAAGATTCACACCAAAAATTTGCAAACGTGAATAATATAGACAGGAACACCGAAAACATATACATTCACAACACACAAATCAGTTATATAGAGAGACAAAACCATTGTGAGAGTTATTGAAAAAGATATTAAATCAAATGGGGTAAGATACAAAATAACGTAGAGGTAGCAAGCAATAGATATAAATAAAAGGTTTATGGTTTTCATTATTAGTTACATTAGGTTTGGTCGCAAAAAATATTTAGATTTACATTGTCATGTTCTTCTTTTTCTTCTTCGTTCTTCTTCTTCTCCTTCTCCATCTCCATCTCCCTTATTCTTCTTCTTCTTCTCCGTTCTCTTTCTTCTTCTTTTTCTCCGTTCTTCTTCTCCCTCTCCCTTAGTCCCCTTTCTTCTCCTTCTTCTCCGTTCCTTTTCTTCTTCTTTTTCTTCTTCTCCCTCTCTCCTCTTCCCGTTCTTCTTCTTCCTCTTTTTCTTCTTCGTTATTCATCTTTTCACTTCTTCTTCTTCTTCTTTTTCTTCTTCTTCTTCCTTTTTCTTTTTTTTCTTCTCTCCCCTTTTCTCTGCTATTCTTCCATGTGGAGTGGCTTTAACTATGGCCAGCTTGGATCTGTGTGCATGTCTCCTATTTTCTAAAGAGAACCGGCTGATTTATTATTGACCTCTTTGTAAGCTTTCGATTTAGGGAGTCTTGATTGTTTTTTTCTTGCATGATCGTCTCGTCCGACTTTGTTGTATTGGTGTGCGTTGATTATTAAAACATTAGGAAAATAAAATAAAAACCGAAAGATATTTTCTTTCTTAACTAAAAATATTTATACCCTTAATATCATGCATATGCATATGTCTTTCATCAAATCATTTTCAGTTCCCGATTTTTCGTTAATCCAATACTAATAATCTATGCAAATTCTCAGTGGCCAAGCATCTCGACTTTGATATACGGGCCATCTCGGCTTAGTTCCATATTGTAGAGAGCTAAGGGCATTAGCATTGGAGAGCTGATTATAAGGTTTTTAAATTTTTTTAATATTAAAAAATGATTAAAAAAACGATTTTCCAAAAAAAACAAAAAAAAAAAGTCCGACGAATTGCGTCGTGACACGTAGATTAGAAACGTTTCTTCCGCTTCGCAGAGAGTCGGCTCTCACTGCCACGTCATTATTTTTTTTTATTTTTTTTATTTTTTTGAAAAGGAAAGAGTCTCATGGAGAGCTCTCCATTGTGGATGCGATAAGAGCTTCGAGAAATTATGTGAATTGAACATATTAAACTAATAACAAAAAAAAAATTATGTGGAAACAAACAATTGTATAAACATAAGCTTCTGAAAGGGGGAAAAAACATAGCTTTCACGACAGTGGACAGACTGCTTCTTTCGTATGCGCATAATATTCATCATAGTCTAAACAAAATATCTTATAGATAAAGACAGAGAGTCATATATATTCGAGAGATTTAAAGAGATGACAAATAAGAAATTAGTTAAAATGTATTAAGTTCTTTAGCGACCATTTTTTTCCAGTTATCAATATTTTTCCTTCCAAAATGATTAGCTAATACATTTTGTTCTTCCTCTTTGGGTTGTTTGTTCTTCGCACTTTCGCTCGGATTTCTCCCATTTCTGTATTATCTCTTTTTGTTGTTGTTGAATTTAACGATTAGTCATGCTTTATGTGTAAGCGACTCTTATTCTTCTCTAACAATTGGGTTCTGCGTCCACACGATTAAGAGTCACATCTTGTTCTTCTTATTCTTTCTTTTATTATCTCTTTGTATACATGATTTATTGCTTATGATATATCTGTTAAGCGGATGTTCTTCGTTTTCTGAATTTTATGGATTATATGTTATGCTTAATGTAACGAATCATTACGCTGCATAAGCAAGCAAGTCTTATTTCTTGTGACAAGCTAAGGGTTGTTTTTCCTAAAAATTGTGATCTTTCTACTCTCTCCGACTCCAAGAAATTGATGCCCATTTGTTTTCTTTATTATCTTTTTATTTCTTCTTGAATTTAACGGTTCCTTATAAGTAAGCCGTCATATATTCTTTAATTCTTTTTCTTTTCTTTTTCAGTTCGCCCAAATCCTAGATGGCTTACTATTTATTGTCAAACGAACAATTGAGCCTACACTTCAGATAATTCTCAAGCCTGCCTGGCCAGGTTAGTATTCAATTCCGAACGATCATTAAAAACAGTTCAAAAGATTTTTGACATTACCAAATGCAAATCACAGATTGGTGACATAGATATAGTTTAAAGCTCCATTATTTATCTCTAACATGCACAATGAATCAAGAAAGAATGCACACTTATTAGCTGCAAAAGTAATCCTCTTGAAAGGAGGTATTATCTGGTGTAAAATAATCAACCACTTGCAACCCAATAATCTGTTACTACCTTTTTATTGAAACACCAAGCTATAACTCACAACTTTTTTAAGTAAACAAACTTAACATGTCATAGTCACTGGATTTCCAATAAATGCTCCAGAGTTTTCCATTGGATTGAGGACGTGAGAAGACGGTTTCTTGGCAGCAGAGCTGCTCCAATTGGTCCTGCAAGTTTTTTTATTCAAGAAAAAGGTTTGGTTTTTAAGTATGCATTACACAAAGAAAGGGATTGTTCATTTATCACATTTCAAAATAACATTACCCAGATGAGTCAATACATGCTTTGGCCGATAAGGATTTAATTGCCTTCTTGCTTGGATCTTGCTTATCTCGTAGACTTTCTTTTCCTTCCACTGAGAGATGACTGACCACAACGTCATAACTTCGAGTTGCTGAGTTTCTTTCTTCTCCATGCTATCGATCAACCGCACTCGGCCTACAATCGGAAGTCCTTGTCCTCTTGAGGCACAAGTAACAAAACCCAACTTAAGATTTGATATACATAAAAACAAACAAATTTTGTTACAAGCTAAAACCTTATATTGACTCCACCGTGTCTCTCCATCTTCTTCTTTCAATATTGCTGCAACAACTGAGAGAGGAAAAATAACGCTCATCATAAGCGTGTAAAGCAAGAAATCAAAATATATTAAATCCCAAGTCTAGGATACGTGTGTTCTCGTGAGACGTCTCATGACAGTAAAAAAAAATTAACTCTATTTTAGGTAAAATTTTGGGGTCTTGGTATTTGTTGATCAACTACACCAAAACAACACATGCAAATACGATAGTATTAAAAAAAAAATCTGAGAAACAGGGTTATTTGCGAAGGTTTAAATTTTTCAGTCATAATGAATCAGAATCATGCTTTATTACTCTTTAATTGAAAACACGAAAAAGTTTCAAACCTTGCAAGCAAAATGAGCCAGACTTGATCATTCATAGACCCGTATATGAGCTTAAACGTAAACACCTTCTCTAATTATCCTCTTCATCTTTTTGCTATCCACCGGCATACGAATTACAAAAACAAAGATGTAAACGTTTCAACGTGCCACACCAAACTTACAAATTTCCCCTCTAATAAGCAAACAGAAACCAGATCTACGGTAAAAAAAATCAGAACAAAAATCAAAAATAAAAGGAAAGCGGAAAAATAAGAAAGGAGATTTTGATATTCATCTACACGTCTTGGGGTTGTGTTAATCTCAAAGAAAAGGCCAACTTAACGATTCTTTCTGAAGAAGATCCATAAAATGGATAAAAACTGGATCGGCGATTCTTTTCTTCACCATGTCTCATTCCTTTGTACTGGTATTTTAAAAACACTCAATAAATTAGGTATAAAATTTATAAACCATATTTCAAAAACTAAAACAGCACAAAAGATTACTTCTAACCAGGATTGCGAATATATAGACGTATCTTCTCAACATATATCAGGTACCATATATTCAGGATCAAACCATAGCATTAAGCATCTGATTCTAGCTGAACAATGAGAAGGAACAAAGAGGATAGCAAAAGAAAGCTTTTACCAAATAGATTTTCAAGGGATTGTCAAGGCATTTCCTCGCTAGCTTCTTGACCCACGTAGGCATAGTTTCTGAGAAAAGCATGCTTCATCGCTTCTGTGGGAGATTTTCAAGAATTGCTTCCAGGGCCTCATCAAACCCAACAGGGCATCTGATCAGCTTCGTCAAGTACCAAATACTCAACTTCACCCAATTCGAGGCTCATTCCTTCGAACAAATCAATGATCCTTCCAGAATTTTCAAACAACAACAATAACACCACGACACAAACAGTGCGCAGATAAGGCGCATACTCCTTAATCTCGTTCTCCACTTGCTTAGCCAGTTCCCGGGCAAGGAGAAGGAATTTAGGAAGACGACCAGACCNCCAGTGCCAGCATTACAAGTGCATTGTGATAGTCAATCAACAAAGCACGGGCATTGAGTAATATGTATAATGTTAAGTCTCGTCATATCAGACGGCGACATAAAACCATTAGACACTTGATCTCAACAGGTGTAATCTCGATCGATTACATTAACTCAGCTGACAACCTTGCGGATCCGTTCACTAAAGGTTTAAATAGAGATCAAGTTTTGAAATCATCAAAGGGAATGGGTTTATTGCTTATGACTAAAGAGGATGTTTGATGGAAACCCCACCTATGTGACTGGAGATCCCAAGATCTAGGTTCAAAGGGACAACTAAGTTAAACATAGTCTGATGAAAGCATTGAAAGACATAACGTCTGTGCCCATCTCCCAAAACGATGTACAATGCTTCCTGTAAGTATTAAAGGATAAGTTTTATACTTTTTAATGATTTTGAGTAGCTTTCATAATATAGAGTATAACAGGATACTTGTGTATATGTCAGGAGCTCAAAGAAATCACCTAATGAGTGTGAAATGCGGCCGTTTCTAGGAGGATGAAGATAAGGCTATATCTCCAAGTTCACTCATGAAGACCAGACAAGTTCAAGACCAAAATGAACACAATAAAGAACTGAGTTCTACGAGAAGATGAGACTGAGTTGTACCTGTTGTCTAAGTTTACATAAAAATCCGGGTGGATCAAGACATCATGTTCACCTCCTGGCCAAGTAAACTCGACAGATATCAATAGTGAATAGTTCAAGGCTGAAATATTCTACTATATCATACACAGTTAATTTTTCGCCTATACTCTCGAAAAGTCCTAGGGTCAGTCCAAGTGTGTCTGCATAGTCTTTCGAGTTAGTAGAGTCTGCATTTGTTTAGATGTCATTCTATTCATGTGGGGGATTGTTGGAACAAAAAATTAATAAAGACAATTGAGCTTTATTATTTTGTGTTTTGTGTGAATTAGAGATGGGTTGAGACCCAAACAAATGAAATGTTTCCATTAGCTATAACTCTTTGTGGAAGAGGCTAAAATAAATGGAAAGTTTCCATTAGCTATAATTCCTTGTGGAAGAGACTTAAACAAATGGAAAGTTTCCATTAACTATTACTTTTTGTGAAAGTTAAAGTATCCCACATTGTAAACTTGGAATGTTTTCAAGTCCCCTCTCATACTATATATATGATGGGTTAGCCTCTCTTTTAAAATCATCCAGAAAAGCAATAAGCTTTAAAACACAAATTCCAGCAAATCCCTCTCGTCTNCAGAGCTGCTCCAATTGGTCCTGCAAGTTTTTTTATTCAAGAAAAAGGTTTGGTTTTTAAGTATGCATTACACAAAGAAAGGGATTGTTCATTTATCACATTTCAAAATAACATTACCCAGATGAGTCAATACATGCTTTGGCCGATAAGGATTTAATTGCCTTCTTGCTTGGATCTTGCTTATCTCGTAGACTTTCTTTTCCTTCCACTGAGAGATGACTGACCACAACGTCATAACTTCGAGTTGCTGAGTTTCTTTCTTCTCCATGCTATCGATCAACCGCACTCGGCCTACAATCGGAAGTCCTTGTCCTCTTGAGGCACAAGTAACAAAACCCAACTTAAGATTTGATATACATAAAAACAAACAAATTTTGTTACAAGCTAAAACCTTATATTGACTCCACCGTGTCTCTCCATCTTCTTCTTTCAATATTGCTGCAACAACTGAGAGAGGAAAAATAACGCTCATCATAAGCGTGTAAAGCAAGAAATCAAAATATATTAAATCCCAAGTCTAGGATACGTGTGTTCTCGTGAGACGTCTCATGACAGTAAAAAAAAATTAACTCTATTTTAGGTAAAATTTTGGGGTCTTGGTATTTGTTGATCAACTACACCAAAACAACACATGCAAATACGATAGTATTAAAAAAAAAATCTGAGAAACAGGGTTATTTGCGAAGGTTTAAATTTTTCAGTCATAATGAATCAGAATCATGCTTTATTACTCTTTAATTGAAAACACGAAAAAGTTTCAAACCTTGCAAGCAAAATGAGCCAGACTTGATCATTCATAGACCCGTATATGAGCTTAAACGTAAACACCTTCTCTAATTATCCTCTTCATCTTTTTGCTATCCACCGGCATACGAATTACAAAAACAAAGATGTAAACGTTTCAACGTGCCACACCAAACTTACAAATTTCCCCTCTAATAAGCAAACAGAAACCAGATCTACGGTAAAAAAAATCAGAACAAAAATCAAAAATAAAAGGAAAGCGGAAAAATAAGAAAGGAGATTTTGATATTCATCTACACGTCTTGGGGTTGTGTTAATCTCAAAGAAAAGGCCAACTTAACGATTCTTTCTGAAGAAGATCCATAAAATGGATAAAAACTGGATCGGCGATTCTTTTCTTCACCATGTCTCATTCCTTTGTACTGGTATTTTAAAAACACTCAATAAATTAGGTATAAAATTTATAAACCATATTTCAAAAACTAAAACAGCACAAAAGATTACTTCTAACCAGGATTGCGAATATATAGACGTATCTTCTCAACATATATCAGGTACCATATATTCAGGATCAAACCATAGCATTAAGCATCTGATTCTAGCTGAACAATGAGAAGGAACAAAGAGGATAGCAAAAGAAAGCTTTTACCAAATAGATTTTCAAGGGATTGTCAAGGCATTTCCTCGCTAGCTTCTTGACCCACGTAGGCATAGTTTCTGAGAAAAGCATGCTTCATCGCTTCTGTGGGAGATTTTCAAGAATTGCTTCCAGGGCCTCATCAAACCCAACAGGGCATCTGATCAGCTTCGTCAAGTACCAAATACTCAACTTCACCCAATTCGAGGCTCATTCCTTCGAACAAATCAATGATCCTTCCAGAATTTTCAAACAAAAACAATAACACCACGACACAAACAGTGCGCAGATAAGGCGCATACTCCTTAATCTCGTTCTCCACTTGCTTAGCCAGTTCTCGGGCAAGGAGAAGGAATTTAGGAAGATGACCAGACCTCCCGCTCAATAAGAGAAAACTAAACAATTAGAAAATCCAATGGAAAGGACAATGTAAACAAAGGGAACGTAAAGTAAAAAAAAAAAAAAAAAAAAAAAAAAAAAAAAAAATAATTAAAAAAACAAACAAAAAAAAAATAATAAAACAAAAAAAAAAAAACAAAAAAAAAAAAAAAAAAAAAACATAATAAAAAAATAAAACCATTTTAAAAAAAAATAAAAAAAAATAAAATAAAAAAAAAAAAAAAAAAAAAAAAAAAAAAAAAAAAACAAAAATAAAAAAAAAAAAAAAAAAAAAAAAAAAAAAAAATAATAAACAATAAGCCGTAAAACAACATAACAACATAATAAATCAAAGCTCCCAATATAATACAAACCACGAGTAGACGTGATATCAAAACAATATTTAGAAGACGAACCATCACGACGGCGAGCAGACATATTATGTAACTCAAGTAAACAAATTTAACCTAAACACGTCTCGAGTATTTATAGAATATACAATCTAGGGTTCATACGTATTTTTTTTAATATGGGCCAACTAATAAAACGTAAAGATGCATCGAACACAAACACAAAATAAAGCCGAAGCAAACACAAGAATCTATAAAAACAAATGTATCATTTACTCACTGTAAAGAAAAGTCAGTGGTGCATCGGAGATGCAGGTGTCCCATGCCTGCTTCTTATCGAATTCGAATTAGGGGTCACCGTGACTATAGCACGCTGTGATGTATTTGTGACCTGGAAAAAAAAAGAGTGTGAATGCTACATTAAAAGAAATAGAATTCACGTTGGTTTTTCCATCAATAGGAAGCAAATCACCTTGGTTTGTGCTTAGTAGTCTAAGAATCTCAGCTGAAGAATCCTTGGTTTTTCATAGCTCCAATGTCTTGAAAACGAAATATGCTTAGATTGATAAATATGACGACTGTTCAAAGTCAAACTATTGTGGCCATTGTCTAAACACTATAAATGCAATTTCATTCATACAACTTTACTCTAAATATTTTTCTATATAACCAATTTTGATCGTATTTTTTTGTGCAGAGCACACACCTACTCAAGGGCAAAAGACAAGGATGACAGATGGTAAAACGAATGGTTTTATACCTGCTATACCAGGACACACTCTGGTGGTCATAAACCTGTAAAACATGAGAAACATATCAAGAATGTCCAAAAAGAATTTACAAATGGTTGATGAAAATAAGGTCCAAATCAAACAATGTTCGTGTATACACATAATAACTATGGGTTTTAGGGTTTAGCCTTTTTCTAATTTTCTGAGAATTAGGTTTCTGTAACTTGTTGGAACAAAAAATTAATAAAGACAATTGAGCTTTATTATTTTGTGTTTTGTGTGAATAAGAGATGGGTTGAGACTCAAACAAATGGAATGTTTCCATTAGCTATAACTCTTTGTGCAAGAGGCTAAAATAAATGGAAAGTTTCCATTATGTATAATTCCTTGTGGAAGAGGCTTAAACAAATGGAAAGTTTCCATTAACTATTAACTATAACTTTTTGTGAAAGTTAAAGTATCCCACATTGGAAACTTGCAATGTTTTTAAGTCCCCTCTCATACTATATATATGATGGGTTAGCCTCTCTTTTAAAATCATCCAGAAAAGCAATAAGCTTTAAAACACAAATTCCAGCAAATCCCTCTCGTCTCTACTGTCTTAGGGTGAGTCTCGAGAGTATAGCGTAGATCTTTAGTTCGCAGATTCTATAGTCGAGTGCTGCGACTTTAATCTCAAAACGGTTGTATACTGGGATTATGAATCTCTAAAAAACAGCCACACTACGGGAGATTTAAAGAATTAAGGAAAGAGATCATATCTCGACTCCGTGTATCGTCTTTCTTTAAAGGTTTTATTTAAACGTTTTATAAATTCTTATCGGTTTCAATCATTTTAGTTTCGTGATTTTCAATCTGGATTTTCGCGGTCCTACATAACTGTGCTTGTCTGCTTGAATCTCTTTTCGATGCATCTGCTTCACCAAACTCTTCCTTCGAGGTAATACAATTGTTTAATCTGAAATTTCTCAATTTCCTTCGCCATGATTCTTATATTGCTGCGCCTTGGAACGAAACTTTGAGTTTCTCTTGATCTAAAATTGAGAAAAGGTATTCACTAGTAATTAATAGATTTTAAAAATTGGATCTCAAGTTGGAATCATCCAAAGATTTCGAATCTTGTTAATGTGAAACAAGCCATTGATGATTATGTGTCCATCATGAATATGGTTTTTGTTATCCCTTTTTTGACTCTGAAACAAGATAAGAGAGAATGTGGTAAGAAACTGAGATCATTAAAACCCAAAAAAAAAAAAACCGAGATCATGTTGCTACTTTTTTTAGAATATTTCTTTCTTACTTAATCGCTAATTCGGTCTTGTTCTAGGTTTTGCAGGAATTGTCACACAGCCTCCGGCGAGGAGAGATAGTGGCAAGAAAGTTCTGCCTTCTCCGGTAGCCCAATACGCGCTCTCGACAAAAGGCTTACCTATTGATCTCATTCTCTCCCCTGAGAATGAAGGAGATGTAAGGTTTTGCCCTTTTCATGGGACAGTAAACATACACCCTAGTTTGTTGCCCTTGTACCGTGGTGCTGCTCCAGTTCAAAGAGCATTACAGTGCAATTTTTCTTTTAAACTTAACTTATTCAAACTACAACTCTTAACTCAAGATTGCACAGTAACACTTGGTGGCTGTGCATTAGGATGGTGTTCAAGAAACAGGAGTATCATTAGCATTTACAGACAGTAAGGAAGTTAGATGCAGGGCCAGTGATTGCCTCCAAGAGTTTTCAAGTGGATTATCAAATAAAGGTTTATATGTAACGACTGGGTTTTAAAATTATGGGCCAGGTGTTTATTTTAATTATTAACTTTAGGTCCATTGAGCCCATCTCTCATTTCTTTTAGGTGTGTCGACAAAGTCTTATACACATAAGTGTATGCATCTCCTTCTTCGTTTTTACCCTAGCCGCCGCATTGACCTGCATTAAGGGGAAAGAGAATCGTGAGTGTTCTTGAGAGAGAGAAAGAGAGAGAAGAGGAGAGAAGGAGAAGAACGTGTTGAATATAGAGGGAGGAAGTGAGAACGTACCCGAGAAAGTGGATTCGCCGACGTAGAGCCACGTTCACTGGAGACATAGAATCTGCCATCAAAGATCGAGTTCCATCACTGTCCCGAGGAGCTAAGCCGAGACAAACCCTGTTATTTGCGCAGCAAGTCAACCCGATCAAAGCCGAACGTCTTCTCTTCAACGTCATCGTCCTCAAGTCGTGTCTTCCGTTTTATCTCCACAGCAGCTCCATTAAGTCGTCGCTCCGTCCGTCTTCTCCGTCTACTGCCTCGTAAGTCGTAACCGCTAAGATTTAAATTAAACCAACTACGTTAATTGCTTGATGTATGTTAAATAATATATACTAGGTGATCGGCCCTCATCTTGTGCGGGTTATAAGACATTTTATATGTTCAATATATAATTAATATTATTGTAAATATTATATGTTCAATATATAATTAATATTATAGAATATTATTGTAAGACATTTTATATGTTCAACCATTTTATAGATTTCAATAGAAAATGAAGATAAAAAAGCAATTAACCAAGATTTTAAAATACTTCCTTACATAAAAAGTGTAAATATGATAATTAAATAAACAGAAAAATATTAAAACATATAATAATTTATTTAATTTTTATTGTTGGCATGCACGCATATGCATGTATAAATTTCTGTTTATGGACATAAATAGTTGTAATATTTAAGTATTGATTATTTTTTTTTATATTATGTAAACATTATATTTTTATACATATACAGTTTTAGTGTTTAACAAAAATCACACAAACGTTTCATTTTGTTTTGTATCTTTTGAAACTGATTTATTTATAAAAAAAAAATTTCTACCGTTTACAGTGACATATAATTGCAAATGTAAAAGTTGTATTAAATAATAATTAAAATCTTATAATATGTCTTTGAATATTATCTATACTATGCTTTCTTTTCTTCTTACACAATATAATCTTGCTAATATATATATATATATATATATATATTCTAAGTACTGTATATATTTTTCTTTGACCTATTGCTAATTAAACCAAAATGGATTTTACAATCTTTAATTATCTTAAGAGCGGGTAGATCGTTGGCCCGCACATTCGTGCGTACCAACCACCTCACCGCTCTTAGGACAAATAGAGATTTTTAAAAATATATAAATTATTTAATAACTAAAATTAATTAAAATTGGACTGTAATCGAGGTTAACAACATGCATGCACGACAACTTCGCATGCGACTTTGACTTTTGCATAATTAATATTTATATTCACACACATTTTTGTGAAAAGTCGAAGTATGCCTTTTATGTGTTAAAAAAATAACAAAGTATATGTTTTGTAATATATCTTTTTATAATGTATAGTTTAATTTTAAAAAGAAATAATTATGTATATTTATGCATGTAAGTATGAGTTAAAAATAAGTGAAGTATAATATTTAGGTGTTGGTTAGTTTTTTCGGTATTTTCTGCAAATGTTATGTTTTTACACGATGCACTTTTTGGCATTTTAAAACAATTACGAAAACCGTTTTTATCTTTTTTTATTTAAATTAAAATTTCTTATTTTTCATCATTTTTATTATATATGGTTTCAAATTAAAATTTATATTAAATTTTAACAAAAATCACAAAGAATATTTAAAAAAATTAAAATATAATATTTGATTTTATCATGAAAATAAATATAGTATATTGGATAATCAATTACTAATTTTCCTTTTCATTAAAAAATATAAAAAATATTTATTATAAAATTTGTGGAATCATATTTTACAATTCTCCGGTAGCTCTCCCCTAATCTCTTCTTCCAATATTAAGGAATTGGTTCGATGAAGAAAATAAATTTTCTTATGGTTGGCATGCACACATGTGTTCATTATAAGATTTGAGCCGCACATGCGTTTATTATAAAATTTGTTTCTTAAGATTTTTAAATGACTCCGTAAACCAAAGCACAAGAGTATTACAGAAAAACAAAACTGTAGAAATTTTTTTTTTTCTACTTTTTATTCATAATTTTTTTATCTTATTATAATTTATTTTTTCATCCGGTTACATTTTATTTTATTTATGATCTCAAATTCTCGATCTACAATGAGATTGTATATGAGTATGATATAAACTTTTTATTTATATAAAAAGAGAGATAAAAATGGTATAGCGTATTTACTATGCTATTGGATAATATATTATCATTTTTATATAAAAATATAATATATATTGGTTGTAAAATTTTCGTAAATCATATTTTATGCAATTTATTATGAATATATGTAAAATAAAATTGAAATCATAGTAATTATTATTTTCTGTTAATTTTAATTTATTAATTTTAATGTTATAATCTAGTGTATTCATGTTTTAATTTCATAATTTATTTAATTTTAACTCAACCAATTAAAACATTTCGTTTATTTTAGGAAATTTGACATATCACATTTACATGTCATCATTAAAATACACTAACTTTCATTGTGAAGCTGACAACTCAGCATTTTTCATTAAAAGTGATTCTCAATTAATAAGTAGTAGGATATATATATATATGCGTGTTATATAATAATAAACTATATTATAAGATATGTTAATATATATAAGTATATTTGTTTTTGGTGATATTTATTTGATATAATAATGTGGTAATATTATGTGATGTACATTTAAATGAATATTTCATNTAATAGACTATATTATAAGATATGTTAATATATATAAGTATATTTGTTTTTGGTGATATTTATTTGATATAATAATGTGGTAATATTATGTGATGTACATTTAAATGAATATTTCATAGATTTGATATTAAAAAAATATTTGGAAAACAAAACAAAATTAAACAAAAGGATTAATTTGTTTTATAAATAAAACAAAAAAAATGTAATCATCGATTTGAACTAAAAATCAAACTAAAAACTTGTGCAGCGCACGAGTCCATATCTAATTTAAATATATAAGTATATAGTACATATTTTATATATATTGGCTATTGATTATTATTATGAAAGTATTAATATCATACTTATATAAATAAATTAGATTATTATATCCGGATCGGAAATATTAAAGTAATTATTTTGTGTTTAAGAAATTGTAGTTAACTGTTAAATGATATTGAGATCTATGTTAAAAAGTTTAATGTCAAAGAACATATATATAGATATGGTTAAGGATATTAAGAGCGAATACGAGTGGTTGATATGTGATGATGCTTGAGACGATAGGACCAGATTGCCGTAAGGCACGTGGCGAATGCATCCGCTGTAACGATCACAAATGGGACGGGTTCTGCCCTCACTGGTGAATCGTATTGCGTGTTGGGTTATGATAATTGGCTTTGCGTGGGCGGTACGTGGGTGGATGGGATACGTTCTCGGAGCCAGAGTGGATGTAGGGACACAACAGTCGGTGCTGCATGGGTGGATGAGATGATTCCCACAGCTAGAATGGATGAAGAGATACCATCGAGTAAATGAAGACATTTTGTGTTGTGCGCGTCTGTAGGACGAGTTGTGCACTATGCATATTTATGTATAGGTATGGTGGTACTGTTTTAGCCCTCGTCTAGACGTTTTTAATATAATATTTTGTATGGTGGACCAGTTCAGGTTCATTTCTCCTGAATAATCCAAATTAATCACTCTCTCGTCTCTTCTCTTTCTTGCAAGTTAGTAGACAGAAGTGTCGGTTCAAGTTGTTGCCTCAGCCGGAGGTAGTGAAGGCGATTCCGGCTCCCGTGAGACCTAGGCGGGAGCCAGGGAAGCCTTGAAGGCCTTCCCTGAGTGTACCATGCCATGACTTGAGTTTGGTTGATGTGTCGATATTTCTTAGTTGGGATCCCAAGCGAGTGGCTGAGGGAGCTAGGACGACGAGTGAGTATCCCGAGGAATTCGTGTGTGTGGCCGAGTTATGGAGGGATATATGCAATGAGATGGAATTAACGCTGCTATTTCACGAGAGCTTTGAACCGATAATCACGAGGCGTTAACGGAGTATGAAACTCCGGAGTGTTATCGCGAGTTGAGGGTAATACGAAGATATGCAGAAGAAGCAGAGGATAAGCTTATGAAATGATGATGGGCTCTCCGTTGTCTCGCTATGTGAAATGATGATGGGTTTGTCCTCTGTTTCAACCAAGAACCCAATTCATTTTGTTCGATTAGTCTGTAATCATACACATAAAAGAAGTAAAACCGGTTTCTAGGTTCGTGCATTCGTAGGATGGCCCAGAACAAGAGCTAAAATATTAGTACTCGACGACAAAAGTGGTCAGCAAAATGAGCTAGAGCTTAAGATAATCACAACTCTAATACGCCAGAAATCCTAAATGGTGAACAAGATTATGTAATTTTTGAGAAATGTTATTTGGTGTTGATTTCCCTGTGGAGGAGGTACAACTTTGGAGGTAAAAGCTATAGACTTTACAGAATAAGTTTTCGATATAATGGTTGCTATTTATCAGACATTTAATCTAGTATTTGTTTTTTTGCTTTAGAGGTAAAAGCTATAGACTTTAGAGACTCAGTTTTTGATTTAACAATTGATGTATATCAGACGTTATGGAAGTACATCTCCCAGGTAAGAAAGCGATTAAAGCGGCTGTATTTTGGAATGGCTTGAGAGGTTAAAAGCTGAAGAAGCTATGAATACATAGAGACTAGACTTTGTTGTAAGGTCGAAGCAAATATAAGCTTTGGTCAAGAAATTAGTGAGTTGGGAACAAATTGTTTCCAAAAGATGACTACATGTTGGTTCCGTCTTATATGTAGAGTGGTGATCACATGGAGATGCATATTTGCATTGGTAGTGAATATAAGTATGTTCATATATGAGATAGACATGAAGAGTTCGTCCTCTCATGTTGTTGCTCAGTTTCTAGAAGTTAGTTCATTGGATCACCATAAACCTTCTCTAATGATAAACTTTATGTTGGTGAAAGATCCAACATTTAGTATTCAGATTATGGCATGTGTTTTTGTTTAAAGTCTCATGTAGTGTTTTTAACATATATAGTTATAAATTTGATATTATCAGATTATGTAGAAACTCTTTGAACACTAATTTATATGTGGGAGTCATATCCTGCACTTGGTTGCCATCAATCAAACGCTTTATGTTGATGATTATATCTTTGGTTCTATACTTCGGGATGCAACTGCTCCAACCAAATCCAATCCCTTTAGCTCCATTGTCAAGGACAGTTGGGATGACATGAACGTACCTAAAATGCATTAACATATTAAGTTAAATGAATAGTTTTTTAAAAATAACTTGCATGATAGGATATTAAAATAATAAATATATAGCCTTTAAAAACAAGTTGTGTGAGATGGGAAAAAAGAATTACCAATCAGACTCTATCATTCTCTAATCGTGAGGAAGATTGACATCATCATCCTTGTGAAACAAGACCCTTGTAGCTTGAGAGATCTTTGTAAAAAGATTTTGTGCCACATCTTGTACACCCTATATGAACACTATGATGAGTAAGCTTCGATAAAAACGAGAACAATATCCATATCGGTTATATACGTACCAACATTTAGGTACCAAAATGTCCAATTGGTAAAAAAAGGTTCACATTGTTGCTGCCACGTAATCCTGAGCCATCCTGATGATGGTACTAGCAAGGTTATGTTCCCCGTGGTGGCAATCCGTTCTCTCTGATACATGAGCAGTTAATACATAGAATTTGCATTCGGTGTTCCACTCTCTATCCAATGTGCGGTAAAGTGTCTTTCTCTAAACAGTTTTGAGTCCATCACACAAGGAGGGTATGGAACTTCGGTTATCTTCCATGGAGAATAATTTAAGTTCTTTGTGGACAAAGTTAGAGATACCAATTTTCTTCAATCCAAACCGCTTCAGGAGTTTGCCAGAATGAATGGAAAGAGGTTTACATCAGTATATAAAGAGAATAATCTTTAACCATCCTGAATTGGTTTGGATTGATTATGATTCCTTTGATATGGAAGTCATAGCCATCCTGAAACGGTTTGGATTGAAGAAAATTGGTATCTATGACTTTGTCCACAAAGAACTTAAACTATTTTCCATGGAAGATAACCGAATGTCAAACCCCTCCTTGTGTGATGGACTCAAAATTGTTTAGAGAAAGGCATTTTACTGCGCATTGGATAGAGAGTGGAATATCGAATGCAAATTCTATATATTAACTGCACATGTATCAGAGAGGACAGATTGCCATCACGGGGAACATAATCTTGCTAATACCATCATCATGCTAGTACCATCATCATGATGGTTCAGGATTACGTTGACAGCAACAATGTGAACCTTTTTATATAAAGTGGACAAGTTGTATCACGATTTCTTTTCACTAAGATCTCTTAAGCTACAAGGGATTGATAATTCTTTTTTTCCATCTCACGCAATTTTTTTTAAGCTATACAGTTATTTTAATATGATATCATGCAAGTTGTTTTTGAAAGACTATTCAGTTAATTTAATATGATAATGCATTTTAGGTACATTCCTGTCATCCCAACTGTTCTTGTAGATGGAGCTCTAGGAATTTGGAACTGAGTGGAGCAGTTTCATACTAAAGTATAGCACCAAAGATATAGTCAGCAACATAAATCGTCTGATTGATGGCACCATTGTGTAGGATATAATAAGTATTACTCATTTTTTTCACTTAGCCAATCCACCTTTTGCTTTGTATTGAAGGAGATAACAGCTTTGAGTGATAGTAAGTGTGTCGTAAAGATCCTCTTACTATTATATGTGAAGTAAAATTAGTGAAAAAAATGATGTGTCACCTTCACAGTCAAAGTTAGTGTATTTTAAAGATGACATGGAAATGAGACATGTCAATTTTCCTAAAAAAGAAGTATTTTGATTGGTTGGGTTAGGATCATTCAACAAATATCATTGTTTATCCAATCATAACACTAAGATAAAGTAATAAGATTAAAAGTTAAAAACAAGAAAAACTCAAAAATACTATGATTTGCAAATTTTAAAATTTGTTGGTGAAAAATTTAAGGATTAAAATTATTGGTGAGAAATTTGTGGTATGCGATTTTTGACGGATAGTTTTTGAAATCACTTTATTGAAATAATTTTTTTTGGCGGAAAATTTATGGATTCACAAGGTTTGCAGAAAATTTAAGAAATCATATTTTTGAAAAAAAAATTTTGAAAAGATTTTGAAATCATTTTTTCAACTTATTCTTTTAGCGAAAAATTTACGGTTCACTTGTTTGGCGGGAATTCACAAAATCAAGTTTTTGACGGAAAGATTTAGAATCACATTTTCAACGTTAAATTTCCGGCAAAAATTATTACGGGCTCATTTTTTTGTAGGAAATTAACTGAATCGAAATTTTGACAAAACTGTTTTGTAATCATATTTTCGATGTAAATTTTTTGGTACAGATTCAAGTTTTTAGAAAAAAATTTGCGGAATCGGATTTTTCACGGAAATTTTATGGAATCAGATTTTTGACAGAATTTTTTTGAAATATTTTTGATGTAATCATATTATTGAACTAATATATTTAATTTAATTCGTTAGATAGTTTAAGTAGCTTTGTTTTGATTTTTTTTAATTCATTGGGTTAATGGTTAACTCATTCGGACTCATTAATCCATTATAATTCAACTTATTTTAAACATGTCCATTTGACTTATCTATTCTATTAAAAGATAGTCACTTTTTTGGACACTTAAAAAAAACCTTCAGTACCGTGTTATATTACGAATTGTGTCATTAGTCATTAAACAGAAAAATCAAATTCATTAAGGGTAGTTTAGGGATAAATAAATGATTATAGCTTGCGAAAACCTGTTGCCAAACAGATTTGTACATTAATCTGCATTAATGGACCTTCCAACTGAGTCGACTCATCTAGTTAAAAAAATGCATACCTGTTTCCAAACAAACATGTAGGAAGCTTCTCAAATTGACCACCCTTATGAAATAAATACGTACCTCATGTCTAATATATGTACCTGCTTAAACGTCATATATAACACTTCTTAAATGGATCACACTTAGGAAGCTCAGGATTAACACAAATGTATTCAACAATAATTTATGAGAAGAATGAGAAGTGAAGAATACAACCTGCACAAGACAAATCTACAAACATCACATAAAAAATAGACATATGGTACTCATGACATGCTGGTTTGTCAACCCATTCACATCAGTTAACTCACAAAATTTCTATGAGAATGTGATATTCGACCGTTAATATCTTTGTATACAGAATAATACACGAGCTAAACTATTATGTGCAGAATTAATTAGAGTCGTAATCATATTATTTTCTCTTCAAATCATATTGAATTGTTTCATGAGGTAATAAAATCTATTATATTAGAATAATAGACATCACCATATGGTACAAAGAAAATATCATTTCGTATTTCATGCAGATTTGTCAACCTATTCACATCAGTTAACTCACAAAATTTCTTTTAGAATGTGATATTCGACCGTGAATATCATAGTATACAGAGTCATACACGACCTAGACTATTGCATGCATAATTAATTAGAACAGTAATCATATTATTTTCTGTTAAGATCATATCGAATAGTACTCGATAATATCATTGCTCATAATTCGTACCAGATATAGTTGTGAAGTATAGCAAAGCAAGGGTAATTTGAATAATACCCGATAATATCATTTCCGATTAAATAACGCCTACAATATAGGAATTTGAATATTTAAAATCTTAATAAGGAAACCTTTTTATATACCAAAACGAAACCAAATCTAAACAGTCTATATGATATTAGATCGTCACCATAACTATCATTTAAGTTTGGTAAGAAATTATAATTGTATTAAATATTCTTTAATTTAAATCGAGACGGTTTGTGCCTATAATATAGGAATTTAAATTCATCTAGAAATGATACAGATTGATCTAATCCGCACATGAGTATTACAATCATGTTTCCAAATCTAAACCTTCAATTAACTCATTGATTTAGATTAGAAGGCATATTCTAGTGTATATTATGAATTTTGAGAAATTCAGTTTTCTATTATTATGGTGCATATCGATTCATAATATTACTCGTCGATTTTGAAATATTAGATCGATAAAATCTTAATTTACTTAACCTCCACGATTGTTGATCGTAACATACGGCTAAACCTAATTTCTTACTACTGTTTGAGTACTGCAACCAATGACTCTTCATACCATCATATTCTCATTAGTTTCTCACCTAAAATTGTATATTCTATTAGGAGAATGTCATCTAAATTATTGTCGTACCTGACTGATTTGAAACCTTTCAAATCAAGCTGGCGAGTCGAGGTCAAAGTTGTGCATTCTTGGAAACAATACATCCCCCAAGCGGGAGAGTCATTCGAGCTGGTATTTGCAGATGAAAAAGTAAGTTCAATACTTTATATACGTATTTAAATAGCAAAACTTTTCATAAATATATCTACTAGGGTCTAAATTATTCTTTTGACGTTAGAGTGACAAAATTCATGCGACATGCAAAAAATCATTCATTGCGCAGCTTGAATAGCACCTTCCTGTTGGATCATGAAAATTTATTGAGAATTTCTCATTAGCTCCAACATCTGGACAATACCGGACTACAAGTCATGTTTACAAAATGAGTTTCACGTCATCCACATCTGTCACACGTTCTTTGAAAAAATCAGATGATTTGTTTTTATCATTGACCAGTTTTGATCAGATTCTACAGCCTACTCTCAATCGTCACTTTTTAATGGTAACTTATATGCGTATCTCATACTATTTAGATTTCTCATTTTAAATTTACAAACTCGAATTTTTATTTAGCAGTAATGAGATCTAATAAAATTTGTAGATGTTATTGGTCAAGTCGTCGATATGGGTGAAATTCAGATTGTTCAGGTTGCTGGCAAAGACAAGAAAAAAGTTGAGTTCCAACTTCAGGTTTCTCAGTAAGTTATAAAATTTATTTTTGACCTATAATAAGTTACTTGAATATTGTCGTAGATCCTGTTTAATTTTTTTTTGATTCATGGTATAGGGATGAGAGGTTGCCCTGTTGTTTATGGAATAGATTTGCTGAACAAGTACGGACTGCGTGTGATGGTGGTGATGGTGAGATGGTTATTTGCTTACTAAGGTTTGCAAAAGTCAACTTCTACAAAGGTACGGGGATCTTAATTCTTCATGTTTATATAATTTAAATTCGAATTATGTCTATAAGAAGAGTAGTTACAAATCTATTTCATTCAGATGACGAATGCATTTGAATCCTCCAAATTTCTGATTAATGTGAAGCTTCCTGAAGTTGATGAGTTTAAGAAAAAGTTAATAACACTTATCTTAACTTAATAATAGTTTTTTTAAGTTAATAATTATTAACTAATTTGATATAAAATGATTATCAGCTTACTGGAAGACGGACGTGCTCTGACTATCATTGATCCTACATAAGTGATCTTCATACCTAGGAACAACGATATTGATTGGCATTTACTTCCCAGCAGAACCTTGCAGGAAGTGAGAAACGCCCTTGACGTAAGTTTTCTGTTCAAATCTATATAAATCTTAAATTAATGTGATACCTATATTATAGGCAAAACTTAATATCGTTTTATTAATATGTAGATTGAAAAATGCAAAGTCATGTGTAACATATATGCTAATGATACTGACTATTCTTGGTATTATTTTGGGTGTGGCAAATGCGAGAAAAAACTTAAACAAGCGAAAAATGCATTAGCCAATTCCAAAAAGACATACGCTAAACCAACTTTCTACTGTTCTGCCTGTGAGAAAACAATAGAACACATCGAGCCAAGGTACAATAAATTTGGATTACCATAACTCATTTTATTTAATGTTGTTGAAGGCATTAGTATAAAAAACCTCATGGTGCAATCAAACGTATGGTTATAATTCTTCTTTCTCCATTTAGCAAACAAGGTATTGAATAGAATGTGTTAACATCTTATATTATTGTTGTATGTACATATGAGAACCTAACCATTTGTTGTGTTCACTTACATGTTCGAAGGTTTAAGCTGCATCTTTTGGTGTCAGATCACAATGAAACTTTGAAAGTAATGTTGCTTGATACTGTTGCACAAGCAATTGTAGGATTATCTGTGTCTCAGCTCCTTAATGGTTCATTTGATGAGGTAGTATGCCACTTCTTATGTTCCTTGCTATTTTGTTAATAAAATTTGCCGATTATATTATTGATTGAGAAACGATTTTAATTTTAAATTATCAGATTGAAGATCCTACTGATTTGCCAGAAGCTATTCCTGCTTTGGTTGGACAGACTTACCAGTTTGAGGTTTGTATTGAGAAAGAAAATGTGTTCTATGGAGCAGAGATATACAAGTGTTCAAGGGTTAACCTAGGAGACAACCTAATAAAGAAAGAAACAGTAGCCGATCCAGGTACCCAAATCACTAATGTTTCATCGTTTGTACCCGGTGAAGAGGTAAGAAAAATTTAAATCTTATTTGTATAATATAAGTTGTTCAACCTATTTAATTTTAAAATTAAACATCTACAAATTTTTGGTAGCAGCTTTCACTTATTGATTCAACATTTCAAGACTCTTTGGATGTAATGAATACACCCTCTACAAAGCGCTCCTCGGATTCTGTTGAGGAGTTGGAGGACTTAACATCTACTTCGAAGAAGGTCTGCACAAAGTCAATCAAAATGGAAGAACTCACGGATATTGAGAAAGTCAAGTTTCCAGATAAAAAAGAGAAGAATGAATGAAGATCTTGGATTCATGTTTAAGTTTGATTTTATTTTATTTTATTTTATGGTTTACCAGTTTAATACTGGTGTGTTGCTTTATTATTTTTGGTTTATTATACTTTATCGGTCAATAGAGAACTACAAGTTTGTTAAAATTGCTTAGATTATTTAGTTTTTATAACAAAAAGTAAATGTTAAAAGCAGGCAAAACAGAAATTGAGAATTAAAAGCATGCCAAACAAAAAGATAATATTTGCTCAATTAATACAACTCGATCACATCGACATAAAAGGTTTAGGGAACTTAAATTTGACATAAAACGTGTTCGGTTTAATTCTCAGAACATGTCAAAATCTGGAAGAGTTTTCTAATAGGTTGTCATTTAATTTGTAAAAACTGAAAAGCACTAATGAGTTACGACTTTAAACCGTCTCAATGCAAATGTCAAATCTATTTGACAGTTATCCGTGACAAATTTGATTGTGAAAAGCAATTAATGTGAGGTATTGAACACAACCCTAGACCCTTCTATAAAAAGTTGAAAACCCTTTTATTTTTTACGGCCGAAAAACTTCAGTAAATACTTTCAAAAAGGAAAATCAACCATTTCTTTTTCCAGACTTTGAAAACAAAAACATTTCAATGGCCAATGTTCCTGCTAATCATCATCCTGCCCGAGATTTTGTAAGTTTTAATAATATTAAAAATGGGATTGTTGACTCAGTTTCTCCAGTCGGTAAGTTTTTCTAAATTACGCATGGTTTATACGGTTTGTGGCAAATTTTTATTAAATTTTGGAAATCTTGTGATGTTTTGTTCTATAAAATGTAGACCTGATCAGATATTTACAATTTATTGGGGATGTGAAAGAAGTTACTGTTCCGCCTCGAGGAGGTGATTCTACAAACTCTCAGATCAACAAAGACAGTTTTGAATTAAAACACATCACGTAAGTTTAATTTATTTGTTAAAGTTTATATATCCACCATTTTCCCAAAATTGTTATTTTTACATATTTTGAACAGTTTTCTATATAGTGGTGAAGAACTTCAATGATGTGCTTACGGATCAATGACCATTGAATTCGAAAAGAAAAAAAAAGAAATCGGATATAGTGGGCCTCGGAATGTTTGTGTGTTGACTGGCTGGAATGTCTTCAATATGAATGGTAGTTTTAAAAATCTTTGTTTTGTGTTTTGAATAAAGGCAAATAAAAGAGAATATAACAAGTTAAATTGTATTTATCATGTTCTAACAGGCACCTGGCAAGTTAAGAATAATGGAGTTGTTTCTACGTTTTCATTTAATCCTGATTTGCCAAAAGTTGATCAATACAGAGACGTAATGTAAGTGTGATTACAATAGTGTATATCGATGTTATTCTTTTAAGTCATTTGTTTAAACATACAATTTTTCTATGTTTAGGCTGGTCCATGATACACTATATAGGGGTGCTTCTTCAACTGACGATGAACAAGAAGCAGATTCCTAAGTTTGGTCGTGTGCCTCATTATGGTGGCGAATTTGGACCGGCTAAAACCTAATTCCGAATGATTAATCTAAACTTTTTATTTTGTGTTTTTTTAAAGTAATTTTCTCCACTGTTGACAATAATTAATATGAATGTTTAATCGGTGTTATTTTTTTCTCCTTTCTTATATATTTCTTGGTTATGTTTGTTTTAAAGTTTTTTTTTCGTATTTCAAAAAAAAAATCACCAATAGTCACTTGTGAATCCGTCAAAAAATTAATGGATAACACTAATACCTGCATTAATAACAAAATATATCATTATAAACACAACTGATATATTACTTGATACTATATAAGATATTTTATAAATGACCTTTTAATGCAGGCCTGACGAAATAATATGCACAAACTACCAACTTAGGATAATCATATAAATTCGTAAGATCAAAAAAAAAAATTGTTTTCACTATTCAATATGGGAAGGCAAAATATTTGATAACCTCCTCGGTTGTTAAAGATATTTTACAATTCGGTTATCAAAATCTTTCACAAAATCTACTAAATCTTGCTATTATCTTTCAAAACTTCGACACCTAAAATATAGGAAAATTTAAGTTTCACATATTGATGAATAATCGATGCTTTTTTTATTGATACTTAAATTTGATAAAGCTTCACTTCATAGAAAACAAAACTCATTTTCATCTTCTTCAGAGTCATCAAAATGCACTAGGAAGACAAACACAGACTAAAATGAGAAATTCCAATGAAACAGAACACATTTCTATTTCATCCGCAACTGACCGCAACCAATATGTGCTACTTACTTCTATTTTTTATAGAATTTTTAAAGACCTTACCCAAAGAGCTGGTGTTAGCAGTGCCAACCCACTATTTCGAGGCAGAGTTGAAGCATCAAAAGCACCTACAAACAAAAGGAATACACAGTTTCGTAAGGGACTATTTATTAAATAGAATATATTTCTGTATTTATGCTTATCATGGAATCACATACAATGTTTAATCATATAATTGTTTAGGGATCAATTGTTTTATATCTTATCTAGAGCATATTATGATGTTTATTTATGCCATTAAGAGATAGGTGCTTATATATTCAGGTGCAGACAAAGAGAATTACTATGAACCTCGCGCTGCTAATAAGAAACGTCTTACTGCTGGGAAGTCATGTAATTTGACCAAGTGTAACTACTTAATCCCACATTCTTTTAACCATCCCTTAAATTTTGTTAATATGTATATTGTTTTTCTTTGTAGCAAATCAAAGCATTTTATCTGGATTAACAACTAACCAAATAAGAAGTTCTAGAGAAGTAAGGAGGACTGCGTGATATGGGTCAAATTTTCCCTAAAGCAACTCTCTCAAATTAAGAGATCAGTGTACTTAGGAATCGAATCCACAGAGAAGGGATAGTCACACAGTAGTTTTCTAATTTCGAATTAAGCTAAGTGAGAATATGAAACTAAAAGACAGAATGTTAGGAATTATTAAGCACTGTTCTTGAACTCGAAACACAACAATAAAATCAACCATCTCTCGCTGCGAAGACTTTCTATGTCTAAACCCTATAATTCCAAATCTCTTTGCAAATCCTATCAATTCAAACAAGCATTAAAGTTCGGGTTCGATTGTTCACAAAATCTCTAAACCAAATCTCTTTGCGAATAGGTATTTTGCTCATCTAACATTAGTTCAGGCAATTAATAATACTCTCGCATCTATTAATTAACCTAAGATCAGATTCTAGGTCGCGAAGCTAGAATAAGCATTAAACACAAATCCAGATGAAGAACTCTAATGATTTTATCCTAACAATATAATTTGACCTAACAATTCATCAATCACCTTTGAAAAACCCTAAACCTAACAAGCAAACTACTCAGACATGGTGAATAAAGAAAACATCATGAATAAAGAAGAATGCATAAGAGAAATCAATAGATAAATAAGGGAGTTCCAAATTTGCTCTAAAGGAGACAAATTCTTCTCTCCAAAAACTCTCTATAAATCTCTCTCTAAATAATTGTAAAATAAAGCGTAGCCTAAACAATGGCTGAAAAACTATATTTATAAGGGAGGATTTTCGTCCAGGGGCAATCTTGTAATTCTTCAAAGCTTGGGCAATTTCCTTTTTCAGATGGAATTGGGAAACTTTGGCCGTCCTTGTCTGGTGTCGATCGACACCCTGTGCGTAATTCTGCTTTTCTGACTTCATCACTTCGCAGCTTCTTGCAGAATGCTTCAAAAAGCTTCAGAATCTCCAATTATGCTCCAAACGTAGTCCAACCTATAAAGACTCTAATAGGACTCTAAAAGTACCAAAAGACTCTATAAAAACACTTATATCATGGCCTAAAAGTGGGTAAAAACCATGATATATCACTGCGAATGTGGTTCTTAAAGACATTACAAACCTCCCGACAAATTCATCAAGAATTAGAACCGCTGTTATATCTACCAGTGATGTAGACAGCATTCAAGATCCACACGAGCTGCAATCAGATGAAGAATGTTTTACTAAGTTCGTTGATAATGATTCTGAAGGTATTCTACGTTTTATTAATCACAACCCCTTAATATTTTATAGTGAAAATCTAAGATTATTTGTAGAGGAACAAAAATATGATGTTAGCAGCCAAGAAAATTTTGAATCCGAAAAAGATGAAACAAATACTTCACAAAGTAAGTTCACATAAACAAATACTCCGCAAAGCAAGTTGACAGAAACAAAAGAGCAAAGGGCACAAATTCTATCAATGGCCGAGATGTTTAAAAACTCATTTTATGACCTAAAGGCTCCAAAAGTCAAAAACATTCTCAAAAAACGCAGGGGATTCCTGATTGTAAGCAATCCATTCTTTAATATCTATATGTATATATCTAATATTTATATGTACTAACACATAAACTACTTAAAAAGTTTACATTGATGAAGGTGATCCTACATACACATGTAAACACTGTGAGGCAATTATGTGGTACAATGAACATATAAATAGGAGCAAGGCTGCACGTAATCCTACATTTACACTATGTTGTTTACAAGGTCAAGTCATATTGCCCTTAATGAAGGATCCTCCAGATTTGTTGAAGAAACTACTTACTGTAAATGATAGTCTCAGTAAGCATTTTTAAAAAAATATTAGGGGAACGAACATGGTTTTCTCATTTACTTCTCTTGGTGGAAAAGTTATCCGGTCTAATATGAAAGGCAAGGGACCACAAATGTTTCAGCTACAAGGGGAGAACTATCACCTGATTGGAGGTTTAACACCAGATGAGGGGAATGATCCCAAGTTCTCTCAGCTTTATATTGTTGACACGGATAATGAGGTAGAAAACAGAGTAAAAGCTTTGAAGTATACTTTCCTATTTTTTATTATTCTAATTCTAACACAAATTAGTTTTTTTTTTTGTCACAAAGGAAATTTTTCATTAAACTTAAAGGTTTACTACATCCAAGCTTCTTAAGGCTTGTTTGGCTATAAGATCAGCCTCAGAATTATCCGCACGAGGGATATGTTTAAACTCAACTTTCTCAAAGAAAGAATGAAGAGAAATTACATCAGAAATGATACCCCGGATCTCAAAGACCGGGTAGAGATAATTGATTGCTTCAATTAACTGGCGAGAATCCGAATGAAAGCAAATTCTCCTGAAGTTCAAATTTGCGGCTTCGATCAATGCTTCTCTAAGGGCTAGAGTTTCTGCGATCAGCTCTGAGGCCACGAGTGTCTTACTACTCGAAGATCGAACCATTGCGCCTGAAGGGAGCTTGAAACGCCAACCCAATCCCGCAGATCTAGTAGTTGCCAGCCAGGCTGCATCAGTGAAACCGAGGATGGTATCCTTGTTAGGGATTGGGCCTCGGATGGATGATCTCGAGTTTGCAGGTATGTCCTTTTTCCGGCTTTGTGCTCGATTCCATTCCTTTGCATCACAAATGGCTTTTGTGGTCGTCTCCTGCACCGAGAAGTTCCTTGAATTGAAAATCCGTTGATTTCTAGCAATCCATATACTCCACAATAGCCAAGGGGAGAGGGATCCTTTATCAAGATCAACCGGCGGCAGGGGAGTGAGATTTCTTACTGCAGCCATACCCAGGGTGGTGTTAACGACATGGGATGTGTCTAGTTCAACGGTAAAAGGAGTTGATGCCCAAATTTCTTGTGCAAATTGGCAGTGGAACAGGAGGTGGAGTACCGATTCCGATTCCTCACATCTGCAGCATTTTGGGTTTTACAGGTATGAGACGATGAGCCAATTGTTCTCCTACCGGAATAGCTCCATGGAGCGCCTTCCATATAAACATTTTTATTTTTGGCGCTGATTTGAGATGCCACACTTGCTCATTCTAGTTGTTGACTAATGGAAAAACTAGAGGGGTGAAACGTAGCTGGGATTCCATCGCCACAAAGTAGCCTGACTTGGTGGTATATTCCCCAGAGGGATGACCAAGCCAGCAGAGTTTGTCAGGATTGCCAAAAATGCTCGGATTTAGGGCCAGGATTTCCTCCTTATGCACAGGTATAATTCTCTCTATTTTTTCCTTATCCCATTCATAGGAATGAATCATCATAAGGTCCGCTACTTTTAAGTTTTGATTTTCAAAAGTAACGGTCCAAATGGTCTTTTTTGCTCTTTAAGGGAGAGCCACGGTGCCTCCCAAACCAATATTTCACTCCCGTTGCCCACGTCCCAGCCGATGTTCTTCAGCAACAAATCCCTCCCTGCCATTATACTGCTCCACCCGTGAGAGCAGGACTTTGGGGGTCGGCTATCCAGGAATTGGGTATCGGTACAGTACTTGCCGAATAGTACTTTTGCCAATAGGGAGTTAGGGTAACTATGTAGTCGCCATGCCAATTTAGCCAGAAGTGCATCATTGAAACTTGTAATATCTTTAAACCCTAGCCCACCAAAGACTTTAGGTTTTGCTAATTTTTCCCAAGCAATCCAACTCATTTTCCTTTTGTCAGGTGGTGTATCCCACCAGAAACGTGTTAGAGCAGATTGGATGCGGCTGCATAGAGACTGTGGAAGTTTGAAGCAGGACATTGCATATGTGGGGATAGCAGTTAGAACGCTCTTGAGTAATACCAGTTTCCCGGCTTCTGAGAGTAATTTAGAGTACCAGCTCGCAGCTTTCTGTTTTATGCGCTCCACAATTGAAGTAAAAAGATCCCTCTTCTTTCTGCCAAATTGTTCTGGGAGGCCTAGGTACTTTCCAACCCCCCCCCCCCTCTTCTTTTTCGATTTGAAGAATCCTTTTAGCTTGGTCTCTCTTAACTTGAGAAAGATACTGAGGATTTTTGTGGGTTTATTAGTGATATGCTCAAATTAGCCCTGAGCTACTCTCTCAAATTAAGAGATCACTTTAGTACTTAGGGGGCGAATTCCACCGAGAATTGAAGTAACTAGACAAATTCTAATTCAGATTTAAGTCCAAGAGTAAAGTAGGAAAGCAGAAAAAGCAATAAAGTAACCAAGGCAAGTTTGATTTCTGGTTCTTAAAATCAAGGAGACAAGGCACTAGGCAGCGAGGTATCTCAGGAAGATTTAGGTTGAAGGTTTGACTACTATTAGAATTAATTGTTCTAGAACTTGAAACACGAAAAGCAAACAAACCAGCTTTCGCTGCAGATGTTATCAATGTCTAAACCTAGAAAACCAACTTTCGCTGCGAGTTCAAAGATAGAAACATGCATTAATTTCAGGTTCGATATTGTTCACAAAGACCTAAACCAACTGTCGTTGCGAATAGATTCAATGCTCATCTAAAGATCTGATCGCTAGGTGATTAACTACACTTTCGCGTCCGTTTAATTACCTAGGGTTTCGAAATCTAGGTGATCAGTCCTAAGTTTCAGAGTTAAAAACAATCTAAGATGAAGAACAAGCAAATAATCCCAATAGTAAACCAATTCTAGCAACCTATCATCAATCCCTTGAATTCCCCACAACCTAACTATGAAACTACTCAGACATGGATGCAGCAAACATCATAGAATAAGTAATTTGCATAAAAAGAATAGAAGAGATACAAGGGTTCCAAATCTCTCAAGAACAGAGTGCAGATTTATCTCCCTAAAGCTCTCAAAACCTAAACTCTCTCTTTGTCTCTCTAAATTATAAAGTGTGTGCCTAAACAATGGCATAAAAGCTCTATTTATAGGCCTAGGTATGAATCCTCAATTCCCTGGAAGATTAGGAAAAGTCTTGGAGATTTCATTTTCTTCAAAATTCTGGAATCTTCACGTCCTCACGATCCGAAAAACTCGGTGTCGATCGACACCGGCTAGTGTCGATCGACACCCGTCGTGCATCTTCAAAATGTATCCAAATCTCCAGTTCAGCTCCAATTGTACCTGAACCTGCATAGACTCTAAATATACTCGAAAATAATACTAAAACTCAATAAAAACACTTATATCATTGTCCAAAAATGGGTAAAAACCATAATATATCAACTCCTCCAGACTTAGCCTTTGCTTGCCCTCAAGCAAAACAGAAACTAAGTATAGAGTCGAGGTTTGAAAACAGAAATATCCATCTAAACTTCAGAACGCCACATTGAACCAACACTTCTTGAATCCACGTACCAAAGAGCCAACCTTATGTAGTATTTCAGTGTACTTACCACAAGCTTAGCAATCTCCCAAATCAAATTCAAATCCCTTTTGCTTTCAAGAATTTCGAACTTTAGACAACAGTAATAACCAAAGGACTTACAGATTCTTTCCCTTCCTTAGTGCTGAACAAGACATTCCTTCTACAGCTCTCCCATTTTCTCTTCCCTTAGTCAACTGCTGCCCATTTTCAGGGTGTTCTAAGATCTTTTCATTGACTCTTCTTTTGCTTTTGAAGTCTTGGGAAATAGTGCTACTCTCTACTTGTGTTCCTTGTGAGGAGACGGGTTCAAGAGCACTCACTAATATTGTTCCTTGTTAAGAGACAGGCTCATGAGGTTCTTTGCACTATTCCCAGACTTAGACTCTTTTTTCTTTCTTTTCTCAAGGGAAGATCAAGGAGAGACTGCAGTGGTTCATATCTTGTCAGTGCTGAAAGAGGAATCAAGTCCAATGCATACCAAGCTTTAAGAAGGAATCTGAACCCTTTTTGTTAGACTGATCCACTCGCAGCTTTCTACTTAGTAAAACCTGCAATCAACTCCTATGGCAATGGTCCTTCAAGTGTCAATCTCATGTGGTTAGTTCTTCTAAAAACTGAAAATTTCTCTGATTTTGACTCGATAAAACATTTTTCGACTGACTCTTTTAAAAACCAAAATAAAAGCAATACACATCAGTATTTTCCTCCCCCAGACTTGAACAACACTGTCCCCAGTGTTATTAAGCCTGAAGTTGGAAAGAATAAATGAAAAGGAACCATGAAACGAGCAAGGAGAAAGCACTTACATGTGTTCGCGGGGGGTGTCGATCGACACAGACTAGTGTCGATCCAAACTGTGTATGTAGTCAATTTCGGACTTCCCAAAATCGTAATTGGGTCCTATAAAAGTGTAAATCCGAGTTCTCCAAAGCTTGCACTGTCAGAGTACTCACATAACACGATTAAAAGCACCAATATCTAGTCCAATCTTCATAACTTAACCAAGGTTCCAAATCAAACTGAAAACTGACTCAAAAATGAAAGAAAAACTGACTCAAAAATAACTTACCAGTGGGTTGCCTCCCACTAAGCGCTTTTTTACAGTCATTAGCTCGACTTTGGCAGGTGATCAGGCGATGGGTTTATCAGCCAGAGGCATCGTTTGTGCTTCTGGGATTTCGGCTTGTGCCAATAATGTTTCACCCTTTGTCCATTGACTGTAAACTCCTTTCCATTTGGGTCGATAAGGACTATGGCTCCATATGGTTTGACAGCTTTGATGGTGAAAGGACCTGACCAACAAGAGCGCAATTTTCCAGGAAACAATTGCAAACGAGAGTTATACAGGAGTACCTGGTCATTCGGTTCGAATTGCCTGGATATGATTTTCTTGTCATGATAGGCCTTAGTTCTCTCTTTGTACAGCTTTGAATTCTCATAAGCATGATGTCAGAGCTCATCCAATTCATTCAGCTGTATCAGGCGCCTTTATGCAGCAGACTTGATATCGAAATTCAGCAACTTCACGGCCCATGCTGCCTTGAATTCGAGCTCCACTGGAAGATGACAAGCTTTTCCATAAAGCAGATGAAATGGTGTAGTACCAAGTGGCGTTTTGAAGGCTGTTCTGTAAGCCCAAAGCGCATCATCCAGTTTCACAGCCCAATCTTTCCTTGTGGTGCCAACTGTCTTCTCCAGAATCTCTTTAATCTGTCTGTTTGAAACTTCCACTTGCCCACTTGTCTGAGGATGATAAGGAGTAGCCACTCTATGTTGAATACCATGTTTCTTCAGAAACTTCTCAAAGACTTTGTTAATGAAGTGTTTGCCACCATCACTTATAACGATCCGAGGTACTCCAAATCTAGGGAAGATAATGGTCTTAAACAGCTTAAGAACCACATCAAAATTATTGGTTGGACTGGCAATTGCTTCAACCCATTTGGACACATAATCCACAGCAACCAAGATGTACTTATTCCCATAAGAAGAGGGAAAAGGACCCATAAAATCAATGCCCCAGCAATCAAAGACTTTGATCTTAAGAATGAAGTTTTGTGGCATTTCATGTCTCCTACTGATCTTCCCTTTCCTTTGACAAGCATCACATCCAGAGATGAAAGCATGAGCATCTTTGAACATTGTTGGCCACCACAACCCAGCTTGAAGAACTTTGGAAACTGTCTTGAATGTTGCAAAGTGACCTGCATAATTCGAACCATGGCAATGAAATAGCACGTCATGCACCTCATCTTCAGCAATACATCTTCTGTAGACTCCATCTGAGCAATACTTGTACAGATAAGGCTCATCCCAATAATACCTCCTAAGTTCCCTGTAGAACTTCTTCTTCTCATAACCTTTGAGACCAGTAGGTTCATCCTTTGCAGCAAGGTAGTTGGCAATATCAGCATACCACAGTCTCTAACAAGTAGAAACAACCATCATTGGTTCATTAAACGCGTCACCCATGGCCTTCAAAATTCGCTCCGCTAACTGCAGGTGGTGTCGATCGACGCTGATAGTGTCGATCAAACACACGGGGTCTTGCGTCGTGGTCGTTGTCCTCGAACCGGAGTGTCGATCGACACACATGGTCAATGTCGATCGACACTGATCCCGATTCTGTAGAAAGTTGCAGGTTTCTTGCATTTCTTCCTTTCAATCCAATCTCAATTAAATTGATAGTCTCCTCTAGCAAGAAATCATCAATTGGCACGTCATCTTCGACTTTGATTCTGGATAGATGATCAGCAACTCCATTTTCAACTCCTTTCTTGTCCTTCACCTCAATATCAAACTCTTGAAGGAGCACAATCCATCTCAGCAATCTGGGTTTTGCATCCTTCTTCTGCATCAAGTATTTGAGTGCAGAATGATCAGTATGAACCACTACCTTGGACCCAACAAGGTATGGTCAAAATTTCTCAAAAGCAAACACCACAGCTAACAATTCCTTCTCAGTTGTTGCATAATTTCGATGTGCTTCATCAAGTGTTCTGCTTGCATAATAGATAGCATGAAGCTTCTTGTCTTTCTTCTGCCCAAGTACATCGCCTACTGCGAAATCACTCGCATCACACATCACCTCAAAAGGCAAATCCCAGTCTGGTGGTTATACAATTGGGGCGCTCACCAAGGCCTTCTTGATCTGCTCAAAATCTGAGTGACATTCTGCAGAAAACTCAAACTTCACGTCCTTGCAAAGCAAAGCAGTAAGGGGTCTTGCAATCTTGCTGAAGTCCTTGATGAATCTTCTGTAAAACCCAGCGTGGCCTAGAAAACTTCTCACTGCCTTTACTGAATTTGGCGCCTGCAGTGTTGTCATCACCTCAATCTTGGCGCGATCCACTTCAATCTCAGCAGCTGAAACTCTATGTCCAAGTACAATGCCATCTTGAACCATGAAGTGACATTTCTCCCAATTCGAAACCAAGTGCTTCCCTTCACATCTAGCTAGCACCTTGCAGAGATTGTCTAGACAACCTTTGAAGGAAGACCCATAGACAGAGAAATCATCCATAAAGACTTCTATACAATCTTCAATCATGTCTGTGAAGATAGACATCATGCAGCGCTGGAATGTCGCAGGAGCATTACAAAGTCCAAATGGCATTCTGCGGTATGCAAATGTACCATAAGGACATGTAAAGGTAGTCTTTTCCTGGTCATCCGGGTGAATGGGAATCTGAAAGAAGCCATAATACCCATCCAGGAAGCAGTAGTAAGGATGATTCGCAAGCCTTTCCAGCATCTGATCGATGAAAGGCAATGGAAAATGGTCCTTCCTTGTGGCTGCGTTCAGCTTCATGTAATCGATGCACATTCTGTGTCCAGTCACCGTTCTTGTAGGAATCAGCTCCTCTTTCCCATTCTTTACCACTGTGACTCCTCCTTTCTTAGGAACCACATGAACTGGACTGATCCAGGCGCTGTCCGAGATAGGATAGATGATCCCTGCAGCCAAAAGCTTCAGAATCTCCTTCTTCACGACCTCCTTTAAGTTCGGATTCAGCCTCCTCTGATGCTCTACTGATGTCTTGGTCTCATCCTCAAGATGAATGCGATGCATACACAAGTCTGGAGATATTCCTGAAATGTCATCAAGAGAATAGTCAAGAGCTTTGCGAAATTTGCGCAGCTTGCTTAGCAGTAACGTGAGCTCTGCATTGTTTAAAGTAGCATTGACAATAACAGGATAAGTGGAATTGGGACCAAGAAACGCGTACCTTAGCCCGGCAGGGAGCCGTTTAAGCTCAACTTTAGGTGCCTCAGCTTCACTCCATTCGCCAAGTGCAGCATCCTTCGTGGGTTTCGCATGGTGTCGATCGACACTAGTCGATCGATACCGGTCCTCCTGTGCGATTAGTTGCAGGACTTGCTTGCTTGTGTTTATCATTTTGTTGAACCCCTCAGAACCTTCATTGAGATGTTGCATCTCTGATGTGGAATTGGCCATGATACTCTCCAAAGGGTCTTCAAGACTCATCTCATGAAAGATTTCTTCAGCCAGATTGGTGAGTGAATCCACATAGAAAGTCTGTCCATCTACTGTTGGCCTCTTCATCAGCTTGTCCATGTCGAATTTCATGACTAAATCGCCCACATTCAATGCAAATCTTCCTCTCTTGACATCAATGATAGCTCCTGCTGTGGCTAGGAAAGGTCTTCCCAAGATAAGAAGATCTTTGGGTTCTTCTCCATACTCCAGCACCACGAAATCAGTTGGAATCATGCAATCACCAACCTTGATTGGAACGTCCTCCAAGACTCCTTCTGGTATTCGAGTGGTTCTGTCTGCGAGGATGAGGGAGATCTTTGTTGGTTTGAAATCAGTCATCCCAAGACTTTTAGCAACTGAGAGTGGCATGAGATTAACACTAGCTCCCAAATCGCAAAGAGATCTCCCAAATCGCAAAGAGATCTCTCAAATATTTCTGCAAAGATAGAACAATCCAACACAAAGCTTCCAGAATCCTTGAGCTTTTCTGGTAGCTTGTTCTGAATCACTGCACTGACTTGCTCTGAAATCATAGCAACTCCTTCTTCAAGCCCCAAATTTTTGGTCACCATCCTCTTCACATATCTCATAAGAACATGAGTAATCTTCAAAGCATCAATCAATGGAATCTCCAAAATAAGTTTATCCACGATTGCCTTGCATTTGGCTTCATCTAGCTCATGTTTGGTCTTCTTCTGGGTTCTGGGATATGGGATTTCAGGTTTGTAAACTCGTTCCTCGGAAGTTTCTGCAGGTTTGGATGCTCCTGCAATCGTCTGGGTATGGTGTCGATCGACACCTGCCTGGTGTCGATCGACACTCGGGTCTGAGCTCTCGATGATGTCGCGATTCTCTTCTGGTCTCGATCGACACTCATCTGTGTCGATCGACACTGGCTCCGCAGCGACGTCTTCAGCTTCTTCTTCAAATTCTTGCAACTCTACAAGGTCTTCAGCACTTAGACTCTTCTTCTGCTCTGTTTCCAGCTTGCTTCTGCTCCTCGTCGTGATGGCATTGACATGGTGTCTGGGATTTGTATCAGTTTTTCCATGAAGAAATCCCTTTTGCCTTTTCACAGATTCTGCAGTTTGAGCCACTTGAGTATCCAATTTATTGACATGGTTGTTCAGAGATTCGAATTTCCCATTCAAGTCTTGGTACATGGCGTCCATCTTTCCAGTCACATCTTGATACAAGGTGTCAATCTTGCCATTAAAGCTCACTGTCATCTTTTGTTGTCCTTCATTGCTTTCATACCATTATCTGCAGAAGATTGAGCTGGTGGGTTTTGATAGGAGGAAGACCCATAGTTTCTGGTGTAGTTGGTGCTTTGATAAGGCTTTTGAAACTCTGTCTTTTGAAACTGGGATCTTGGAGAATAACCACATGAATTCTGAATTCCAGAAAAAGAGCTTCTCTGGTTGTTTCCATTGTAGAACCTGTTCCCCTGTTGATTCCCAAATTTCTGCCCTTGAAAACCACCTTCATTGACGAAATTGCAGTCTTCCACTTGAACCTCAGCAATTGGTTCGAAATGCTCCACTTCTGCAGCAAATTGGACTTGTTTCTTTCCCACTAGAAGGTTGTGCATAGATCCTAGCATGGCCTTCATCTCTGCGATTTGTCCTCCATCATTTGCGCCAGCTGATGCTTTCCTTTTGAAGATCTGCATTCTTGGTACTATTGCTAGATACCAAGTTCTCAATCAGCTTAACTGCTTCTGTTGGGGATCTAGTGTTGAAGTTACCATTGCTCGCGGCATCTAGAGCCATCTGGTACCTCCAGTCTATCTGTAGCACCCCGACCCGGATTTCCTAACCCGCGGCCGAACCACAGTAAATTTTTGCCTTTCTAACCGATATCCTAGATGAGGCTTAATACATTCCTTCCATCTAACAACTTAACAAAGTCCATCCCATGGTCTTAACACATCACAACTTAACTAGCTACGCATTAGAATCACAATATCAAGCGTCAGCTAAACAATACCTTGGCCACTAGCAGATATCAGACGTACCGGCCCACGCTCCAATTGTCTCATCCATAACGCCGGCCAACCACGAGGCACATCTCCCCCCCCCCCCACGTACTTAGTCACTCAACCAACCATCCCCACATGACCAAGTACAGAAGAGAGATGGCTCGGATCCCCGATCCCTTGCACGTCCAGATATGATCCACACGATCGCCAGACACACCATCCCCACATGACCAAGTACAGAAGAGAGATGGCTCGGATCCCCGATCCCTTGCACGTCCAGAAAAGATCCACACGATCGCCAGACACGATCCACACTGATCGCCAGACACGATCCACACGATCGCCAGACACGATCCACACGATCGCTAGACACGATCCACACGATCGCCAGTCAATCCAGCCACGATCAATCCTGACCGCCAGCCAGCCCAGTCATGAACCTCCTGACCATATCCACGTTTCTCTCGGATATAGCCAACTCCTCTTGACTATCTCTCGGCTATCCCTCGGATATAGTCGAATTCTCTCGACTATCTCTCTGCAGCCCCACTTTCTCTCGATCAGAACATAAATCTCTCGGTGAAAACTGAACCAGAACAGAAATCCCTCGGACGTAGTCACGCGTCTCTCAGATCCAGTAGACTCGTCTCGGCTATTGGTCGGATATCACCTCGCCCGATCAGCATCTCTCGGCTATCTCTCAACCCGGTCATAATCCCTCGGATAAATCGATCTTTCCTTCGGTAAATCGCCCATTCATGATCGATTAACTCGGGCAGAATTCGCAGAATCAGAACAAAACACACGATCTCTCGACGGCTCTCGAATCTCTCGGACGAACTCGAATTTCTCTCGGTCGAAGCTTCTTCCACTCGGATAACTCTCGATCCTGACAGAATTCATCGGACAAACTTGGTTCTTCCTTCGGTAAATCGACCACTACAAGTCGATTCTCTCGAACATAATTCTCAGAATCGGCACGAACAGAACAATCTCTCGAACAGCTCCCATTTCTCTCGGGTAATCTCTCGGGAACTTAGAAATTCTCGAGTCAAAACTCTCTACCACGCGCCTCCCTGAGAAATCCACCCAAAACTCACTTATATAGGTGAAGCCCTAAGAATAAACCGGCCAACCACGATTTATCCCATGCGGTTTACTTTTCTCTCAGTCCAAATCAAGTTATCTCTGTCAAACCGGCCAACTTTCCTTTTTCTCTCGGCCAACACTCAAACCGCTCGGCCATCATCGAGATAAATCCTTTTTCACTAAGGATGAACCGATTTCTCTCGAGTAAAACCACGGTCCACGGCCTAGCACCTTCGCCTCTCGACACTTAGTCAATTTCTCGGCAGTTTCACATTTTTACTCGGCTATAGCCACGGTACAGTCCTTAACCTCACAGACGCAGTCACGGTACATACATAATTACAGAAACGGACGAACCTCACTCGTACCAGAACGTATACACAACGACCATCCCATGACCTGCACGACCATACTCAGGATTTCCGGTCGCGGATGCTACACTATCCCACTAAAGAAAATACCCAGCAGCTGAACATCAGTGAATATGTGATGGGGGCAATCTCTCTGGTATGTCTTGAATCTGATCCAAGAACCCTTGAATGCTGCGCTAGGTCCTTGAGAAAAGGTAGAAATCTTCATTCGCAGCTCCTCGGACCTTGCATCATCAAAGAAGTTGTTGAGGAAAGCATTCTTGGTCTCCTCCCAAGTGGTCAAAGAACCAGGTTCCAACTGCTTCAGGCAGTACGCAGCATCTCCTCCAAAAGAATAGGGGAAGAGCTTGCAGAAGAGATAATCTTCAGTCACTCCAGATGATCCATCGGATGCTCATGAGGAAGACCATGAAAAGGGTGCTGAGCCACAAGAGTATAAAATGCGGGCTTCAGCTCAAAGTCATTTCTCTGAAAAGTGGGTAGGCGGATTGCAGCTCTATTGTCGTAGAACTGATCTGGCCTGTTGTAGTCGCCAAGGGTGCACTCATCCTCTGCGTTATTGGCGGGTTCAGCGATCACAGCCCCAGTGTCATCAAGACGCGCCCCTTCTTCATTGCGCCGGTTTCCTTCTCGGTCTCGTAGCAGACATGCGGCATCTTGCATCAAAACTATAGCGTTTGGCATCTTCGTCTGCGAAGGGTGTCGATCGATACTGTTGGTGTCGATCGACGCTCTCGCAGCTTTTCGGTTCGTACGCTCTAGTTCCGCAAGTGCCTTTAAGTTAAGTAAAGTTAGTTATGCTTATTTGTTGCTTCTGGTGGAGCGTTCCTGCATACACCTGAAACAAAAGAAAGTAAATTAGTTAGTAAAAAGTTAGCTAAAACTTAGACAAAAATTCCAAACAAGAAATCTGTCTAGATAGAAATCAATTCCCCGGCAACGGCGCCAAAATTTGATATGCTCAAATTAGCCTTGAGCTACTCTCTCAAATTAAGAGATCATTGTAGTACTTAGGGGTCGAATTCCACAAAGAATTGAAGTAACTAGACAAATTCAAATTCAGATTTAAGTCCAAGAGTAAAGTAGGAAAGCAGTAAAAGCAATAAAGTAAACAAGGCAAGTTCGATTTCAGGTTCTTAAAATCAAGGAGACAAGGCGCTAGGCAGCGAGGTATCTCAGGAAGATTTAGGCTGAAGGTTTGACTACTATTAGAATTAATTGTTCTAGAACTCGAAACACGAAAAGCAAACAAACCAGCTTTCGCTGCAGATGTTATCAATGTCTAAACCTAGAAAACCAACTTTCGCTGCGAGTTCAAAGATAGAAACATGCATTAATTTCAGGTTCGATATTGTTCACAAAGACCTAAACCAACTGTCGTTGCGAATAGATTTCAATGCTCATCTAAAGATCTGATCGCTAGGTGATTAACTACACTTTCGCATCCGTTTAATTACCTAGGGTTTCGAAATCTAGGTGATCAGTCCTAAGTTTCAGAGTTAAAAACAATCTAAGATGAAGAACAAGCAAATAATCCCAATAGTAAACCAATTCTAGCAACCTATCATCAATCCCTTGAATTCCCCACTTCTTAACAATGAAACTACTCAGACATGGATGTAGCAAACATCATAGAATAAGTAATTTGCATAAAAAAAATAGAAGAGATACAAGGGTTCCAAATCTCTCAAGAACAGAGTGCAGATTTATCTCCCTAAAAGCTCTCAAAACCTAAACTCTCTCTTTGTCTCTCTAAATTATAAAGTGTGTGCCTAAACAATGGCATAAAAACTCTATTTATAGGCCTAGGTACGACTCCTCAATTCCCTGGAAGATTAGGAAAAGTCTTGAAGATTTCCTTTTCTTCAAAATTCTGGAATCTTCACGTCCTCACGATCCGTAAAACTCGGTGTCGATCGACACCGGTTAGTGTCGATCGACACCCGTCGTGCATCTTCAATCCAACTTCGTGACTTCATTCCATTATGCTCCAAAATGTATCCAAATCTCCAGTTCAGCTCCAATTGTACCTGAACCTGCATAGACTCTAAATAGACTCGGAAATAATATTAAGACTCAATAAAAACACTTATATCATGGTCCAAAAATTGGTAAAAACCATGATATATCAATTAGCTGTCCCGAGACCAGCGCATATTGTTCTAGAATACACATCAATTCCTTGCAGCTCTTTTGGTTTGCTTTGCATAAAAACATTGTATCATCCGCAAACAGCAAATGATTAACCCGAGGACAATTTATTGCTACCCTTATGCCAAGGAGTTTTCCATTGTCTTGAGCGTTATGGCAGAGTCCCGAAAGAACTTCACTGCACAAAATAAAGAGGTAAGGTGAAAGTGGATCACCTTGTCTTATTCCTCTAGATGGTTTGATAAATCCCCTTGCTGCCCCCATTGATGATAAATGAGAAGGTTACTGAGGTCACGCATTGCATTATTAGACCCACCAGCTTCTTGTGAAACCCAAAGTGGATTAGTACTTTCTCGATAAAAGACCATTCCAGCCTATCATAGGCTTTACTCATATCTGTCTTTACAGCCATTGAACAATGTTCTCTAGCTTTAGATGTTTTGAGGTAATGTAGGACCTCATGGGTAATCAACACATTGTCTGATATTGCTCGTTTTGGCACAAATGTAGACTGATTTTCCAAGATTAGAGATTCCAGAAGAGGCTGAAGTTTGGAGATAACTTTGTAGTGAACATTACATAAAACAATTGGCCTGTAGTCAACCACCTTCTTCGGGCCACTGATTTTAGGTATCAGACGGGTGTAAGTAGCATTAGCCCTATCAGGCATGATTCCGGACATAAAGAAGGTTTGAAATTCTTCCACCACATCTTGTTTAATTATTTCCCAATTTGTCTGGAAAAAACATGCAGAGAAACCATCTGGACCAGGCGCTTTATCTGGATGTATGGAAAATAAGGCATCTCTGATTTCACCCTCTAGCGGTACCTTTATGAGCTCTCAATTTGCTTCCTCCGTTATCTTAGTGGATATTGCTTTGGAGATAATCTCGTCCTGATCCTCCGAACGGATGGAATTTGAGGTAAATAGCACTCTGAAATACTCAGCAATAGCTAGAGAGATCTTATCTTCTTCGAATACTGCTTGTCCATTTTCTAACTTGATGACTGAGAATTTATTCAAAGTTGTTCTTGTTCCTGTAGAAGCATGGAAGAAGTTTGAGTTTTGATCCCCAAGTCTTAACCATAACTGGAGGTTTCTTTGCTACCAATATGCTTCTTCTGCAGTGTAAGCTTCTCTCAACTCCTTTTTTGTTTTCTGAATGAGGTCTTCATTCATATCTGAACCCGCCATAGCATCCTCTAGAATTTGCTTGAGTTGTTCGATACGAATTGAGCTATTTGATTGTTGGCTTCTGTTCCAGCTTACAATAGACGATCGGCATTTACTGATTTTCTGCTCAATTTGTACTTTATCTTCATTCCATACCTTTGTTATCACTGCTTTGAGTTCCTCGTTTTCTTTTAGACGACTGTCGTACCGGAAAATACCTTTGTATTTCTTTCTCCTTGTGTCAAAAACAGAGATAATTGGCCGATGATCAGAGCCTTCAAAGCGGGAATATTCACATCTCCCTGATGGGAAAAACTCAGCCCATGCGCAGTTGGAAATGGCTCTATCTAGCCTGACTCTTACATTATGTCCGCTTTGATTCCCACGCCATGAAAGGGGGTTACCGGAATGTCTCATATCAAACAAGTCGTTCTCCGCAAAGAAGTATCTAAAGTCACTGAAGGTACCTTCTGGTCTTGATGGTCCTCCGGCTTTCTCATCATTGTTTAAAATATCATTAAAGTCACCAGTTAAAAACCAGGGGTCTTCTCTTTAATGATTTATAGTAGTTAAATTCTCCCAAAGCTGTTTTCTTACTGCTCTATCTGGGTCCCCATACACAAAAGTTGAAAAGAAACTCTTGCCTTCATAAACAATATGCGTGTCCACATAGTTAATACAAGATGACATAACTTCGAGCTTTAATCCATGCTTCCAGAGCAACAGCAGTCCCCCTCCAGCTCTTCCATGGGGTGAAACAATAGAGTGATTGGGGAACCTTAAGCATTCTACTTTTTCTAGAACCACATTGTCGGAATTTTTTGTCTCCGAGAGAAAAATTATATGAGGATCAGCTTTTTTACATATCTCCTTGAGCCGATGAACTGTCTCGGGATTCCCTAACCCTTGGCATTTCCAACTTGCGATTTTTAAGGAAGAGGATCTTGCGGAATGTGAAAATCCGCCTTCTTATTTTTTATGGCTGGTATTATTCTAGACACTCTTTGACCTGATATGTCTTTGTTCTGTGATGTAGGTCTTGAGCTCTGTCCTCTAAGCAGACCTGGAGCCTGTCGAATGCTCCCTTCTCCTGCAGCTCCTTTAATCACCCTCTTTCGAGGCGAAGATTTAGGGTTTATCACCTTTCTTTTTCTGGAGCTGGTTCCCACTATAGGAATGGGGGCAGTGGTGTCCATGACCTTTTTTGGTGGCCATCCTGGCCTGCGTTTTTGGCCCGAGGTCACATTAGAAGGTCCTAGCCTTAGCGCCACGGGGGTTCTTTCAGGAGCCTGAGGGGAAGGCTGGATGGGGGAGGTAAATGTAGTCAGTGGTTCCGGTTGTTGTGTTTCTATTGAGTTACGGACCATACGAGATGCTACCTCTTCAAAGTCTCCTTCCCGTTCTGCCTATTGGACTCTTACCCCTCTAGCTGCACTTTCAGTGGGGTCTGCACAACTATCATACTGGATCATTACATCTCGTAGTTCTCCCATCGCTGCACTCAATGCCTCAGGGGGTAATTCTTCATTTTGGGAAACCAAAGAAGGGTCCCTGTCCAAGGATGGTCTTCTCATCCGAATTGACTCAGTAGGCTCTCTTGCAGGTGGTGGAGGGAGTCTAAGAGAATCGGTCCAAGTTTCCCGGGCTACCCAGACAGGAGTTGAGTTGCGGGGGGGGGGGGGGGGGGTTGAGATCTTCTAGTCCCCTGATGGAGCCCAGTGCCAAAAGAGGATCTTTGGGACGATTCCCGATGTCGGTTATAGGATGTTGCGCTATTTGAGTCTCCCCCACGCCTCTCTGGTTGTCTAAATAGCCGATTATCTTTGTCAGTAGGGGGTGGTGTGTACTCTCTAGCCCTGTGACTTAGATACGACTGGTGAGATAGGTGTCGCGAGTGTTCCTTTGAGGAGGTATTCTCCTTTGAGCTTCTGGATTGAGCATGATGGTCAAAGACCCCATGTCTATGATTTCGGGGATTGCTTGTAAAAAGTTCGTCTGATTTACCAGCAGGAACCTGTGAGGCGACAAGATCTGGACTCCAGGCGATGGCAGTGTGAGCAGTGCCTTTCCAGATTTTCGTATATCAGGTTAGCACTCACTTCGTCTCCATTATCAAACTTCACAATTGTTGTCTTAATCAGTGGTTTTAGGCCATCCACATGTACTCTCATTCTCGCCATGGTTTCTGAGATCTCAAAAGACTCAAACTGTCTGATATCATTAGCAATACTGCGAAGAGTTGTCTCCGACCAGAGGTGGATCGGAATGCCTTGCACTTGTATCCAGAAAGGAATAAGTGAAGGAAAGGACCTTGCGGTGGTTGGTTCCCAGCGTTGAAGGATAATCATCCACCTTGCAAAGTGCAAGGCCTGTTTTCTAGGACTTTTTGCAAATCTTCTTCCGATGCAAACTGAAATTGAAAGAATCTTTGTCCCAGATCTGCTCTGATGGGCCGAGAGGACACCTTCCAGAAGTCAGCCAAGAAGGGGAGGAGATTCCAGATTCTTTGGATTTTAGGGTTTGTGATTCTCCCTACCAGCGTAAGGGAATGCTTGCGGATGAGATCTGAGTTGTCAAAATGGGAAACTTTAACCCTTGCAGTACGTGGAGGTTCAGGTTGCATTGCAAGACCTTTGCCTTTTTCAGAGTACGAGAGTCTTCTCGCCATTTGTGCTTCAATGGTGAGGTAGGAGCTTAGCCGGAATGAAACCGCAAATTTTGCAAGAGACCAAATAACAGACACCTTCCCAGGTTGCCTAAGCGAGTATGATAAGCCTCCGAGTTGGTACTCAGAGCAAAGATTTTTAAAGAGATCGCCGAGCAAGATTAGCCCCCACAGCAAAGTCAGAAGGGAGAAACAAGCAGTATCTTTTTACCAACAAACTTTCAAGAGATGTGAATCATCTTGGGTCAGTAATCTTTGAACCAAAGAAGGGAGACCTTACCGGTGGTGAAGACGGACCCGACGACCCTGAGGTGGGGGCTGAACCACGGTGGTGCTACTTCCAATGTGGTATAGGATTCAAAAACTTTCTATTTTGGGAAATAAACTGGGTTACACAAATTAGTTATAACACTATTTTAATGCATACTTTCAACTGCAACAAATCTGATGAAGATAGAATTCGAAAGAAGAATGAGACTTTGAAGAAGGAAATGATTGAAGCTATCGTTAAAATGTTAGATGTTGTGAATCCATATGTTCAAAAGTTCAGAACATCGCGAGAAAGATTTGATACTAATCCAGAGAAAACATTTCACATGAGAATATTTAGCGATCGTGCTTCTGATGGAAGGACATATAATATCCCCACTGCATCTGAAGTTGCTGCACTCATTCCAGGTGATTTTTAATTAGGCATGGATAAGCGTGATATTATTCTTCAAATGAAAACTGGACGCCTTAGAAGGATTACTGAAATTCATTCTTCATATATTGCATTTCAATATCCTCTTTTATTTCCATATGGTGATGATGGTTTTAGAATTGGGATTAAAAAAGAAAACACGGAAAAGGCGAAGAAGGCCAAAAAGGGTTCTATATCTATGAGATAATTCTTTGCATTTCGTATTCAGGAAAGAAAGAATGAGGGTCAAACTATTCTATATTCTAGGCGACTGTTCCAACAGTTTTTGGTAGACGCCTTTACAATGGTAGAATCTAATCGGCTACGATATCTATGGATGAATCAGAAATTTTTACGTTCTGATTCTTATGACTCTATCAAAGAGTCAGAAAATGCTGGTATAACTGATTTGAACGAAAAAAAGAAATCAGTTTTTGTTACCAGCTTCTTTTGTAGGTGGTCCTAGATACATGAAGAATAACTACCTTGATGCCATGGATATATGTAAACATTTCGGATTTCCAGATCTTTTCATCACTTTTACCTGCAACCCGAAGTAGCCAGAGATCACTAGGTATCTTAAGGATCGCAACTTAATTTAGTTAACCCATTAATCTATTAGAACCAATCATGTACGTTCATTCTATTGGGTTGTCCCATTATTAGTTACCAATTGTGACACTCCTAATAATATTTCTAAGTATATAATTTGTCTCAAATTAAATTTTATGAACTTATATTACCATCCCATCTTGTCATATTTTTTAATAAGAACAAAAAAAATTATGTGATTGTTTTCTCATTGTATAGCGAGAATTCAGGACAAAAAATAGGACAAAAAAAAAGGATGGGATATACTGAAATTTTTGAAACTTCTTCTACCATCCCATCTTGTCTCATTTTCGAACAAAAACAAAAATTTATATCATATGTGAATGCATTTCCATTACAAAGCGAGAATTTAGGACCATAATGAAAAAAAAAATGATGGAATGGGAAGAAAAACCATAATAAAATGAAGAAAAAGATGAATAAAAAGTAGAAGTCAAAGAATACGAAGAAGACAAAGAATAGAAAGAAATCATTTTGTTTTGAACAAAAAAAAAAAAAAAAAAAATCATTTTGTTTGGTTTCATGCTTTTTGAAATATTTGAGTTATGTGTATCTTCTATTTTTCACAATATTTAATTTTTCTAACATATTAAAACATTCTTTCAAAAATTAAAAAAATTACAAATATATTATTCGACTATGTAGGCCAATTAAATATTATTATTAAGTATTATAATTGGCTAATTTTTTTATAAAAAATATCATGTCCGCACATACGTGCGGGCCAACCACCTAGTAACAAATATAATCAAATTTCCACTCCTCATCAACATCAACAAATAATAGTTTGATTCCTTCAAGAGAGGACTCAAAGTATATTCATCCATAAGCACAGACAATTCATAATTTTCTTTGTTATATCTTGTGTTTTTGTCACATTTAGAATTCTAGTGAATATTACTTGGTTTGCTTGGTGTACTTTGGTTTGTTTGTGTTCAGTTATGTTATGTATGTGGAAATCAAGGGACTTAGGGTTAAAAAAAATTGATTGAATGGCAGATTCGTGAAGAGTGAGACAAAACAGTGTTTTCTGAAAACGTTCCGGCGGGAAAATAGAAAGGGGATTAGGGTTTATCGACCTATTATTCTGTTCACACAGCGGAGCGAAATCGAGACGCAAAATTAAATGGACATGATGAAAGTGACGAAAGCCAACCAGCAAGCCGTCGCTGGAAAAGCCTCGAGCAGCCGCCGAAAGAGGCAACAGATTGCCGAAGATGAAGCAGAACTTACCAGTTTAGAGTTTTATAAGCTTATAATTGATTTTAGTTTCAGTAACGTGAAATCTGATTTCTCAAATATAATATTGACTGTTTCTGCCACATTGAGTTGAGATGTTACAACTTTGGTAATAAGAAACATAATGGATGATTTTCATTCCCATGAAACATATGTATTTACCAGTTTTGAGATGTATAAGCTTATAATTGATTTTAGCTTCATCAACTTGAAATCTGAGCTCTCAAATGTAATCTTGGACTGTTCTGCCACATTAAGTTGATATGTTACAACTTTGGTAACAATAACTGTTTCTGTGGGGTTTTGCATCTCAGTTTGACAACGGACATATATCTTGCTCTTCTTGCTGTACTAATCTGAGGAACAAATGCCCTGTCTGCGCTTTGCCCATTGGTAACTATCGGTGCAGAATAATGGAGAGAGCTGTTGAAGCAGTCATGGTCCCGTGCCCAAACGCAAAACATGATTGCACCGAGAAGTTCTCTTACGGCAACGAATTAGTCCATGAGAAGGAATACGGTTTCGCTCTGTGCTACTGTTCTGCACCAAACTGCAACTACAGCGGCGTGTACAAGGATCTCTACAGCCACTATGATGTTAACCACACATGGAATCGTTTCAATTGTGGCTATTCCCACTGTGCACCAGTGGCATGTAAGGGGATTTTAGTCCTTCAGGAATATAGAGATAGTCTGTTGGTTGTGGTTCACAAGAAGCCACAAGGAGTGTATGTGACTGTGAACTGTGTAACACCTTTTGCTCCAGGAGTTGGGAAGTACTCCTATAATCTCTCATACTCGAGGGGAGGTAACACTATGAAGTTTGAATCAGGGGAGATGAATAGGATTCAGAAAGTGAACTTCCAAACTCCTGAGAAGGACTTTATGCTAGTTCCTTACTATTTTCAGGGTGACTGGGATATATTGAAGACTATGAAAATTTGCATCCACCGGCTAGAAGAAGAAGACAAGGAATAAGAGGCCGAAGAAGCTGAAGAAGAAGAAGAAGAAGAAGGAGAAGCTAAAGCTGAAGAAGAACATGATGAGACTGAATATTGTTGACAAAGTTCGCAGTTGGCTCATGTTCTCTTCCACGTTTCCTTTGTTGACTTGTTGTTAAGTTGTTTAGTGCTTCCAGGTTTGTAGGGAACTCATGTTTCATCATTTCTAGTATTTAAGAAATGAATAACCAAAAAGAAAGTTAGTCTAAACTTACCATTTAAAAGAGTTGATTTCTTAATTAGTTTCTAAGCTTTGATTTGGACCATGTTTGTATGGCTCATTGTTTTACCTTAATGCTGATTTTTCTCCAACCATGACTTACACCAGTTACATACATACACCTACGTTTATGTTTGTTTCTTGACCCTTGTTAACATAAAATACCAAGCTTGTAAAGTTTTTTGATTGATATTATACATCTGAATCAGGATCATTATCTTAAACTTACTTGGAGAAAAAAAACTTATTAGTAAGAAAAAAAACTTACTTGGAGAAAAACATATTTCGTCGTCAAAGATCCTATGAATCTATTATGTGAGTGTTTTGTGTGTGCTTTCACTTATGTATGGTCCGTTTACCTGAATTCAAAAATTCGCATCGAGTTTGGTTTATGTTCTTCTTTTCCGGTTTAATTCGGTTCTTAACGGTTCAAATCCAAAATTGTAAAATCAGATACAATCGTCATCTCCGTCTCTCTCGCTCTCTCTCCCGTCTCTGTTCCAAAACCCAAAGGAAGCTGCGAAACCATTGGAGCAAGCCAAAAGAGGAGAAACAATGAATTCAGCGCTAATGCTACGTCGTTTCATCTGCTTCAACGCTTCTGCAACTCCATCTTCTGTAGCTCCATCTCTGAAGAAGAAGCCTCTCATCTTCTTAGGTTCTCCTCAGGTAAGAGATTTAACAATGTTCGTCTATACATACATAACTATGGAGTGTTTAGCCTTTTTTTCTCTAAATTTTCTGCGAATTAGGTTTCCGTGACTGTGCTTGAAGCTCTTTTCGATGCATCTGCTTCACCAAACTCTTCCTTCGAGGTAATAATTTCCTGAAACTTCGTTTATCATTTTCCTTCGCAATTGCAAATTTCGAGTTTCTCTTGATCTGAAATTGAGAAAAAGGTCTTCATTTGTAATGATTGGAGCTTAAGTTTGAATCATCCAAAAGATTTTGATTCTTGTTAATGTGAAACAAGCCCATTGATGATTAAGTGCTCATTGTGAATTTTGGTTTTTGCGATCCCTTTTTGACTCTGAAACAAGATGAGAGAAAATGTATAATGAGAAGCTGAGATCTTGTTGCTACTGAAACAACTTGTCAAGAAGATTTCTTTCTCACTTAACCGCTAATTCCGGCTTGTTCTAGGTTGCAGGAATTGTCACACAGCCTCCGGCGAGAAGAGATAGGGGCAAGAAAGTTCTGCCTTCTCCGGTAGCGCAATACGCTCTCGAAAAAGGCTTATCTTCTGATCTCATCTTCTCCCCTGAGAAGGCAGGAGATGTAAGGTTTTCTTTGTCTCATATCAAGCTCTTGCTTCTTGGAAATATGTGATCATTCGTTCGTTCTTGCGAAGAAGATGACTAAATTTTTTGTTTGTTTCGTCTATGCAGGAAGCATTCTTGTCCACTTTAAGGGATTTGCAACCTGAGCTTTGTATTACAGCAGCTTATGGGAATATTTTGCCTACCAAGTTCCTTAATATTCCAGTACATGGTTAGTAGAAAATTGCCACTTAATNGTCTATACATAACTATCGAGTGTTTAGCCTTTTTTTCTAAATTTTCTGCGAATTAGGTTTCCGTGACTGTGCTTGAAGCTCTTTTCGATGCATCTGCTTCACCAAACTCTTCCTTCGAGGTAATAATTTCCTGAAACCTCGTTTATCATTTTCCTTCGCAATTGTAAATTTCGAGTTTCTCTTGGTCTGAAATTGAGAAAAAAGGTCTTCATTTGTAATGATTGGAGCTTAAGTTTGAATCATCCAAAAGATTTTGATTCTTGTTAATGTGAAACAAGCCAATTGATGATTAAGTGCTCATTGTGAATTTTGGTTTTTGCTATCCCTTTTTGACTCTGAAACAAGATAAGAGAAAATGTGTAATGAGAAGCTGAGATCTTGTTGCTACTGAAACAACTTCTGTCAAGAAGATTTCTTTCTCACTTAACCGCTAATTCCGGCTTGTTCTAGATTGCAGGAATTGTCACACAGCCTCCGGCGAGAAGAGATAGGGGCAAGAAAGTTCTGCCTTCTCCGGTAGCCCAATACGCTCTCGAAAAAGGCTTACCTTCTGATCTCATCTTCTCCCCTGAGAAGGCAGGAGATGTAAGGTTTTCTTTTATCTCATATCAAAGCTCTTGTTTTTTTGTAAATATGTGATCATTCGTTCGTTCTATGCAGGAAGCATTCTTGTCCACTTTAAGGGATTTGCAACCTGAGCTTTGTATTACAGCAGCTTATGGGAATATTTTGCCTACCAAGTTCCTTAATATTCCAGTACATGGTTAGTAGAAAATTGCTACTTAATAAAACATTATGTTGTTTCTCTATATACTGCAATAAGAGTCTTGTGTGTTTAAAGTCAATATTTGCTATTTTTAGGGACAGTGAACATACACCCTAGTTTGTTGCCTCTGTACCGTGGTGCTGCTCCAGTTCAAAGAGCATTACAGGTGCAATTTTTTCTTTTGACTACTACATGGTAAGACTCTTTAACTCAAGTGTGGACAATTAACACTTTGTGGCTGTGCATTAGGATGGTGTTCAAGAAACGGGAGTCTCATTAGCATTTACGGTGCGGAAGTTAGATGCAGGTCCAGTGATTGCCTCTAAGAGTTTCCAAGTGGATGATCAAATAAAGGTATTACTTGCTTTATTTCTCGATGTAGCTTTTCAATCACATTTTGTGGATCTTAATGATCTCTGTTCAATTGAATCATTTGCAGGCACCAGAACTACTCTCGTTCTTATTTTCTGAAGGTAATCTGTTAGTTCTTATGCTATGATTAGGGATTTTAGGAATGTCCCAGCTTATTATCTAATGGGGAAAAAAAACTTTGCAGGGTCTAAGCTTCTTATCCGTGAACTTCCCTCGATATTTGATGGGTCAGCAAAATCAAAAGCAGGTCCTCAAGATGATTCTAAAGCTACATTAGCTCCAAAGGTATTTTTGTTGCATGTCTTGTATAATTACAAGGCAGAGACATCATGTTTCTTATTAGACTGGAATGATTCAATTGATGCACAGATAGCTCCAGACGAGGCTTGGCTCTCTTTCGACCAAGAAGCTTTTGTTCTACATAACAAGGTAAGAACCCTTTTCATTTCGTTCGATTTAGTCTGTAACCATAAACATAAAAGAAGTAAAACCGGTTTCTAGGTTCGTGCATTCGCAGGATGGCCCGGAACACGAGCTAGAGTTGTAGTCCTAGATGAAAAAAGCGGTCAGCAAAACGAGCTAGAGATTAAGATCATCACCACTCGAATACGCCAGAATACAGAAATCCTGAATGGTGAACAAGATTATGTAACTTTCGAGAAAGGTTCTTTGGTGTTTCCCTGTGGAGGAGGTACAGCTTTGGAGGTAAAAGCTATATACTTGCAGACTCAGTTTTCGATATATAACGATACGGTACATCAAACATTAATCTAGCGTTTGGTGTTTTGCTCATTCAGGTAATGGAAGTCCAGCTTCCCGGTAAGAAAGCGATCAACGCCGCTGCGTTTTGGAATGGCTTGAGAGGTCAAAAGCTGAAGAAGCTATGAAAACAGATACTATGACTTTGTTGTAGGCTCAGGAAGCCCCTTACAAATTGTTTCCATATGTTAATTTAGTTGATTTTTTTCGTCTTTCTAATTTTATTTTGTCACATTTTTTTGTATAAATACGATTTTCTCTTAATATCTTCTTTGAGGCAGAAGAATTTTAGTGTATAATGGTTTAGGAGATAGAGAAGTTTTATGTAAATCGGTATGTTGGCAAAGTATAAACAAAATGTACATATGAACTTTTTTCACTAATGTAGAACTATATGTAACTCGTGTTAGACTAACATTCAACCATAGAAACTAAATCAGCATTAGCATCATAACAACATCTGATAGTAAAGATCTTGAAAAATGTCTGATAAAATCGCATCGATGTTCAAGTGGCCATATAGTCTCCATGACTTTCATCTAACATCTCAACCACAGGAGCATACTGCATTCATGATGGGAGGAGCCCGTTAGCGAAAACAAGAACTGAAAATCGAAATTAAGCTTTAAGACAATGATCGAGGAGGATGCCGGATAATTAAGCTTACCTCGTCATCTTCCTCGAAGTAAATCCCGTCGATACCGCTCTTCTTCTGAAACTCCCATCCTAATCTGTTCTCGAGCAACTCTTTGAACTTCCTTGTCTGCAAAAGACAATTGTGTGAAAATGAATTTGCTAACAGAGAAACCGATAAGGGTTGTAGAAGTTTGTACATACCCATGACAATAAATCTCCATCAACTACAGAGGTCTCTTCCACTAATGCAAAAAATTCCTGTTGTCAAGAACAATGGAAGCTCGAACTCAAATTCTCTAGATTCCTCTCGAAAACGAAATATTTTTTAATATGATGAACTAAGCTCGCTCAGAGAAAACATGTCGCTAGTCAGAGATTTACCTTGCAAAGCAAATGCAGAAAGCTATCGGAAGCTAGCCAAGAATCATCAAGAAGCGCCTGTACGCCCATCTCAGGACCACTACTCTCTTTCTGTAGTCCATATTTTAGTTGATGGTAGATGACTTTGATGAACTGTAATAAATACATCAGGGAGAGAAGGAAGAAAATGAGTTTTTTTTTCTTTTAAGTAGATGATTGAAATAGGAACTAATTAGGTTACTAGAATGATAATTGGTAAAGCCTGCATACTATAGGTTTACATATCATAATGATGCATTCTCGAATATAGTATTTTGAATGAAAATTGACGAAATTCACCTTTGTAAATAGTTGACTCCTTGTATGAAATGGCTGCAAAAGGTCACAATGAAGTGTAAATGTCAATAATGAAAGAGGCGTGAAGTCACATTAACCTTTTGGATACAATGAGTAACATATAGAAGTAGGTAACTATATATAAGCAAAGAAAACGTGAGAACAGAGGACTGAGTTACAAGAGAAATCATAAATTTCTCATATGCACGAGACATGACATATCAAATAATTAAGGCAGAGGCTCACACCATGTCAATTATATAAACAGGAAGATAGAATTTTGTTACGGAAAATATAGCAACAAAATGGAGATTCAAAATCACATACCGCATCAGTGCAGCCCAGTAAAAGACTAACTAAGGACTTCCATTGCATGAAGGATTCAAGAGACTGCCCCATCTGCACAACAACGTGACACCTTTATCTGAGAATGGAACAAACCTGAAGGATTCCTTATTTGTAACCATGCATATATACATAAACCCTATGTGTGTGTGAGCTTCTAATAAACATATGTTACGGTATGCAGCACATACCAAAAATGCTACAAATGAAAACTGCAGCTCTCCAAGAAGCAGGTCTTCCGAGGCTTTGTACTCCTTCGACAATACGCTTTCTAGCAGTTGAGTCTATACAAAGAAAAAGAGAAAAAGACATAACATAGGCTTCAGATGAGTTATTGATAATTAAACATCCACCAAAAAGACAAATATGAAGAATCTGGGGAGTTACCTTGTCAAGGTTCATGGAGGTTAGCTCCTGCCCAGACATTCCCTTGTGCTTTATAATCCGAGGAATACAAGTATAGTAAAACCTATTCCCTTTGTTTTGCTCAGTCGATGATGCCTTGTACTTGCTTTTCTTCATCTGTGCATCAAGTGCTCTTTCCATTTCCGTTTGAGGTCCACCTTTTAGAATAGCAGATTCATTGATCACTGTTATTTCTCCTCCAACTGGCTCTGCAAAATTAAACAGGTGAGAAAACCTTAACAATGTGGTTAAAAGAATCCACTAGAAAAATAGGTTCACTTACCAAATTTCTCAATAACATCCTTCGTGATGTAGTTAGATAAGTGCTTCCACGCCCCATACTGACTTAAATTGTATGGGCCAAGATGTTTGTCAAACTCCAAATTCCTGACTGCTTGAGAATATCTCTCTTCCTGGAGTCAAAAGGGAGAAGAACAAAAATAAATAACCCAGCACTAATTCTCAGGCCTACGAGCTAGTGGCTACTCCAGTGCAGCATCTTAATTTATTCATAAGTTTCACAGGAACAGCTTTGATTAGACTAATGTCAATTTGACTGTAACAAAGATGCAGATTACTATTAACCAGATGCAAATTACTGACCAAAGTATAAGCAGCAGTGAGAAATTTCCTGCACTAAGATAATAATAGGACAAACCTCTTCTTCAGACACTTTGGCCAACCACTCGTCTTGCTGATTCCATTTGCGTACAATAACCTAGTATAGTCAACAACAGATAGTGAAAATATATCCATGGTTAGTTTTACACAATTCCATGGTGCTACTTACAGTACATCAAATAAAGACAACAACATGGCTAATTAATAGATAACTTCAAACACGAACGGAAAAACCTAAAGCCGATGAACAAAAACTCATATATATATATGTGCTTTTTCTTGAACACTTTCTCTAAATCAGAATACATTTTGGCCGAAAAGAATAGAACGGCAAATGGTTTTCAATCCAGTGTAAATAGACAAAGATAATGGTAAAGAAATAAACAGTATTTTGCAATCTCCATCTCACGCCAACATGAATATGAGACCAAAATATAACAAATGAGGCAAAGACAGATACCAAACCTGAGATGGACCAACATCAACAAAGAAGCCAATGGTAGGTGAAAACTCTTTACCATCCCTGAATTTAAAACACAATTCTGCAGATTATCAGCTAAAGAAAATCGATATCGAGACAGAACTCTATTCAGAAACAGATATCATGTCGATACACTATATACAAAAGCACCAAAAAAACCATTTAAACAATTATTAGACTTGAACCTGGTCGATGAACTATAGAATACAAAGTGAATTCCAGGAGGGATCATCTTAATCCCTTTGAAAGCTGGTCCCACTGTGAACATCTGCAACGAGAATTCAAGACATCGTTAAGTTATGCAAATTCCAAAACCTGTATAAAAAGTTCCATATAATAAGATTTCACTATTTGTGTTTCTGTATCTCTTCAAAATGTTCAGGTACACCATGTAAAGTAACAAGAGAAATATGCCCATGACAATAGTTTCATCCTCCATGGCTCCAGAAAGTTACAACTCAAATGTTCTACCATCAAAATCAACAAAATGCCACTCACAATTCATCCCCAAATAGAATCTTCAAAACGCTCAAACCTCAAAATTTAGCCATAAATGTCAATTACGATGTCATATCAAACTCACCAATTCACATAAACCATTCTCTTCAGGATTCTACTAACACGAAATTAAAAACAAGAGAATCATTTGCACATCACAATACTAACGCTCAAGAACGAAGAAAACAAAATTCGAACTCGATTCCGATTCCATTTTACTGCAAAAGAGATTGTATCCAAACCCAATCCCGTTTCTCAAAAGCTTCAAAACTTGCTACAAGTAAACAAACCTGAGTATCGATTCCGATAAGAGTGTGTTGAGGAACGTCGAGAAAAAGAAGCGTAGCTCCATGCTTCACAAGCTCTAGTGCCTTCTCAGAATCCATCACTTCCTCTTCTTCTTCTTCTTTCTTCTTCTTCTTCGGTAATTTTGACGAGGAGTAGATTCCAGAAGGGGAAACAGTTTCCTCAAGCCCAATAATTAGGCCCATTTGGGCTTCTCGAACTCGGCCCAATATAAAATATAACGCAAGTTACTTTTTCGGTGGAAACGCGTTATTCACGCGGTTTACTTTTTCAACCGACATAGACCTTCGTATATAAGGGAATCTTGTTGCCTCTTTCCCATTCGTTTATTTTTCTTTCCCCAAATCGTTTTCTAATATTCTTCTCTCTAGGGTTTTCTTTATTATTCGTTCGATCTCTCAGAGAAACTCATACGTTTTGTTGAATCGAGAAGATGTCGTCATCCATCGGAACGCACGTCGCTGATCAGAGAAACGCACACCGGAACGCGAACGCTGGGACGACGATGAAGAGACGAATCGACAACAATCGCGGTTGCGGCGGCGGCGTCGGCGTCGTCGGAGGTTTCCAAGAAGATCGGATGCGTTACGCGCCACCTCAGAAACGTGCGAGATTTCAAACGCAATCGCAATTCCAACCGGCTCCTCTGTATCATCATGGTAGTAATAACTTGTCTAGGGTTTCAAATTACAGTGGTGATGTGAATGGTTCTGGTTCTAATTCAAGCAATAGCTTTCCTTTTGCTTTACGTAACAATGATTCTTTTTCGCAATCTAACACCGATTAACAGAAACCGTTTGGTTTCAGAAACCCTAACCCTAACCCCCAATTGGTTCCTCTTCCTTTACCATATCGCAAGCTTGATGATTTCGATTCGTTGCCCGAATGGGTTCCTAACCGGTCGAATTTCCCAATTAGATCTCCGAATTTCGTACCAGATACTAACCGCGGAGTTCGGTTTAACGCTCCCTTACCTTCTTCTCAAGCACCTGTGTTTACGAATGTTCCAAATCCAATGCCTGTGGTTTCAATTGTGCCTCAACAACCACTCGTGACCAAAGAGTTGTCTGATTTACTTAACCTTCTTACCAACAACAACGAGAAAGAGAAACAAAACGCAAGCAATATCGACGAAGCTGCTCTTTGTCTCGATTTCGGTTCGGTGAATCTCAACGTGCGTAACGAATCTGTGGTTAAGTCTTTGTATTCTGATATGCCGAGGCAATGTACTTCGTGTGGGGTTAGATTCAAATGTCAAGAAGAGCATAGCAAGCACATGGATTGGCATGTGAGGAAGAACAGGATAGCTAAAGAAGCAACCACTGGTACGAGGATGAGCCAGAATCCGAAGAAGTCTCGTGATTGGTTCGCGAGCGAGTCTCTATGGCTCAGCGCAGCGACGACGGAAGCGGCTAAACCATATTTCGCGCAGAAGACGAAGGAAGAGGAGAAACAAGAACAACAACACACGGTTCCTGCTGATGAGAACCAGAAGCTGTGCGCGTTGTGTATTGAGCCGTTTGAAGAATTCTTTTGCCATGAGGAAGATGATTGGTTGTACAAAGATGCGGTTTACTTGAACATGAACGGGTCGGGTCCTATAGTTCATGCTAAGTGTATGCCTTTACCACGAAAAGTGGCCGCGAAGGATTCGAAAAAGCCGATGGTTATGCCTGTTTCGGTTCCATTGGTCTGCTGATTGATTTAACATAGGCTTAAGACTCTAGAGATTTGATTCAGTTAATCCTTTTTTCTTTTTATAACTAATGTACATGCATGAATTTGAGTTGTAAAACACAATGAATTCAATATTCTAATAATATCATCTCTTTTTTTACCTTTTTTGTGTCTGGTCTTGCTACTACTGCTTAATATGCAACAGATTTTCTTATTTCAAATGGTAGAGAATCAAAAAAGCACATTGTTCAACTGTTATCTTTCAGCTTTAAGTTTAACATTTTTGTTGTGATTGGTACTGAATCTGTTTCAATCTTTTTTTTTTATAACTAAATGCATAAATTCTAAGTTGTAAAAACACAAATGAATACAGAGTATTCTATAATATCATCTCTCTTTTTACCTATATATGTCTTCTCTTGGTACAACTGATTAATATGCAACAGATTTTCTTATTTCAAATGCTAGAATCAAAAGCACATTGTTCAACTGTTTCTTTCAGCTTTAAGTTTAACATTTTGGTTGTGATTAGTGTATATCTAATCTCCAAAACTGATTGATTCGGACTCATATCCAGCACGTATTATATCATAACAATCTATTTTATCATATCATTTTCCTTGAGCAACAACAAACAAAACAAATCAGCAGTAAGGGCCTAATTATATCTATAATCCAATACTTCCATAGCTATTCAATATAATAAAATTAAAGAGAGAAGCAAAAAGGGTTTTGTAGAACACCGATGTAAGTAAGAAATTGACTCAATATAACCTGCAACTGATAGATAAACGTAATCTTCAAGTCATGATGAGAGTTGGTTCTAGGAATTGCAATTTATACCTGTTAACAAGTTGTTTTTGCTTCAAGAACCTGCAATTGCTTGGATCCACATCATATCTAATGTCGGGCTTTGTGTATTTGGAATCATACTAAAATCAAAATCTTATATATAATCATATCATTGCTGATTAGCTATCTCAGCCATCTTATCTCGTTTACATTAACCAGAGAAACATAATATAACCAAGAAATCTAGTGAAAAATATAAAAGTATGAACGCGTTTTGAATTACATATTTAGCCACAATTTGCGCTAAGTATTTTCTTTTCGAAGACATACAAGTTAGTTTTGTCATTTGATTATGCCCAGTAATAACTATACTAAGGAATAGTAGTAGATGACGATGCTTTGTTTGACCACTAACATATACATCCAAACACGGTTTACGCGGTACCGTGTTGCTTTTTTTTACTATGACAAAATTTATCACTTCAAAAGTTTTTCATCGTTTTTTGGACTATTGAACAACATCAACACTAAGATATGGTCCTGGATCTCTTGAATTCGTTTGTTTTCGTACAGTATTGGGCTCAAAAGATTAATTTTCGATCCCTTTCTCAAAAAAGAGAATGATTTTATTGATCAATAAATAAATAATTTCACCAATTTGTTTTACAAATTTCAATGTTATATTTTATCACTCTAACAACTATATCATATAAATAAATAATATTTCATTTTATAATTTTTATTGCTATGAAAAAAATGATAAAACATGTGAATTTTTAAAATCTTAATATAAATGGGTGGATCAAGTAATAATCTGAAAAAATTACATATTCAAAAGCGATAGTTTTCGTAAATAAGCTTTCAAATAACGAAATAAGTGAGTAAGAATGAGCATAAAATAAAACTGTACCTTTCTCAATATATATATTTTTTTTGTCTTGATTATATTCCTTACATTATAATATGTCGACATGAGTGTGTATATTCGAATAAACAACATAAAACTTGTAAAAATACGTACAACGAAAAGCACGAGCGGCAGTTACAGTCTCATTTAAATATCCGAGCTATTTTTAAAAGTCTCTTAACAAACAAAAAAAAATCTAATAAATGCTAAGAAATGTATTGTGAATTTGGCATGGACCGACATATTCAAGATTATTCTTTTCAAACACTATGAAAAAAAAATCAACGTTCAAGACTTTTTTTTTGTGCAACGTTTAAGACTTTATTAAAAAAAATTAGAACGAATCTCTGTAAAATTTCACAGCTTCACACACACTATAATTAAAAAAAAATAAGATTAATATTTAATAACCAAACCTCCCCAATATATATAAATACCAACGAGACGCTTTATGACAATTTTCACATTATCCATTTAATAACCAAAAAAGCAGAGAAAATGGGAAACAGCATCATAACTGCAAAGAGAAAGAAAGCAAAGGTGATGAAGATCGACGGCGAGATTTTCCGAATAAAAACTCCGGCGACGGCGAGACAAGTCACGGCGGATTATCCCGGTTACGTTCTGTTAGATTCCGAAGCCGTTAAACATTTCGGAGTTCGCGCCAAACCGCTTGAGCCGAGCCAGATCTTAAAACCGAGGAAGACTTATTTTCTCGTCGAGCTTCCGAAGCTTCCGCCGGAAACTGATAATAAGCTTCCGTACCGGCGAGTGATGTCCGGAATCCACGTCGGCGCGAAGGAGCGGTTAGAGATGTTGATGCTCTCTCGGAAAACGGTATCTGATGTTACGATCGCTAGATCAGACGGCGGAGATGGGCCTGGGCCTGGGCTTGGGCTTGGGCCTGGTCAGACGAGCGTGAGGCTGAGGCTGCCTCGATCGCAGATTACCAAGTTTATGGAGGAGAGCCATGACGCTTCCGAGATCGCCGATAAGATTTTGAGTCTGTATAGAGAGAGCTCCGGCGAGATTGGCGGCGGTGACGGCCGCCGGAAACTTGGAACCGGGGAGATTAAGGCACGTGAGGTATATTATTCTTCCAAAACTGTTCTTGTTCTTCGATTTTTGGTCAAAATAGTTTTACAAAGAAAGTTCTTAATTTTGACTATATGGCAAATTAACCCAAAAATCTTTCAAGCTAACAATTTAATTCTAATAGAATGTATATTAGTGATATAAGCAGACGAGAGATGAAATTTAAAATTGTAAATAATGTCAACTATCACTTGTTAGGGTATTTTTTTAAGAATAATATGTATTATATCAGGGAATTAAGCAAATAGTTTAGTTTAATGGAGTAGAGATTCTATATTGATGTACAATACAAGAAACAGAATTTAATTTTCCGGCATTGCTTTAGCATTTGATCAGAGTATATTAATAATTATTGTAAGCACTAGGCCACTTGGGTATATCAGTATATGTAACTTATCTATAATCGTGAGTATGACGTATGTACTATATACAAAAAAAAATGTGCGTACATACATAGTCACATATGTATAGAGATGCATGTTAATGAATAATTAATTTCATATGTAGTCAAACATTTATCATACTTATATTAATGATGAAGATCTTCTCGATCATTAACTAATATTTTGTCGGTTTGTTTGGCTAATCATTTATTATTTTTAATATTTTGTACATTAATTAAGAGTTAAATAATAAATTATACTAGTCGAAAAAAATAAAATATAAATTATATTAATTAAACATGTGCAGAAGCAGGTGAGTTTCGCCGGAGAAGGTGGACGGGAGCTTCCTGTTCTATGGAGCAGAAAGGGGAAATAATCATCACTTAGATAACAATTTTTCTCCTTTTTATTTAGGGTATTTTGTTATATAAATTACATTGTGGTAGGACTCATTCTTATGTGTGTGATAGTGTGAATATATCGTTTATATAGCAACTAGAGTTTATAGAGTTCTCTTATGTTTACTCGTGTGTGTCAACGAAATCTCCGATATCCTTTCTTATAATCGGAATAAAGGCTGGGCATTTTCCAAAAATCTGATCTATTACTCCCAGAAAATAATGTTTCATGTACTTTGGGTACATGATAATATCTGATTCGAGTCGATATCTAAAAAAATATTTGAATCCGAAATACAAAAACCTGTTTTTTGGATATTTTTTTTTCTGAGTTTTTTGAATATTTTGGATATTTTCGGTTCTTTAATTAAATATTCAAACTGATTTGAACGCAGAAAATACCGAACTGAATCCGATCCGAAATTTTCAAATATCTAATCGGTAACAAATCTCTTAATACCAAAATTTCTAAAACTCAAAATATCCAATCCGAACTGATCTGAGAACCCAAATGTCGATCCCTAATCGGAATAGATTATTAATTGAAAGATCCAAAAAGTAAGTAAACTAATGTTTGATATATGTAGAAAATCGGATATTTTCGTCAATTAAAAGTTTAAATTCCTTCCCAAGGTCTTGTAATCCGATGAGCTCTCTCATTTCTTTAAACCTGATTCTTCCCAAAGCCTTTGTGAGTATATACGCCTTTTGCTCACTTCCCGGAACGTGTGCTACTTCAACTTGGTTGCCTTCGACACATTCTCGTATAAAATGGTATATCCGATGAATGTGTTTGCTTCTTCCATGAAATACTGGATTCTTGGTTAATGCAATCGCAGACTTGTTGTCAATGTGAATGACAACACATTTGGTTTCTGTTCCGGTGATTTCACTAAGCAATTCTTGGAGCCAAATTGCTTGTTTCGCAGCTTCTGTCCCGGCCATAAACTCTGCTTCACAAGACGATAATGCGACAGTATCTTGTTTTTGAGAGCACCAAGTGATTGGACTCTTACAAAGGTAGAAGATGTGCCTTGAAGTGCTTCTCCCATCATCTGGATCAACATTGTGGCTACTGTCGCAATATCCTGTCAGCCTTGGTATACTTGAGCATCGTTCAAAGATTAATCCGAGACCGGTGGTTCCCTTCAAGTATCTCAATACTTGTTTCATCGCGGCTCCATGTGAGACTCTAAGACTCTGCATATACCGACTAAGTATACCAACCGAATAAGATAGGTCAGGTCTTGTATGAAGCAAGTAACGGAGACAGCCGACGTTTTTTCTGAAGTTTGTAGCATCGATCTCTTCTTCACTCTCAGATTTGGCCAAACTCAGACCTGTCTCCATAGGCGTGTGAACCTGCTTCCTGTAAGATCTTAGACGCATAACTCTTTTGATTCAGGGTAATCCCTTTGTTATGCTGATGTACTTCAATCCCGAGATAATATGTCAGCCTTCCAAGATTGCTCATCTCAAACTTAGAGGCCATCTCGTCCTTAAACTTGTTAATGATCTCAAGAGTTGTTCCTGTGACAAACAAATCGTCAACATACACAACAATACAAAGTATCCCTTCTTTTACCTCCTTTCGATAGACTGAAGGTTCCTTAGAACACTTTTCAAACCGCAGCTCCATCAAGATGTTATTTAGTTTGTTGTTCCATGCCCTTGGTGCTTGCCTTAGTCCATATAATGCTTTGTTTAGCTTGTAGACCTTGTTCTCACATCCTTCTTTCTCAAAACCTTCAGGTTGCAAGACATAGACTGTCTCTTTCAATTCTCCATGTAAGAAAGCTGTTTTAACATCAAGATGGTGGATTTCCCATCCATTCGAGGCTGCGATGTTGATAAGTAATCTTATTGTCTCAATCCGAGCTACTGGTGCAAAGACCTCTTCAAAATCAACTCCATATTTTTGTACATAGCCTTTAGCTACCAATCGAGCTTTGTACTTGTTGATACTTCCATCTGAATTCCTCTTGAGCTTAAATACCCATTTTAAGCCTATCGGCTTTGCTCCTATTGGTAGCTCGACAAGATCCCAAGTGTTGAGTTTTTCAATGGAAGCAATCTCTTCTCTACACGCATCTGTCCATTCTTTAGATTCCTTAGCTTCCCAGAAGCTTCTTGGTTCGTTGTTTAAACACAGAAGCAATGCTTCTCCCTCTTCTTCCGCAAGAAGAACGTAATCCTCGAGATACTTTGGTGGATTGCTCTGTCTCTGTGATCTTCGGAGGATAGGAGCATGTATTTCACCACTATGCTCAGATTCTTCTTCTTCTCGATCTCCATCATCATCTGATTCACCTTCACTTTCTGTGTTTCTCGTATTTTCTTCACGATTTTCTTCTCCTTCTTGAAGACCATGATTCCCGAAGTCATGAAGCTCGATTCTAAAGCTTCCATCACTATCTTCCTCAGAATTTCTGCGATTCCAGTTCCAACCTTTGGTTTCATCAAAAACCACATCACGGCTCACTACAGCCTTACGTGTTTGCGGATCAAGTAAGCGATAAGCTTTGGATCCTGGTTCTGTTCCTAGATGAACAAGCATTCTCGATCTGTCATCTAGCTTCTTCAGACTTGGTGCTTCAACTTTCGCATACGCCATACAGCCAAATATCCGGATGTAATCAATGTTTGGTTTCTTACCTCACAGCTTCTCGTATGGTGTCTCATTGGTAAAAGATCGTGTCACCACTCTATTTAAGAGGTATGTAGAATGTCTTATCGCTTCTCCCCATAGATAGTTAGGCATACGCATGTGCTTTAGGATGCTTCTCGCCATCTCCATCATCGTTCTATTTCGTCGTTCGACCACACCGTTCTGTTGGGGGGTGTATGGTGCAGTGAGATGACGTTTAATACCGTTTTCTGCACAGAACTTGTTGAACTCCATAGACACGAACTCTCCTCCTCTATCCGTTCTGAAGGTCTGTATTCTCGCATCTGATTCTTGCTCCATCATTATCCTAAAGTTCTTGAACTTTTGGAAAGCATCTCCTTTTTTTTGAGTAGAGTTGTCCACATGTAGCGAGAATAATCGTCTATGAGGACGAAGATGTATATGTTTCCCGCACTCGTACTTGGTGTTATAGGTCCACAAAGATCTCCATGTATAAGCTCAAGCTTTTTCGACGCACGGTAAGCGGTAGCTTAGGGAAACACTTGTCTTGTTTGCTTTCCAAGTAAACATGAGCTACAAACCTCCTTCTCTATGCCAACGTTTGGAATTCCTCGCACAAGTTCTTTGTCTATCATTAACTTGATAGTTTCATAGTTCACGTGTCCCAATCTCGCGTGCCACTTGCTTAACTCACTAATGCTTGTGAGAAACAGCCGTGAACTATCTTATAAGCCCATTCGAACCTTGTAAAGCCGATTCTTGGATCTAGGTGCTTTAGCAAGCAACTTCCCATTCTGATCTCGCATGGTCAAGAACCCTCCTCGCAATCTTATATCGCATCCCGCCTCTGCAGCCTGTCCAAGGCTTATAATGTTACTTTTTAAATCTGGGATGTAGTATACATCTGTCATCACTCGCGCTTCTCCGTTGAAGTCGATGAAAGCAATGGTTCCCTTTCCTTTAATATCAACTCGTGAATCATCCCCAAATCCCACTTTTCCAGAAACAGAGTCGTCGATTTTATCAAAATATCTCCGATCACCGGTCATGTGATTGCTCGCCCTATTATCAAGATACCATATGTTGTCTCCGTCGTTGTTTGTTTCAAACTTGCTTGGCACGCAACGCTTCTCGTTTAGATAGACCACTTCATGCATCATCAATGCATCTGCATCCTAAGTATCCTCATCTTCTTGAGCCTCTTGCAGTTTGAGTAGCCTATCGGGACAGTCGAATGCAAAGTGCCCTATCTTGTCGCATCTAAAGCAAGTAATCCGGGAAGCATCTCTCACAACATTAGAACGTCCACGACCTCTTCCTCTGTAACCTGATCTTCCTCCTCGCCCTCTGTTTCCACTAACAGGCTGGTGTTGATTCTCCGTATTTGCATACATTAACTTGTTTTGATCATCTTGAACATCTTCTTCTTCCTCACAAATTCGTTCTTCGTAGGCTTTTAGGCGACCTATGATATCTTCGAAAGTTGTGGTATTAAGATCAACTACTTGTTCAAGAGAGGCCACAATATGTATGTATTTCTTCCGCGGAAGACAATGAAGAAATTTCTTCACCAGTTTTGATTCTTCGATATTGACTCCGAGGGCCGAGGATTTTGACGAGATTTCCGAGAGCTTTCCGGCAAAGTCATCAATCTTCTCGGTATCTTTCATCTTGCTATATATATATAAGTTTGGAACTTAAACAATTTCCTTTTCTCTCAAAAGGACAATTTTCTTTTCTCTAATTTTTCCTATTCTCATTAGGATTGCTGTTTTTGTAAGGAAGTCTCTGTTATCATTTGTATGGTCTTGGCCATCTTTCGGTCTTTTATTTTGGAAGGATCTCTAGTTTGTTCAGAAGTTTTGGTTGATATAAGATCTTTGTTCTTGGATTAAATTGATTTTGTTTCATTTTCTATTATGTTTCCCTCTTTTTGGTGTCTGTTTTCGGAAAAATCTTGTCTTTTGCTGAATTGTTTACCGGATTTGTTCCCGCTTTTGTCTCCGATAGATTTTGATATGTGCCAATTTTGTTGTTTTAGTTATAGGTTAATATAATTTCAATGAAATCCAACAGTTGGGAAAAAAAACTAGCAATAATTGTTGTAGATGGTATAAGTAAATCTCTACATTTTATCCACATGAGTCATGATGTGACATGACAAATCATTCAATTATTTATCCACTCAAACCAATCACTACACCACACAATTTGGGTTTTGATCTTAATTATTTTATTTTTCGCTGATTAGTCCTTTCATACTTTAAGATATAAGAAATTTATGAGCCCTAATTGAAATGGTTGGGTGGCATCTACCGCCCCTACCCTACCAGTAACTCAATAATCAACGATCATTAAAATGAAAACTATTAGTCCTTTTTTTTTTTGAACATTTTATTTAATCCTTTTCGCTAATTAGTTATTTTTAGATCTTTTTAAAAATACCCAAAACGACGACTAGGTTCCAAAGAATCTGAAGAAAAATCTAAAACTGGTTTTGCCTTTAGTAGCAAAAACTTCAAAAAGTAAAAAGTTTTGGGCAGTCCACTACACACGAGGGAATGATTAACTTTTCCATCATATTTATCGGGACATTCTAACATTTTACATAATGATTATTTAAATGATTTTATAAATGATTCAATCAAACTACGTTATCAATTCATTGTAGACTCAATTTCAACGACCTGTAAACTGTATATAAGTATATTCATGAATTTGAACACTCACTGAACAACACTTCCACATAACTACTTGTACAGTTTGACTTTTAGTGATTTTGGAAAATTAGGTGGGAGATGTGCGAGTAACCTATAGTCAGAATAGTTAGGCTAGTTTTCCCGATTAGAGTAGTGTTCATTATATTTAGTCATATATCAACTAAAACATTCCAAAATTACAATCTTCTAGCATTTTTTTTTTTCAAAAAGAAGATCGATTTTGTCGTTTATCTATAAACTTCTTTCGTTTCTGTGCATGTACCATCAACATATCAACTATCATTGCCTTTATTTTGGGTGGAGAAGTCAGTATTTTCTTTCGCCATAATAAAAAATAAAAAATAAAAAAATAAAGATGTGGTATTTATTTGTATAGATAGTTCATAGTACTATAGTAGAGTGCTTTAGGTGCACCACTCTCCCATTAGATTTTAGGGTAAGCAAAGCCTATTCGTACCCAATCGTCATCATGATTCTTAATCAACCAGATTATGATGTCATCTGATGTATTTTGATTTAAACGGTATTTTGGTTCACGAACTTATTTACAAATATCATGTGAAAAACATGGAATAATATTTATACGTCAAATATGAAATATTTCTCATGAGAGAACATATTTAAAGGAGAGTTGGATTATAAGATGCATGGTTTAAAATATATATATATATATATATATATATATATATATATATATTATATATATATATATAATATTATGCATGGTTTTTATAAAGATACATAAACGTCGTTACAAATGTTAGGGAATCGTCAGTTCAGATTCTTTTCAAGTCGACAAGTCATGCTTGATTGATTTATTTCGTTTTGGATCTACTTTCTTGTGATGTGGCACATGTTTTCGTCTCTATCTTATAAGGACCATGTTTTGGGTTGCAATAAAATGTCGTTCTGGTTGCCTACTTGTCTTTAATTGCATTGCAGGACCATGTATCATTGATGGCTAATTGACTAGTTACATGTTTAATGCGGCCCATAATGCTTTTATATATTGGGGATGCTCATAGCTCTTGAATTCACTAATACTATGTTTTAAGCCCATTTGTAATTAGCTGAAACAAAAGTAGGGAAAATAATGCAAGTACTTTCTAGATGAAATGGTGAAAGTTGCTTGCACGCCGTATGTTACACCGTCATGATCATATGGTATGTTGTATCCGGAGAGGGAGATGTTCAAACAGATGACAGTTAAAGGGTGTTGTGAATTAGGTCGAATCGTAACTCGAAGAAAATTAGAAATAATACGAATTGAGATAAATACTCATTTAGATCTTTATATAATTACAAACCCTAAAACTTTGTATTTACAAGTCTCAAAACCCGATTTCTAATCACATTTAGTAAATAGAAACTTTTCTATGCCTAGGAAACCGTAACGTTGATAGCATATTTTGTCAACAGAAACAACAATGAGACCAAATGATTAATGCAACTCGATGACTAGCGCGTGTGTACGTATGGCAGGAGAGTTCAAAGTGGCGTGCTGGTTGCTAAAAGGAAATGGAATCTAGAGGGTGTAATCCGATTTTCATAGTGTATATTAAGTTGGTTAACTATTTAAGAAAGGTTATAAGAGATTTGGTGAAGAAAGGACATTATATTCATTTTAGTATGATGAAATATAGGAGATGTTAGGAGAAGGGAAATAAAAAATGGTTCCGAATAAAGGAATGAATACGGTTGGGTGGAAGAACAGTGGAAGAGCTTTCTCTATGGTGTTTCCTTGTCCCATAACTTCCTTTGTATAAAAAAAATGATGTCTAATACTCCTTCTGTTCCTCATAAAATAATGTTTTAGATTTTTTATAGATATTAAGAAACAATCATTATCTATTTTTACTAATTACTTTTTCTTTGCTTTTTAATTTTGACCAATGAAAATTTTTACTTTAACTTTTTTTGTTGTCCAAAAAATTGATATTAAAGTAAAATACATTAAACAAATCCTACAACATCAATCTTTGAAGAACAAGAAAAAAACTCAAAACATCAATTTATTAGGAACAGTGGGAGTATTAGCCTCGATCGTATATTTCGATTTTCGAACAAGTATATCGAAAAGCAGTAAAATGTTAGGAATTATTATTGGGCGTAATGTTTTGTTATTATTTTTTTTGTTTTTTTGTGTTTTCTTTATAACCACATTTTTTATTTTTCCTATTGATTGATATGTTTTGGTAAAGTGTTAGGGATACTGGACTTTTTTGCATTATCTTTCTTCCATGATTACGACTGACACAATTTCAGTTGGTTGGTTGATAATTTTTGGTTAATCAAATATTTTTGACAAATATTTTTGATGCTCAAATATTTGATTAACAGTAATTAAACCTTGACCTCCTTGGCAATATGTTATAGGAATTAGGATCAGTGATGTAATAATTTGTTGCTGAAAGAAATCTGTTATTTAAGCATCTAAATTTTTATATGAATAAAACTCTGATTTACAGATCCATATTCAGAAATAGTAATAGTAAAATTTACTTTTTTATTTATTTTATGATTAGGAATTAGATGCATTCAAACTACAAATCCCTTATCTACAGATTAGACATATATAAAACACAAAGACTAGGTACCAAAAATTCGTAGTAAAATATATATTACACTGTCACGTATAATATTATAATGCAGGGAAAGTACGCACCGAAGTACTTCAAATTCTTAAGACACATGCATGGATTTCAAATTAAGGCCAAAGTAAACAGATAAAATCTCTATTAAGATATAGTACATGCATGCATGCTTCACACTGTTATGTTGCTTTTAATGTTTTCTCTCTTTTTTTTGGAATGAAGGTATAATGTATAATGGATAAATGCATGATGCATTTAAATTTTAAAGTGAAGTAAGTTGGGGGACAGTATGAAGTCCGGTTTATATGGAATCGTCCATGTGCACAATTATATATATAATCTATTTTAAAAACACATTCATACGAACTTGTACGTGTTTATCGATCTCCCTTTGACGATCTCACTTAGAGGGAATATATATAATGTATCATGTATGTATGGGAATCACGTAGTTATTGTAATATATACATTGAACTTACAGAATGTATAAACTAAAATCCAGAGTACATAACTCAATTTTTTTTTTCTTTCGATATACCAACATTGCATTATCGAATATGTGCTGCACTCTAGTCTCTACCGAAGCAAGGAAAAAACACTCATAAACTATTATTAGTCCACGAGGTTGTTTAAGCACATTATATGTAAAAAATCATTGATCCATTTTTCCTAATAGCGAAAAGTAATGCTTTGAATATCAAATGTGAAGGGAACGAATTGCACCTTAGATCTCCTCGTTTTTCTATTGTAAGACGGACAATAATCCACAAAAAGATCAAAAGTATGGTAGTTTAGTGGTAATATAAAAGGTTGTTTTTCGTGTTTCGAATTTAAACTCTCTTTAGGACGTAAAATTATTTTTTAAATTGGAATATCTAAATGATGATTCCAAGTATTGTATGAAATTATGAGGTGAAAGTTCGAAATCCTCACAAATTTTTTTTTAGAAAAAAAATTGTAACGACCCCAATTTCAATTCCTCTCCCTCTCCCCACCTTTCCCCCACCTTTCCCCCACCTTTCTCACCTACTAACCTCACCTAATTGTCATTCCCACAAAACCATCATTGCCCACGTTTTTCCCCCCTCTAAAACTCTCCTATTTAAACACCCTTATCATCATCATAAGCTCTCACCAACAACTCTTCTTCTCTTCTAAAACCTTTCAAATCTTCTTCTTCTTGTTTTAAGCTTCGTGCGATCTGAGTTCCGCAACTCCGAGGCTACCATCGGATTCTAGACGTCGATACGAAGCCGCGGCCGCCAAAATCGTCGAATTCCGAAGCCGGACGCGCCCTCACTCGCCGACCGAAGATGGCGCGTGAACCACACGCGCCGCCGCATCACCGCCGTCCTCAGCCACGTGCCGCCGCCGCCGTCGCCGGAGTTGCCGGCCGTTGCCGCCACCGTCGCCGGAGCAGCCGCCGCCGTCAACCGGAGCAACCGCCGGAGCCGCCGTCAACCACCGCCGGAGCTGTCACCGTCGATCGCCGGAGACGCCGTCCACCGTCGCCGGAGCCGCCGTCGCCGTCGCCGGAAACCGCCGCTTTTCCTCGCCGCCGGTGATCGTCGCCGGTGATCTGTTAACCGGCCGGTTCAATCCGATTCAGTTCGGTTAGGCCGGTTTTGGTTGGTTCGGGTTGCCGGTCGGGTTAGAGGGTCGGGTCGGGTTCTCGGTCGGGTTGTTGGTCGGGTCCGGTTTGGTTTGGTCAGGGTTAACCGGATTTGACCAGGTTAACCGGATTTGACCAGTGTTGACCGTTGACTTTGACCGGTTTGACCCATTATCCGTTTTCCGCCGTTCGAAGGCCGTTTCCACACGATTTTCCGTGCTGGTTCCATTTCTGATGTCCGTTTGACCATTCGGAGTTCCGATCCACCGATATCTGCACTTTGCCAAGGTGAGGTGGTTCCGATCAATTCCTCTTACACCGCGTATCATGATAGAAGTGTCTAGGTAGTCATTCATACCTATGTGTATCTATAAGCATACATGTAGTTGTCGTGATCTATATACGTACGTAAAGCTATATCTATATATATACTATACTGATGGTTGATGTGTGATTCACCTAGAATTATGCTTAGGTTGCTGAGAACCAATACGGTTGTATGATGTTTGCGGATTGTTTGCGGGTGTGTGCATTTCGTGGGGATATGTCTTGTGCGGGTTGGGGAGTACGAGTTTAGGATGAGGCTTGAGGCCTGTGTATGCGTCGGTGTAAGGCCTGTTAGGATGGAGGATCCCCTAGCAGGGTTGCATCGTCTTTCTTGCTGGATCACGCGGGTACCGATTGAGGTGGCGTGGATCCATCGCTGGAGGGGGCAAGCAGCGAGCCCAAAGATAGTGGTGCGGACACTGATATCCGTATAGGGGCGTGAACGTGCGGGTACCGAATGAGGTGGCACGGGTCACGCGTGAGCGCGTTGGTACACCATGAGGGTGGCGCGGATCACGGTAGACCTTGTGGGGTATAGGGGCGTGAACGCGCGGTGACCGATTGAGGTGGCGCGGGTCACGTGGTAGCCACAATCTCTGTTGATTGCTTATGCTTTACTGGATGTTCTAGCTAGGTACTTTTGTTGTGATGTGTGTTGTTTGACGGTGATTGATCGTAGCTTCTCTCACTGAGCTGTTGTCGTTTTGCTCACCCCTCTTTTTCCCTTTTTCTGTTTCTTCGTTTTGTTTTGCAGGTTCGGATCATGTTGGTGGGTTTTTGGTCAAAGATTATCCTGGGATCCTACTTTGGTAAAAGACATGCTGTCTGGGTCCGTGTGGCTGGAGACAGGTGTCCTGATGCCGCCGACTTTTTCAGCTTTGCTGGGTCGGGGTGTCACAAAAATAATCTACAATAGTTAAACATTTATTTTTTTTATATATAAAACTTGTTCGATTTGGATAGTTCTTTGGTTTTTTTTTTGTTTTTTGTTTTACTATACGCACTGTTGTAGATGACAACTTGTAAATATAGCTAAAAACGGTTTTGAGCGAGGATTTGTTGGTCTACGCGAAAGTATTAAGCCACAAAAGGACAAACCGCATGTCTCTCATTCTTTCCCATAGAGTTTTGCTAGCCACGTTCTCTTATACGTTATACCTAAATTTCGGCAATCTTGTTCAATTCAAATATATGCCTATATATACAAATATTATTATGCATTCCCTTTTAGTTATGAAATTGGAGATATGGATGACTCCATCCATTCCTTTTTTATATGATGTTTTGAATGAATGCACGAAAAATAAAAATTATTTCTATGTTTTGTTTTAAAATCCCTTTGATATGTATGTTTTCCTGAAATCGCAACAGAACAATTCTAACTCTCCTCTAAACTTATGTAGCGAATTCTTAACTAATACTAACTATTACTAATTGATTATTTGGCCTTAATTAATGTTATTCATCAATCTACATATTTAATTTAACTTCTCTTTCATTATAATTAGTGTAAAAAAAATGTCCAGATCTCGTTTTGCCTTTGATATTGTCTTTCTGTTCTTCTATTTAAGTTTTTATCACCAATTTCATATAACTGTTGCGTACAAACTTTTTTTTTTTTAAAAGGTACTAATATTTGCAGATCAATATACATACGTTGATACGTTTGTATAGTATAATATAAACATTTAGCAAAAAAAAACAGAAGAAAGAGATTGAATCTAATTAGTGATTAGAGCGTCTTTCTTTTAGTGCATTAGTTTCTAGTGTTATGTTGTAAGACACATTAACATATACTCTCTCTGTTTTCTTTTAATTGTCTTTTTAGATTGTTTCACACATATTAAGAAAAGAACTAATTTTTCTGTTTTACCCATTAATTAATACATTATTTTATTTAATATGATCAATTAATAACCTTAAAAAGTAGGGTTAAAACTGAAAAATCTGTCATAAATCTGCATTAAAATCCAAAAACGACAATTATTTGTAAACAAAAAATAAGTCAAGAACGACACTTAAATAAAAACGGAAGGAGTATAAAATTCTGTACAGGTTTGTAAAGATATAGATTCAATCATTGAGACTAATTCTGGAAGCCTCGTTAAATAGTTAACGTGATTAGCCAATATATTCTCTATTAGTAGAAAGAGTGACTTATAAAGGTCAACGTGAGTAACCAACGCAAGTTGTCAAAAATCATGAATTTAAGTTAAACTATCTTAGATGTTAAACAAAAGAAGGTTAAACTATCTCATTAACTTTAGTGAATGTTTATTATTTATTTATTTAATAACATAACTGCTGAACCGAAATATATTTTCTGGATAACTAGGTCGAACCTGTTGAACTGCGAATTATTTGATATGGATATATATTATTGGAGATAAATATTATTTTTTTAGTTAAAATGATTTTGTTACTGCTATTTGTTTAATATAGTTTTTTGGATCGATCAACCGACTCTAAATGTATTTACACTTGCAAGATAATGGTCTAAATAATTTGATGGGCAATGCCACTTAGTACTCTCTAATCTTTACTAACTTAATTGTATGGCCAAACCGCGTCAAGTATGATCAATTAGAAATTGAGTGACTAACTGATCCAGTATATGATATTTTATAGTGATTTTTGTTTGAATTTTTTTTTTTAACTTCTTAAAGAAAATATTCCAAGGGAAAAATAGATCTATAAAAAAAATTCCAAGTAGTTATTTAAGGGATAAAATGAAAAGTATACAGTACCACCAATTCGATCTCTTAACGACTATGTCACATACCAATTTACACATGCCACCAAGGTTTGATGGTACTCTCTTGCGTAGGTGATTCTATGTACGCTTACTTCTATGTTTGTACAAAGCAAGCAATATCTTGAATATAATATTGTAGTTTTAAAAATCAAATCATACAAGAAACTTTCAATTTTTAAAAGATGCAATGACGCGAAAACAATTATAGAAGGCAAACAGCAATCTAATTCATAAAAGGAACCGGGAACTATAAATGCTCTTAATGACAACAAATAACTACAGAAAGAAATTAAAAATATTTGGACCATTCACATTAATCGAGACTATTACATACACTATGATTGTTATGTGATTAGCCATGTGAATCTAATTTTATACACTTGAAGTCTTGAAACGATACTAATTATTCATAATGGTCCCCTCGTAGTTTTTATTTAGAGAAAGCAATACTGGCTTAATGACGATATGCTTTGGATTTGTATTTATTAAAACAAATATTAACTTCGTTAATCAACAAATATATGAAAAGTTTATCAACAAACGAAGTTTTCAATCATATTTTGGTGTATGTTTGTATCAAATGTGTGTAATGCATGAAAATTAGTCTCTGCAAATGTGATAACCCCACAAAAATACCAATCTTAATAATCCAAATCAAGCTGATAAGATAAATTTGCTGTTTTGGACTTCTTCATACATATAATAAAATGAACGAATTAGGAAGCCCAAAACAAAGATAATGACAAACAAAAACTGCGATTAGGAAAAGGGAAAATCAAACTTTTTATTATTTAGTTCGAACCTCACGTTGTCCAGTATTAATCATATCTATGTGCACGTGGATCCTCATGTATTATTAATCATAGTTGTTCACTAAATAAACATACTTTATGATAATAAAATCCAGCCTGCCATTCTCTTAATGACACATTGTATGTGATTCGATATCTAGGATACGACTTGGGGAGGTACAGTTTTCAACTCCTTTCATATAATGACAATACATATAATTTCCGGTTTCAAAATGGACCATGTGATTTTTTATCTTTATTTTAATTTCCTCAATGAACAGTATTAGTTATTGGTATTTTAGAAAGCATTTCTTCCTATTTCTTATTAGGGTCATTGTATCGCAAGTAAAATATGATTGGTGTATTCTGCCATCATTTAGTCTGTTAATTAGGAGATATTCTAACTATGTTTAAAAATTATTAGATTGTATTTTAGTTTTACATGTAACAAAAAAAAACGAGAAAAGGGTAGAGAGTCGAGACCTTACACAATCATCATATCTACGGCTGAGTTAAAAGGTTGATTGATTTTACACAATTCACATTCATTTGAAAATCCAAAAACATTAATGTCGACACATATAAGTACAACTGCCAAACATATTTGGATGTTAATTTGAAAATAAAATACAGTTCTAATTTCGTAAAACATAATTTTCTATACGACAAATAAAACATTATTTTACAATAAAATTAAAGAGTATAAAATATTTTATTAAATAGTTCAATCAAACATTAAAAAATATATTTTGAGAAAAGGTCATCTAAATTGGATACACTATTTTTAGTATAACCAAACATTAAACTAAACAACCCACGCGAAAAAAGAAAGAGAATATAATCCGGCCAATTGTTATACTCGACCGATACCAAGCAAGTATGTAATGAAACTTCAATTAATTAAGTTTTAAAAAAAACTTCACTTAATTTATTTAACAAAAAAGCGTAAATTAATTTATTAATGATGTTCGGGGCAGAATTTTAAGACCCTTTCGCAAAGTATTTATTTCGAACAAAATGCAACACTTGTCCCCGGTCAACCTAATTAATGCCTAACGAAATCATTCATGTGACAACTGTCATGACAACATAGCTTGTCATATTAGTAGTACTAAACTTCATCATTCTTGTATACAAAGATATTATCGACTAAATTACTTATATACTACAAATAATTATCGGTTAATTACTTATGTACTACTCTATGCTGAAGTGGCATGACATTTATAAATTATAACTCTATTTGAAAATCGCATATGAAATTTCTTGTTCTTAATTATGGAGACATCCAAACAATAAAGAAGATACTTAATCAAATTAGTAATCATTATATTAGGAGAATTCTCTAAGGTATATCCTCAAAATCAATCGACTGATGACGTAACTAGATTCTTATAAAATTATTACTTAATAATTGGGATATCATAAGCATATAACTCTGTATCAGAATGATATTAGGGCCAGAGTCAACAAGCCTCTATAAACTCAAAAGTTTCCTCATTTAAATGCCCTCAATTAACTTTATTTTTTTTTTAAATAATTAATGTTAAAAAAAAACAAAAAAAAATTAGCTTACCATTAAATTCTAGCAGTTTTTTCGGTATCCACCTTCTAAATGACGGACCATAATTTTAGTTATGACAGTGACAATTGCAATAATAAAAGCTGTTAAGAATATCCCAATAATATTTTTTCCGTTTCACAAAGAGTGTCATTTTGACTTTTGATTTTTGTTTCACAAAGAGTGTCACTTTGTGTTTTCAATGCAAATTTTTAAATTAAATTTCAGTTTTATCCCTACTATTTAAACCTATTAATTAGAGAGAAAAACTGATTTAGTGTATTAATAAAGGACATAAAAGAGATTTACAAGTTTTTCTTAATTTATGTGAAAAATGTCAGAATGACACTCTTTGTGAAACAGAGGGAGTAGTAGTCCTTAAGTTTTTAACTAAATGTCGTATTTCACACAGATTAAGAAAACATTAAATTTTTCTGTTTTACACTTCATTGTTTTTTTAATCGTGTGAATGCAAATTATCGAAACAATCACAAAGATATATTTAACGAACAAATTAATTATTCTCCAAAAATCCACAATAGAAATGTGGGCCACCATGAATATTTTATCGAAACCTAAACCCTGGTGTAGAAGCATTAAAGAACCCTTAAGTCAACCACTATACTAAGGGGGTTTTCACGTTTTACCATTCATTAAAACATCATTTTGTTTGATATGAATAATTAATACTCCCTCTGTTTTTTTAGTTTTTGTTTTAAGTGGTTTCACACAGATTAAGAAAACAACTACTTTCTCTGTTTTACTCCTTAATTAATACACGATTTTGTTTGATATGAGTAATTAATAAGCTAAAAAGGTAGGGATAAAACTAAAAAATTTATCATAAAAGTGCATTGAAATCCAAAAACGACAATTATTTATAAACAAAAAAACAAGTGTAAAAGGACACTTAAAAAAAAATGAAAGGATTAATATGTTACCCTCATGATAATGCATAAAGCCATAAACATTTTTTTATCACGCACTATGAAATGCATATAATTTATAACACCTACAAAAACAGTTTAATATAAATCAGAATAGATTTGTCAAATATGAATGTTATTTTTGTTCAAGTATGTGTTGAACTTCCATTCTTTAAGAACTTGTTACCTCTTTTCCATAAATAATGCCAATTGTTGAATCAGAATATCATTTAACTAGAATAAAGTAATAGATAGTTGTGGGTTTAGGAGAACATATCTTATTAATGCTTTAAAATTTTAGATGTTACAAGGGATTGCTTGGCAAGAGAGTCTTGTCGAGCTGAGTTGAAAAACAAAAAACGAATTAGGTCTAGAAAACTCGCGGCGATTAGGTTTTACTCTCAAGTTCTCTCGTGAATTCCCCTTTTCAAGTTACGAGGAATTCTTTATTTATAAGGTTAGGAAGTCGGTTCCTTCGATTCCCCTTTTTTTTTTTCTTTGGAACTCTTCGTCTTGATCCTCTTCCTGATTTCTTGCGGAGTCTTATCTTTCTCCGGTGTTTTTTTTGTTAGCCGACTTAATCTTGACGAATTTTATCATAGTAACGGAGAGAGAGTTTTTATGAAATGTGCTTATTCTCCCTCTAACAATATGAGAAATAAAATATTGACTGGATTATACATGAAAACCCCATGAATGTGTTCTTGTTAACGATATGTGCCAGTGCTTGTACCATTTATAGTTTGTGACTTTGTGTACTCACAAAAATACAAAATTGACATGCAATCTAAAAACATTTCGAGCTAGTTGTTATTCTAATGCAATTGCATATTTTATTCTGGACTGTTGTATGGTTTTTGTTTGTTAAACAAGTTATATATTATTAAAAGTAGGTTAATAGGTTTTATCCTTTTAAATTTGGAACCAATAATCTTCTTGTTATCGATCATAGCTCAAACTGTATGTTCCGTAAATTAAAACATATAAGTAAAAAATAAAAGATAAACTTCAAGGGGAAAAAAGAAAAAAAATTATAGATCATCATGAATACCAATAACAATCTCTAAGTTTTGAAAACTCCATTTGCATCTTCCAAAAATAACTACACTAGAAAAAAAGAAAAGAAACATGTAACAAAACATACAAAACTGAAAAACAATATACTCTCTTCATTTTAATATAAGTGGATTTATAGATCTTTCACATATAATAAGAAAATAATTATAATTCAATTGTGACCTTTATTGATAATATTATTTTCTGTAAAAAAATACTAAACAAATTTCTATTTAAATAGTAAATTGGATAAAAGTTGTAAAATGTAATATGTAAACATTTTTTTTGTGAAACGATTTTTATTGAGAAACGGAATAGAACATATATCAAATTATCAGATGCTATAGTTATCCAGTAACAATATGGAATCATTAAATTTACGTTTAATTGATTATAAAATAAATAAATTATTGGACTTCCAATAACTTCGTTTGTCTCATTCACTTGATGGAGCTCGGAAGTACATAAATACAAGTACAGCGCTTAAAGTGGGATTATCCATGTGGCTAATGATGTAGTTTAATAATTTAGTAATGTTGGACTTACATTTAAATATCAGTTCAAATGAAAATAATGTTAATAATTTAATCGACCACGTATCCCTAATCTTCTCCAAAGGACAGACACATGCTGACCTCGGCTAAATCGAGATCTTAGGTATGTCGTCCAATCAATTAATATTTTTTGAAACTTAATTTGAAAATTATTTATTCTACAATGAAGGCCATTTGTATCACTGTATCTGTAAGGTTAGCCTTCTTTGATCGCGAGATTAATAATCGATTTAGTTGTAATTGTGTTATAACATCTCTGGGATAAAAAAATAAATGATGATTGTGTTATGATGCAAAAATGTAAATACGTTTGTAGTGTTGGCGTTCACAATTCACATATACTATTTGATAATAAAAGGAAAAATGGTATTAGTTTACATATTTATATAATATTTTGATATATCAAGATATACAGCCTCTCTACTTTTTTTTTTTGAAGAACATTAGCCTCTCTACTTTGAACACAAAGTATGTGTATAAGTACAGTATACTCTCTACCTTGAACGCAGAAACATATTTTCTAGCTGTTAAATTGTAAACTCTTAATTTATTTATGAGGTATTGTAAATTCCACAGACTAGTTAAAATTTATGAAACTATTTTAAAAGTACATTAATGAAATGTCAAATAGCAAAATTTTTGTTTATAGTATCATAATAAAATTACTTTATATTAAATAATGATTAATGGCATCTCTATCAATAGTCTTTCAACTAAATCTCTCATAAAATGTAAAAACAACAATATTATTATTTTATTATGTGAATATCTCAAATAGTTAAGACATCTTCTACTTAAAAATCTTTTTTTGAGTTTTTTAGAGACTTTTGAGTGAGTTTTGTCAACTATTTAAGATATCCACATAATAAAATAATAATAATATTATTTTATATTTTGTGAATAGCGATGGTCTAAGCCAAGCAGGAATTTGTATGTTTTAACACAAATAAACTATTTTGTGTTTTATAAGATTTTGCTATTGTTTCTATTTTAGGACGTGATTTTCTAATAGTTACATTTTTTTGGGTTGAATATGTTAGATTTTTCTCTTTTTTGTTAAGACCAATTAAAAACTCAAGGTTTTATGGATGAACATGAACTTTTCTTACGTAAGTTATTTTTTTTAATTGCTATTATATATATGTCATATACTGTATTCATCTATACATCGAAATTTGTGTTGTTACATTAACTTTACCGTATGTTTTTATAATTCAAGCTGAGAATGTGGAAATGCATTTTATAATACTACTAGTACTTGGAGAACTTGAAATAAATACGCAAGTTGCTCAAAATGCACTCGAGCTATACAGTTCAAATACTAGATTAGAAAGGTGACAAAACAGATAGATTCTCTGAAAGTGAAGCCTCAAGAAAAATCCAAAAGTGCAGAATTTTATTACTCATTTCTTGGAGTTTAAATTCCATTACAAGATCTGTATCCCTAGACTAATCACACAAAATACAAAAAAGAAGAAGAAGAGGAGATACATATTTATGTATATTTATTACTTAACTCGTTAAAGATTCCATCCCCGTGTGTACCCAATATCGGACTGGTCATCGGTGACTTCAATGTCTCCTGTCTTCTCTTCGATATTAGATGCATTAAGGAACTTCTCGATTTTTACATAATTTAACGTTACATAATCGTCTGATCGGAATTTTTTAAAATTTTACGTGAAGTTATCGAGAGAATCATTGTTCTTCCCGATTTTATTACAACGTAACTAATGTTGAGTAATTAATTAATGATTAAACTCTTCATTAATTGGTGATCGGATTCGAATTCCTGTCTCGTTGTGATGAGGAGAGGATGGCATCAATGGCGTCTTTAACTTGAGAAATGTCTGGAGCTTTTCCTCCTTGTGCCGGCCAAAACTCATCGGTCGCAAGTACCTAACAAACATTAGATTATATTGTTACTTACAATTCACTAAATCTATTTATAAAAATGATAGTATAAATCAATATATCTTGTGAAGAAATTTTGAAGAATGTTTGTCATATTTAATATACCTTAACTTGTACTTGAAGAAACTTGACATAACTAATAGCCTTCTCTAACATCGTCACTAAATCAACCTGCAAGAAATAACACGTACATATCATTATTATCATAACAGTTAATTTAATAGTTCTATAAATATCTGACATTAATATTTATATGGATGTGTACCTTAGTGCCATTAGGTACAAGTTCTTGCAATATCTTGAGACGTTCACTTATCCTTTCTCTTCGATTCTGAACGAAAAAAACATATTCCAATGTATGAGTTAACTTGTCGATAAAACGAGTTTCTTTGCTTTAATTATATTTTATAAGATTAATCCAGCATTTCTGTACCAAAACTCATACACATCTCCATCTGGAAACATATTCTTTGGTGGTTTTATTTTCATGAATTTTAAAAGTCAAGAAAACAAACCTTGGCTGCTAGGCTTTGTGGATCTTTAGGTGAAGTTGTTGGCTTAGGCTTGGCCTTCCCGTTCACGCCGCTACTCGGTTTCTTTGAAGGTGGTTGAATGCTCTCTCCCTATCATCCATAATTCAAAGATAACATATATCATTTAAACTAATCTCTTATTTGACAAATATCAACGAAGTCTTTGAAATTTATAATTACCGTGTAAGAACGTTTGTTTCCAGCGGATTTAGGCGACATAGACTCGTGTCTAGAACCAGTGGTTACAACAGTTGAATCAGAGTATAACCAGTCTTTATGGCCTTGGTTTGCACCCGGAGATTCAATGGGTCTAGGGCTAGTAATATCCATATGATGTTGACACCAATTTGTGAAGCCGTAGTTCATGTTGTTGCCTTCCAAGAAAGAGAAGCCACCACAGCTTATGGCTGGAGGAGGAAAGCTCTCGTGATGATCGTTGTGGTCGAAGTTAAGAAACGATGATCCGTTGAAATCCATCAAAGAGCTGTGATCTTCAACAGATTCACCGGATGGGTAAAATACAAACCCTTGATTTTGTTGTTGATGATCTGAATTCATCGTGCTACTGCTCGAAGCCGAAGCTCCTCCTCCTCCTCCGGCATAATCTGCCTCCGGCTGATCCATTCGGTAATTTTCCGGAGAAGAGAGATCTTCGGAGGAGGAGGAGTTTTGTTTAGCGATGTAAGTAGGCTTGTTGGAATGGTCATTAACGAGTGCCATTAGATACTAATAAGTTTTAGGTGTTTTGATGAGTGGTTTTTTTGTGTGTTTTCTCGTTGATGAGAAGTGTCTATTGGTAAGCAAAGAGAGACAATGTTTTTGTGTAGTTATGTGGTGATAAAGGTTTATATAAGTGGTTATGTCTAATATTTTATTTAAACTGATGACGTATTTTTAAGATCTGTTTATTTATTGAATTTATTTAACTGATTAGAAAAAGAAGCTGGCATTATAGATTAACCCAATATTATCTTCATTTTTAATCTTATCAATATGAAGCTTCGATGTCTTGAATGCATAGAATTCTAGCTAGACATATAACATATTTTATGTACATTTTAAGCAATGTTGGAGGCTTGGAGCTGCATGCTTAAAGCGTATATACTTCCCGGGGTTACTAAAGTGTTTGTTATGTTTGGAATCATTGTCTTAACCCATATAATGTTTTTTCTTTCTTTGAAACCGTTCCCATGTAATGTCTTTACTGTCTTTTTTTTTTGACAGCAATGTCTTTACTGTCTTTGTGTATGGTTTCTCACATTTCTCTGTTCTTTCAAGATCATTAGATCCATTTGATTCCAATGTTCATTTATAAAAAATAATCGTTAGTTTGTCGATAGACACATTTTATGCGTGTTTTGTTATTACACTTGCGAATAATAACAATCACTTTTCTAATAGATGAATTTATTTTGGGGTTAAAATCATTTTTAAACAGATTGTCATTCTTAATCGTAAATTTGTCAATCTGACACATTTTATGATTTTTAGATTAACTGAAGCAGTTAAATTTCTAGCTATTATAATTTTGAAATTCATGATTTTTTGTCAACAAGTCATGATTTACATATAAGTATTGTTTCAACAGTACTCTAGTTTTTGTTTTTTTGACAGCTTCAATTCTTATAACGGTTCAGAAATTCAAAACAAAAAGATTAAATTTATATAATCTATATGATAAAGACAGTCTCGAGTACTCCGTGCTATAATATATTAAATTTAAACCATTAAAACTGGTGTGAAAAAAACTTGTTAAAAAGTTACTGTGTGTAAAAATGTTATTTTGTTGTAAATAATTTTAGCCATTGATTTCGCCTTTTGGTAGCAAATTGCCAAGGGTGCGATCATACCAGCACTAATGCACCAAATCTCATCAAAACTCCGCAGTTAAGCGTGTTTGGACGAGAATGGTACTAGGATGTGTGATCTTTCGGAAATTCTTCGTGTTGCACCCCTTTAAAAAAGTTATGACAAAAAAAAAAGTAGTAAATTGCCAAAAAAAAACAATTGACCACTGTAAAATACACATGATCAACACTGTAAACTTAGGAATTAATTTAAAATTTGGCATAGAAAAATCCTCTAGATGTCGGGAAAAAGTATGGATCTCATATCATATAGTACATCATTATCTTTTGGACTGAATTTTAAAAATGAATGAATGTAAACTAAAGTGTTGTATTACAATATTTATGAGTAAAACTCATCGGGATTGTTAGCTGGCAGTAAGGTGAAATTAATGGACTCTTATATAACCACAAAATATATTTATTAATTAAGAGAAGCAAAGAACAAAGAAGCAAAAGCATCGCCGTATCTTCCGCTAATCTACACGTCTTTTTGATTCCCATATGTATATGATCAATTTTTAATTTTTATAAATCAATTGTTTCATTTTTGTATTTTTATTTTGTTTCGATGATTCTTTTTCCTCTGAAGCTGCTTCTTCTTACTTTCATTTCTTTTGCCGACACGTCGACCTTGGAGTAATATACTCCATATGTATTGATCTAATTTCTTTTCTTTATTTTATTTTATCTTCACTAATAGACTAATAGTCTTTCTAGATCATTTTCTTTTATCTTGGTTTAATTTCGAGGCATATATAAGCTAAAAATAGTTTGATGTTGGAATGATTTATTTTTTTGTACCACCTCTGCCATTACCGAAATAATTATTTGGAATCTTGATTTGGATGCTTTCTGTCTTGTTTGAGAACATTCGCTCCCAACCAAACCGGTTAATACTTATCCACTTAACTATGTAAATTACATGCTTTGGAATGATACATGCTGTACACTTTTAACTTTTAACCATCTTTAAATCGATAAATAAACTTTTTTTTGTTATCCGGAAATTAAGAAGCAAGATATTTGTACTTCCCCCTTGGTTTATATTAATTTTGTTGAAGAAAAAAATATTTAGTTTATTAATATATATATATATAGTTTAAGAACATTATGGACTGACAAGATAGAGCCCAGAAAGCCCGCTAACCTAAAGGCTAAAAATCAGCGAGACAATAGATGATAAGCCCAAACCCAGTCAACACGTAACGTGTGAAAAAAGATACCGGTCTTAATTAATGAAATTAAATTATTTAATAAACAGTCGTATATTAATATAACTGTGGAATAATATAATCAAATTGACAACATAAAAATCTAGAATTCAGACAACGTTTCAAGACGTTCTTGACGAAGAAAACGTCACCAAATTAATTAAGTGGGATGTCTAATTTTTTCTATGCGGTCAAATATTGAAATGTATCGAGATAATGAACTTCACCGTATAAATTTAGTCAATTTTCGCTCTTTATGTTTTTTTTTACCTTTCAAATAATTTAGAATTTTTGAAAAAATGGTTTTGAACATTTAAGTAGATCTTAGAAAGTTGTAGAGATTGTAGAGAACTGTGAAAAGATCTAGATGATGAATCATTACCGTTAGATCAAATGGATCCCTAACATTACATTTTAGAGGTGAATTTGTTTAGAGCAATCAAATGGATCTAACATATTAATCCGTATTAATTCGAACAAAGCAATCAAGGTAATTGGGTGAAACGATCCTAAGTTGACCTATAGGAGACACCATATTCCACAATTATGCGACCTCGCCAGCTGAAATCCACTAGAAGGTGCCATCAACATACTCATCGACCTCACTAGTTCTCAAAATGGCCGATGAGAGAAACCATATTCTACATCCATGCAACCTCATATGCTGAAATCTGTTGGAAATCCTCATGAGATATCTCCATCGGCCATAATAGTTTTCAAAATGCATGATTGCAAAAATCAGATTCGCCAAATGCATGAAACTAATTTTGCAAGGAAATAACTCCCATCCTACTAACTTTTCTACTAACTTAAAACATATTGATAATATTCTTCTAACTTTGTCTAAGATGTTCCATTCTCTTCTCTTACAAAACCCATTGATATGTTGCGTTTTTGACGCATTCTAACCCAAGGTTTTCAATGGTTTTTTGAGTCAAAGTGTGTTTTTAGAGTCTTTTAATCTTTAATTGAGTCTTTTCAGGTTTTAGGTCGTTTCAGAAGAAAATGAGTCAATTTGGCTGCAAACGGGCATATGAGATGCATAGCGGTCTGAAGTTTGGTATTCGTTGAAGCACTTCCCACCGATGGATCGAGCTTAATTTTGGATACAAGATATATCGATCCTAGACTTATATATACTTATTTTTGACTATTGTTTAGGCCACACTATCTTTTACATTCCTCTTTTGGCAATTTGTAAGCTTCAGGGAGACGAATCTTTGACTCTACATCTTTGAGAAGATTTCTGAACAACTTTGGATTTCTATTTATTTGATTATGAGTTTTTCGTCTTCTCCTTGTTGTTTCTCTGTTTCCATGGCTGAGTAGATCCATTGTTAGGTTTAGGGTTTTCAAAGGAATTTAGGAATTCATTGAATTAGACATAGATAGGGATTTATCAACTGTTGTCTTCAACTATACTTATGTTCATTGCTTAAACTGAATTGATCACTTAGTCTATGATTTAAGGTTTAATCTATTCATCAAAAGTGTTATAGATTGTTTGAAAGAACATAGGTGAGCGGATTGTCCTTAGCCAACGGAAACTGATGCTAAAGCAATCCGTGAACAAATTGAACCTGCTCGTTAATGCTTGTTTAGAATTCTAAGTTCAAACGACAATTTAGATACTTAGGTTGCTAGATAAAGTGATTGATACCACGATGGTGGATTGGTTAAACATCCATGTTTGAGTTCTAGACTAAACTTATTTGTTTCCTGAATAATTGTCTGGTTCATGATCTCCGAATTTTCGCGAATTGCCCTTGACCTAATGCTTAGTTTAATTGAATTTTACTTAGTTTTATTTGCTATTTTCGTTTTACCTTACAACCCCATATTTTAGTGGGCTTTAATATATCTTTATTGTCCAATGGCCTTTTGACTTCTCTTATTGACTTAAAAATTCTGATACCACACCTAGAAAGAGAGAAAGTAACGAATGAAAGAGTGTGTTGAACGTATAAAAGTGTAAAGTAATTAAAGATTTAAACTCATTTCAAACTTTTGTTTTGCTTCTAACACTTAACAAAAGAATTATGAGCAGAAAAGAAATGAATCAAAACTAAATTTTCCATTAATTAATTATTCAGACCCTCTTCATCTTGTGGTCGTGGGCCCACTACAAGAACCACACCAAAATCCGACGGATTTTCGACCAAAATAGTCTGTCGGTTACAGTTCGTCGGAAACTCTACTTTGGTCGGAAATCCGTCGGAAATTTCCGACGGATTCGTGTCGTCGGTAATCCGTAAGAAATTTCCGACGGATTACCGAGAGAAATAAACCGACCGATTTCCGACGGATACAAGTCGTCGAATAATTTCTGACGGCAAGTCGTCGGAAAACTAGATCGAAAGGTTGTCGGGATTCCGTCGGAGATGAATCCGACGACTTACCGACGAATAAATATCCGACGGATTTCCGACGGATTAATTTCCGACGGATTTAGGAGGGACAGAAACCGACGGATTTCCGACGGAATGTGTGACGGATTCATTTCCGACGGATTAATTTCCGACGGTTTTGGGACGGACAGAAACCGACGGATTTAAGACGGATTTATAAAATTCGTTAAATTATTAAAAAATTTAATATAAATTATATTGAATTTAATTTTAAATTAAAAATTAAAATTAAAACTAAAATTGTAGAAAAGAAAAATATATTATAAATTTGTCTTAGAGCAAAAATTAAAAAAGACATAAAAGAAATTGTTTAAAACAAAAGAACTACTTTTTAAACAAATGTGGAAACGAAGCTTCCATTATTTCTTTCATCTGGCGTAGCTCTTCCGTGTCGATTGGTGTTCGGACTCCAACCGTTCATGCTTCTTCCCCATTTCTTCGACGATCACATCACGCTCTTTAACTTCTTGGCTAAGCCGTTGGATCTCTTGTTGATATTGCGAAGGGTAACAAAAACTCGAAGAAGAAGAATCAGCTCCCTCGAATCTCGGAAGTGGGCCTAACCCTACGGTTCGACCTTTTACTTTCCGAGTTTCCTAAACAAAATTATTAAGATATTAGATATCAAAAAGTAAAATTAAAATTAAAATTAAAACTAAAATTAAAATAAAAATAAAAAAAAACTTACCGAGAGAACAATGTCGTTGATCTCATCTCGGGTTAGCTCGTTCGAGGAGGTCGAGTCATCTGGATTTTCATGGGAGAGTTGGGTGAGGCGATCGAACTTCTTCTTCTTGCATTTCTCCACAACCTCCCGAACACCGACGTCTTGGACTTCACCGGTCTTTTTGTTGGTGTGCCTCGTCTCCATCACGTCGAGGTAATCGGGAACGACTCCACCCGATTCTATCGTCTTTCAAAAAAAAATTATATAAGGTAAACTATTTAATAAATAAGAAAATTATGAAAAAATAAATTTACTTACCATTTCAGCCACTTGACGTAAGGTCGATTTTGCACCCCCGTTGTGGACATAAATGCCCTTTCCTCCTCGGTCACTCTTCCGGTTCTTCGAGTTTTTTCGGAATGTATCTTTGTGGCAGGCCGACTCCAATACTCGCAAAAACCGTTCCAGACATTCTCCTCGAGATCCTTCGGCGGATCTTTTTGCTCGATGAACTTTTGCTTCCACTCGTACATGTGTCTCGTGTATTGGATGGCGGTGAACTTGTCGAACTCATCGAGAACGGTTTTGGTTCTCCCCCAATCCCAAGTGAACTCTTGCTGTAAAAACAAATTAATTAGTAAGATATAATGAAATAAAAACTTTGTTTAAAAATTTGAAAATCTTAAAAAAAAACTTACGGCGAAAGATCGATGCCATGAATCTTTCACGTCAGGCGGCATCGATGAGTAGGTCTCATACGGGTGGTGCAACATGGTATGAAACATCCGCAATATGGTCTTGTTGATTTGAGGGTCCATCCCGAACCTGAAAAAATTGTAGATTAAAAAACTTTAGAAACATATTTAAATTTTACAAAAATTAAAGGCTAAGAAATATAAAAACTTTTAGACAACTTACCATGTACCATCTTCGCAATCCAGGTCGAGTTTGGTGCAGTGCTTCCGGTTCGGCTGTTGAACAAGTTCTTCGATAGAAATCCGACTGCGGGCAGCGGATTCTTGGGACTCCGGAACATCACCAGAAGATCCGGTATGTGTCGAACGACGAGAACGAGAGCGGCCACCACGAGAACGAGAACGGCCACCAGAGATTTGTTGCTGCGGGAATTCTCTGTACATTAGAAAAAATAAACATTAGCATTAAAACAAAAGTAAAAACTATATTTTGAAATTTCAAAGTATCATTTAATTTTTTAAAATTTAAAAATTTAATTTTTAAAGAAAATAAAATCTTTCTTTCTTAACATATAATAACAATTTTAAGAAATTCGTTTTTTTATTATAGAAATTATATTAATTTTTTTTTTAAATTCTAAATTTTCTTTTTTAAAGAAAATTAAAACTTTCTTATCGAAATTATAAGAAATTCGTATTTATTAAATTAAAATTTTTAAAAACTCTAAAATTCTTTTTTTTTAAGAAAATAAAAACTTTCTTATGCAAATTATAAGAAATTCGTTTTTATTAAAATAAATTTTTGAAAAACTATAAAATTCTATTTTTAAGAAAATAAAAACTTTCTTAAGAAATTATAAGAAATTTGTATTTATTAAATTAAAATTTTTAAAAATTCTAAAATTCTTTTTTTTAAGAAAATAAAAACTTTCTTATGCAAATTATAAGAAATTCGTTTTTCTTAAAATAAATTTTTGAAAAACTATAAAACTCCATTTTTAAGAAAATAAAAACTTTCTTATAAAAATTATAAGAAATTCGTTTTTATATTATAGAAATTATAGAAATTCGTTTATTATGAAATATAATTTTAAAATCAAAGGAAAAATTATTTCTTTGAGATACAAAATATTTAATTAAAACCTTAAATCTAAAAACCCTAATTTCTAACACCCTAAAATCCGATTCATATCTAAAAATCTAATAATGTATGCTTCTAACATCACGCAACAAACAACAATATCATTTCAATCAATTTTTCTAATCCTCTAACACGATTTACACACCAAAATCTTAAAAAAAACTTTAAAAGCATAGGAGTATAAGAAGACTTACGAGTTTTCCATTGTTTTCGGAGGAAAGGAGAAGATTTTGGGCGGGATCCGACGGTTTTGGGAGAGAAGGAGAAGGGTTTGGACGGGATTCGGCGGTTGAGAGAAGGAGCAGCGGCAGTTCACGGCGGAAAAGAGAGAAGAGAAGAGAAGAAGAAGAAATGGGGAAAAAGAAAGGGTTTTCTGTTTATATATAACGATTTCCGACGGATCGAATCCGTCGGATTTTAAAAAAAATCATTAAAAAAATTCAATACACGGCCAGAGGACGCGCCTTCTCGAAAAACACGAAATCCGTCGGAAATTTCCGACGGATTTCGAATATATCGATATTTGTTGCATGCGTTTCCATTGGTTAGTCAACGCATCATACATATCGTTGAATTTGATCCGTCGGAAACCCGTCAAAAATTTCCGACAGATTTCCGACAGAATGAACATTACCGACGGCTTTAGGGTATATTTAGGGTTTAGGGTTTCAAAAATGCAAAATTTGTTATTCAAGCAATGCTAAACATGTTGCATTACCAAAATATGTTGATTCTTAAAACAATTTGTTTTTCTAATTGTTTTAAAAAATAAAATACAACAAACATATAATTTTTCAAAACATTTACATTACTATATACTAACACTTATACTAACTCCTTAACCATATTTCAAATTTTGGTCTAAACATCAATAAATATGTACTAGGTGATAACCTGCGTCATGCGCAGGATGAGAAATCAATAAAGAATTTTATTAAAGATGATTTTGAAATTGTTTAAAATAAAAATAACTTAATGAGTTATATATATATATATATATATGAATAATATGTATGGATGTCTATTAAATTAAACTTCTTACTTTTACAGTTTTTTTAATTATTTATGTTTTTTTATAATGATTTTTGAACTATCTACACATTCTCATTTTCAATGTGCGACTTTTTAAAACATACTCATATTTATTAATCATTTGAGTAATTTATATTCATTTAAAAAATTTGAATTATAACACTTGTATAAAAAAATCTATATATATTTTACTATATGGATGTTGTGATTATTTTATTTTTTACAAAACTAAGTTTAAACAAAAATAAGAGAAGAAATATGGTGTTTAAAAAAATAATTAGTTTGACATATTTTTTGGTAAGAAATAGAAAGAAAGACAATATCTTCATAAATTAAATGATGTTTTCTTCATAAAGAAAGAAAATATTTATAATATTATTAGTTTTTAACATATTAAACTATTTTTAATATTTTGACTTTTTGATATAATATTTTANTTTATTAAAGATGATTTTGAAATTGTTTAAAATAAAAATAACTTAATGAGTTATATATATATATATATATATGAATAATATGTATGGATGTCTATTAAATTAAACTTCTTACTTTTACAGTTTTTTTAATTATTTATGTTTTTTTATAATGATTTTTGAACTATCTACACATTCTCATTTTCAATGTGCGACTTTTTAAAACATACTCATATTTATTAATCATTTGAGTAATTTATATTCATTTAAAAAATTTGAATTATAACACTTGTATAAAAAAATCTATATATATTTTACTATATGGATGTTGTGATTATTTTATTTTTTACAAAACTAAGTTTAAACAAAAATAAGAGAAGAAATATGGTGTTTAAAAAAATAATTAGTTTGACATATTTTTTGGTAAGAAATAGAAAGAAAGACAATATCTTCATAAATTAAATGATGTTTTCTTCATAAAGAAAGAAAATATTTATAATATTATTAATTTTTAACATATTAAACTATTTTTAATATTTTGACTTTTTGATATAATATTTTAACTTGTTGTAGAGTTTAAATATTTATATTATTTGGTTAATTTATATGGTTCTATTAACAAAACATAATAAACCAAAAAAATATTTATAAATATGGATGGCTATTAAATCAATCTTCTTGCTTTTCCAGTTTTTTTATCATTTATGTTCTTTTTATAATGATTTTTCAACCATCTACACATCCCCATTTGCAATGTGAGACTTTTTAAAACATACTCATATTATTAATCATTTGAGTAATTTACATTCATTTAAAAATAATTCGAATTATAACACTTGCATAAAACAATCTATATATTTTTTACTATATGAATGTTATGATAATTTGTTTTTCCTTACAAAACTAAGTTTAAACAAATATATGAGAAGAAATATAGTGTTTAAAAAAATAATTAGCATGATATATTTTTGGTAAAAAATAGAAAGAAAGACATTTATAGAAGAAATATAGTTTTTTTTATCATTTATGTTCTTTTTATAATGATTTTTGAACCATCTACACATCCTCATTTCCAATGTGGGACTTTTTAAAACATACTCATATTTATTAATCATTTGAGTAATTTATATTCATTTTAAAAAATTCGAATTATAACACATGTATAAAAAAATCTATATATTTTTTACTATATGGATGTTGTGATGATTTATTTTTTTACAAACCTAATTTAAACAAAAATGAGAGAAGAAATATAGTGTTTTAAAAAATAATTAGTATGATATATTTTTGATAAGAAATAGAAAGAAAGAAATATCTTCATAAATTAAATGTTTAATTATGTATAAATAAATGATATAAGAAAATTAGTCATAAATTAAATGTTAAAAGTAATAAATGGTTAAAGGCATATAATATAATTAGTCTAATCAAAAAAGGAAATTTGTATTAAAATAATGGGAGAATAAGTGTGGTGGTGACACATCAGCAAAATGGCACCACTGTAAATAGTTCAAAAAGTAAGCCTACTCTATAAAAATGTTTTTCAATTAATATATAGGAGATTAGATTACATTTAGATAAAATTGTACATTTGTTATCCATATAAAAAAGTTATTATAGGAGTTTTGAAAAAATTGGAATTAAAACTTCATACCCTAAACCACAATTTAAAGAGGCCGCCGGAAATCCGTTGGAAATTACCCACAGATTTCCGACGGATTTGTCCGAATATTTGTAAAATTATGTTCAAGTTCACATCCGTCGGAAATGCGTCGATAATTTCCGACAGATATCCGACGGCCTCTTTAAATTGTGGTTTAGGGTATGAGGTTTTAAATCCAACATGTCCGAGTACATGTAAAATTATGTTTAAGTTCATATCCGTCGGAAATTTCCGACGGATTTCCGACGGCATCTTTAAAAGGTGGTTTTGTGTATGAAGTTTTAACTCTATTTTTTTACAAATCATACTAAAGTTTACAAATGTATGATTCATATTTTTTTTGGTTTCTAATTCACAAATGTGTACTTTTAAATTTATAAAATAAATGTTTACACAAGTTTATTACAATACAAGGATAAAAAATAAAACTACTCTGAATCTCCTGACTCTGATGAATCATCTGAAGACGCCGTATCAGATTCTTCTCCAAATTCTCCAATTTTTTCCTCTGAATCCTCAAGTATTCGATCGTCCGCATCTACAGTGAAGTCAACTACGAGCTCGGCTTCGAGGGAATGATCTATGGAAGCTAAAGCAACAGTATTTTGTTGCAAATGATCATTTTCAGATATCCCATAAACTCTACCTCTCGGGTTAATCAGTGTCATTGTAATCCATGGGTCTTGCTTGTTTTCCACTCGAGGATAGGGAATATAGCATACCTATACACCATAAAAATTAAATATTAACAAAATCATGTAAATGAAAAATTAATTATATCTCTAAAAGATTAAGAAATTAATAAAACTAACATGTACTGATGTAACACCAAATTGGTTGTGTCGCACACCACTTCCATCTAATTGATATATCATGGTTTTTACCCGTTTTTAAGCCATGATATAAGTGTTTTTATAGAGTATTTTGCTAGTTTTGTAGTCTCTTTAGAGTCTTTACAGGATGGAGAGCATTTGGAGCTAAATGGGAGAATCTGGAGCATTTTGGAGCACTTTAGAGAAGCAGCCGAAGTGATGAAGTCAAGAGGCTGGAATTTACGACCTTAGTGTCGATCGATACACTCAGTGTCGATCGACACCAAGGGTAGACGGCCAAAAGTGACGGTTTCCAATCAGAAAAAGGAAAGAAGAGCAAGTTCTGAAGAATTACAAATCTACCCCTGGACGAAAAATCCCCTTTTATAAATAGTTTTCAGGCATTGTTTAGCAAAATACCTGATAACAGGATTTTTGCAATCAATTACTCAATCCTACTACACATGTCATTGTAGTATTTGAGGATCAATCCATATGGGTTTGTTGTAACAAAAGGAATTCATAAAACTTCTTAATCTAAGCAAGTCTAGTGAAGGTTTTGATATGTGACTAGTAGCATTAAACAAGGTGAAAGATAAGCTATCTTCAAGATAAGTTAAAACAAACAAAAACAAGTGAAAGCAAAAACAGAGTTTTTAAAAGCTTTTTGTAAATTATGGAAAGATGAATCCAAGGGTATGGTATTGATTTTCAAGTGCTTAAAAGTGTAATCAATGATGTCAATCTACTCATATAAATGCTAATCCCCAAGCTTAGAACTTCAAGAATAGATTAAACCATNCACAGCAATGCCACAGGCTCAGATATGCTAGGAATCACACCAAGTTCAATGATGAACTTTTTGATCCAAACAGCCTCCTTTGCCGCTTCTGAAGCAGCAATGTACTCAGCCTCGATCGTGGAATCCGCCACGGTGCTCTGCTTGGAACTCTTCCAACTAACTGCACCGCCATTCAGACAGAAGACATAACCAGATTGAGATCGGGAGTCGTCTCTGTCCGTCTGGAAACTAGCGTCAGTGTATCCACTCAGCACAAGCTCATCACATCCACCGTACACCAAGAACTTATCCTTAGTATTTCTCAAATACTTCAGAATTGTCTTGATGGCAGCCCAGTGATTTTCACCGGGATTAGATTGGTATCGGCTTGTCATGCTCAAAGCACAAGCGACATCCGGACGTGTACATAGCATGGCATACATGATAGATCCTATTGCAGAAGCATAAGGAATCCTACCCATACGCTCTCGCTCCGCAGGTGTCGAAGGACACTGCTTCTTGTTGAGAGTGATTCCATGTGACATCGGAAGCAAGCCTTTCTTGTAATCATGCATATTGAACCTGTGTAAGACCTTATCTATATAAGTGTCCTGACAGAGTCCAATTAGCCTCTTCGATCTATCTCTATAGATTCTTATTCCAAGAATGTATGCGGCTTCTCCCATATCCTTCATCGAGAAACAACCTCCGAGCCAAGTCTTTACAGACTGAAGCAATGAAACGTCGTTTCCAATAAGGAGTATGTCATCTACGTATAGTACGAGAAATGCAACTGCGCTCCCTTTAGTCTTCTTGTAAACGCATGGTTCCTCTTCGTTCTTGATGAAGTCAAACATTTTGACCGCTTCATCAAAACGGAGGTTCCAACTCCGAGATGCTTGCTTCAATCCATAAATGGATTTATGAAGCTTGCATACCTTCCCAGCGTTTTTTAGGATCTGTGAAACCTGGAGGTTGTGTCATGTACACATCCTCCTCCAGAATCCCGTTAAGGAAAGCTGTTTTCACATCCATCTGCCAAATCTCATAGTCATGATGAGCAGCAGTCGCTAGGAGAATCCGAATAGATTTAAGCATGTCGACTGGGGAATAGGTTTCGTCATAGTCAATACCATGAACTTGTTTGAAACCTTTTGCCACCAATCTAGCTTTATAAATCTGAACGTTTCCATTCACATCAATCTTCTTCTTGAAGACCCATTTACACTCGATTGCTTTTACACCATCAGGTAAATCAACCAAAGTCCATACTTGGTTCTGTGACATGGAACCCATTTCGGATCCAGCGGCCTCAAGCCACTTTTCGGAGTCAGGGCCCATCATGGCTTCTTCGAAGTTCGCAGGTTCATCGCTGTCAATGATCAACAGATCATGGCAGTGAGTTACGAGAAATCCATATCTCTCGACCTCGTTGCGAATCCTTTCGGATCTGCGAACTACAGGCACCACAGGTGTTGGTTCCACAACCTCTTGTGAATCCAACGGCTGTGTTGGTTCCACAACCTCTTGTGAACCCAATTTTTGCTCTTCCTCATTAGGTTGAGTAGCGTCTTTTGATTCTCGAATCTCTTCGAGTTGTACTTTACTCCCACTGTCGTTCTTGGAAAGAAATTCTCTCTCAAGAAAGACACTATTCTGAGCAACAAACACTTTGTTCTCGGATCGGTTGTAGAAGTAGTACGCCTTGGTTTCCTTAGGGTAACCTACGAAGTAGCACTTATCAGATTTGGGTGCAAGCTTATCAGTTATCAATCGCTTGACATAAGCTTCACAACCCCAAATTTTAAGAAAAGACAGACTTGGAACCTTTCCAGTCCATATCTCATATGCAGTCTTTTCAACTGATTTAGATGGAACTCTGTTCAGCATAAATGCGGACGTCTCAAGAGCATATCCCCAGAAGGATAGCGGTAGGTCCACATGACTCATCATCGATCGGACCATATCCAATAAAGTCCGATTCCTCCTTTCAGATACACCGTTCCATTGAGGTGTTCCAGGAGGAGTAAGTTGTGAAACGATTCCACAATCCTTAAGATGATCATCGAACTCTTGGCTCAAGTACTCACCTCCACGATCAGATCGAAGAGCTTTGATACTTTTGCCAAGTTGGTTCTGTACTTCATTTTGGAACTCCTTGAACTTTTCAAAGGATTCCGATTTATGTTTCATAAGATAAACATAGCCATATCTACTGAAATCATCAGTAAATGTAATGAAGTACCTAAAGTTTCATCTAGCATTAATGCTCATTGGGCCACACACATCTGTATGCAAAATGCTAAGGGTAAAAAACCAATGGATGCATACAAGGCTAGACTTCCATCTACCCAGAACATCTATTTCGTCTCCTACCCTATTCTAAATTGTTCCCTCCTAAGCTACCCGTTGTCTTGGCATTTCACCTTATACCCGATATTATTCCTCGATATTACCTTTCCTGGTCATTTTCGGGGGACTTCTTCTTTGTTGGAGATCGGTTTCGTCTTTCTAGCTCCTTTGTTGCGTTCCTTGTGTTTCACCCTTGGTGTTTGTTGGCCGGATTTAGACTTTGTTGATTGGCCTTCTTTTGCTTTCTCTTGGAATCACCTTTTTCTTCTTTTTGGTTTTGAGTCTCATTTGTTGCCGCCATCTCTTTTATTCGTGTCCCCGTCTGACTCAGTGGTTCCCTCGTTTCTCTTTTGTTAATGCATGAACAATCAGAATATAACCCCCTTTTTCCTAGTCTACTCAGCAATATCGGCCTCCGATTTCGGTGTCAAGCCGTTTCTAACCATACCACTTAACCTAGTGTTGACTCGAGATGTGAGCCAACGTCTACATGGAAATCAAACCTTGTCGATCTAAACCCAACACTTTTTGCCTAAGAAGATTCGAAGAATAGTGCAAAGGCCTCACATGCTCTCACAAAAGTGTTTATGGCTTAAAACAAAGGTTCGGGCTTAGGGTAAGGTCTGGTACTTGGACTAGCAGAAGAGTGGTTAAAAAGGGAAAGAGAGTCCAAGTGAAATCTATGAGTTGAATGACAAATGTGAACAAGATATTTAAATTTTCATTTTAACAGTTCAAGTACAATAGGGAAATGGTTCAAATCGCAATGCATCAAGCTAAAACCGAATTTCACAAGACAAATTCCAAATGTGGTGCTGCCTTAAGCTCAGTCTAGTTCCAAATGCATCAAACAAACAAGAACTAAGGCATTGAATTCATGACTTAAAAATGGCTATTTACAAGGATTCATCGTACCTAACACCTTATGTGAATGCTTATGAATCCTAAATGAATGCATCTAGACTCAATCCTAACATGGAAATGCAACTACATGAATTCTTTTTGTGTGATAAATTTTCAAAATTTTTCAATTTTTTTTTGTATTTTTCTATGCAAATTTTATGAATGCATGATGTTTAATAAATTCGAATGCAAGTACTACATACTCCCCCAAACTCAAATCACACAGTCCCTGTGTGATAGAAGAGAGGAAGAATATGGTCCTATGATAATGCAAAAATTCGAGCAAAATGAAAAAAAAAAGTAGAGAAAAATGCTTATGTACAGGAGTTTGGAGTGATACCTTACTGCTCAGTGTGATGTGAGGACGTGGTGTCCTCACTGGTGGAAAAGGAAGGGTTGTCTGATTCCGGTATCGGGGACTGGCTCAAAATCCATAAGGATGAGAGAGTAACTCATAAGCTGCGAGGTACTCAAGAACAAGAAAAGGAAGAAACTTTCTTGAAATAAACTAAGCAATAATACTTAAAAACTTCAAGATTGCATAAAAATCAAAGCTTTGAACAAGCTTCAATGGTGGAAAATACAAAAGTCTCGGTTGAAAAGAGAAAACAGAGAACAAAAAGTAGAAAGCGTGATGAAAAGATAAGAGTGAGGGAGTAGGTATTTATACACAAAAAGGGAAAAACATAAACGTTGGAACCACTTTCCCGAAATGGTACTATTTTGGATTTTAGCGTTTCGGGCTCAAGTCGTTGTGAGCAAGCCGAAACGCTATCTCTTCTTGATTCTTTGGGCAGTCTCCATATCAGGCATGGATTTCAGGATCAAGTCGTGAAGGCTCGCCTTCCTTGGTACTTGAATCGGGTACTTCCCGTTGTCTTTTTCCGATATCCGTCTTTTGTGCATCCTCTTGCTGGATCTTCACACCGAGGTGCTCCTTTCGGGACTAAGTCGCTGCTACTCGTCCAAATCGGCCTCGTGGTCGTGATCCATGCTCGATATTACCGGCTCGTTCTCCATTTGTGACCTCCCTCCTTGGTCTCTTCTTCGGATCATCCTAAGCACCTGAGAACACACTTCAAACATGCAAGACTATGCAGAAACCTAACCTAATGCATCTAATCCTAACATGGGTAAAAATGTGATGCAAGCAAAGATAAAAGTGCAAGAATGAAATCCTAACTAGCATGAAATGCGTGACAAAATCATGCAATTTACAGAGATATCATCTAGGAGTTAGATTCTCGTCCTTTGTTCTTATTTTGTGGCGGTAAATCATCACAAGTTCCTCTATCCTCAGCTTCCGTCTATCTGTTCTCTCGGCAGTGCTTCTTTGACTTACTCAGTGTTCTCGAGAGCTTCACTTTTATATTTTGATGTCTTCATGTGTTCCCCATGTTTTTGCATTTTTTTGAGCAATAGTTCCTCGTTTATCGAGCTTTTGCTCTTCTCTCAGTTTCTAATATTTCAACAAATTTCTCCAGAAAACGTAACGGAAGATGATTCTGTTGAGGATCAATGATAATGTATCTTTTGAAGTCGATGAGACGATAGCATTCCAAACAAAGACGATATCTCACTTGATAATTGTGCCACTAGTGGAGTCACATTCCCGCTTTTTTCATTAGTAGCAATACCATAAAGATTGTGATTAAGTACTGCCAGAAAGTTGCCAAATGTAGGTTTTGATTTTATTAAAGAAATCCAATCCCTAAAACCGATTTGAAACCATAAACATCGATATGCTTGGATCTCCTCGCCTTCATCTCTTAATGGCCATCGTCGTCGCCGCTTTCTTGATATAATATTAAAAGTTGTCCAAATTTAGTTTTTGATTTTATTAAAAAGAAAAAAAATTGGTTGAAGTGACTTTCTACAAATCTAAAAAGTTCAATCAAACAAACTACACATATTTGAGGTGATGTAGAATTATTTCAATGGAAAGTAAGAAGCTCTTGGCTTGTTTTTCCTGATTTAATCACTTTTATGGTTTCATTATTATATTAACATAACACTCATAATTTTTTAATATGGATATTATTAGGGTTCAAGCTTTGGATAAAAATAGTCAAATCTTGATGAATCATGATATACATTATCGGATGCCCATGAGTTTAGATCTATATAAGTGTCTATTAAACTTTTGTTAGATTCTTAATATTTCGTCCATTTACAAAAACATTGACTATTTATTATTAGGTTATTTAACTTTGTGATTATAAAAACGAAACTCTCTGGGTATACAGAACAAAAGCAACAGCTCCTACAACGGCTACAACAACTGTTCCTACAACAACCACATTAGTACTTCCACGGCAGAGTCTTGCCGAGATCACTCTGCATGACTTGTCAGCCTCTTTGTAAAAAGAAGATTTGGCTTCTCCTTCACTGATGGCTTTCTTGTTCTAAGAAAAACATCAAAGTGTCAGATCAGAGACGAATGTACAACTGAGTAGAGGGTGAAATCAGTTTCATACCTTTAGCCTGATGCTCTCCATAGTTCGACTGACAGAGATAGTATCACTTGGTGATGATAATAATTTGAGGGAAATAGAATAATCCTTCCATTGGTCTACAAGCATTTTAAGAAGAGCAACACTAGCTTCTACATTCTCCATATAGAGATTGTCCTAGTGCTTAAAGCAATCAACGTTTTCCATCACACACCACATAGTGATTTCTGTAGCTTTCCTTTGATAAAACACGGTTTTCTGTAGCTTCCTTTGCTAAAACAGGATTCAAGGTTTCTTTTGTTTACTAATAATACCTTCTCCGGCTAATTTCATGGAAAAAGTGAATATCTTTCTCATTGCTATTCTTCTGCATCCCATCTCTACTTTAAGAGCCACTTCCTTCAACAAGGGATATATTGCCCCAAACCTCTTTGTAGCCTTTACTCTTTCGAATGGAGGAGGGAATGTGAGCCTCATCAAGATCGCAAATGAAGGAAATGGAATCAGCCGCTCTTCCTTCCTAGGAGCTTCATATAAAAGTGTGGTTCAAGCCCCTGTTTTTCGAGAGAATATCTTCTACCAATATCAGGATGAGATCCATTGACTCAGGACTGCAACAGTACTTGTTATCACCAAGTATTGGTAACAAGTTATGCGCCCATGAAGAGCAGCCAGCACAGAAATCACCTAAAGAGGCCTGAGCCAAACTACAAACATAAGCTTGTCATGTCCACTAGTCATCTTATGTATCTCCCTCATCACCGTCGGCAATACAATAGTCAATACATCATGTTTACTACCCAATACCATTGAATACAACAAATATTGCAGCCTAAATCGGCAAAACCAAGAGATAGTCAAACAAAGGTTCACTGGATACACAATTCAATCATACAAGACATAGGTGAAAGAGATAAATTTGATATACGTTTTCCAAAATTACCTCAGCATTGGAAGAATTATATTGTGCACCTCCTTCTAGTGCTATCAAAACATCGAGAATACAATCACGACCCCACAATGCAAAGTCAACGATTGCCTTAATCGGAGGTTTCTTGATCCAATCGAGTGATGTTTTGAGGATAGGTTTAGGGATATGAGATAACGGAAACTGTTTCTCATAAACAATTATAATCATTCAGCTTCAAGAATCTATAACCTAGACTTCTTGATTATGAAAACTCAACAAAAAATGTGAAAATAAATAGCTCACATCGATAAGCATGGACAAAAGAGACTCGTTGAACATCTTTACCCATGTAAATGATACTCCGAAAATTTGTTCCTCAACGCAATAGTAAATTCATATTAGATGAAACTCCGGCACAACCTATTAACAAACACCAACGAAATTGAAATTCGATTAGTGGGTTCTTCGATTTAGATCGAGACGAATTTTTCAAATCGCATGTACTTACCAAATCGGCGAAGTATCTTGTAAGATCGATCTTTGCCACAGCTTCGGGCAAAGAAACTATCAGGTGTTTAGTTTCCTCCGGCTTCGGATTCTCGTCCCTCCCCGCACCGGCACCGTTCGATTCATTCGGAACAGTATTGCCGCCGTCAGATCCGCTGGTTTTTGCTTCTGGTAGCACTTCATATGCACGATTTTCTTCCATCCAACTTCAGATTCTATCGGATCCATTATATTTTCTAACGTTTCTCGCTTTTTTTTCCTCGTGAAGAAACATAGACTAGGCATCAAAGATTTGACCGATAGAGACCTAATCTAGAACTTGGTTCTACCGAGAGTGCACGAAAGGGGAAATCAAAGTCTACGAGATGGTCACAAAGAAAGAAGGATCAATATATGTGATGGATGATGAAGATGATGAAGAATCGTATGAGAGAAGATAAGCGAAGAGTAGGGTTTAATAATTTTTTTGTTAAATAGGGTTTATATTTTGAAAACCCCAAAACATAGGGGGTATTGGATTCAGAGATCTTATATGCTTCAATCAACAAGTCTTGCTAGCAAAACAGGCCTGGAGGTTAATCAACGATCGTATGGGCATTTGAGTCAACTTTTCAAAAGTATATACTATGCTAATGGAGAGTTCCTACTAGCACCGAGTGGCACCAGACCATCTTATGCGTGGAGAAATCTGTTATTTGGCAGAGAGTTGTTAGTAAAAGGTCTACGTAGACGAATTGGAAATGGACATAATACCCTAGTTTGGGTAGACAATTGGCTCTACGACAGAATGCCAAGTAGACCAGGTGGACGAAATACCCTGATGAATATCAATCTGAAGGTGGCAGAATTGATTGATCATGTTACTCGAAACAGGAATCCCCAAGTTTTAGATGATTTGTTCACACAGGAAGATATTGCTTTCATTCGAAGCATAAGACCGACTATGGGAAGAGAAGATGGACATACCTGGGCAAATACAATGAATGGCTTATATACAGTGAGATCCGGATATGAGCTTAGCAGCAGATCCAAGCATGCAGAGTTATATCGCCAAGCAGAAAATGGTTTTGGAGAATCCATATATGGTAATATATATGTTTCATGTCCTGAAGATGGCACAAAATAAAGATTTACCTGAAGAGATCCGTCTGGTGCCGCCGTGGGTAATGTGGATCTTATGGAAAAATCGTAACAAGTGGGTGTTTTAAGCAAAAGCTTTTAGAACTCAAGAAGTAGTAGAAAAGGCCTTTGGAGATGCACGACAATGGCTAAATGCTCAGAGAAAAGCACAAGAAGCAGAGGTGAAGATACCAGAAATCCCAATCAGATGGAGACCACCGGATAGATGAAGATCGAAGTGCAATATTGGTTTCGCCTGGTCTCAATCAAAAGCCATCTCTGGAGCTTTCTGGGTTGTGCGAGATGAGCAAGGAGTAGTATTGAGTCATAGTCAGAGATCATATTCACAAGTCCCATCAATATTCAAAGTCAAGGTAAAAAGTTGGAAATGGGCTTTGGAGAGTATGCGCAGCCTTCATTTTGAGAATACCACCTTCGCTGCATAATCAATGGTGCTTATAAAGCTTTGAATAAACCGAGAGATGGCCAGCGCTAGTAGGACATATGGAGGCGCTACTTCGATTCTTAGAAAATCAGAAGGGCTGGGATATTTTATTTGAAGAATCCAAAATGCATCAAGGAGCAACTGAAATTGCAAAATGTGTGGTCTCGGATAACAGGTTGCACACATATGTTGCTCATGGAGAACTCATATGGCTAAAAGAGTTATTTTTAGAAAGATAAAGAGATGATCGAATCTATAGTTTTAGTCGGTTTACTTTCATTCTTTGGCGAGTTATTAAGTATTTGGGCTGATTTTTAAGGCATATTTTTGGTGTTTATTTAGTTTGGCTTTTGCCTTGTTTTGTTGGACAATATTCTAACCCTCTTTTGGGATTTAATATAATTCAAATTCAGAGAAACAAAAATAATAGACACTGCGGGAGTGGCAAGTGGCAAAACATTTCTTTCTAAACGGCGTTTCACGGTGTGTATCCCTTTGTTCATCTTTTCATGACTAAATCCTTTAAATGTCTTCCACTTCTTCAGTTGATTCACCCAGCTGTCTTCTTCTTCCTTTTGTTTAGTATCTCAATCACGGCTCATCTCGACTTCTTGGTGATCTGTATGGTTGAAGCATCCAACAGCAAGAAGATGACCTAATCCGTCTCGTTATATGACATCCGATAAAATTGGAATTATATATATAAAAAAAAAAGTTTACTCTTTTCTCCACTCTTTTTACGTTTATTCACTACTTTCTTATACATATTATATAGTCAATTTGGTAGATGACAATATCTGTAATGAAAATTAACTGATAGACACTGACAAAAAAAGTTAGAAGGAAATAGCTTAAGGATTGGGTCAATGAATTTTTTTTATAAAAAAATTACTCATTTAGCTATTGGGGTGCGTGTGAGAAAAATGATGTTAGAATGTTAGATTATATACAATGGGGGGTGTTGAAAACAAAAATCAACTGTTGAATTGCTACAATGAGGGCGTTGTTGAATATGATGTGAATTCAATTGTGTTGAATCTTTTCAACATGTTGAAACATAAAAGAAGGAGAGTGACAATGCCATATGGCGCATTATCATTAGGTTTTGAAGTTTTTGATATTTTCTTTTCATCCTAAGTATTTGAAATCAATTATTTCATAGTAAATTAACTTATTTTTTTTATACCAAAATTCATCATTTTCATATTCTATAAATAAAAAATTGTTTCATTTGAATTGGATACAAAAAAAAAATTAAAAAAATAAGAATACAAAATAAAAATAATAGGGTATGGTATTAAATTTTATTAAACAAAACCATTGTAGAATAAAAAAAAATTGAATGGGTGTTGAATTAGGTGGAAGAAAAAGAAGATGATGCAGAATATTAAAATGTAAAAAGTAGGGTGTTGAAAATTTAAACCATTGTACATAGTCTTAGTAGAGTAAATGAAAAACAAATGCATTAAATACAATTTTTAATGCTCCCCATTTTTATCCTCATCTCTCTCACTCTCTTTTTCTCTATCGCTCTGTCTTTCTATTGTCTCTCAAATTTATATTTATTTCATCTCTCTTTCTCGTTTTCTTCTTCTCTGAGCAAAAATTCAAATATTCAGATCATAAACACCACAAATTTGAGTCCAGATAACCATAATTTCGAATGTATCAACAAAGCAGAACTACCACACCATTGATCCAGCATAACTCCAAACCGAGTTACCTCACTGATCCATGACCAATTTGCGAAAGATCTATGTCAATTTTGTTACATGTAAATGTTATAATTTATAGAAAACACAGTTTTAACTCTTTTTGTTTGTATTCTTATCGTAACAAATATTTTTATAACGAGTTATATTTATTTGTAATACACTAAGCCAATAAATAACATACATAAGAAGTAATCCATAAAGTAAAAGATGAAATAGCAAATATACTTATAACGAGATATATTTACTTGCAACACACTAAATAAATAAATAAACGCATATACAAAGTAAATCATAAAATTTTAATGTTTATTAATTTAAATATTTCGTTAAAATGAAAAATAAAGGTGTATATATATATATATATATATGATAGAATAAATATTTTGACAGGCTATATTTATATGTAACGCACTAAGTAGATAAATAACATACATAAGAAATAATCCAGAGAGTAAAAGATGAAATAGCAAATATACTTATAACAATTAATATTTACTTGTAACATACTAAATAAATAAATAACACATATAAAAAGTAAATCATAAAATTTTAATATTTATTAATTTAAATAATTCGTTAAAACGAAAATTAAAGGTGTATATTTATATATATTTGATACAATAAATATTTTGACAAGTTATGAAAAATTATTTAGTCAATATATATATATATATATATATATATATGTTGATATCTTGTTAGCATAATGACATATTTGTTTAACACTAATAAAAATATAAAAATTTGTATATATTCATAGTTATATGATACAATTCAGATTTACCAAGTTATGAAAAACAAATTTCCATTTGTGAAAAGGTAATCAACAAACATTAAGATTCAGTTCTAATTAACCATTAAACATACTAGACAATCATTCTCATGAGCTAAAAAAGTAAAAATCCTAATTAGTTATTTGGAAATTTCATCGAACACCTTGTGGATGGAAAAATTCCCTAAGGTTTAAATCAACTAATCAAGTCTAATCTAGCATTTAAACCACTAATTAGGAAATGATCTAAAAGTTATAATCCCTAAACATCAAACATCAAACTCTTAATCACCCTAATCTACCTCATCCTTAGATCCTAAGAGACCCTACTCACTATTCATGCTTGAACCAACAAGTCTCATTGGAAAAATGCAAGTAAACATGATTAGATGATTAGGGGGAGAAAGATTAAAAGAAACAAGAATCAAATTGCATTAAACTTAAAAGAAGTCTTCCAAATCTTCATAAAACCACAAAGGGTCGATTTTTGTGTTTAAAACCAAGAGAAGATCTATAAAAATTAGGTACTTAAGTATTTATATGCAAGGAGGTCGAACAGGGTCAACCCGGAACAAACCGGGTATTGACCCGGTCGGGTCTGGATCGGACAGTCTTGCGAAAATTTCTATATCTCTTGAACTGCTGCACTGAATGACTTGAAACCACCACCACACGAAAATTAACTCAATTATCTATGACTTTTGTGAAGACCTCCGAGGCTAAATCGGAATGGAAATCTTTCGTCTGGGCTGATCTTTCAGTCAATCAGAATGGTCGATCAAAACTCCAGACGAACATGTATTTGCTAAAATAGCCGTATCTCCTGAACCACTGACCATAATGACTTGAAACCATCACCAAACGAAAGGTATCTCAATTATATATGACTTTAATGAAGAACTCCGAGGCTAAATCGGAATGGAAATCTTTTGTTCGGCCCGATCTTTCTCCTACTTGGTCTGTGTCGGGTTGTGCATCCCGATGCACCTGGCCGATGTGCTATCCCAAAATATCCTGCATGGTCTGTATTGGGCACCACATCCCGATATGGAGCCAGACGTTTTCTTCTTTATATCGACTTGCCAAATTCTCCGTATCTCCCTAACCGCTGATCATAATGACATGAAACTACCACCAAACGAAAGCTGATTTAATTACCTACAACGTTTATGAAGAGCTCGGAGGCCGAATCGGAATGGAAAGCCTTCGTATGGTCCGATTTTTGAGTCACTTCAGGCGGCATGGACTTGTATCGGCTGCTACAACTCGGTACAACAAGTCGATATGGTGCCAAACGACGTCTGCTTGCTTCTTCTTCTTCTCTACTTGGTCCTAGATCATCCTCCAAGCTTCAGCAAGTCTCCATAGGATCCAGATCACCTGAAATAACACTCCAAATGTAAGGATATGCAAGTAAATGCAAGATCTAAAGCTAAGACTCGCTAACTCTAAAATGGATGCAAACTAGACTATATAGACAAGTTACATGCATGAAACAATGCAAATTCTACACTAAACGGATGTTAAAATGGTGTAAAATGCTAACTATCAACTCCCCCAAACTTACATTTTCCTTGCCCTCAAGCAAACAAAGAAGAACAAGATGGAAAAGAGGTTTGAAGGTGTGAGCTCAAATCCAAAGAGGTTTCTACTTTTTTCTTATTAATTTCTGTGAATGTGTGGATACGAATTCTTTGCTTTACTATACTACTTCCTTGAGAAACAAATTAGCTATGTAATTTTGATGATTTGTTACTTTATGTGTCTATTTTGCTGCTACGAGAATAATTCCAGGGCGACATGTGAGATTATGTTCATTTTGATGATTGCCTTTGCAATCGTTGCATACTTAATTTTCTAATGTTTGTATTCTCCATCGCCTTCTTTATGTTATGTTTTTGTAACTTATTATATGAGTTCTTCGTAAATATATTAAAATGATAAACATTCAAATGTTAACATGCTTTTTTGTTATCAAAGAAAAAATGTTTACATGCATGTAACGAGTTCATCTAGAGTGTATGTTCTAAGCTGCATCAGAATCTGGACAACTTGCTATGCTTTCAGTTTTCATTGATGGGTTACTTGTAATGATCTGCCACTGGATATTTTTATACTTAATGGCCATCAAATTGTGCGATCAAAGACTTAAGTAAATATCTACAACAATCATTTGAAGCATTCAAAATCTGATTTTGTATTCATTTTTCAATGCGTCATCTTGCTTATAAAAACTATGAAAGATTGATAGACTTTGCATCATCAGATTATCAGTCATATTCAATGCTTCATTGTAAAAACTATTCACTAGTCACACATGTTCTTGTAATCTCTTTAGATTTTTTCCAACAATCAAAGACACTTGTCACAAATTCATCACTTCCACCTTTAGCAAACCAAACAAAAAGCTTAGACCACAGAGATCAAACCAAGACGGATTGAATCGTCTTAATTTATTTCCCGTGGCAGTTTTAGGAAAATCATGACCGCGAGGTTGGTAAGGGCTTTTAATCAAGTATTTATATCTTACCTCATCTCTTTCATTAGGGTGAAATTCCAATATCATTTTTCTATCTGCAGGATCCGAAGGCAAATTATCCAAATCATTTTCGGACGATAGCTGATAACAAAAACTATAATTAGCATATTTTCTTTTTTCTAATTTGACTAATGTACATAAGTCATGAAAACAACATCATACATAGAGACCAACTTACTTTAGGCTTCGTTCAGGGAAGAAGAAGAAGTTACGTGAAAGGGAAAAAGAAAATTATATATATAATTAGGTAAAATTCTCTCTTGTGAAGGTGTCCACGTCAGCATTTAATTTTTCTTTCATGGGCTTACTATAACAAAGCCAATTTCTTTCTTTTGGCTTTCAATAAATAAAAAATACCACATGGTACAATTTTATAAGCCCAATTTAAACATAAACCACTAAAAAATTCCACTCACATACGCCTCCCCCCCTTTCATCTTCCTCACAACCTCCCACAACACCCACCACTCAAGATCAATCGATGCATTTGCAGAACCAAACGTTACAATCTCTCATCGCCACCTAAAATCATTATGATTCATTCAAATTTTATACTGCCACACCACATAAGTACAGCAAACTCTTCTCTTCCTCTCATAAATTCTCTTCTAGACGTTACCTTAAATTCCACTATAAATAGTCATCCTCACACCACTAACCACTAAATCTAACACTATCAAAGAAAGAAAAACCTCACACCAAAAAAAAAACAATCATGTCTAACATTCAACCACATCTAACTACGTCACTTTTGATGATCTCCATCGTGGTCAATCAACTCAACAAGTTGTCGGTAGGCTTTTACGTTTCTGGGAAGCACGCAACATAAAAAAGGATGGGGAATTCATAAAGGGATGTTGTGGCTGCCACGTTTCGGGCACATCTTAAAAAAGGATGGGGAATTCATGGTGGTCACCACAGTCAATCCTAAGCTCTTTGGTAGTATGTTTTATATCACAAAATCAACGTTTAATAGCAATCATAACTACAATTGTCATACTTCTATCACACTGCAATTAACTCTTCAACAGGTAATCGCTACCTCAACTCCACTCCATCTACAAGATTCTTCTTCAACACTGATATCCATGTCATACAACAATTCACGCAACGGTAACAACAACAAAACATGACTGCTATTTTTCAAACACTCTAACTCCTACTTCTAGCCAATTCAACTACATATACACTAATTGGAACATATGATGTCCCCTAAACACTATAAACACTAATCATACTTCTTGCATATAGGATGGGAATCGAAGCCGGCAAGACGAGTCCTCCTATGAAATCTCGAAGCTCATTATTCGGTGTTGCCAGAACATCGAATTGCGATTTGAACCTGCAAATACGGTTTACTAAACTATATTGGATTGAACAAACAGAAACAACCGATGAAAGAATCCAGAAATCAAGGTATTAGGGAAACCAATTACAAATAAATGGAGACCATTTCGTATAAAAAGGATAGACACGCCAAGTGGTTAAATGGGAAATAAATATTCCAAAAATTAGTAATGATATAGAAATAAGATAGTTCCAAGAATTTGGAATATGCAGATCAAACTTCCATAAACATCTAAATAATAACAGTGGGAAAAATGTTCGCAACAAATAAACCCAGAATGAAGGAATATAAAATTGTCAAACTGAATTGCATGCTTCTATTTACTCTTAAGGAAGATCCAATTAGCGGACATGCATCTTGAAGTTAATCATCTCATCCGCCAGAATATTGGGTGACGATGAGAGCTGCACAATTCAATCGAAAGGCGAAATATCAAGAAAGGAGAATGAGACCGGTGAAATATCAAGAAAGGAGAATGACCGGATAACTTTATATAATTTATTTTCATTTTACTACTAAAATAAAATAGATTCACATATATTAGAAGTCAGGGGAAGAACAGAAAGAAAAAGACATTATCTATTTAAATGGGCCTCAAATACAAACATCCAGCCCAACCGCAGAGTTTATGGTCACAATTTCTACGATCTTATCACCAAGGACAATTCAATTTGTAACCAACTCTTTTTAAAAAAAAATACACGTGTGGCGACCAAAGTGAAAAAAATACGAAGTTTGTATTTTTTAGTTTTGTCAGATTATCAGGCTGGTTTTTGAGAGAAAATATGCCGGCTATCTCTTTAGTTACTGTACTAGATGTGAGTTAGCAATTATTTAGATGTAACTGAGTGCTATTCCGATTGTTAACAAAGACTTTTTTACACCTTGATCTTTCCTTATATAAGTACAATTTAATTCAAATATTTAACTAATTCACATCTATCTAAGCTTTTGGAAAAAAATATAAATAAAAAAAAAAAGTTATCACCACGTAAACTAGAAACAGCAAATAAAATAGCCTCTCCTCCTATTTTTGAAAATGGATGCCTGAGCAACATAAAATTAGAAATTCTAAACAGTACATAAAAATAAAATGTAAGAAATATAAACATTGAAAACTGGATTAGCAAACAACGCGCAGGGGGTCGATTCCTAGTTAACAAAAAATAGAAGAAGATTTTGATATAATTTGGTGGTAGCTAGGTTAATATAATTTTGTTCATAATTGTACTATATTATGGGCTTTTAAAATTTTGAGTTATTATTTGTTTTTTCTGTTTGGTTTATATATGGGCTAACTTTGCTTATTAACAATATTTTGGACTTACGTAAATATATTAACTTTAGTTTTTTTTTTAAATTAGCATGTGGCACGTGCCCTCATACGGTGAACGTACTTTTGCCACTAGGTCAAATACTTCGATAAATGTTGAATCAATAGGGAAGTTCCAAATGTAAAGAATCGTTAGGTCCACAAGCATTGACTTTGTGAAAAAAATATCTAGATTAGCAATCCATATCATAAAAGCTTTTTTGGTATCATGTCTTTGAACCAAACATTTGTAGTAGGTCTCTGAAGTACAACATGATGACGAATAGCTTCCCAAGTGCATGAGGTCGAAAAAGTAGTGGAAGTTCTCTTCTCAATTTGACATCTATATTAATTGATCTTTCTCGGTGACTCGCATGGAGAAACTGTCGTGAAATAGATATGGAGTTTCTCCGCAGTTTGCAATCTATTCGCCACCAACCATTTAGATTAGAGCATTTCTATTGGAAATCTCTTACCAAAGTCTCTCAACATGTAAGTATATTAATATTTAATTAGTGGATGTGTGAATACAAAATAAAAAACTTTGGTGTGGATCTCTAAAGTTTTTGAAACACATACCAATAAATATTACTCTATAAATTTGTGTCACACATCCATCAATTAGATATTAATATACTATTATGTTGAGTGATAAGAGATTCCCAATGCATAAGAGTTATTCTAGTGAGAGTTTCAAGTGAGAAAAAAACTCCTCAATTCAAAAAAATGTTTAATTGTGTCGAGAGAGTTTGATAAAAGATTCTCAATGAACTATCAATTCATGTTTTTCTTCTTCAAGAGTTATCAAACTCTCAACATTATCATCATCCTCTTCCACCTCCTTTTCTTATGAAACTCTCTCAACACATCTGTCAATTAATTATTAATATACTATTATTGTTTTGAGAGAGTTTGATAAGAGATTGATCTAATACAAATTTAGTTTGAGTTTAGTTTATTTAGTTTGTGAATACTTAATACTAGATTCGGATCCACCCTTTAGGGGAGAAAATTTTGTTGTTAAGATTTTTAAAATTAAAGAAGTTTTTTTGTTTAGTTTTAAAATGAGGAAGAATATATTAATTTTTTGGATAAATTATACATCCGTTTAGACAGTAAATAAAGAAATTTCAGATCTTTCAAGGCCATTCGTCTCTCGTCGAGTTGAATTTGTCACCTCTGAAATCCCTAAAAAAATTTCAGATCTTTCAAACAGTTTCGAGCATTTGTGCCTCAACTATTGCAGTTTGGTGGCATGTGTCTTGTTAAGCATTTGTGCCTCGTCGTAAATTATTTCGATGGTAAATCCTCCTAATATTTTACGAAATATATCGTTGTTAAATCGAGGTAAATACAATCAACGTGAATTCGTTGTAAAACAATTTGATGGTAAATTTCGTTGTCATAACACTGATTTCTTGTAGTACTGATTATGAATAAAATTTTGACATGGGAAGAAAACAATAACAATATAACCAAACTTGGATATTCACCTTAAAAGTTTTTTATCCCATAAATAATTTCAACACAGAAAAACATGAATCAGCGAATAGGATTTTAAATTATAAAGCTTTGGGGTTTCACCAGACATGATCGTTCTTTAGCAGTGTGGTTATTAGTGTGGGGGGTTAAGTTTGATAATCAAATTATACCACATAGGTAACACATTATATTGCCATAAAAGCAAAAAACATAATATGATTAGTGTTTTTTGTATATATCTAGCAACGAAAAACTAGACCAGATATATACAAAAAAGTATTAATTTCGTTGAGATGGATATTTTCGCTCGATTTGCTGTGTATACAAAACAAGGATATGTTAACTAAAGAGGGTATCTCCATCCTCAATCACATGTATAGATCGAAACTTGAAAGAGTAAGTTTGAGAAAATTAGAACATAAAAGAGACTTGCACGAATCGTCATCAATAGTGATGAACCAACTCTAGACTCATGCATGCATGGGTTCACTTAATTAACATAAAAGAATGCTCTTGCTTTTATGAATCCAAAACCAACTCTTGATTTTTTTTTTTGAAGTTCACTACCTCTGTTAATAGAAGAACTCGATGTACCATATGACTGAATTCATCTGCAAAATATCGAAACCTCATGTCACCCCCTTTGATGGGTTGCGATTCATCATGGTTCTGGACCTTCTGTTAATTACAAAAGCTTTGACTTGTGAGTTAATCTATCCAGCTGGAGATATGTAACCTAAAAAGTTACTCAATGACCAAACAACTTTTAAAAGAGTAAGAGATGTCAACACATTTAAAACAGAAATTGTTGGAACAAAAAAAATTAATAAAGACAATTGGGCTTTATTATTTTGTGTTTTTGTGTGAATAAGAAATGGGTTGAGGCCCAAACAAATGGAAAGTTTCCATTAGCTATAATTCCTTGTGGAAGAGGCTTAAATAAATGGAAAGTTTCCATTATGTATAATTACTTGTGGAAGAAGCCTAAACAAATGGAAAATTTCCATTAACTATAACTTTTTGTGAAAGTTAAAGTATCCCACATTAGAAACTTGGAATGTTTTCAAGTCCCCTCTCATACTATATATATGATGGGTTAGCCTCTCCTTTTAAATAATCCAAATACAGATTAGATAACCAGATCAGGTATTCAGATCCAAACACAAATTCCAGCAGATCCCTCTCGTCTCTATTGTCTTAGGGTGAGTCTCGAGAGTGTAGCGTAGATCTTTAGTTCGCAGATTCTGTAGTCGAGTGCTGCGACTTTAGTCTCAAACACGGTTGTATCCTGTGATTCTGAATCTCTACAAACCGCCACACTGTGGGAGATTTAAAGAATTAAGGAAAGAGATCATATCTCGACTCTGTGTATCGTCTTTCTTTAAAAGGTTTTTAAAACGTTTTTATACTTTATAATCGTTTATTATTGATTTCAATCGTTCTTGATTCGTGATTTTCAATCTGGATTTTCGCGGTCCTACAATCTTAATTCTTTAAATCTGTTTCCTTCTAATCGCTTGAATTGGATTGAATATTGCGAACAATATTTCAAAAACGATTTCATAAAACAATTTTAAAACGTTTTCTGATCGATCTACAACGCTTCTGCGATTGCCTTATAGCCAACCGTAGAACGTTTGATCTGGAAAAAAAAAGACGTGTATCATAAAGACAGAAAAACGATTTCCGCGTCAGCCCTAGGCAGGTTCGCGAAACGTTTGTCTAAAAAACGATCTATACGATCTGATACATAGCGTTTAAGAACACCTTTAGGTAATTTCTGAGAACGACTATTACCGTTAAAAAACGCCATATGAACTTTGAAAAGGAACTGTACCTTCGTACAAATACCTCAAAGTGTGTGGGTGCTTAGCAAAGGTCGTTGTGCCACCTCCTAAGAAGCTGACAATTGGACCCCAAACGGTTGATTGCATCTTCACCGGATATGCACACAATAGCAGTGCTTATCGATTCCTAGTACACAAGTCAGATGTACCAGATATCCATGTCAACACGATAATGGAATCTAGGAATGTGTCTTTCTTCGACGACATCCCTATGTGGGAGAAACCAGTGCCATCATTACAAGTGCATTGTGATAGTCAATCAACAATAGCTTGGGCATTGAGTAACCTATACAATGGCAATTCTCGCCACATCAGAAGGCGACATAAGACCATTAGACATTTGATCTCAACGGGTGTAATCTCGGTTTATCACATCAAGCCAGCTGACAACCTTGCGGATCTGTTCACTAAAGGTTTAAATAGAGATCAAGTTCTGAAATCATCAAAGGGAATGGGTTTATTGCCTATGGACAAAGAGGATGTTTTGATGGAAACCCCACCTATGTGACTGGAGATCCCAAGATCTAGGTTCAAAGGGACAACTAAGTTAAACAGAGTCTGATGAAAGCACTGAAAGACATAACGTCTGTGTCCATCTCCCAAAACGATGTACAGTGCTTCCTGTAAGTATTAAAGGATAAGTTTTATACTTTTAATGATTTTGAGTAGATTTCATAATATAGAGTATAACAGGATACTTGTGTATATGTCAAGAGCTCAAAGAAATCACCTAATGAGTGTGAAATGCGGCCGTTTCTAGGAGGATGAAGATAAGGCTATATCTCCAAGTTCACTCATGAAGACCAGGCAAGTTCACGGCCACAATGAACACAATAGAGAACTGAGTTCTACGAGAAGATGAGACTGGGTTGTACCTGTTGTCTAAGTTTACATAAAAATCCGGGTGGTTCAAGACATCATGTTCACCTCCTGGCCAAGTAAACTCGACAGATATCAACAGTGAATAGTTCAAGGCTGAAATATGCTACTATATCATACACAGTTAATTTTTCGCCTATACTCTCGAAAAGTCCTAGGGTCAGTCCAAGTGTGTCTGCATAGTCTTTCGAGTTAGTAGAGTCTGCATTTGTTTAGATGTCATTCTATTCATGTGGGGGATTGTTGGAACAAAAAATTTAATAAAGACAATTGGGCTTTATTATTTTGTGTTTTTGTGTGAATAAGAAATGGGTTGAGGCCCAAACAAATGGAAAGTTTTCATTAGCTATAATTCTTTGTGGAAGAGACTTAAATATATGGAAAGTTTCCATTATGTATAATTACTTGTGGAAGAAGCCTAAACAAATGGAAAATTTCCATTAACTATAACTTTTTGTGAAATTTAAAGTATCACACATTGGAAATAATCCAAATACAGATCAGATAACCAGATCATTAGATCAGGTATTCAGATCCAAACACAAATTCCAGCAGATCCATCTCGTCTTTACTGTCTTAGGGTGAGTCTCGAGATTATAGCGTAGATCTTTAGTTCGCAAATTCTATAGTCGAGTGTTGCGACTTTAGTCTCAAACACGGTTGTATCCTGTGATTCTGAATCTCTACAAACCGCCATACTGCGGAAGATTTAAAGAATTAAGGAAAGAGATCATATCTCGACTCCGTGTATCGTCTTTCTTTAAAAGATTTTTAAAACGTTTTTATACTTTATAATCGTTTATTATTGATTTCAATCGTTTTTGATTCGTGATTTTCAATCTGGATTTTAGCGGTCCTACAGAAATCAAGAAAAGTTAATCATTTTATCAAAAGAGACGGAGAAAGGTTAACTTTAGAAGTTGAAGTTTCGTTGGACATTGTGAGAAATAAAAGAGCACATTCTGACACCGAAAGTGGGTTTCTTCAGGACGGATGCGAAGACAGGTGGAACAAAAAACAGAGTTTTTCGAGAAAAAGTAGTTGGAACTTCTCAGGTTGACGAATCAGAAAAGTTGGGGAAGATGAGAGTGGTAGCTTCAAAGATTGATCAGAAAATTACATTATGGATCTATTAAACCCTCGAAGGGGACGTTCGAAAATGAAGACGAAAAGTCGGAAGCCGAAGAAGTTCCGAACTCGAATCGTAAAATCCTTTTAATATATTGGACAAGTGTCGCTCTCTTCTGCACGCTGACGTAGCACTCAGCAAGAAAGAGTTAATCTTCTTTTATATAATAGAGAGAGATTACCAAAACTTATATAGATCCAGAGAAATATATATACCAAAGATCAAAATGGGTAATGATTAAAATCTTTACATGTCAAAGAACGTTTTAAGCCTAGAATCGAAGCTTTGATCACTTTTTTCAACGGAAAATTGCGACGGGAAACAATTGATCATTAAATGGAATCATTTATTTCTTGCTTCTCAAGTCAACTCTTCATTGATTATTTACCACACTATTGTCTATCTTATTTATCGCAACTTCTTATTCAATAATTGCTTTCCTCTTCTTGAAATATCTGTTTCCGTAGGCTTATATCCGACTCCTTACGGATCCTTTTTCTTGATTTATTTGATCTCTCAAGACTCTTCTCAGTAACTTGTTCGAAGCTGTTCTTGGAAACTCAGTCACAATCTTCACAAAACTCACCTGCAAATTTTGCAAATTCCATTTTTAATCAGAACCAACCCTTTGTTACTTTGATTTTTCGGAAACCATCAAAGATATTATTACTTACCTTGAAGAGAGGATTAAGATCTTTTTGAATGGTTCTTGAAAATTTAATCTTTAGCTCTTCTTCACTCTGTTTCTTGAACCCTTCTTTCAAGACAGCGAATATGACCAGCAACTCTGGACCACCGTTAGGTGGTGTTATGCTCACTGCAGCCGTCTCAGAGATGCATTCATCAGCTTGATCACACACTCGTTCGATCTCAATAGAACTCGTCTGTATTATAACGGGAAAAAACAAAAGATGAAAACTCGAAGACACGTTCCAACACGAACAAAGCTGTAAATAACACAATGTTATTACCTTAATGCCTCCAAGGTTCATGGTATCATCAGCTCTGCCTTGAACATTGAAATATCCTCCTACGGTTCTCTTCACGATGTCACCGTGTCTTCTAAGCCGCTGCAGAACAGAACAGAAGAACAGTTTTAAGTGATTCTCGGTTTTGCAATTTGGTTTAGCTGTGAATATACAGGTCCTTGCTAACTACTCACTGTGTCTTTATACATTGGCATTCCCTTGAAGTAAACCTCGTCGTGGTCTGCGTTCAGAAGCCTATCCGTGGCCCCGAGGTGCTGTGGGAACAAACCAACTTCTCCAGTACACGGTTGATCATCTGGCTGCAAAAACCAGTCTTAATCAATCTCTGTGTAGCCTTATAAACAAAACCCCAAAAATATCAAAAGTTTCAGTTTGTTACATATGGGACGCCGTTTTCATCGAAGATGACGATTCTAGTAGTCATGGACGGTGTGCTAAACGCACCAAAAGCCTGCGGTTGGAGCGGGCTTCCTATGAGGTATGAAGAAGCGAGTTCTGTACCTCCACAGCATTCGATCACAGGTTTGTAATAAGCTTTAGAAGAAAGCCAGAGAACATCATCAACATTGGAAGCTTCCCCTGTTGTTGCGAAATACCTAGCAAAAGCACAACAGCTCCTGAGTTAAATCTTCTCAAAAACCACAAAACCGGATAACAACCGCGGTATGTTACTTTATCTTCGTCCAATTAAGCCCTTCCATACAGTTTGTACTCTTCCAAGTTTTCACCAAGCTTGGAACAGTACCAAGAACCGTAACGCCAGCATCCTGAAGCAGTATACTAAGCACAAATAAGTGCGGATTTATCGAATGTTACCAAGATCGAAAAGGAGGCAACAATGGAGGTGTCTTGCCTGAACAAACTTTCCAAAACCGCGGCCAAGAGGAGACCCGTGATAAAGAGCGAGCGTTGCACCGTTTAAGAAACAGGAGAATATAAGAGTTGGTCCCATTACCCATCCAAGATTTGTAGGCCAACAATATGTATTTCCCATTTGGACATCAAGATGAGCCCATCCATCACAAGCACTACGAATTGGTGAGAGCTGCGTCCACGGTATAGCTTTTGGTTCACCTAGTTTAGATATATAACTGATCAATACATGCATCTAAACATATCAATACGATTAGATCATATAATATATATTATTTTTTACCTGTAGTTCCAGATGAGAAGAGAATGTTAATCACAGAGTTTACAGGACGATAGTGTTTCTCTCCACTGCAAGCAAGATTAGAGCCACGTCTCATCTACACTATTTGAGTGATCGCAAATGTGGAGATGTATAAAAAAATATATTATATACCTAAGATGGCTTTTCGTATTGGACAGAAAATCCTTCCACGGTATATCCTGTTCTCTTAACTGAACGAGCAATTCAGTCCCTGGAGCGGGGAGGACAATGATCTTTGATGGAGCAGCTTCAACCACACGACTAGAGAAAAGAAAAAAGAAAAAAAGACAACTTTCAGTTTAACTTATGTCGTTGATCCGTTTCAGCCATGGAAGGATCGGTTTTGTCACCTGTATAAAGGAAATCTCCGACCTCCTCTGAGTATATAGTCCTGAAAACGCAACAAGAAATGAATCATCTATATCTGATATGGTTTTAACTATAAATAGAAGGCGAAAAGATGTGAGTCAGGCTGTGACAAACCTGAGTGAATATGCCTTTTGCCTTAGAAATTTTCAACCTTGTTGCAATTTCTTTAGCTGCAAAGCTGTCTGCGATGGAGACAACGATACAACCGGCTAGTATGATCGCGAGATATATAATCACAGCATCGACTGTCATCGGCATATCAATTGCAACTGTGTCACCATTTGCAAAACTTCCACTGATCGCATTTGCCACCAACCTTTATTATAAGTGTATATGTATCAAAACAAAGGGAAGGAACAGAGAAATCAATCAATCACCAATTAGAGCTTAATAATGAGATAACAATCCAGAATGTTCATGATACATACATTACTCGCTCGCGGAGTTGTTTTAAGGTTATTCGATTGACTGGAGAATCATCAAAGCCTTCATCTCGCCATACAACAGCAACACTATCATCTTCCTTTTTGGGATGGCTTGAAGGCATCAGACAACAATCAGCGATGTTAAGAACTGCATCAGGAAGCCACGTCCCTCCAGGTTTTGATTTATCGAGGATGCGACTGGGAGGAGTGTGAAACGCAAGTGAAAGCTCATCGAGAATGATTGACCAATAAACCTGAAGAAGGAGAAGTAAGTAAGATTAGACCAAAACAGAGCTTTCTCTACAGAGTCCTCTTTAATTCTCAATGCTTACTTGAGGGTGTTCAACTGAGAATTTCCGGAAAAGATCAAAACTTTCTAATGGGTTCTTGTATGAAGCACCAAGAAGCCTTGACCCGTGAATTTCCATCAATTTTCCCAAATTTGTGGATTTCGAGTGAGATCTAAACCGCACGAAGAACAAATAGTCAGAACACTCAGCATTTCAGACAATCTGGTGTGTCTTAATGATATAAATTTCAGATTTTTTGAGTTAAGTTCATGTGAGAGAGAGAAAGAGAGACATACGGAGAAGGAAACCAATAGAGAGGAAGGCCGTGAAGTGAGGAATCCCAATTTGAATAGACAGAGTAATAGAGAAGCTGATGCAGAGGATGAGGATGCCATGGCTTAAGCACACTCTCATCCACCAAACACTTCCATTGCTCTCTTGGGTCAGTCCCTTTGGATCTTGAAATCACATCTCTCACCACTTTGTCAAATCCCTTAGCGTCTTCCAAACTCAATCCAGCTTTCACATAATCGTCGCAACTCAATTCTCCTATGCTCTTCCACATCTCTCTCTGTCTCTCTCTCTCTCTCTCTACAAGTGATCGTCTTTTGATGCTGGTGGTATGGTAGGTAGATAGATTTCGTGGACGAGAAAGCTCCCAATGGTAATTTGTGCCACTTTTTATGAGAAAAGTCTCATTAAAAAAAAAAAAGGTTTAATCTTTCAGACGAAACCCAACTCCTCAGTTAAATTCGGACCATAGTCTTTGGCGCTTGAGAGTTCTTCTCGAGTCCTCAAAGAACCCAAATCTACCTACCCATCTTGGCGGACGAAGTTCTGTGCTGACGTGACGAGAAATATGAATATATTAAATTATTTAAATTATTGAATGAATTTTGTTTTGTTAAGTTTTTTGATAAAATATATTTTATTGTTATATATTATATTATGTTAAAAAAATTATCAAGAAAACCCAATAAAAAAATATTATAATATGGTGATAATAATATATTTTCAGAATTCATATGTTTTTAACTATATAATTATGTTTCATATTATTTAAAGGGGAAATTGATGAAAATGATCTATTATTTGGTTTTTATTACAAAAGTAAATCATCTTATTGCATGTTTGGCAAACGTAACCCATAGGGGTAGTGAAATTACAACTCCCTCCCTTATGAGCAAACAAAAAACGTTTGGCACAATGACGATTATAACCCGTGGAAGTCTGCTTACGAATCAAGAAGACTTCGTTACTTATAAAGAAGTCTACTCCATAATTATTTATTAAATTTTAATTATAAAAATCATAAAAAATAATTTGATAAAAAGTTTGTATACATAAACTAAACCTATACATTTTACATCTTTAAAAAAAAAAAATTCATACTAATGATTCAATTTAAAGCAACAAAGACGAATTAGGCTAGAAACCAATACAACCCTACGTAGACTTCTAAAGCAGACTTCGTTTGTACACTTCTACTACGTAATTATTTCTTAAATTTCAATTATAAAAATCATTAAAAATAATTTGATAAAAATTTGGTATACATAAACAAAACATATACATTTTGCATATACATAAAAACAAAATTTCATACAAATGAATCAATTTAAATAAAAAAAAGGTCAAATTAGGTTAGAAACCAATACAACCATATGAAGTCTGCTAAAGAAGTCTACTAAATAATTAAATTTTAAATTTTAATTATAAAAATTATAAAAAATATTTTGATAAAAAAATTATATACATAAACAAAACATAGACAATTGGCATGTATATAAAATAAAATATATTGAAAATGAATCAATTTATAAGTTTCATGAGTGTACGGTTCAAAAGGGTTAGGGTTTGAGGTTTAAAGTTTAGGGTATGAGAGAGTGATTGTTAGGGTAATGGGTAAAATTCTATATGAATTATAGTTTATGGTTCGGTTAACGATTTAGTGTTCGTATATTTGTTATTTTAACACTAAATTGTGAATATGCTAACAAAATTAATGTATCATATATAAATTTTAACCTAAAACATTCGATTTAGGGTTTAGGGTTAAGGAGACTTCATCGGAAGACTTATGTTGTAGACTTCCAAAAGAAGTCTGAAGTTCAAATTAAAGCTAGCGGGAAATCGAAATTTTTAACTAAATGGGCGGGAACAGGAAATGGAGATTTCTTGAGTAGACTTAGTTTGTAGACTTCAAAAGAAGTCTACTTAATCGAAATTTTTAACTATTCAGGTATAAAGAGAGTTTAACCTAATTATGTTAAAAAGAAAATTTTCTCTCTCTCAAAAACAGCGCCTCCCTCTACTCTCCCACCTCTCTCGCCGTGAATCTCCTCTCACGCCGTCAATCTCATCTCGGTCTTCCTCTTGCTTTTTTGTTCATACTTTTCAATATGTGGATATACTTTTCTTTGTGTGTCTTCATCTCGTCTTCATCGTCTCGAATTTGATAATATTGAGATCTGAGTTTCAACATTTCCTTTTTCTTATGGTTGCAGATCTATGTCCATAGTAATAAGTTTTGAAAAAATTATTTTGTAATGATTTATTGTTTAATTGTACACATAAATGGGGTGATATAGTTACAGTCAACCTTCAAGTGATTCTACAAGGATGTGGAATAACGGAGAACCAGAAGTGAGCTCTACTCCGCCTCGATCTATAGATTTTGGAATTCCTAACAGATGCTACTGCGGTTTGCTTTCGGTGATAAAACAAATGGACAGTACATACGAGTATCCGGGTAGGATGTTCTTTGAATGCAAAAATCATAAGGTAAGTAGACTGTTTTGTTGTCTTTTTTGTTATTTGATTTTTTTGAATACGAAAACTAAATGTACGTTTTCTGTTGTTCTTGTATAGAATGGTCCCCACCATCTAGTCAAGTGGTGGGATGAGGCTATGATGGAGGAATTTCAAGAGCTACGATGTGCCCTGGACAACCAAGAAAACCGCATGCGTGTCCTCAACAACCAAGGAGACCGCACACGTGTCCGCGAAAATTATGATGGGCAGGAAGCACAAAATCGGATTGAGGTAGAGATAGCTCAACTAAAGGAGCTAATTCTTGAGAAGAACCGTTTCAGATGCCCCGAGCTGAGGAATGTGATGGTGCCTGCTGTAGTCCTTGTAGGTTTGATCATCTACCTTTGTGCTAGCTTGAGTAGATCTTAGATTGTTGGATTATGTAATTTTTTTGTACCATATTCCAAAATCATGTGTATTATCAGACTTCATTGTAGACTTCATTTTCAGACTTTCATTCAGTTGACTTCATTTTCAGACTTCATTTTCAGACTTCAAAAGAAGTCTGAAATTCAAATTAAACCAGATGAAATTGAATCATCTTAGGGTTTTGAATATTTTAATAAAAAGACGTCAAGAAGAAGTCTGAAATTCAAAATAACTTCTTCAGTAGACTTCGTTTGCAGACGTCAAGAAGAAGTCTGGAATTCAAATTAACCCTTGCGGGCAATAAATATTTTTAACTATCTGGAGACTTCTCAAGTAGACTTCTTGTTGTAAATAATCTACCCCCAAATATAAAGAAAGTTTAACCTAATTGTGGTAAAAAAAACTGGTTCTCTTTCTAAAACGGCGCCTCCCTCAACCCTCCCTCCTCTCTCGCCGTGAATCTCATCGCCTTCCTCTTTTGCCGTCAATCTCATCTCCGTCATCGCCGCTGGATCTACTTTCTCCATCGCCGCCGCCTGTTCCCAGTCGTCACCGCTGGTAATCTCTGTTCCCCTCGCCGTGAATCTCCTCTCCTTCCTTTCTCGCTGTTAATCTCATCTCCGTCTTCCTCTTACTTTTGTGTTCATACTTTCAGTCCCTGGATCTACTTTCTTTGTCCGTCGCTACTTGGGGGTAATTTTTCTTCAACCCCTTTTTCTTTGTTTCCAAAATTTTTACCCTAGATATCATCACCTATTTCTGATTTGGTTTTACAGATCTGACTTATATAATTTTCGCCCTTTGTTGAGCAGGATGGAGAAGGTCAAATTTCCAAAGAGATTATACACAATGGGAGATGAGCCCCAACCGGAAAAAGCATAGGCTACTACAGCAACGACTCGAAGCTGTTTTCTGCCTTAGAAGCAGTACTGAGAGAGGATGAATGGGAAGAGCTTCTGGATTCAAAGTTGGGTGTTTTTCTAAAGTTCTACAAACTTAATTTTGGTTGGGCATCGAGGGTGGTTCAATATATACTCGGTTTTCAGCTTTTTTGCGAGAGCAAGTACGAGATATGGAGTCTGATCTGTGTAAATCCATTGAGGTTTTCACTGAATGAGTTTGAACAACTCACTGGTCTCAACTGTGATTATGTAAAGGATCTGGTGGATCCAGATGTTGAAGTTCCCCCTGAGTCGGCAGAATTTTGGGAGAAGCTTGGCGTGAATGCAGAGCTTGGTCCGAGTGTTGAACAACTTACAGAAGCGTGTGGTTATGCTGGAGAGTGGACCAGGGAAGATATGATTAGGTTAGGATTTTTATCCATCTATGCTGGATTCATTGAGGCACGGAGAAGGGATACACCCACACCGGTTAACATGGCAAGGCTAGTCATGGATTTAGAGGCATTTGAAAATTATTCGTGGGGAAGAGTGGCTTTCAAGAACCTCATAGAGTCCGTAAGGAAAACGAATTTGACCAAGACATATTCGCTTACAGGGTTTGCTGAAGTGCTCCAAGTTTGGGCGTATTTTGCTATGCCGGAATTCGGAGGTGTATACGGAAATCCCTTTCCCAACAAACCCACTCTCCCGGTACTGGCTTACAGCGGTTGCCGAGGATGAAAATACATCAAGGAGGCTATGCTGAAACAGGTATGGAGACTTCTTCTGACTTCTTTAAAAAATTTTAAGACTCCGTGTGTAGACTTCGTGTGTAGACTTCTTTTATTGTGTAGACTTCATTTGTAGACTTCTTTTATAGGGTAGACTTCTTATGTAGACTACTTTTCTTGTGTAGACTTCTTGTGTAGCCTTCTTTTATTGTGTAGACTTCTTTCGCTTACAACTGCCATAATTGTTTTGCAGACCAGTTTCAACCACTTCAATTTTCTCGAATTGGAAGCTATGTTCCCAACTTGGGAGGATGATGTCGAGGATCCTCTGATCCAGAACATAGTCAAAACCATGTTTGGGGAATTTGGTGGAGTCGCTTGGAAGTGGAAATCCAGTCATTGGCGGGTGAAAGGTGTTCTGGTGTCTCCCATAGTGAAGTCAAAGGCCACGACCGGGAAAAAAAGAAGCGTTGCATCGGACGATGAAACACGGAAGAGGTCTTGTTCAGAGAGACCGTCCGTTGATGAGGAGTTATTCAAGAGTCTCGTCGAGACGATGAAGCAACATTTCGAGAAATGCTGCTTAGCATTGTCTAACGACATGAAGGCTGGATGCAAGGAATGAGGAGCAGGTCAAGTCCAACAATGGCACCCCTAAAGAGGATGCACCTTCTGGTCGGGTTAGTTCCGATCCCTCTCCCAAACCTAATAAAAAGACCTCTAAGACTTCTAAGACTGCTAAGCTGACTCCAGTCATTACTAGGGCAAGAACGAGGTCTAAGAAGTAAACTGCTAAACTGATTTTATGTTATTGTAGTATCAGAACCTTTATTGTTTCTTTCTTGTTGGTGGGTGGTTTGTGATGTTTTCTTTGTACCTTCTGAATTTTGTGATGTTGAGTTACGTCCTCATGAACGAAAAAAAATTTATAAAGCCTTTTTGTCATTTATTGTCATTGATATATACAATGCGTAATTGCAGAAAAAACAAGTAACTCCATGTCAGAGTGTGAACTGCGGAAACGATCCAAGTATCGTCTTTGTAGGGACTGTCAATCCATCAAATAAAGATATGGAACTTCAGTTACAAAAACAGAAGTCTCTGAAGATGGCGGCACAAATTGTGGCATGAGCTAAGACCGATAAGCTAAGGCGGCAAGCTTGTAGAAATAGCACCCCTATTGCTCCCATTCCTAACAAGGCGGTGGATATGATCGTATTGCTCCCATTGACAAAGAGAAGAGTAGGGCTCTGCTTGATTGGCTGAAAACCCTTCCGTAAGTCGTGACTATTGAACCCAATTCGGTAAAGTCTATATATTGATAAGTACTTGTGTACATAGTGTGAATGTTATCTACTCGTTACGTCTTTGCAAGGTTTTGGCCGAAAAGGGACAATAAGAATCATGCATTAAACAAGTGGTGGTGGCTTCTGAGAACTCAAGCACAGTGGCTGTTAGACACGGTAGACTTCTTTTGCAGACTTCTTTCACATACTTCTTTTTCAGACTTCTATTACAGAGTTCTTTATTCTCTTATTCTCAACGTAGCACCTAGATGCCGTCATCAACCTGCTGAGATTTCGCATGACGAAACATCCTGAATTGTTTAGGAGTGATCGTATTTGCTTGATTGATTCTCTGTTGGGATTGATGTGGAGTAACAAGTACAAGGAGTTTGTTGGCACAACACCGAATTTCGATGGCTCATGTAGAAAACTGCCCCCAGATGCGTATGATTATTACAACGGGGAGGCACCGACTTACTGCAAAACGAACAAGACATGGGTTCTCGAGATTGATGACATTTACATGCCTTGAATGTAAAAGTGGATCATTGGGTTGCTCTGTGGAAATCATTATCGAAGAGGCACATTGTGATTTGGGACAGCCTCCGAATTCATTCTAGTGAAGAAGAAATAACCAAAGCAGTGGAGCCTATTGCTGTTATGGTGCCTTATCTGCTCCGGGAAGTGGCTTCCAGAGCTGATAAAAATAAGTTTCCTTTTGACACTTTCACGCACACACGAGTAGAGGAAGTGCCACAACAAGGTCCATGTGGTGACTGTGGTGTGTATTGCCTGAAGTTCATTGAATTTCATGCACTTGGACTGCCATTTCCCTCGACATTTTGTGATGACAAGATGAAAGTTATCAGAGAGAACCTGGCTTGTGATATATTTCATGAGATCGAATGTCGTGGACCTACTAATCGCGACTGGGCGGATTTGGACATCTACGAAGGTTCATGATGTTTGTTGTTGATAATTTGAACTTACTAATTATTGTATTTTGTAAGAAAGTGATATGGTGGGTAAAGTTTTTTTGGTAACCCACCAATTAACTTTGTTATTCTTTTGTACCTGTTAACAGTACAGGTTCGGTAATATAAGTATTCGGATTAGAATTCTTTTGCAGACTTCATTTTCAGACTTCTAGAGAAGTCTTCTTAAATAGATAAAACAGAACTACAACACAAATTATCTGCCATATTACAAGGCTTTATGAGTACTCGGATTAGACTTCTTACTCAGACTTCATTTTCAGACTTCTAGAGAAGTCTTCTTAAATAGATAAAACACAACAACAACACAAATTATCTGCCATATTACAAGGCTTTATGAGTATTCGGATTAGACTTCTTACTCAGACTTCATGTTCAGACTTCTAGAGAAGTCTTCTTAAATAGATAAAACACAACAACAACACAGATTATCTGCCATATTACAAGGCTCTCTCAGTATTCGGAGTAGACTTCTTGAGCAGACTTCTTTTTCAGACTTCTAAAATAGACTTCCTAAATAGACCACAGACAAGGTAAGTCCAATGTTGAGTTTAACTTACACAATGGGGTCGAGTATGTCCATGTTTCTTGCACTTTGAACAACTGTATTTCTTGTGCATCTTTCTCGGTCTGGTGCCTCTCTTCCTTGACATTTCTAGCCAAGTTTGCCACCTCGACTTTTTCTTTCTCCCTGGAGCAATCTTCACGACCGGAAGACCACAAGGTTCCTTCTTGATGTCGTATTCATCAGAAATTGGGGGGTAAACGGGATGCGAATATGTCGCATATAACGTCTCCTTCGAGTAAGTTGGACACACGAATGTCGACATTAACATATCGGCCTCTGTTGCCGCTGCAATGACATGTGAGCAAGAAATTTTTTCAACCTCGAAAACACCACAGGAACACTTTCTTTGTTCCAAATCGACAATACAATCCCGTGGTCCACCCTTAACGAAGAAACGCCAGCCATCTATGCGTTCTACCTTCATCATTCCCGCATAATGTTCTCGAATTGCCAATAGATATTCTACTCCACGGGTATGCCTAGTTATGAGACCTAGAGCATCCTCACGCCTTTTATTATACCATCTCCCGAGCTTCTCTCTAATAAACTCCAACAAAAATGTGATGGGAAACCCTTTCGCTTAATTAACCGCCGAGTTGATCAATTTTGCGATGTTGCTCGTCTTTATGTTGTATATCTATTTCCCATCGAATGAACTCGTGACCATAACCTCGGGTCCGCTTCCTCCAAGTATGTTGCTAGAGCGGGGTTTACATTTCGGAGTGCGTCCATGTATCGATTATAATCGTAAGGCGTATGCGCGTAGGCAACGTCTTTGACCAAATACATGAGTTGCTTCCCGTGAAACTGCGTCACTATGTTTTGCTTTAGATGATAGTAACATATACCTCGTGTTGCCCAAGGTATCACATTGTTACATGCGTTAGCGATGGAGTCATGCCGGTCGGAAACTATGACCATCGGAAATTCGTCTGAAAACATCTACTCAATTCGGTGAAAAACCAATTCCATGAAGCATGACACTCAGAATCTACAACTGCAAAAGCCAACGGAAATATCTGAAAGTTACCGTCCTGTCCGGCTGCCACTAGCAAAACACATCCGTACTTCCCATTTAGATGAGTCCCATCCACCACAATCACTCGCCTCAAGTACTGAAAATCAGCTATGGAAGCTCCAAATGAAATAAAAACATATTTAAATCGATTCATCTCATCGCATACAAGGTCCGTGACACTTCCCAGATTGGCTCTCTCAATTTGGCGCATAAGAAGGCAGATTCTCATATCCATCTTCTGTTGTTCTCCTCACCAATTGTTGGGCATACATCAAAGCTCTATAAGAAGTGGTGTAATCGAGGTTTAGACCGAACATCACCTTCATAGAATCTTTGATATGCTTTGGCACAATTCCATCGATTATGCCAACACGTTCGATAAACAAACCTCCAACGTACTTAGGTGTACAACGTCTACAGTGAGCTGATCGGTCTGACACAGAACAAGTATGAACCTTCAAATATTTTGTCACCGAGAATGTGTTTGCTTCGTTCTTCACACTCGCTCTAAGCTTCCATGCGCATCCATTGACAGAACATATTGCAACAAACAAAGTCTTCGTAGACTTATATACTTTAAACGCAAATCTGTCCATCAACGCCGTCGATCACAACTGTGATAGAAGCTTCTCCTTGCTAGGAAAACTGTTATTGACAAAGATACTAGATGACCAAAGTTCTACTAGACCACCATAATACGCCTTCAAACCCTCAACCTCATCCTCATCTTTCACTTTCCCGTACTCACTGTAATCCACATCCGAGTCATCGGCCTCATCTTTCGCTTTCACATTCACATTCACATCAACATCGTTAAGAGTATCATCCCCATAATCATCAGCGTCTTCATCCCAATCTTCTTCAGCATCATCACTTGCATCATCATAACAGTCATTTGACTGCCCACTCACATCAACATTCTCATGGTCTATTATCCTACTCGAAATGCAAAGGCGTACACTATGCCTCCTACTCAACTCAATCAAGCTCTGAACGTGTCTATCGTTTGTGACATAAATAGGAGGAGAATCAGGAGGCATTTGTTGAAGCATCAGAGGTGGTAATGGATATGATAACTCCACAAACTCTGCTTCATCTTCTGGCATATAATCCTCTTGTGCCATTTTAAGAAGCTCAACATGTGTGCAACCATCTCTCAAGAAGAACATTCGCCCTCCTTTGTGAGTATCCACCTCGAAATGCCACATCTTTTCTTTCCTCACCCTTTCTCCAAAAACAGCGGGTATGTGAACCATTCTCTGTAAGAAAACCAAATTCAAACCACATTAGAAATCAATGTCGAATAAGTAGACTTCTCAACGAAGTCTGCTACTAATAAGAAAAATGCTTAAAAACACAAGAAAATTAATTAAAGCTTAACTATAACAAACAAACATGTCAAACTCAAACATAAGCAAGACCAATAAATAACACAAACGCAAGAGTCAAATAATCATTTTTATTTGTTACAAATTTCAGATAAATGAATTTTATAAACAATTCATGTCGGAGACTAACAAAGAAGACTACTTTCTTAGACTTCTTTAAGAAGTCTGCGCTTAATAACCTAACTACCTTAAAAAAAACAAAAAATCTGATTCCACCATACGTATAAAACATTATGATGTGAAACTGATACAGAAGCAAGTACACTAACTAACACAAGCTCAAGACAAAAAAAAACTTCAAAAATCGTCATAAATTTGATAAAAATGTGTTTTTTAAAAAACTTGTAAAAGTAGACTTCCTAACGACGTCTAATATAGTAGTCTACCTGAGAAGTCTACTATAGTAGCCAACTTATGAAGTCTCCTTTTTAGGTTACTTTTGCAATTGAAAAAAGTTAGTAGACTTCTCCGAGAAGTCTCCCTTACGTGGAGAAGTCTCATATGAAAAGTAGACTTCTTGGAGGTTAGTTTTGCAATTGAAAAATTGTGTTGTACTTTCTGTACTTTTCGAATGAGACTTCTCAACGTAAGCAAGACTTCTCTAAGAAGTCTATTTTCATTTGAGACTTCTCGGAGAAGTCTACTATGCAAAGTAGACTTCTTGGAGGTTAGTTTTGCAATTGACCAAGTTTGACTTTTCAAGTAGACTTCCCCACTTCAAACGAAGTCTAAAATGGGTTAGTTTTGGTGTTGACCAAACATTGAATTAATTAATTAGTAGACTTCTCGGAGAAGTCTGCGAGGTGAGTAGACTTCTCTAAGAAGTCAACTAATTAAATAATATATTTGTCACTCCAAAATTAGCCACTGAAGTCTACTCAAGAAGTCTGCAAAAAAGTCAAGCATTGGTCAATTGCAAAACTAACCTCTCTTTTTCTACAGACTTCTTGAGTAGACTTCATTTAAAAAGTCTTCGTTTTGGTCAATTGCAAAACTAACCTTTTCTCAAGAAGTCTCCTTGAGAAGTCTCACCAGTTTTTTTTGTTCTCAAAGAAAGACGCAGACTTCAACACGAAGTCTACTATCAGAAATCGGAACACACGGTCAAGTGCAAAACTAACATGTGCATTGACCATCAGACTTCTTGGAGACTTCTCCAAGAAGTCTGGTGTCGCGGCACATATCGGAAAATTAACAAAAATCAACTGAAAAATTACCTAGAAGTGGTCTTTAGCTTCTTCGACCGCCGAGAACTTCGATTCTAGCCACCACCAAAGAAGCCCAATCGCTATGCACGACCAAATCACCGGATATGGCAATATCTTAGAACTTCAAGTTTGGAAAAGGTAAATTAGAGAGTTTTTGGGATGAAAATGGAGAGAAAAGTGAAGAATATAAGGTTATGAGAAGAGATAATGAGCTTAAAGAGCTCAAAAATTGGTTGTAGAAGCTTTAAAAGCTTCAAATTGGTTGAAAATGGTGGTTGGATGAATTGATGATGACATTTTCGTGAATAAGTGAGGAGGATGAGGATTGTTTTGTCTTTTGGATTTCCGAAAAAAAAAATACAAAAAACCAATGGCAATTTCGTGAATAAGTGGAATTGAGAGTGGTGGTTTGGGAAAAAAATGGTTAATGTTGAAAATGTGAAAATGATGGGTTACATTTGCAATTGACCAAATGTTTTAAGTTAGTTGTGAAAAAGCCCTTATTTAAAATATTATTTTTTGAATTAATATTAATTTTTATGCATGTTTTCAAATTATTTTGTTATGATGATAAACAGAAAAAATCAATGTATTTTTTCTGATTTTTTTTCCTTTTTAAAATTATAAACTATGTCATTTTTCTTTTTTTCAAGTTATTTTTTTTATTGAAAGCCAATGAAAAAAGAAGATATAAAATAGTAAGAAGATGTTTAACCAAAAAAAAATTAGTAAGAATATTTAGAGATGACATATATCTATTTTTCAGGTGACACGTGGCAGCATATCAGAGCTGCTTTTGAAAAAAAAAATCAAATCATTTTGTTATGATTGTAAAAAAAAACAATGTATTTTTTTTTCTGATTTCTCTTTTTATTTTTTATTTTTTTATTTCTATTTATTTTTTTTTAATCATAAACCATGCCATTTTTTTGTTTGTCATGTCAGCCGATGAAAAAAAGAACATATAAAATAGTAAGAGGATTTAGAGATGACATATGTTCTTTTTTTAGGTGACACGTGATATCTGAGCTGTTTTTGAAAAAAAAAAATTAAAAAATTATATAAGACTAGATGAACATATGTGCATATAGGGGTGGGTATTCCCGTTTTTGGTTTGGTTTCGATTTGATTTTTTTAGTTTTACGCTTTATCGGTTTTATAAAAATTTAAACCATATAAAAACTATATCTATTTCGATTTGATATGGTTTAGTTTTCTTTGGTTTTGGTTTATTAGTTTTATAAAAATTAAAATCATATTTAACTTGATTCGGTTTGTTTTGGTTCGGTTTCAGTTTTTTTTTTAACCATAATGCTACGAAAACAAGAAAAAAGAGAATAGATTAATACCTAGAACTAGAAGACTTGTTTGTGACGAAAAGGGAGAGAAGTCGATAGCTACAAATAAGTTTTCTTTTGCCACAAACAAACGTGTTTTGCTTTTTGATGTTTGAGAAGTATGTTTTCAACTTTTTTATTATTATACCGATTTTATTTTTAAATATTAGTTTTTAAGCTTATGAGTTAATATAAATTATAAAGATAAACCCAATAAAAATATGAACTTTAACTAAACCAAGAAAATATAAATATTAGTAGGCATGTCAATCGGGCTCGGCCTGTTCAAGTCCGAAATTTGTAAAGCGCTCGTTTATTTAAGTCCAGCCCGGCCCGACCTAAAAAATTATCGAGTCTATATTATAAAGTTCGGTCCGACTCTAACAGGGTTATAGAGCTATTTCACGTTTTCAGACTTTTAAAAAAACACATAAAAAGCAAAAGAATCTATTTAAACTAAATCTAAATTGAAAAATTATCAATATGGTTTTACCAAATCCAATTCAAATTAAAAGCAAAATTTTGACTTAATAAATTCAAATTATTTATAATATCAAATAACAATAAAATTAAAAAATGTTTCAAATCTAGGTAGTAGAGACTGTAGATTTGAGATGAAAATTTAGTTTAATCTTAGATTTATAGAAAAAAATATTCCGAATCATTATTTTTTAGACAAAATAAATCTTTAATAAAAATCTATAAATGAGCTATAATATAAATTACAGGACTTTTCGGATAAGTCCGGATCCGGTCGGGCTTAAGCTCAAAAATCAATTAGCCCGAATGCGATTGGTCCGAAAAACTTATTTTTTTTAATTATATATCAAAGTATGAACTCGGTACTTTTTCAAGAACGAATCAGGCCGGACTTCGGATTTTAGCCCTAATTGACACCCTTAAATAATAGACATTTGACTTTAAAACTAAAAAACCATTCGTTTTACTTTTTGGAGCCATATCTCGAGCTTTTTTTTGTTCTCATTAGATGCTGAAGAAAATGTGTATTAATGGAAATAATACGTTGGTGCTTTTCAAAGTATTAAAAAACCGAGCCAAATAAACCAAGGATAAGCAATTTATTTTAGGAAAATGAAAAAAAAAAATATGTAAGGGCTTGATCAGCAAGTGTACATTGTAGAGTTTTTCCACAACTTCTTAGACCATTTCCAATGTATATCTCCATTTTTTACTCCAAAATAGAGTAATTTCAAAATGGAGATGGGTTATGCTTTAATGTATACTTCCATTTTTTACTCCAAAACAAAATATTCTAAATTGATTATATTTCTATTTTATACTAATACCTTTTATTTCTAAAATTTACAAATTAAAGCCATTTATTTTAATTTTTACTAAACTTTCATAAATTATGAATTAAATATTTATTAAATAAATATAATTACATAATATCATAAACACATAGGAATTATAATAAGTATTGTTGTATTGATAAAATGGTATAAAATAAAATATCTAATATTTAAATGATCAGTTTGCAAATAAAAAAGTACAACTTCAAAATGGAGTAGAATCTAGGTTTTCTCCAAATATGGAGTAATCTTATTTTTTTTTGCTCCATTTTAGAGTAGGAAATGGAGTAGGGTTGGAAAGAAATTTACTCCAAAATGCCATTTGGAATAAAAAATGGAATAGGATTGGAGATGCTCTTACAAAACCAAATTTCTTCTAATCATGATGATGTACACAGATTTTTAAAAAGTACATCTCTTTTTTTCATTTTTTTTTTGTTGTAGAAAGCAAAAAATCAAAAGTACTAATAATTTGGCTTTGAAAATTAAAAATCATACATCATTAAAATCTACGGCATTAAAATTTACAGCCACAAAAAAAAAATTTACAGCTTTAATTCTACAGCACAAACGTAAAACTACAACCATAATCAATCAGACCATCTCTCGGTAATGAAATTACAATGACAAAAACATGACAACACTAGCAAAAAACACTCTCCTTCTCGCCATAGACTTCATGAGGTCTCTACCATATCTAGATCTCACCATTCAATTGTCTTTAGGAGGACAAAAATAGGCAAACCTAACAAAGAAGGCTTGAAATACCGTGAGATTGAGAAGATTCAAAGCAGCGCAAGTTGAAAGACATGTCCAAGGAGTATCAAAATGGGTATGCCTGAATCCCGCCAAATGTACATGAAGTCTTGAAGAAGTATACTCATTCACTCCTTCAAAGACCGAAGCCAAGTAGCTTTCAGAGACGTGGAAGACGATGTCTTTACCAATGATCTTAAAGATTTGAGAGATTTCAACCCCTGATTTGAAATTATTCGCTAGAATCCCTTTTTCGTTTAGGAACATCGCACCATCCTCATGTTTTAGAAGACATCCCATGAAAGCTACATAACTTGTTATGTGGTTGTTAGAATCTGCATAAAACTGTTCATAGGCAACAATTCAGGAAGACCGAGATGAGAAACTCATCCAAGATCATTTGTGGTATCTCCACAACGTGATTTATCCAACAGTGTTTCTGCGTTTTTCCTCGGTTTGAACTTTATCCCTCATAACTGAAGTTTCTTTGTCTAGAGTGTCAAATTTAGAAAAGGGCGATGAAGTTCTGTTTCTTCTTCTTTTCGGCATGGATTCCGATTCTTGTTTTCCGTCTTCAAACATGAATTCCGATTCTTGTTTTCCTTCTTCAAGCGTGGTATCCAATTCTTGTTTTTCTATTTTATGAGAAATAAGTATACAAAATCTTCTCATCTGCTGATTGTAACTCACATACAATATGTCAGCTTGAGACTTATCAACCAGCGCAGTGTCTTCACTCTAGATGTCAGAGCAAAGAAGAAGAAACGGTCTCCATCTTTAAATATAACTAGATCATGACTTCGTCCTCAATTTTCACAGTCAGACGCTCCACATCACCAATGATTTGATTGAAGTTGTTAACTGTGCAACAAGATCTCCCGGTTTCAGACATCTTCAACCCGTACAATCTCTGCTTCATATACAACTTGTTGGACAACGACCTCGACATATACATCTTTTCCAATTTATCCCACATCTGTTTGCAAGTTGTGAGATTTATTACTTGATGTGTATCTCATCTAACAGACAGAAACGAACCATTGAGACATCATGATCATGCATCTCATCCCAATCATTATGGGTGATATTTTCTGGTTTTGCCTCCAACAACGCCTTCTTGATCCCTTGTTGCGTCAGCAGGTCTTGTGTATTTCATAGACCAAAGTTTTTCTTCCCATCGAACTTGAGAGAACTTCCTCTTCTTTTCACATCGAACCGAGGAACATCGAACTTGAGAGAACTTTCTCTGGTAGTCGAGCTGATTTTCTTAATCTAAAACTCTGATATCATTTGTTGTGAATTTGCCATAGAAAAAATAAAAAGAAACTCAAAATTTTAGAGAACAAAACGAATTGAAGCAAATACTCTATCTAAAGTTTTTTTATTGATCTTGTGAATAATATTTACAAATCCTTAAGACCCATATTATAGTGCCCCAAAAAATCTGATACCCATAAAAAAAAGAAATATGTTAAATTTCTAACCCTAAGTTTCGTAATCCCAAAATATGTGATTTTTATTCTGAGCCGTAACTTATCCCATACACATGGACCATGCTCTAGAAAACAGGATAATATATTTTGCCTAGAGCCTCGTAACGACCGTTCCCAAATATTACAGTAGGGATCTCAGATTTTATGTCATCTAAAATAACAAATATTCATACTAATACAAAGAAATTGTTTACAATAGATGTATTTTGCGTTAGAAAAAGATGAACTCCATTGTTGATCATCATCTTGCTTTTACACTATCTTAAAACTTTACTGCGATCATTAAATGACATTGTGTCTATTTCGATTTTCAGAGTTTTAAGTTTATCTCCAGCCTGTTAGTATTAAACCTCTGTCAAATTTCTGACTTCTTATTCATACGTTCTAATTCTTTCATATTTGAACCTATCAGACAAAATCCATTCTACCTCTTCGAGCGATCATTATTTTTAATTCCTTAACATTTTATCAATATGACAATGCAATGCTTCTCCTTGTCAAGATTTTTTCTACATTGTTTTGGTCTTCACTGTAATTTGTCTCCTACAAAAATTTTATTTTCGCCTTTTTTTTAAGGATCTTTTAGAGTACCTCTAACCATTAGATACTCTCCCAAAATATATAATAATATTATTTTTTATTTACATAATTAGTTTTTAAAACATTAAAAGTATGAATCAATTATTAATTGACAAATGTAGAGACTCTCTTTAAAATAGTTCTAAAAACTCCTATTTAAGAAATGGTTCTAAAAGTTTCTTCATTCTCTCTCATACTTTTTAATTTTTTCTAATTTTTTTAATGTTTAGAAACTCTTTTAAAATTTTCCATCGGAGATGGTCTTAGTACTTCACAATAATTTATTTTACTTACTCTCTTGCAAACACTGATTTTAAATTTGTATTTTCTTAATTAGTTTTGGATCCATACTAACATGTGTCTTGTTAACTCTTCAATTAATTACTTGTCTGGACACCTGAACACCTAGATAATTAAATTTATAGCTGCCTGGACACCTAGACACCTAGATAATTAAATTTATAGAGTTACTCATTATCTTAAATCGGTCTCCTAAAACACGTAATGCATTAAAGTCAGCCTTACATTAGAAAAAAATTAGGGAAAAAAGAAAAGCATATACACATCCGTTTCAAAAAAAAAATATTATTTTTGTTTTATAAAAAATATTATTTTGTATTTTCAATATAATTTTTAAAACAAAAATCTACTTTTAATTTTATTATATTGATATATTAATTAAAAAGAAAAATATTTAATATATTAATAAAAAAAAATAGATATTTTATTTATTTCTTAATATCTATAAAAAATATATTTTATTATTATTGCGAAGTACTTAGTTACAAAACAGTAGAACTTTGACTATGAATGAAAAATCTCAAGCCGTCCAAGTTAGTGACAAGTGTGTTACTCTGTTAGTGTGGCCGTGTACGTGGGTGTAAAGTATGAATATAACAAGTGTTAGATAAATTTAATTATCTAGGTGTCTAGGTGTTCAGACAACTATGATCTATAAATGATTATAAAACTTTAGAAAATAAACATGCCTATCTGATACTCCCTCTGTTTTTAATTAATTGTCGTTTTAGGATATTTCACACAGATTAAGAAAACATTAAATTTTTTTCTTTTGCCCTTCATTAAAACATTATTTTGTTTGATAGAAATAATTAATAAACTGAAAAAGTAGGAATAAAACAGAAAAATTTATCATAAATCTGCATTGAAATCCGAGAACGATAATTATTTGTAAACAAAAAAATAAGTATAAAACGACACTTAAATCAAAACGGAGAGAATAAAATTTTCTTTGTTATGGCTACGCATGCAGAGATCAAAACAGATCCAGCCTGAATACAAAAAGGAGCTCTTTAAAGCGGTTTTAGGATTTAATATAAACAAATTTTGGTCCGGTTTTGGTTTAACTGTTTCGGTTTGGTTTGGTTTTTTAGCAAAAAAAAAGTTCAGTATAACTATTCAGATTTATGATAACGAAAGCTAGGAATCGCAATGATGGGAGTAATAATTTTTCTAGTCGTCTATGTACAAAATAAACATGGCTATCTGATAAAATTTTCGAATAGTACTCGCGTTCCTTTTATGATCATTTAAAATTAATCATCTTGGTATGGTTCTGAAAATATAAATCATAATCAAGAATTATTCAGAGCAACCATAATAACGAGAGCAATTATAACGTTGGTGTATGTTTGTGGCAATCTTTATGAAGAAGAAGTCAATCTTTATGTTCAACGTTTTGAGCATGAAGACGTTCTTCTCGATGGTCAAGATCCAAGGATGAATCTTCTTTTCATCGGAGAGACTGAAACAAGATAGATATTATTCAAATATATATATATATATATATATCAATATTTTTTTTATTATTTAGTTAAGTCTTATATTATTTAGGGTTTATATACTGTTTTGGAATATATTATATATAAATTGAATATACCTGACAATGTATGCAGTTTATATGAAATTGAAAGTCTTCTTTTTAATTTTTTATGTTTGGTAGTATTAGTTTAGTTGATTCAGTGATTTTAAAAATACTATTCCCTGTGTTCTTTAAAGAAGGTAGTTTTGATATTTGGGTGATTTTAATATATAGTAATAGTTGATCATATATTTAGGTATATAGTAATAGATAAACCAAAATTAGTTATTTTATAGAGAGAAAATTATTTTATGCCTAAACAATCCTTTTTATTCTTCTTAATTACAGAAATGTCATTAGTTAGAAACTTTGATAATATTGTTTACATTCCGTTCTGATAACATTGTTAACTGTTCGGAAGTTATGTTAACCCAATTATCATATCATAAATTTATCATGTTTGTCAAGTTACCGTATTATAGTAAAATGTAAAATATTAAAATATGAAAATTATCATGTTAACAAGTTATCATAGTAGAAAAACGTATATTATTGTTTGGTTAACTAAATTATAAAATTTATATAAAGTTATACCGATAACAATTTAACTAACTTTGTTATTGTTTAACTTTTATCTTCGTCAATTATCGCCAATATCGTTATCGTTGCTCGCGTTATCATCAAAATCGTCTTGTCTTCGACATCGCCATCACCACCGTGAATGTCGCCACCACCACCATCCTTGTCACAACATCATCACCAAACTCCACCTGCACTATACTCCTTCTTCTTTCTTTTCCTCCTTCTTCCTTCTCCTTCTTTTTCTTTTTTTCTCTTCTTCTTTTTCATTGAAAGCAATAGGAGAGGAGAGAGAAAGAGTGTTTTGTAATATGATTGGAAAAAGGGTAAAAAGGATTTTTGATAGGTAATTTACTATGATGAATAGTAAGAGATGTGAGAGATTTAATTTATGTGTTATCTATTATCATGGATTGCAAATACTCTTGATACTTTCACAGATATTAAGAAATTTGTTAAAATGATAGTTTCAACCTTCTCATAATTAATTGTTTTGGTCTCTTTAATTAAATTTTATCCTAAATAAAACAAAATAAGTGAGGAAAAAATAGGTAATATTTAACCAAAAATTCTTTGAAAAATGAAAACAAATTTCTTTTTGAAACAAATTTTTTTTCTAAAACTTCCTTATTTAAAGAACAGAGGGCGTATTTGCGAGTATTCGTGAAATCATTGAAAACAAATATTATCGACATTTCTGCTGAACGTGTTCCCTCCGATCTTGTTTTAATGAATGAAAACTAACGCTAGAACGAAAACATTAGAAAGCAAATTAAGTTGCAGTTTGTCGGCTCCCATTTTCTTCTTGTTTTAATTTATATATTGATTATTTTTTACGAGTTGAATGTATAAACCACTACATTGCATTATCACATCGTAGACAAGACATATATGTGTCCTTCAGATTTTATCTCCTAGTGAAACGTTTTTACGCCCACTTTTTATAAGGCTTCTTAATTTTTGTCGTTTTCTTTATGCTGCAAAGAATGATTTCAATTGATATTTTCTTAATTGACTTTGGTTAACTCCTCAACTAATGACTTTATTAGGATCTCGAAATAATTAAATTAAGACATTACTATTATCTTAAACTGTTCGTGTAAAGCACGAACTTCCAGTGTTAAAAAATAAAAATAAAAGAGATCAGGGAAAGGAAAAATTAAGTATATCTAACAAACTAACATACACGTTATATGCGTGTTTTATCATTATTGCAAAGCTAAGAAATAGTTAAAAAAGACTGTAAGATTTTTGACTAAAGAAATCTCAAGCCGTCTATATAAATATCGATAATGCAACCATGGGTTCTTCATAAGTCATAAATATAGCTTCACACTGGCTAAAATAAACCAAATCAGCAAACAAACTTACAATTTAATGGGTTTAGAGTTGCTCACCAGTGTTTGTGTTGGCATAGCAATTCTTCTTCTTGTTCCTATGCTATGGCTAAGAATGCAGAGATCAAAGCAGATCCAACCTAAATACAAAAGAGGTATGCTCTTTAGTATATATAATATATGTAAAAGCACACATAGTATCAAATTAATGATAAGCAAAATCTAAATTTGTTTTTTTTTTGGTTTTGATAATAAGATGCCACAAGATAACTAGCTTAATTATCTCTCACTTTTGTTGGTTGTAGGAATCACGATGATAGGAGTAATTCTTCTACTCGTTTATGTGGTATTATGCATAAGAGAATTCAGGGTGTACTACCCAAAAATGTACCTAGGTACGTTTACTATCGGAAGTTCTATAATCATTTAAAATTTATCAACTAGGCACGTTTCTAAATGTGTACTCGCTTTCGACTTTCGTTGTACTCTTTATAATTGTAGCGAGAGTGTGTTGGGGAAAACGAAAAAAATCCAATAAACCCAAAAAAATGAACACATTAAATCTTATAAGTATTTTCTGCTTTAAATCCATCAAAGATTTATTTATTATAATCCTAATAAAAAATTATACACAATTCTTCTTAAACTCTAACTCCTATTTCTATAAAAAATTATAGTTTTTTTATTAAAACTATTTTTTATATCCTTTTCTTTAAAAACAACAAATTTACGTGAATTTTCAAATTACAAAATGTTAAATGATATATAAAAATAAGCATGGTTGGTTCCATGAAACCAGCCAGAGGATTATTCGCTTTACCTAATCATCATTTTTTTCTCTATAAATGTGTGAGTTTGATATGTATTGTATTTTAATAACGCGTATTGATATTGTTGTCGTATCATAATTCGAATACAACCCCGTAGACGTCAATTTATTTGAATTGTAAGCAACAAAAAATAAAAATGTGGGAGTAATTCTTCTATTTGTTGTTTACTAAATGCTACTAAATAATTAACATACATTAACATTAGAACTTGAAAAGACATATATTTATAAAACATATGTCTATAATTAAAATAAATAATAAAAAGTTTTTTTATAAATGGTTATCCTAATATATTTCAGCTTTTATAAATATTTAATTAGGTTAAGTTGTATCGTTAATATTATAAAAAAACTACGATATCAAAAAATTTTCAACAATTAAAAATATAAGTTATCGTAGAGCTAAATTTATAAAGAAAAATATAAATTTCTAAATCTTAACATCTAATAAAAAGATAAAAATTTAAATTTTCTCTCTTCTCATGCTGCCACCTCAGCAATCATTTTATTAATTAATTTATTAACTTAAAATTTTTTATTTTATTTATTATGTTTTCTGTTATTCAATTTAATTCTTATAATAATTAACATGCATTAACATTAGAATTTGAAAAGACATATATTTATAAAACATATGTCTATAATTAAAATAAATAAATAAGTAAAATTAAGGTATACTTGAACCAACAATTAAAAATTTAATACACATTTTTAATGAATATTTAATACACATACTAATTATATATTTTATTTTATTATTATAAAAAGAATTTCAAAAGACACCATTCATATTTTAAATTAAACCAAACATTTATGGGAGGTTTGCAAAAATGACTCAAAATTTGAGGTCAATTGCAAATCTAACCCATCAAATTTCCCTTTTCAACATTAACCACTTTCTCTCCAAACCATCCCTCTCACTTTCAATTATTTACGAACTTGCCATTAATTCAAATTAAATTCTTTAATTTTCGGAAATCCAATTGACCAAATAATCCTCATCTTCCTCACTTATTCACGAAAATGCCATCATCATCAATTCACCCAACCACCATTTTCAACCAATTTGAAGCTTTAATTGCACCAAAACCCATTTTTGAGCTTGGATAGCTCATTGTCTCTTGCCTTATGCTTTTATTCTTCCATTTTCTCTCTATTTTCTTCCCAAAAATTCTATAATTTAGCTATTAAAAATTTAAAGCTCTTAGATCTTGCTATATCCGCTGAATTGGTCGTTTATTGCGATTGGGCTTCTTGGTGGTGGCAAGAATCGAAGATATCAGCTGGAAAAGAAGCTAAAGACGAGTGGTAAGACAAATTTTCAGTAGAATTTCGTGTTTTCCGGATTTTTTCTGCGAAAGTAGACTTCATCTGGCCTTCAAGAAGTCTACTAGTCAACGGAAAGGTTAGTTTTGCAATTGACCGCGTGAACAAAGTAGACTTCTCCAGGTCAGATGAAGTCTACTCCATTTCCTTCGAGAACAAAAAAAATGGAGTAGACTTCTCGAGTAGACTTCTTTAAAAGTAGGTCATTTTTGCAATTGACCAAACTTTGACTTTTATGCAGTAGACTTCTCCGAGATAGTAGACTTCTCGGAGAAGTCTACTCCTAAAAATAGACTTCATACAGGTCACTTTTGCAATTGACCAATCTTTGACTTTTTGTATTACACAGCTCGAGAAATCTACTAGGCTTTTTTGGGGTGACGAAAAGTTAAATTAAAAAGTAGACTTCTTTTGGCCTGAGAAGAAGTCTACTTTTTAATTAATTCAATGTTTGGTCAACCCCAAAACTAACCCATAGTAGACTTCTCGAGGGTTCAAGAAGTCTACTTCAAAAGTTAAACTTGGTCAATTGCAAAAGTGACATGTATGAAGTCTACTTTTAGGAGTAGACTTCTCCGAGAAGTCTACTATCTCGGAGAAGTCTACTCCATAAAAGTCAAAGTTTGGTCAATTGCAAAAATGACCTGTAAGAAGTCTACTCCGAAAGTAGACTTCTCCATAGAAGTCTACTTTTGGAGGAGAAGTCTACTCATCTTTTGGCAATTGCAAAACTGACCTGGAAGAAGTCTACTTTTTCTAGTAGACTTCTCTGCAGAAGTCTACTTTCCTTGAAGAAGTCTACTAATAGTAGACTTCATTAACCGTATTAGAAGTCTACTTTCCATATTTTTTTTAAAACGTTTTTTTTGTCAAATATATAATGAACTTTTAAGATTTTCTTGGTAATGAGCTTGTGTTAGTAAGTGTTTTTGCCTCTATATCAGTTATACGTGTTTATAGTTTATTGGGATGATGGAATCAGGTTTTATGTTTTACAAGTTACTTATCTTATTAGTCGTAGACTTCTCCAAGAAGTCTACTAAGTAGACTTCCGCGTACATCAGATGAAGTCTACTGTTTTAATTTTCTTATAAAATTCTTTAATCTGTGATTTATGAAAAATAAAAATTATTCTTTGACTCTTGAGTTTTTGTTATTTATTTGTCTTTCTTATGTATGAAATTTACATGTTTGTTTAATATAGTTGAGCTTTAATTAATTTTTCTCTGTTATTAGGCATTTAGCATATTAGTAGTAGACTTCTTCAAGAAGTAAGTAGACTTCTACTTAGTAGACTTCTGATGAAGTTTAGAAGTCTACTTGTTCAATTTTTTTAATAAAATTCATTTAACTGTAATTTATGTTAAATAAAGATTATTTTTTAACTCTTGAGTTTGTGTTATTTATTGCTATTGCTTATGTATGAGTTTTACATGTTTGTTTCTTATAGTTGAGCTTTAATTAATTTTCTTCTATTATTAGGTATTTAGCATATTAGTAGTGAATAAGGTGTTAAGAAAAAAGTCTGAGTAAGAAGTCTACTAATGAAGTATATTGGAGAAGTGTACTGGAAAAGCATGAGTAAGAAGTTGAAATACTTTTGTTTCAGTTTAAGTACTTTTGTTTCATTTTGATTGTATGAACCTCTTTTAATATGTAAATGAGTTAAATTATCGAGAGAAGTCTACTCGAGAAGTCTACTCAAGAAGTCTGCTATGTAGTATAAGCCTATTCGAGAAAAGTTTAATTTAAAAGTCTACTCGAAAAGTCTACTAGATAAGTCTAATAGCACAAGGACTTTTCATGACCAGCATCGAGCTGAAAAATTCTCGATATATTTCATATTTGCAAAAACACACAACATTTAACAAACAATTTTACATAAGAAAAAAGTCTCGTGATAATCTGGTAAAAGACACTTCATGCAAAAACACACAACATTGTTTCATATTTTTCTAGCATTTGTTGATCAATTGATACATCAAAACCGATCAGTTTTTCCTCGGTGGCTTCTTGTGCTGTTTATGCGACTCCACTTGTTTCAGTTTGATTGTAAGAACCTCTTTTACGACATTAAGTACTCATTTCTCTCTATTTGTGTTTTCAAAATTGGGTTTTCTGATTGTTTTCTTTACTCTTTTGTGATCTTAGATATTTTCTTTTGTTATCTTATCTTTGAAGTTTAGTTTATCGAAAGTTCACACTTTTTATTAAAAATATGTAAATAAGTTAAATTATCGAGAGAAGTCTACTCGAGAAGTCTATTCAAGAAGTCTACTATATAGTATAAGTCTATTCTAGAGAAGTCTACTTTAGAAGTCTACTCGAGAAGTCTACTAGAGAAGTCTACTATGTAGTATAAATCTATTCGAGAGAAGTATACTTTGGAAGTTTATGGGAGAAGTTTACTCGAAAAATCTACTCTGAAATCAAAACTTAAGTCTTTCTTGGAGATTTGTACAATCTAAAGAGTTAATATGTTTACAAAAATGTAGCTCATATTAAAACAAAATCATTTATTAGCTTTATCTTATAATCAAAGATGAACTTAGATCCAACAACAATGAGATATAAAAAATTACATTCAAAATGTTTAACATTATCAATTAAACCCAAAAAATACTGTAAAAGACTCTTCTGATTGGATTCCTACTCATGTAACCGATTGCTTCTTGATGAAATCATCTGAAAAAAATATTAGAAAATCAATTGCAAATAATTTAATTAAGAGCAGTGAGTTCAAAACAAAAATTAAACATAAATTTCTACCTTATTTTAGGCACAAAATCTTGAAACAGCTTCATTCTTTCTCCCATTTTCTCAGTCTGAACCTAATCCAACATTAAAAAAATAATCAAACCCAAATTATAATTAAAATACAGTTAGCTTAACTAATGAACATTTAAATTTTAATTACTGAAAATTGAGAAATAATCAAAACTGAAGATAAGATAGTAGTACCTTTGAATCTTTGATTGTAAAAAAAAAATAATATCTGCAATTTATGATCTGCAACAAAATATACCAAATTTATACAATAATAAGTTTAGATCTGCAACAATAAACCCAAATCTACAATAATAATTTAAAATCTGTAATAATAAGCTCAAATTTGTAATATGAATACAAAGTAAAGAAAAAGAGGAACACAAAAGCACATATTTGCTTACCACTACTATAACTAGCAAGTGAGAGGAGATTGAAGGTGAGACAGAGACGATAGAGATGAGAATGACAACAAGAAATGAAGGAGAAGAGATTCATGGCCAGAGAGGAGGGAGAGGAGAGAGATGCGTTATTTTAGACAGAGAGAGAGGCACTTTATTTTTAACACAATTAGGTTAAACTCTATATATATATTTAGGAAAATTTTCGAGAGAAGTCTACTCGAGAAGTCTACTCAAGAAGTCTGATGTGTGGTATAAGTCTATTCGAGAGAAGTCTACTTTGCAAGTATACTCGAGAAGTCTGCTAGAGAAGTCTACTATGACTAATAAGTCTACTTGAGAGAAGTCTACTTTGCAAGTCTACTCGAGAAGTCTACTCGAGAAGTCTACTGTGTAATATAAATGTATTCGAGAGAAGTCTACTTAACCGGTAAATTTGAGTTCCCGCCCAATTTGTTAAAGTTCCCGCCCAATTTATTAAAGTTCCCGCCCAATTTGTTAAATAATTTCGATTTCCCGCTGTATTTTATGAAGTCTACTCGAGAAGTCTACTCGAGAAGTCTACTAGGGAAGTCTACTGTGTATTATAATTCTATTCGAGAGAAGTCTACTCGAGAAGTCTACTTACCCTAAACCCTAAATAAAATATTTTTGATTAAAACTTATATCAAAACATTAATTTACTTAACATATTCACAAATTACAGTTATAATAACAAAGATATCAACGCTAAATCATCAACCAAACCATAAACTATGAATTCATATAGAATTTTTTCTTACCCTAACAATTACTCCCTTATACCCTATACTTTAAAACTCAACCCTAACCCTTTTAAACTATATACTCATGAAATTTATAAATTAATTTAATTCATGAAATTTTATTTTATATAGATGCCAATTGTCTATGTCTAATTTTGTTCATAATAATTTTTATCAAATTATTTTTTATAATTTTTATTAATAAAATTTAAGATTTAATTATTTAGTAGACTTCTCTATTACACTTCTCTTGATGTATTGGTTTCTAACCTAATTTGGTTATGTTGATTTAAATTGATCCATTTTTTTGAAATTTTATTTTAATAGATGGAAATGTATATGTTTTGGTTATTTATCTAAGTTTTTTATAAAATTAATTTTTTATAATGTTTTTTTAATTAATTCTCAGGAAATTATTTGAGAGAAGTCTACTCGAGAAGTCTACTCGCGAAGTCTACTCTGCAGTATAAGTCACACGAGTGAAGTCTACTTTGGAAGTCTTCTCGCGAAGTCTACTAGAGAAGTCTACTGTATAGTATAATTCTATTCGAGAGAAGTCTACTCGAGAAGTCTACTTACCCTAAACCCTAAATAAAATATTTTCGATTAAAACTTATATCAAAACATTAATTTACTTAACATATTCACTAATTACAGTTAAAATAATAAAGATATCAACGCTAAATCATTAATCAAACCATAAATTATGAATTCATATAAATGTTTTTCTTACCCTAACAATTACACCCTTATACCCTATACTTTAAACCTTAACCCTAACCCTTTTAAACTGAATACTCATGAAACTTATAAATTGATTCATATTCATGAAATTTTATTTTATATAGATGCCAATTGTCTATGTTTTAATTGTGTTTATAATTTTTTTACCAAATTATTTTTTTATAATTTTTATTATTAAAATTTGAGATTTAGCGATTTAGTAGACTTCTCTAGTAGACTTCTCTAGATGTATTGGTTTCTAACCTAATTTGGCTATGTTCATTTAAATTGATACATTTTTTTTGAAATTTTATTTTTAATAGATGGAAAACGTATATGTTTTGGTTATTTATCAAAGTTTTTTATAAAATTAATTTTTTATAAAATTTTATAATTATTTTTAAGTAATTATTTGAGAGAAGTCTACTCTTACAGTATAAGTCATAGGTGAGAAGGCTACTTTGAAAGTCTACTCGAGAAGTCTACTTTCTTCGGAAGTAGACTTCTTGTAGAGGTCAAGAAGTCTACTCGGGAAGTCTACTCTCTCGTAGTAGACTTCTCTAGGGTAAAACCGTCATTATCGCGAACATTTTTTTGTTTGGTCATAAGGGTGAGGGTTGTAATTTCACTACCCCTGTGGATTACTTTTGCCAAACATGCAATAGGGGGTCTAGTTTTGGAGAAAAAATCAAGTTTTAGGTTATTTTTAGCAATTCCCCCAACATTTATATGAATATAATTCAAATAAATAATAATTTTTTTTTAAATGGTTATCCTAATATATTTCAACTTTTATAAATATTTAATTAGGTTAAGTAGTATCGCTAATATTATAAAAAAACTATGATATCAAAAAAATCATAACAATTAAAAATATAAGCTATCCCAGAACTAAATTTATAAAGAAAAAAATAAGTTTCTAAATCTTAACATCTAATAAAAAGATAAATAAGTAAAATTAATGTATAAATAAGTAAAAATAAGTTGTTAAAAATACCATACTTTAATAAAAATATGTATAAAATGAAACGTCAAATTAGTAAAATTTATGTATGATTAATTAATTTTTAAAAACTAATTAAATAAAATAAAATGGAGTAATCATGGTTATTATTCCTCACTTCTCCTTGCACCTCATCCTTTTACATTTGACAACACATAATTGGGACAAATTTCAATATCAACCTCACTCATCCCAATTTAAAATCACTCTGACTTCTTCTTCCGTCGTAATCTCCGCTTCCTTCTACAGCCATGGAGGCCCTTCACGATAGCATCACGGTTCCGCCATGTAATATTTATAGAAGTTGTCATCTAAAATCTTTTTTCTCAAATTCATAGACTATTAATTACTTTTAATTTTTATACCTTGCAAATACGCAGGAGAAAAGAAAAATTTGACTACAATTGTAGTTGAACACAAAATTAACTGCAGAAGATAGCACAACCTGATCTGGCTCCCTTCTTCAAGTGATTAAATACGGTTCAAGTATAGTTATATAAGGATAGGGCAATTGAGAGTTGGTTGGGGATAAAAAATTTGATTTGGGTCCGGAGTATCGTCTGGATTGTTGACGGTTGAGAAGTTGTATCCATTGATTATCATCCGGCGTGAAGCGGAGGACCTTCTGGGTCTTCATTTGCTTCTCGCTCGGTCTCTGGGAATTGAATTCAACTCACTGGGTCGAAATTCATGTTCTTTTTAGGCAATTACGAGCCCAAACAAAACTGGGTTCAATTAATGATCAATTGTTGGGTTTCTTGCGCTATTGGGCTACACAAGGGGCTATGAGCATAAAACAAGAATTGTGACCGGTTATTAATTTTAAAAATAACTCATGCATTACAATGATTGCCCCTTAGCAGAAAGGGAAAACAAAATTAATACAAACACTCCTCAATGTTCGCTTAAAAATTAACACGAACTCTACCTGAAGAAATATGCAAATTCATTTCCATATAATTTAAGTAAACACAACACAATGAGTAACAAAATAAATCAAAACATGGCCATAACATCAAACACATACGAATATTCGAGAATTATCAAGTATTAAATAATATTAAAAACAAAACATAAGTAATTAATATATATGTAAAAAATCCTGCTGCAAAATGAAAGTAAGAAAGCACAGACCAAGATTTGACGTGAGCGAATATTATAAGAACTAAAAGATATATTCAAAGAATAGAGAAAGTATAATGAACCAACACAATAATTGAATAACTATACTATGGAAAAAATACAACTAAAGATTAGTGACAAAGAATATAATTCAAATAAATAATAAAAAAGTTTTTTAAAATGGTATCCTAATATATTTCAACTTTTATAAATATTTAATTAGGTTAAGTAGTATCGCTAATATTATTAAAAAAAACTATGATATCAAAAAAATTGTAACAATTAAAAATATAAGCTATCCTAGAACTAAATTTATAAAGAAAAATATAAGTTTCTAAATCTTAACATCTAATAAAAAGATAAATAAGTAAAATTAATGTATAAATAAGTAAAAATAAGTTGTTAAAAATACCATACTTTAACAAAAACATGTATAGAATGAAACGTCAAATTAGTAAAATTTATGTATGATTAGTTAATTTTTAAAAACTAATTAAAAAAAAATAAAATGGAGTAATCATGCTTATTATTCCTCACTTCTCCTTGCACCTCATCCTCTTACATTTGACAACACATAATTGGGACAAATTTCAATATCAACCTCACTCAGCCCAATTTAAAATCACTCTGACTTCTTCTTCCGTCGTAATCTCCGCTTCCTTCTACAGCCATTTAGGCCCTTCTCGATAGCATCACGGTTCCGCCATGTAATATTTATAGAAGTTGTCATCTAAAATCTTTTTTCTCAAATTCATAGACTATTAATTACTTTTAATTTTTATACCTTGCAAATACGCAGGAGAAAAGAAAAATTTGACTACAATTGTAGTTGAACACAAAATTAACTGCAGAAGATAGCACAACCTGATCTGGCTCCCTTCTTCAAGTGATTAAATACGGTTCAAGTATAGTTATATAAGGATAGGGCAATTGAGAGTTGGTTGGGGATAAAAAATTTGATTTGGGTCCGGAGTATCGTCTGGATTGTTGACGGTTGAGAAGTTGTATCCATTGATTATCATCCGGCGTGAAGCGGAGGACCTTCTGGGTCTTCATTTGCTTCTCGCTCGGTCTCTGGGAATTGAATTCAACTCACTGGGTCGAAATTCATGTTCTTTTTAGGCAATTACGAGCCCAAACAAAACTGGGTTCAATTAATGATCAATTGTTGGGTTTCTTGCGCTATTGGGCTACACAAGGGGCTATGAGCATAAAACAAGAATTGTGACCGGTTATTAATTTTAAAAATAACTCATGCATTACAATGATTGCCCCTTAGCAGAAAGGGAAAACAAAATTAATACAAACACTCCTCAATGTTCGCTTAAAAATTAACACGAACTCTACCTGAAGAAATATGCAAATTCATTTCCATATAATTTAAGTAAACACAACACAATGAGTAACAAAATAAATCAAAACATGGCCATAACATCAAACACATACGAATATTCGAGAATTATCAAGTATTAAATAATATTAAAAACAAAACATAAGTAATTAATATATATGTAAAAAATCCTGCTGCAAAATGAAAGTAAGAAAGCACAGACCAAGATTTGACGTGAGCGAATATTATAAGAACTAAAAGATATATTCAAAGAATAGAGAAAGTATAATGAACCAACACAATAATTGAATAACTATACTATGGAAAAAATACAACTAAAGATTAGTGACAAAGAATATAATTCAAATAAATAATAAAAAAGTTTTTTAAAATGGTATCCTAATATATTTCAACTTTTATAAATATTTAATTAGGTTAAGTAGTATCGCTAATATTATTAAAAAAAACTATGATATCAAAAAAATTGTAACAATTAAAAATATAAGCTATCCTAGAACTAAATTTATAAAGAAAAATATAAGTTTCTAAATCTTAACATCTAATAAAAAGATAAATAAGTAAAATTAATGTATAAATAAGTAAAAATAAGTTGTTAAAAATACCATACTTTAACAAAAACATGTATAGAATGAAACGTCAAATTAGTAAAATTTATGTATGATTAGTTAATTTTTAAAAACTAATTAAAAAAAAATAAAATGGAGTAATCATGCTTATTATTCCTCACTTCTCCTTGCACCTCATCCTCTTACATTTGACAACACATAATTGGGACAAATTTCAATATCAACCTCACTCAGCCCAATTTAAAATCACTCTGACTTCTTCTTCCGTCGTAATCTCCGCTTCCTTCTACAGCCATTTAGGCCCTTCTCGATAGCATCACGGTTCCGCCATGTAATATTTATAGAAGTTGTCATCTAAAATCTTTTTTCTCAAATTCATAGACTATTAATTACTTTTAATTTTTATACCTTGCAAATACGCAGGAGAAAAGAAAAATTTGACTACAATTGTAGTTGAACACAAAATTAACTGCAGAAGATAGCACAACCTGATCTGGCTCCCTTCTTCAAGTGATTAAATACGGTTCAAGTATAGTTATATAAGGATAGGGCAATTGAGAGTTGGTTGGGGATAAAAAATTTGATTTGGGTCCGGAGTATCGTCTGGATTGTTGACGGTTGAGAAGTTGTATCCATTGATTATCATCCGGCGTGAAGCGGAGGACCTTCTGGGTCTTCATTTGCTTCTCGCTCGGTCTCTGGGAATTGAATTCAACTCACTGGGTCGAAATTCATGTTCTTTTTAGGCAATTACGAGCCCAAACAAAACTGGGTTCAATTAATGATCAATTGTTGGGTTTCTTGCGCTATTGGGCTACACAAGGGGCTATGAGCATAAAACAAGAATTGTGACCGGTTATTAATTTTAAAAATAACTCATGCATTACAATGATTGCCCCTTAGCAGAAAGGGAAAACAAAATTAATACAAACACTCCTCAATGTTCGCTTAAAAATTAACACGAACTCTACCTGAAGAAATATGCAAATTCATTTCCATATAATTTAAGTAAACACAACACAATGAGTAACAAAATAAATCAAAACATGGCCATAACATCAAACACATACGAATATTCGAGAATTATCAAGTATTAAATAATATTAAAAACAAAACATAAGTAATTAATATATATGTAAAAAATCCTGCTGCAAAATGAAAGTAAGAAAGCACAGACCAAGATTTGACGTGAGCGAATATTATAAGAACTAAAAGATATATTCAAAGAATAGAGAAAGTATAATGAACCAACACAATAATTGAATAACTATACTATGGAAAAAATACAACTAAAGATTAGTGACAAAGAATATAATTCAAATAAATAATAAAAAAGTTTTTTAAAATGGTATCCTAATATATTTCAACTTTTATAAATATTTAATTAGGTTAAGTAGTATCGCTAATATTATTAAAAAAAACTATGATATCAAAAAAATTGTAACAATTAAAAATATAAGCTATCCTAGAACTAAATTTATAAAGAAAAATATAAGTTTCTAAATCTTAACATCTAATAAAAAGATAAATAAGTAAAATTAATGTATAAATAAGTAAAAATAAGTTGTTAAAAATACCATACTTTAACAAAAACATGTATAGAATGAAACGTCAAATTAGTAAAATTTATGTATGATTAGTTAATTTTTAAAAACTAATTAAAAAAAAATAAAATGGAGTAATCATGCTTATTATTCCTCACTTCTCCTTGCACCTCATCCTCTTACATTTGACAACACATAATTGGGACAAATTTCAATATCAACCTCACTCAGCCCAATTTAAAATCACTCTGACTTCTTCTTCCGTCGTAATCTCCGCTTACTTCTACAGCCATGGAGGCCCTTCTCGATAGCATCACGGTTCCGCCATGTAATATTTATAGAAGTTGTTATCTAAAATCTTTTTCTCAAATTCATAGACTATTAATTACTTTTGATTTTAAGATCTTGCAAATACGTAAGAGAAAAGAAAAATTTGACTACAACTTTAGCTGAACACAAAATTAACTGCAGAAGATAGCACAACCTGATATGGCTCCCTTCTTCAAGTGATTACATGCGGTTCAAGTATAGTTATATAAGGATAGGGCAATTGAGAGTTGGTTGGGGATAAGAGATTTGATTTGGGTCCGGAGTATCGTCTGGATTGTTGACGGTTGAGAAGTTGTATCCATTGATTATCATCAGGCGTGAAGCGGAGGACCTTCTTGGTCTTCATTTGCTTCTCGCTCGGTCTCTGGGAATTGAATTCAACTCATTGGGTCGAAATTCATGTTCTTTTCAGGCAATTACGAGCCCAAACAAAACTGGGTTCAATTAATGATCAATTGTTGGGTTTCTTGCGCTATTGGGCTACACAAGGGGCTATGAGCATAAAACAAGAATTGTGACCGGTTATTAATTTTAAAAATAACTCATGCATTACAATGATTGCCCCTTAGCAGAAAGGGAAAACAAAATTAATACAAACACTCCTCAATGTTCGCTTAAAAATTAACACGAACTCTACCTGAAGAAATATGCAAATTCATTTCCATATAATTTAAGTAACACAACACAATGAGTAACAAAATAAATCAAAACATGGCCATAACATCAAACACATACGAATATTCGAGAATTATCAAGTATTAAATAACATTAAAAAACAAAACATAAGTAATTAATATATATGTAAAAAATCTTGCTGCAAAATGAAAGTAAGAAAGTATAGATCAAGATTTGACGTGAGCGAATATTATAAGAACTAAAAGATATATTCAAAGAATAGAGAATGTATAATGAACCAACACAATAATTGAATAATTATACTATGGAAAACATATAACTAAAGATTAGTGACAAAATAAAGCATATGTATATAGGGTATATACTGTGACAACTGTATAATGATATATATGTGTTTTCTGATAAAAATATATTCGCAGCAACCATGATAACGGGAGCGATTATGACGCTGGTGTTTGTGCTAATCTTTATGATGTCGACTGCAAAAACTATGATGGCTCCGGCCCCGGCCCCAGCCCCATGTCGCCCCCCCCCCCCCCCCGCATAGCCCCATGTTCCTTCTCGGACACATGTGCGCCCCGAAGAAAGCTCCAGCCGGACGTACACAGCTTGATTAGCACAAAATCATTTGACATACGAACGATAAAAACTACAAATCAAAACAATTGATTAGCTTCTTGTTGGTTTCATTATGTGTTGCCGACTGAATGTATAACTAGATTATGTAAGACCGGAATGTATCTCTCAACATCATTCCAACGTATCCAACCTAATAAACGATGTTGATTTTGATTTCTTGTCTAGTTCATAAAAATGTTGAATTTCTATAAATATTTTTAAGTTCTGGTTGATAAGCTTGTATCAGTAAAATTTAGGCTTTAACTCTATTGGCTACAATTATAAGATTTTAGTTGTTTTAAGTTTTGGATTTGCGCTATACACATATTATTCCAATATATTGTTGGTGAAACCATATGCTACTAAAAATATTTACTGAAATATTACTTTTTATATATCGGTGATGATAATAATATACATCTAATATATGAAGATAAATTCATAATAGATTTAGTTCCTGAAATTTGTAAATTATTATTGAGGCAAAATATTTCAATTAAAATACACAATTCACAAAATTCTATCAGTATAAATCTAGAAATAAACTGATTACTAATGGTCCATCATTTCTAAATGAATGATATTTTAACTTTCTTTTTTCAATGTTAAGATTAGCTTGTGATATAGCTTCATTAGGTTCCATCTCCATGGTATTTAAATTTCCAGTAGTTGCAATATAAACTCCATTTGTCAATAGCTTCATTAGACATTCATATGTGAATTGTAAACCATATTATATATATGGCCTTAAACTGTCACTGTGGGTAAATGCTGCTTCTGAACTTCTTGATTCGCGTAAAAATATTTGACATACGAAATATAACACTACAAGAAAACAGCGAATTAGCGATTACATATTGCGACTGATCATGCAGTCGCAAACTTTGGCGACTGAATTGCGACGATTTTGCTACTTATTTGCGACCAAAATATTATCGTCGCAAAACAGTCACTAATTTGCGATTGATATAAATAGTCGCAATCTAGTCGCCAATTTGCGACTGTTGAGCGACTAATTCTTAGTCGTCAATTAGCAGTCGCAAAACTATATTGCGACTAAGGTCATAATGAATTATCAATCTAAGGGAAGGTTATTTTAAGAGTTGATTGATTTTAATTAAAAGTTAAAAGAATTGTTAAATTTGTAAAAGAATATGTTAGATTGATTACAGTTAGATTTGGAAAATGTTTTTATATTAAGAAAATCTATCAAAATATTTTATTATAATGTTTTTGAGAATCTAAGCCATATATGTAGTATTTTGAAAGTCTTGTTAAATCTTATTATATGAGTTAAATTGTTTAAAATTAATGTTCGAATAACGCAAATTTTTAATTGAATTCTAGAATCTTTAAAGCCAATAACAATGGATTTTTTTTTTGGTCAAACTTTTATATTTCATTCCAAATATTACATTAGGAGGAGTTCAATGGAAAAATCAGTAAGGGCGAGTTTAGCTAGTGCATCAGAAATTAGATTCTCCTCTCGAGGGATTTTGCGAAAAAAGATTTCTTCAAACTCTGTCGATATCGAAAGGATGTCTTGTACAATTCCATAGATTTCTTTGTGCTCGAGGTGTCGGTTTATCGCGTCGATCAGAATCGACGAATCCGAGGCAATACTGATGCTTGAGATTCCACGATCTCGTGCATGCATCAGAGCTTTGACTATGCTCAAGCCTTCGGCGATGGTGGCCGATGACACATAGCTTTGTGAGGCAGATCCGTCCACAATATGGAGATCGGCGTACCTGATAGACCATCCGAACACCGCAGATCGAGTGTCGGCGCGCCAAGCCGCATCTGTTTTACATTCGATGGCGATCGGATTGCTGAATGGTCGGGGCACAAGGCGAGGAGGCGGTGATATTGGTTCGTACTCCTGGACCTCTTGCCGTTCTCGGGCTTCGCTGATGGCCTTCAGTACGGTTTCTGTAGTCGAGAGCTGACGATTGTTGAAGACGAGGTTGTTTCGGGCAGTTCAAATTGCCCAGCAAATCCAAGGGAACAGCGGTCCTGCTCCAATTCCAGTGGGGGGGGGGAGTGACCATGAGTTTTGAAGCAATAAGGATTGTCTCCAACTTCTGATTTTGGGCTATTTGAACCGGATCCCGGAACGGAGCATCTCTCCAGATCTGTCTAGCAAAATCGCACTGGAGGAAGATGTGATCCACAGTTTCAAGTTCACCATAGTGGGGACAGTTTGCTTGGGGGATGATTCCTCTCGTCCGGAGTTGTTCTCCTACTGGTAATGCTCCCCTCTTAATCTTCCATAGGAAGAATTTCAGTTTCTCAGAGCATTTATTGATCCAGATTTCCGAATTCCAATCAAAAGTATGATGAATGGTTGGTTGAGGGTTTCGAAATGACTCTTGCTCTTTCGCTGGTAGTAACCAGACTTCGCCGAGTAGACTGGGAGGAGAAAAGGGAGATGAAGTAAGAATCAACGACCTTTAGTATCTGCTCTTCTCCATGGATTGCTTCTCCAGATTCACCCACAATGACCTATATTCTGTTTATTGTTCTTCGTTGCTTAGTGGCTGCATGGAAGTAGCCCGAGTTTTTATCTCCAGATTTCAGCTATAGTTGCCTGCTTCGTTGTCTCCAAAACATTTCTTCTGCAAGGTAAGCTTTTGCAAGTGCTTTGTTTATTTCAGTAATCTGCGCATCATCATGTGTGAGGCTGGACATTGCTGTTTTCAACTCTTTTTGCCTTGATTCAATAATCTTCCTGCTATTTTGATGTTGCTCTTTTTTCCATTTGATAATGGCTCTCCTGCAGTTTGCAATTCTCTGTGAGACTCTCAGTGATGCTTATGCGTTCCAAGTGATAAAGATTAACTTCATGACTTCAACATTAGTACGTAAGTTTCTATCAAATCGGAAAAAGCTTTTTTTCCTCTGCGTTTGGTGTGAAAAGTAGGAAACTAGTGGTATGTGGTACGAGCCCTCATAACGTAAGTATTCACTTCTTGCAGCAAGGAAAGAAGCTGACCATGCGCTATTAGCCATTGATCTGTCCAGACGGCAAAAAACCTTAAGCTTGTAGTGCATTCCTCTCCAAGTCAGGAAATTTCAAGAGTGTTGAAGGTCATACAGGTCTGTCTCAAACATGAAAGTGTGAAGTCAACAAAGAAGCCTTCTGAACGGACAGAACCTCCTTTCTTCTCTAAGTTGTTTATGATTTCGTTGAAATCCCCAGTGAGGAACCAAGGTGAGTCTCGAATTTGTGCCAAGTCAGTGAGGTTACCTGACGACTACTAGAGATGCCCCCTGGTTCTTAACTGGGGACTTTAACGACATAGTGGATAACTCTGAGAAAGTGGGTGGGCCCACAAGGCCTGAAAGATCCTTCACGGACTTTAGATCATTCACGTCAGAATGCGACCTGTACGACTTACAACACTCTGGTAACTCTCTGTCATGGAGAGGGACAAGGTATCATCATCTCATTAGATGCCGCCTGGACAGAGGTATGGCAAACAGTGCATGGGCAGAGGCTTTCCCTAGGGGAAGATGTGAGTACTTTTTTATTTTGAAGGCTCAGATCACATGCCAATTATAACCTACTTCAACCCGTTAAATCAGAAAAGAAGAGGGCTGTTTCGCTATGACAGAAGACTGAGATACAACGAAGAGATCAAAAGACTTATCCAAAAGGTTTGGAGTCGAGATGACTTACATTCAGTGGAAGGAAAGTTAGACAAATCCAGAGCTAGCATCATCCACTGGAAAAAAGAACAACAAAGAAATAGCTAGAAGCAGATTGAAAGATACAAAGGAAAGCTAGAGGAGGCAATGGTGAGCCAAGAACCAGACCAAAGACTAATCCAAGAAATCAATGAAAAACTAAGCAACTCTTACAAACAAGAGGAGGAATTTTGGAGGCAAAGACGCCGGCAGCTCTGGCTAACACCTGGTGAAAGAAATAAAGGTTATTTCCATACAATAACAAGAGGGAGAAAGGCCATAAACAATCTGTCAGTTACCGAAGATGCAAATGGATTAGCAGTATTTGATGAAGCACAGATTACAAGTGTGGTATCAGATTACTTTCAAAATCTATTTACCTCAGAAGAGGGAGAAAGGCGCCAGACCGTGGTACTCAAACCTCGAATCACAGTAAGTAAAAACAACGATCTGATTGCAATTCCATCAGCAGATGAAATCCGAATGGCATGTTTCTCGATACACCCAGATAAAGCTCCAGGACCAGACGGTTTCTCAGCTAGCTTCTTCCAATCTAATTGGGAAACCGTGGGACTACATATTGTAGATGAGATTCAAGGCTTCTTTTTATCTGGGAACCTGCCAAAAAATATCAATGCAACCCATATCAGACTTATCCCAAAGATACAAGGTCCAAAAGCAGTTGCTGATTATAGACCGATAGCTCTATGTTCAGTCTACTACAAGATAGTATCCAAGCTATTAACAAGAAGACTACAGCCTCTGCTCAACAATATAGTTTCTGAGAGTCAATCAGCCTTTATACCTAAGAGAGCAATAGCGGATAATGTTCTCATAACACATGAGGTTCTACACTACCTCAAAACATCAGGGGCAACGAAAAGATGTTCAATGGCTGTTAAGACTAACATGACAAAAGCCTATGACCGGTTAGAATGGGACTTCATCAGGCTGGTTCTGGAATGACTAGGCTTCCACCAAACATGGGTAAATTGGATTATGGAATGTGTCAGCACAGTCACTTATTCCTTCCTAATCAATGGCTCATCAAAATGTCAAGTTCTGCCTCAGCGTGGAATAAGACAGGGAGATCCACTATCCCCCTACTTATTCATCCCATGCAGCGAAGTTTTATCAGGATTATGCAATCGAGCTCAAGAAGAAGGAACCTTACCAGGAATCAGAGTGGCCAGAGGCAGCCCGCGTGTCAATCATCTTTTGTTTGCGGATGACACTATGTTCTTCTGTAGATCTAACTCGGACAGTTGTTAGCACCCTTCAAACAACAAGTAAATACAAAGAAAATTACAGATTGCTTAAATGGAATACGACGAAGCAGAGAATGGATCTGCTAACCACCAACAAGCGTCGAAGCGACTCCACTCAGCTACTGGATCTGCTGGCCGCTCTGGTATTCTCGAAACTGATAACATGCATATTTTACCCATTTTAACCATCATAAGTGAGTGCTTTAATAAGCATTTCACTAAGATTTTGATGCATAAACACTAGATTTCGAGTATTTGGTTGTTCAAGACTCTTTTCAGGTAATCTTAGCAAAAGACGCATATTTTGGAGCAAAATGGACAATTCTGGAAACAGTGCCCGAGGACAGAAGTTCAACACCAAATGAAGGCCTTCCCACCACGAGATCAAACTCATATTTGGAGACAAGGTAGCCTTATCAGCTGTCTTTCACCTCGAAGTGGTTTGAGAACAATCCCACGGTTGGATCTCAAGTTATGAAGGAAGCAAGAAGGTCCGTCAAGCACCCGGAAGGACGAGCTGGCCGCGCCACGACCAAACCAGACGACCAGGGGCCGCACCACGGCCAGTCGCTCGCACGGCTAGGCCACTCTCGGATTCCCGAGCCCATTTAAAGCCCAACTTAAACCCACAGGCGTCTTATGAAAGCCAAGACCTAATCCACGACTTAGGTAATGGAACCCTTGGATGGATTATGCTCTTTGTTGGCGCGTTGGATAGATCGGATAGTTGGATAGATGATGGATCGAATGAGACCGTCAAGAGATGCGGAAGTCTCTTGGTATTCTCCACTCCACGGAACCGAGGAAGTAACCCTTAACCACGGATCTTAGGAGGTTTGCTGCGTTTGGAAGTAACCCTTGCCAAACTCAACGAAATGTTCAAGATGAACAAAGAGATTTCTCTCAAGAAGAAGATGATAAAAACTTGGATATTTTATTAGAATGAATTCTTACAATACTTATAGAATTCTTAACACATAAAAAGAAAAGAAAAATTAAGTTTGTGGATTTCCTAAACATAGAAAATGAAAACAAAGACTAGAAATAATTCCTTGGTCAAAGACCTTGAATTCACGCCCAATACTAGGAATGACTCCTCGGCTGCTTTTGCTTCCCAACCAGAAGTCTGCTGTGTATTTGAGAAGTCTGCTGTGTATTTCAGAAGTCTGCCGAACAAATCATAAGTCTGCCTTGTACCGGATGGAACAAACATAAGCATTCTCCGCTATAATGTAATCAGCTTGCTCAAGCTGAGTTATCTCACGTTCGATCTCTTCCTTCAATCCTTTAGCTCGAATAGAAAGCTTTTGACCGGAAGAAAAGTCGAATGGGTCGGTACTCGGATGCTTGACTTGGACAATCTGATTTCTAGAACTGACTCGAGTTGGTCGAGAGAATTGGTCATCAGAACGGAGCTGCCTTTGTAGATTATTCCCGGATAGTGTTGGATCAAAGCGGAATACGGCTGTGTCGGACTGAACACGATTGCGGCCAATGCTGGTTTCTCCTCGATGAACCTCACTCGTACCGTCCATGACCTGCTCTGGTACATGCTGCTCGTCATCATCCGAACCATCCGTGGATGTTTGGCCTGGTGCTCTGCCACGGAATCTATCATTAGGGCACTTGAAGACCTATATATACTCGTTGTTTAGGGTTTTTTACTAGAGGACGAAATACTCTAAGTTCTAAATCTCTTTTGGTGGCCGCGAATCTCTGATTCGTGGTTTCCACCTTGTTCTTTGAGGGAGATTGATTTGTTCTTGAACCCTCTTTTGTTTTAATCGATTTATACAAGTTATGCATTCATCAATCACGTTTTCTACTTCTTCTTTTATGTCTGAGTAGTTTACTTTCGTTGGGTGTTCTTTAAGGCGATCTATGGGGAATTTCATTAACTGTTGTTAAACCGATTGTTTAGGCAGAAGATTAGGATTTTCTGTCTCACCTTATTCGTTATTATTGCATGAGTCTGGCGTCATGAACTATATTATGATCGCAGGGTCTTGAGAACGACGAATATCCTGAATCTCAGATCTAGACCAAAATAGGGTAGAGAGCATCCTTTAAAAGATGTCTGAATGTTTATTGTCCCGATCCTATTGCGTGTTCGTCTAGGACGCAGGATATGAAAGTATACATGTGGAATGGAAGTTCGCAGATCGACCTAGTTTGATAAAGTTAGGTTGTTAAAACCAGTGAATCAGTTTGGAGAAAATCGTCTAGTCTCGCTTGCTTAACTTTTGTGTGTTTGATTTCTAGTTAGAACCCCATAGATTTCCCGAGAAAATTCCCAACGTGTTCGCCCCATCTGCTTTTACATCGAGATTTACGCACTTCAATATTTTACTTTTCCTGCACTGCTTGCTTGAATTCCTTTTTACAAGTCTTTAAGTTTATTTTCCTTTTCCCGTTGGTTATAGAAAAGATTGACAACCTTCTCTATATAAGGTGTGATATTGCTTTCTTTATTTTCTGCAAAAACCGTGACACTTACCCCCAAACCCCAATTCTCTGCGTCTTTGGTTGCCCTGATTCTTCTGTTTTACAGTTGACCTCCTCCCTGTGGATCGATACCCTAAGTACTACAATGCACGTTGTGCACTTGCAGCTTAGGGTCCTACAAATTCAAAGCCTGACGAGTCCCACAAAGAAATTCTCCAAACTCGGACGACTATTTAGACCTCATCAAGCTTTTGGCGCCGTTGCCGGGGAGGCTGCGTTTCGCTGTCCAAGACAAAGGTCAGGATCACAACTCAAAGACATCCTTTTCTCTAACTTCTAGATTTATTTCTATGAGTTTCAGAAACCCTAAAACCGTGGAGGTCCCCACGAATCAAGAACAACACGAGCCTGAACCCCAAGAGGCTGATATCGCTCACGAAGGTTGCGACCTGCGCGACCCGTGGCTTGCTGGCCAAGAAAAAAATCCAAAGGTCAATCATCTCGACGCGGAGGTCGAACACGCTCGCCAGATCGACAAGCTCATAGTCTCGATCAATAATATGCTGGTATACCAGGCGGATTGCACTAAAGCTATCTATGGGCATATAGACCAGGTTCAACCCGAACTTCTCGCTAAGATTGAAGCTCTATCCGAGGAGATGAGGCTGCATAAGGAGCAAGCGGCCAGCAACGCGGTCCAACTGAAGAAGATCTATGATGCGCTCGAGTATCGCAGACCTATCCTCTAGCAGAGCGTGAGAGACATCCGCACCTTGAATGAAAAGTTTGAAGATACCAACGACTCTATCTATGTCAATAGAGATCGAGCTGAAACTGACATCCTTCAACTCATAGAGGACCAAAGGCAATCTGAGGACAAAGCGGATGAGACCGACAATAAACTCGAAAGCATCTTCAATTGCTTGAAAAAGAAGACGGCGACAATAGAGAAGCTAAGTAAGGAACAACAGAGACTTGGCAAGATAATCTCTGCAATGGGCATTGGCAGAACCGAGGGAGCTACCTGCCCCCTTGAGGAAGCGACCAAAGAGGTTTCCGAAATGTCAACCCACCGAGCGACCCGGAGAGGCATGCCAAGAGCACCAAACCAGAGCCCAAACCCAGCCCCGTTCGCACCGTGCAATGCAGTGGAACCCATCACCGAAACGAGATTCTCAAGTCCTGAAACGAGCTTCACTGCCAGTTGCTCATGTGATTCAAACTACGAGTTCGAAGAGGCATACTCGACCGAGTCATCGAGGGATTCGTCTCGAGAGATCCTCCAGGAAGAGACCTCCGTCCGCTCGACAGCAGGGAACAAGGCCAGCCACGCAAGGCCAATCACGATGCACATTCAAAGGGAGATGCTCATGAAGTTCAATGCCAAAGTTAAGGAACTCCCCACAGGAATGACGTTCGAAGACGCCTGGAAAAACCAGGGTTTGGCCGATTTCTTTCAAGATAGCATGGAGAACAAAGTCGACATAGAGGTCTACTTTAACCAAGAAAGACATTCAGCCGCCAAGGACGCTATCAGGATGCCCTCAACAAAGAACTATGAGTGGCACCAGAACCAGATCGAGCCATTGGCACTCGAAGAATTCAACAAGGTGGTGCGAGAACTCCCTCCTGAAGTGGATTTCGTGGAAGCCTGGAGAGATCACCTGATCGGACATTTCTTCTGTGGAAGCAGGGAGACAGTGTCTGACATACAGAGCCTTTTCAACCTCGCTAGAGCCGGGAAGCAGATTAGGAACCTCCAAAAGATCCAAGGGCACGAGCAGTATCTCACGACCTGCAGCATCCGAGGGGATACCTTCAGTAATGCCCTATGAGACTCGGGGTCATGCATAAATATCATGCCAGCCAGCGTAGAGTGGAAACTTGGTGTGAAATGCGTCTTTCCAACTGAGATCAAGATTGGATTGGCAGACAAATCTTTTGCTGCCCCGAGAGGAGTCATTTATGATTTCCCGATCATCATTGGCAATTGTAGAATCCCGGTAGACTTCTACATAGTCAAGACACGCCAAGAAGAAGCTGCACCTCTCATCTTGGGATGGCCGTTCTTAGCCACTGTAGGAGCCATCATGGATTGGCCAAACAGGCGAGTTTCATTAGCCAATATCGACGGAAAGAAGTTCTATCCCGCGGTACCTTACACCATGGAGAAACACCTTCTTGAGAAGGATGAAGAATGAAGATGCCATCATGGAGAGACTCGAGGAGCCCTTAGCAGAAGAGGCCGCGCAGAAGGCAAAAAGACCTTGCCTAAGGTCGAACTCCGCCTCCAACTAAGCTCCCAAACTACCAAAGTCTAGCTAAAAGACTCTAAACAAGAGCAGCTCAATGGGAGACAACCCATTTTAGGTATTCTCTTTATCATCTCTTTAGCCATACTAATCTTTAGTTTTGGTTTCTTCTTAGTTTACAACATTTTCATAAACCCCAAAAGCACAAAAAATCAGAAAAACCAGAAAAGACCAAAAAAATGAAGAAGGAAAACCGAAGAACACTCACCGGGCGACGAACCGCCCGTCGGCCGGCCAGAAGGAGCCTGGCCGCGCAATGAGCCATGATGGCACGGACGAAGGATGCTCGCCCGCGGTCGCGACAACCCGTCGCGCGGCCATCCTTCTTCCGCGACATTCTCCATCCGAACTTTACCAAACCGGATCTCCTTCAACGTGTTTCAAGCCTTTCAATTATCCTCCTTGATTCAATGGCCTGAACACGACCTAAAAACCGCAAAGATCACTTCCACAACCGCGGCACATTGCTGTTGCATCAAAGATGGCGAGACAAGACAAGACTCCATCCAAGTCAAGCCAAGTTAATGATCCATCTCTCTACTTACTTCGTCCAGCACGTTCAACGGACCTGTATCCACGAAAACGAAGAAGAACACCACGGTTCCAGAGGATGAAAACCGTAGTGCAAGCTCCAGAAGGAAGAAGATGCAACTTCCTTCACCAAACCGCGAAGAGGAAAGTTCCCGAAGACTAGCTTCTCTCTTCCGCAACCAAGACCTTTACCGAAGCCAAGTAAGGATTTCATATGGCATTGAAGTTCATACTAGCAACACCTGTCTTCCGGGATCCCGAACAGATCACTGGATAGGCCAGCATAGACCCAAACTTCAAGTCAAGTTTCTGAGGTGACGCAATCTTCAAGACGCAAGGACGGAAGATTTTCCATCTCTCATTCACGGTGTTATCAAAGGTCAAGGAACCAAGACGAGTACTCAACAACCGGAGTACCTGTTCTTCACATCAAAGGCGAGCAAATCATCACCACCAAACGCCTATCACCATCCTCATCCATCACCCACACACGCCCACCACCACCATCCGAAGCAAGGAAGTTCAACCGCGCAGCACATTTCCTTTGGAGCTAAGTTTTCGATTTCTTTTGTTCAATCAAATTGATTCTAAGCAGGGACATAAGGATAATGATCAAGTCCTTAGCTCAATCATACCACACGCCCATCCACCCATACCAAACCCAACGCCACTTTCAAGTAAGTCTTCACAAGCTTGTACTTGAATTTACCTATCTTTTTCACCTCAACTCGATTTAAACAAACTGGGGACAGTTTGATTTAAGTCTGGGGGGGTTTCTTATATTACTAATTATGCTTTTATTTGATGAGTCTTATGCATACTTACATCATTTATCGAGTCGTTTTATAGAGTCAAAACTTTTTTTTTTTTTTTAGTCGGAAACTATGAACTTTGCTAGGTACAAGTCACTTTGAACAAGGAACCTTAATGACCATTCTCACGGATTTAGAAGCAAGGTTTACTAAGTTGAACACGGCGAGTGGATCATTCCAGCGGAGAAAGTTCTAATCTCTAGAGTACTCGAAGGATCTTGCGTTGACTCCGCACCTAATGAATCAAATCTTCTCGTCAAGGGGCTTGAGGTACTTCGAACTTTGCTCCTCTTTTAGACTCTAGCATGACTAAGTAGATGCAATGCAACCTCTCCTTGATCTTCCCTTGTTATAGAAAAGAAAAAAAAAAAAAAAGAAATGTTTTAGTTTGAGAATGGCAACCAGAGTTCCTTAAAGGACAATGACGGTTCGCAGCAATCATGTAAACTTCAAAGAAGTGATCATTCTCAAGCTAAGAAGAAAAAAAAAAAAAAATGGAATAAGAAAGTCGATAGAAAAAATAAAATGATACCCTAGAAAAGTAGGGAGAAATCGACTAAGGGAAGAGAAAATAGGAGAGTTGTGTCTGAAATGTCTATGTCTAGATGTTTGGAAGAGAAAGTATAATGTCTCGTCGACCAATACTCCCTCGATAGAGACCGCACGCCTAAATGAATAAAGGAGTCAACAAGAGGGAGCTCGAAATACTCAAAGGGACCATGAAGCGTATCCGGGAAGGGTGAAAAGCTCAAGGTAACTAGACCCAAACGCCTTGAAGCTGAATTCCGAGTTATGTGGCTCAACAGGTCGATTGCTAGACTTGATGAGTTCCCAAGTATTGGTGAGTTTCCACGTTTTCAAACCTCTTTTCCTTACTTAGATTTCTGTTTTGTTTGAGGACAAACAAAGGTTTAAGTCTGGGGGAGTTGATAACATGCATATTTTACCCATTTTTACTATCATAAGTGAGTGCTTTAATAAGCATTTCACTAAGGTTTTGATGCATAAACACTAGATTTCGAGTATTTGGTTGTTCAAGACTCTTTTCAGGTAATCTTAGCAAAAGACGCATATTTTGGAGCAAAATGGACAATTCCGGAAACAGTGCCCGAGGACAGAAGTTCAACACCAAATGAAGGCCTTCCCACCACGAGATCAAGCTCATATTTGGAGACAAGGTAGCCTTATCAGCTGTCTTTCACCTCGAAGTGGTTTGAGAGCAATCCCACGGTTGGATCTCAAGTTATGAAGGAAGCAAGAAGGTCCGTCAAGCACCCGGAAGGACGAGCTGGCCGCGCCACGGCCGAACCAGACGACCAGTGGCCGCGCCACGGCCAGTCGCTCGTGCGGCCAGGCCACTCGCGGATTCCCGAGCCCATTTGAAGCCCAACTTAAACCCGCAGCCGTCTTATGCAAGCCAAGACCTAATCCACGACCTAGGGCACTTGAAGACCTATATATACTCGACCTTTAGGGTTTTTTTAGGGCATCACCACTTAGCATCACGAAATTCTCTTGTTACAACTTTCTTTTGGCGGCCGCGAATCTTTGATTCGTGGTTTCCACTTTGTTCTTTGAGGGAGATTGATTTGTTCTTGAACCCTCTTTTATTTCAATCGATTTATACAAGTTATGCATTCATCAATCACGTTTTCTACTTGCTCGTTTATGTCTGAGTAGTTTACTTTCGTTGGGTGTTCTTTAAGGGGATCTATGGGGAATTTCATTAACTGTTGTTAAACCGATTGTTTAGGCCGAAGATTAGGATTTTCTGTCTCACCTTATTCGTTCTTATTGCATGAGTCTGGCGTCATGAACTATATTCTGATCGCAGGGTCTTGAGAACGACGAATGTCCTGAATCTCAGATCTAGACCAAAATAGGGTAGAGAGCATCCTTTAAAAGATGTCTGAATGTTTATTGTCCCGATCCTATTGCGTGTTCGTCTAGGACGCAGGATATGAAAGTATACCTGTGGAATGGAAGTTCGCAGATCGACCTAGTTTGATAAAGTTAGGTTGTTAAAACCAGTGAATCAGTTTGGGGAAAATCGCCTAGTCTCGCTTGCTTAACTTTTGTGTGTTTGATTTCTAGTTAGAACCCCATAGATTTCCCGAGAAGATTCCCAACGTGTTCGCCCCATCTGCTTTTACATCGAGATTTACGCACTTCAATATTTACTTTTCCTGCACTGCTTGCTTGATTTCCTTTTTACAAGTTCTTAAGTTTGATTTCCTTTTCCCGTTGGTCATAGAAGAGATTGACAACCTCCTCTATATAAGACGTGATACTGCTTTCTTTATTTTCTGCAAAAACCGTGACACTTACCCCCAAACCCCAATTCTCTGCGTCTTTGGTTGCCCTGATTCTTCTGTTTTGCAGTTGACCTCCTCCCTGTGGATCGATACCCTAAGTACTACAACGCACGTTGTGCACTTCCAGCTTAGGGTCCTACAAATTCAAAGCCTGACGAGTCACCAAAGAAATCCTCCAAACTCGGACGACTATTTAGACCCCATCAGAAACCAACGGATATTTAATAACAGAATTGTTTCTACAGAGGAAACGCTCCTAAAGGCAATCAGAGAGGCAAGAGAATGGCAAACGACTCAGGAACTCAAAACCTTACAAACCCAGATTCAAACAAAAGATCAGCAGAAGAGGACACCTCTAAACCATCCGAGATCGGCGCAAATACAATTCGGATGCAACCTGGAGAGAAGAGGATGGATCGTCGGGATTTGGATGGATCTTCAGACACCATATAAACAACCGGAAAATCACAGGAACAGCCTCCCAGCAATTGATTGGCTCGCCCCTCATGGCGGAGGCACTTGCAATGAAAGCCGCGATGCGACATGCAATTGATCTTCGATACACAAATCTCTTTATTAGATCTGATTCCCTGAAGCTCATCAAAGCGAAAAGAGGAGAGGAATCGACAAAGGAACTCTATGGTATCTCTCATGATATCAAAACCCTATCTTTATCTTTTTATGCAATTGATTTCGTGTTTGTCCGAAGAGAAGAGAACTCTGAAGCGGACTCTCTGGCAAAGAGTTCCTTGCTTGGTTGTAATCCGAACACTTTTTAAATTTCTAATGAATTAAGTTTTTGCACCAAAAAAAAAAAATTAAGAGAATTCAGGTTATGCCACTACAAGAAAATATCACATTTTTCTACCAAACTTTCTACAAAAAATTTGGTAAGAAATATCTATTACCAATTTTCAAGAAATATCTATTACTAATTTCCTACGAAATTATGACCTAAAATATTATTGGTAAAAAATTGGTAGAAAAGTTCCTACGAATATAAGTCGTCACATTATGGTCAGTTACTTTTTACTCGTTTCCTACGAAACTAATATTCGTAGAAAATTTGGTTGGAAAGCGTTAGAAAAACGGTTGACAATTTTTGACCGTATAAATGATAGATAAATCGTCAGAAAAGTTATATCGGTTTTCTACCAACATATGTCCGTCGGTTAGTCGTAGGAAACTAAGTGACCGGATCTGCTAATTATAGTTTTAATTTAACCAATAGTTTTTGTTTTTCACTCAAACCAAAAACTAAACCAAAGAAATATTTCCAGCTTTAATCTATCTCGATCTCTTCATCTCTCTCTATCTCAATCCTTGTTCTAAAACGCGGACGTTTTGCCGATATATTCACTGTGGCGATTGGTGGTAATCCGTCGAGAGGGATGGAGTGAGAGGTCGGAGAAACGCCGTTATATTCACCGGGAAAGGACTCCGGGATTGCAGCTGCAGAGAGTAAGAAGCTGAAACGGATAAGACCGGCGAACATGAGCTTAAATGCGGCTTGAATCGCAACCGTCAGATAACACGCGGCTGATCTGAAGTGTCTCTGGAAAAAGCTAAGAAAGGGGGCAGAGAACTCAAACCAGTTTCCATCGACGAAACGACCAATCTCACGACCTATACCCGATTCCTCCCTCTCTTAAAGCTTCTAACTTCAAGGTGCGATTTTTTCGAAAACCCGAATTGAGAAAGCTCCTTTGAATTTTTATGATTTTACTTCTTTCTTTGGAATATCGGTTTTGTTTTCTGATTCGGACATGTCAAATTTTTATGTGTTACTTGCTGTACGGATTGCTTGTCACTTGCCATTGATTTATGTTGGTTTGTAGAGACAAGTTGTATCAGTCATTTTCTGCAAAATCAGGTGTAATGGCGGGGATAAAACCTCAGGCTCTGCTAAATCAAATCAAGAAGAAGTAGGGTCCGAGTCGCATAAGTATTTAGACTATTATTGTCTGTAACCTTGTCGTTGCTCTAGTCATACTATCGTTGGTCACAACTTATCGTCATTGGTCCCAGAGGTTTGTTTCCATCTTTGAATTATTCCTTTTCATTACTCCTCTTGTCGTAGAATCTCGTTCTACTATATGTTGCTTACCGCTAGAAATTGCTATCGACAAACTTTATACGATCTTGGTTTTCTCGCAGGTCAAGAAACACAATCGAACAGGAAACCCAAAGTCAAAGATTTAAGGTACTGTTTTGAGAGGCTTTTTCAATGTTTGTGCTTTGTTTTTTGATTCCTATGAACTTCTGAGCACTTGGTTTTAGAATTTAAGATACATACATACATGACCTGGTTTTGTGTTTGTGTTTCAGGACACAAATGCTGCATAAGAACAAAAGAATTACGATCTTCCTGGTTATGCCTTAAGTTAATCTCCCTGTTTGCTTGCTTGAGTTTCTTGTTTTATCCTTGTTCTTATTTCCCACTTTGGTAATATGTTTCTGTTAATTGATGTATTTAAAAGTAAAACATAATCTGTCTTATCTCGTAGATATACATTTTTCAATGATATCTTGCTTCTATCTTCTTATCTCGTGTAGGATATAAATACATCGAAAGGTCTTATAACTGTGGAACTCTTGATGTGCCATCTTCTAAGAGTACATGGGAAAATGGTTTGACTGGTTTGCAGATATGAAGTTCTTCAAGGAGAAAAAATGGTAATTTAGGTTCTTATCATTGTTTGCTCCTGTAATATTTTATATCTTACAATCTTCTTTATTCACAGTAAAACTAGTTCATCCGGCAGAGCAATGGTCATTGGCAGGCGCGGTCAATGTCTTTGGTGTTATTGTTTTAAACGGCTTGCTAAAATAAGGCCCTTCTATATTATACTCCACCTATAATTCCCTTGTTTGTTTATGTATGAACTCTAACGCGACCTTGTTTTTGTCTTCGTTTCCAGAGAGATGGCTGTCACGCCAAGTGGGTTTCTTACATTTGTTTGCAACCTTTCAATATCTCATGCGATGCAACAAGCTATTCCTCGAGAAATTTCCAGGTGTATGTCCCCTTTATCCTTTGTCAACTCCGACCGAAGACGAGACTCAAGCTTAGATCTTTTATAATCTTTATGTTTTATGATTTATAATCTTTTGCTTATAATTTTTTGTAATTGTTAGAATATTCGGGTTTATATATAATTTTGGGGTTTGGTATCGTTAAAATATTTGGCTTATATATTAGTTTTAAAATTTATAATTAATTTTAATTAATTAATTCAAATTTTAATTTACAGAAATTATTTTAGTTTTAAAATATTTATAATTCAATTTATATTAAAAGCATAGGAAAATGGTATGAAAAGTTCAAAGAAATTGGTAGAAAAATGTTTGTAGGAAAACGGTAAAATATGCTTCGTCGGAAAATGGAAGGAAAAATGTTGAATATTATTGGTAGGTAAGTGGTAGGAAAAAAAATTTTCTACCGATTTTTTGGTAAGAAATCGGTGAGGAAATTTCTACCATATTTCTACCAATATTTCCTACCACTTTTTCTACGGCACATATTTCGTAGGAAAGTTTCTACCATTTTCCTACCATTGCCGATTTTCTACGGCAGATAACATACAATATATTTTCGTAAGAAAGTCGTAGAAAATGATTGTTTTCTACCAATTATCTACGATATTTGCTGTAGGAAAATGTGATGTTTTCTTGTAGTGTGCATGTACTACCAGAAAATTTGTTACCTAGGGAATGTTTATATTCCAAAGTTTTATAATCTTTTTTAAAATTTATCATCTATGTACATTCCTAAATTTGTAAGATAAAATCTAACGCTTAGAAGAGTTGCATAATTCGCTTTCAGAGTCGTCATGTTGTTATCCACCACATCTTTAATAGCAGAGTCGACAACTTTTCCCAATCGGGATTGTTTTCTGTAGTAGGATTCTTTTACTGTACAGGAAAAATGGAACAAATTATTGCTTTGATCTAATCAACATGCTTGTTCCCTGCTTCTTAATTGGAACAATTTTATTGTTTAAAGCTGTAAATGAAGCTGGAAGGGGCAAGAAGAAGAATTTGATTTTTTTACATATTAGAACCAGATTAGTTCTTTGTATATATTATTCAAAGCATCACATGCATGATCCTCACTAAAATATAACAGTTAAGCTTATAGAGATGAAGTCAACAATCTTATCTTTTACAATAGCTCCCACTCAGAATCTTCTGATGCGAATGGCACATTTGTCTGTGAGCTTTTGGAGCCTAGAGATGTTGTAGCATGCTCCTTAGTGTTCATCGGATCACAACCATATTTCAAGCTCTCTCTTCTTCTTTTCGAAGTTAAAGCATCCATTATCTTTCTCTGATGATTTTGAGTTACTTAATTAAAGTTTTTTAGTTTTCGTCTCTCCTTACAAAAATCGAATATAAATCTAGGGTGATTTTGGTGAATAACCAAAAAATAATAATAACTTACAAACTAACCAAATTCTTAGAGAGAGATGGAGAGAGATAGAGAGAGAAATTGGTTAGTTTGTAGGTTATAGTTGTTTTTTTGGCTATTTACCAAATTTTCTCATAAATCTATTGGGTTAGTGAAAAAAAAAATTATATTGGGTTAATTTTAATGTATATGATCAACCCTATGATAAATATAATTCCAATTAATAATGAAATGATTTAGAAAAAAAAATATGACCGAAACTCAAACCAATTTTATTAATTAAAATGCTTGAAAAGAAATACAAAACCACACAATACAATAACAAAAGAAACAAAAGGATATAAGTTCAAATCACCCAAAAGTGCCTCGACAATTGACTGAACCACAAAGACAAATCTTGTTTCCTTTAAAAATCTTCCTCCCATCTTCTCCAACCTCTTCTTGAGCTACACAAGACATTCCATAATCATACCTCAATTCTGTCAACGGAGGAATATGCCTTATCGCAAAAAACCCGACGTGAACAACAGCCTCACGACTCTGATCATACTCAATAGGCTGCCACATAACATTCGGCGAGCAACTGTGGTTCATGAACCGACTAACATTCCCACGCGTTTTCGCGCTGATCAAGACTTGCGACGGGAGCTTAAAAACCTCAGAGACTTGTTCCCAACAATCTTCACCCACGAGCTCAGGCTCGTAGTTCCACTTGAACCACTCGTTACAAACGCGAGAGCTATCAAACACGTACTCGTCACCCTCTTCTACATCGCCTTTCAACTTACCCGTCCCAGCAAACTGGCAGATGAATGTTCCCGCTCGAATCGGCTCACACGTACGTAACCCCCATCCACACTTCTCCGTCTTGAACACCTCCACGTGGATTTTCAAACCGGATTGAGACAATCTGTTTTTGCAACCGGTAGTACAAGGACAAGCATCGCCACACTCGTAAACCATCGGTTTACGGCATACCAATATGCGGTTATGGTACGGCAATTCGCCGCCGTTTCTTTGAACGCAGAAGCAGCACTTTGGTTCTCCAGCTGAGCATAACCGTCCGTGACAGTCGCTGCATCCAATAGATACATGATTCGGAACAAGCGTCGTATTCCAAGAAGCCAGATTGCTGTACTGGAAATACTCAGGTACACTCTTGTCGTTTTCATTGATCTCATTCACGAGCGGCACAGGGAATGTCTCGGCTCCATAAGAAACATCTTGTTCTATTAAACCCTTTCTTGAATCATTCGAACCCCCTTTCCACCATTTTCCAGCGGATTTCCAGGTTTCGTAACCGGGAGGCTGGTCTGGTTTCCTGACCAGCTTGAATTTATACTCTTCGAAACCGGTTATCCCTTTCGCTTTCCAACAATCCGACACCAAGTAAA
>JAHZTW010000001.1:470305025-470317698 GCA_020283515.1 Alliaria petiolata | reverse complement strand
AAGATGCTTAGAAATATTGGAATCAATGGACACAATTAAATGGACAGAAATCCCTTTTAAAGATGCAGGAAAAACTTCATTAAGGAAAATTCCATCGAACGTAAAGTAGAAAATATTGACATACAATGCTACACAATTAAAACAGACTTAACACAATTACATGTTTATGTGTCCACTCGTCCCTATCCATGATTTTGTGTCCACTCGTTCGCTTATGTGTCCACTCGTTTCTACCAATATTTCAGTGACCATTTGTTTTGTAGTAACCAGTTTTTAACTTTCATGTAGAACTCTGAGACGTCTTCGGTGACCGCAGAGGAGTAGATCCGGGTTTTACAGTTCAGGGCGGTGAAGGTGCAAGGGAGTAGGTCGTCAAAAGTCTCGAATCGGATTGCAGAGTGCGTATGTTGGCAGCAGGATTGGTTTGGAAAGACGAGGTTTTAGGTGTGTGAGATGTTTCGGCTTCTATCGCTTACACGAATTACGTCTCCTAAAGGCTCCAAGTCAGCAACTTGGGATTCAACGGTGACGGCGTCTGAGAGGTGTTGCTGTTACGCATGCGTAGTTAACGGCCAGTCGATAGTTGGGCCGGATTTTTCAGAAAAGTGACAACAACGTCGGAGAAAAATTAATCGGTGTTGGTGGAGATGATTTAGGTTTTAGAGAAGGAGGCGACGTTTTTTAGGATAAAATGTAGAGAGAAAAGTGAAAATGAAAGTTATAACTTATAAGAGGAGAGGATCACCAAAGTGTGTCAATTTTAAAAAGTGCCTTAAACTATAATATATGTTTCTAGAAGTGTCAGTGGGCGTAATGTTTTCTATTTCCTTTTAAGCGAATTAATGGCTCCTACACTAATATCGAAGCAAAAATTACTCAATCAATCATGACCAAAATTAATTAATATAAAATTCACCATCGGATTCACCACATTTCAGTTAAAGTTACATTTCAGTTAAAGTTACATTTCTACTTAGACCAATCAATATTTCCCCAACAAACCATATTTCATCTCTGCCATATTTCTCTTATATATGGAGAAGCTCTTTAATTACCAACGTAAACAATCTCTATCTTCCACTTCCACTGATATAGATTTTTGTATATATGAATAATGTCCTCTATTTCATATCTTCCAAAATGCCTAAACGTGTTTCAAGACAAAGAAGTACATGATGCTTTGCCCAGAGAAAAAAAAAACTATATACAATATATAAGAGAAAAGCTTATCCAACCGTTCGAGAGAGGGAGACTGATTCGTGGCGTTTCACTTCAAGAACTCAACCAGAGGATTCAAGTTTTGTCAAGGATCTATCGGAGCCGGAAGTTGAGATCCACAAAACCTACCCTAACGTCGTCATACATGCAGAAGACGTAAAATTAGTGTGAGTCGGTCAATTTTATGAGTTGAACTAAAAGATATGAGTTGATAAATTTTATGCTTAATATAGTTGCTAACAATAAAATGTTTGTGCAACTTACTAGAGCTTGTCTGCGTTCTAACTTTTGTCACGCCAGCCTCTGTAGTTCTTCGTCTTGACATGATTGTATGTAGTACTGTTGTAAACTGGTTTACATTATATTCTATTTTAAAACATTTTAATTATGCCAGCTCTTTTCGTTAACAGGCATGATAATTAATAATTTGGGACAATTGGTGACTATAATGGATACTAGTAAAAATTTTTTGTATAACCACTGATTTGTCACGAAAAAGCTACGGAAAGCCACGGAAAACCACAGAAAAGCTACGGAAAGCCACCAAAAATTAGTCATGATCCTATAGCCACGAAAAAAGTCACAATTTTTTTTCATGGCTATAGAATCATGACTCATTTTTTCGTGGCTGTATGGATCTTTCGTGGCTATTTTTAGCTATCCACGGAAAATCCGTAGTTATTTCGTGACAATACAAAGAATTTTTATTAGTAGTATATCCGTTTTTACTTTGATTAAGTAGATAGAAGTACGTCGCTTCTCAATGTTCTTATTGCTTGAAATATTGGAACCTCTATCCAATCCTCTAGCTCTATTTTCCAACTTCTTGTTGGTTCGAATAACTGGCATTAAAATGTGTGTTTGCGTACATTTTGTTTGCTTTGTTATATCATTGTTGAGTCAATCGCTCATATACTTTTGAAAGTCCCTACAAAAGATGCGGTTAAGACAAGTTTTTGTGTCCACTAGCTGTAGATTTATCTGGCTTTAGATTCCCGGGCTTGAACTCGACGACCAAGAGTTCCCAAACTACAACGACTTCGTGAATTTCGTTGACAAATTCGTCGGTGGAGTCACCCATCAAGAAGCTCAAGCTCACGTCAAAGAGGGAGAAGTCTAACCCATTGGCTATAAAATCATGGGTTGATGCAGCGGTCAAGCGCAAAATCCAACATCTTGAGATGGATTACTCCAAGAGCTATTTGATTGGGGTTTGAGTTTCTGTCCATAAACATCTTCGTCTGACACTCTCTGGAATGCTTAAAGCTCCGATTTGTGGCCTTGAACGATTTCAACCGCGTCTCTTTACCCCGTCCTAGAACAATGCATTTAGAAGAGGTTAAGTTCGATCGTGAACCACGGGCTTTAGAGACACTTATCGCGTCTTTATGTTGGTCGTTTGACATACAAAAGGTAACAACTAAAGTGATTGTGTTGGTCTATGGGACGTATAACGATCGAGACTATGTATGACTGAGATGTATCTCTCAACATTATTCGGACGTATTCGATTTAATAAACCAAACGATATTTTGATTATGTAAAAAAAAAAAAAAAGTGGGATAGCTTTTATAGTGTAAACAATAAATTTTTAGGCTCTAACTAATGACAGAACAATAGGAATGAAAAGAAAAAAAAAATAAAGAGAAAAAAAATGGGAATGAAATGCATAGAAAAAGAAAAAAAATTTTGTTCCTTCCAAATTTGATAAATAATACTTTTATTCTATAATTTCTTTTATAATAAAAAATAAAAATGAATTATATGAAAAAAATATTACTAGTAAATGGTAAAAAATTTAAAAAAATCAAGAGGAATTTATTATTTATCTTCATTCCTTTGGTCAATAGATTAGAATATCATAATGCACACATTAAGTTTTTTCCAAAAGAATATGTGAAGCAAATTTTTTCGATGACTAAAGAAGTTCTTGACTGAATTTCATACATCCCCCAAATCCGACCTTTCATTATTTTGATATTTATATCTTTCATTTGAGGGTTACAAGAAGGGTCATTTTTTTAATACCATACAAAAATCAATATTTCATTATTTTGGGTTTACCTTATATATACTCTGAAAATTGGTATCATCTATATTATCTTATGCCAATGATATTTATTACTATAATGTACCTATATAATCCTCATAACATTTACATCACATGCCTCTATATAATAACTTATAGTTATTTATCATTTTAAATATCACACAAAATATTAATTAAATAAATTATAAGTATGTGTAATATTTTCACTATGGAGAGCTAAGTTTTGTTTTGTCTTTTTCTGAATTTTCTTTTTATAGCTGACGAATGGGATCAACGAGGTGGTGAGACCAATGAGCCAAAGCTTAAAGGCCAATGTTCCTCGTCATGAACTTAACGAACTATCCACCAGAATAATTTGTTGAGAGGGCAAATAAAGACCCTTCAAGCCAAGTAACTGGAAATCTAGAACAAACAAATACCTTGCTTAAAGAAGCTCGCGGCCTCATGGAGGTCTCCAACAAACTGTTCCACATCCTAGAAACTTGCCTCAAAGCTCCCATTTTAGCTGCAGTATTCTCAATTCCCATTTTGTACAAAGATTTCAAAATCATAACCCAACAACTTCTTGAGCCAACAATCCAAAAAACCTCTCTATATTCCAGACTTTTCTGGTTTGTATAAACTGCAAAGTGTCTGCCCAAGAAGTAATGCCACCAAATCACGCTCATATATTGATTTCAACTCTTCTTTGTGTCAATCCATAACTGAAAATCATAAATAAGGTTTTGGCAACATTAAGTCATTAATTGATGAAAAAGAGTAAACAAACTAATCTTAAGGTTATATAGGGAAACATTTTCAAGTTCAGGCGGAGCTCGTTAGTCGTCCCAAGTATTAATTTCAAGAACTATATGTCCAGCTGCTTTCCCATCCGTCGTTCTCCTTACAACCATCTGTAGTCACAACCCTTGGCCCTGAAGCTTATGTGGAAGATGGCATTACGAGACTTGAGCTTCAGAGACGGCTCTCTATGAGTTTCAAACGTTTCCACAACTATCTTCTTGATCTCCACAGGCAAGCAAGATGCAAATCCATCCTGCACACACTACAAGAAAACAGCTAGTTTGTGACTATAGTTTGCGACTACGGTCGCAAAACATAAACAACTATTTAGCGACAAGTTAGCCACGAATATTTCGATTATAAATAATTAGTCGCAACATAGTCGCTTATTAAAGACTATGATATGTAGTCGCCAAATAGTCGTACATTTGCGACTAAAATATGGTCGCGAAATCTTAGTCGCAATATAGTCGCAAATGTACGACTATTTGGCGACTACAATTTATGTCGGCAGAGTTTACGACTATGTTGCGACTAACAATATACGTAGTCACAACATAGTCACAAAATAATCGTAACCTTTGCCGACATAAAAACCGGTGAGACACGTTTTCTGCGTTATATGGTGGGTGTAACTTTCCTTGTAGTCGCTATGTAATCGTAATTTCACGACTAATATGCGACTACTGGATTTTGCGACTAAGGATGAGTGACTCTTCTCTTTAGTCGCTAAATAATCGTAAATACTATAGCGACTAATTCTGCAGTCATTTTTAATTGTTTTCTTGTATTGACAATAGCTTACTCATAAAGTTCATAAATTGCACAAGACATAAAGACTAAACCCACCACTATCAAGTACCTCGTTAAACCTCCAACTGCAGAAAAGTGTGAATTCCGTATATAGACGAAGCCAATCATTTTCGCATATGTCCTGCTCCTGAACCTGTGAAACACAATACCAAATAGCAGATGAGCCTATACTTGAAGCAAATAGATCAAACACATTGAAAAGGAAACATCTTTTACCTCGTAGGATCTCAGCTTATCATCAGCCTTTGCTTCTGACAAGAAGCTGGGCATACGGCCTCTGTAAGACTCATCTATTGTCTCATCATCGAAGAGAGTGACAATTTCTCTAGCTGCAAAATGTTAAGAACATAAATGTCCAATAGAGACTAGATCACCATCATACACATAGTCATGAAAATTCCAAAATCTTCAAACTCTTTAGATGTCACTAATAGTAGTAGTTACCTGGTCTCTCGGGTTTTAGTCTGCAGATTTCAGTGTAGACCCTAAAGTCCTCGCCGTGCCTAGAAAATGTTCTTTTGACCAAGGTCTGAAGAGTATGAGCTGAATTATCTGCAGGATCTTTCACGTTAACGGTTATATAAAAGGACATAGCTAAAGGAAACTGGGTATTGTATTTGGGTATACGCATAAACTGCAAGTTCCTCCCCTGCAAGATTGATACAAAAGCTTCCACAGTTGCAACTTATGAACACTCAAACCAGAAGTGAAGGTGAAGACATCTTTTGACAAAATAAGGTTTTGCTTTTCTCATGTGGACTACTCGCATGTCTCTATTCATTAATTATTTATGTCCATCAGTAGTACATAAATGATTAACAGAAAAAAGTATTACCCGGTGTTTTCTCAAACGAGCGTTATATCAATACTTTCCTCAGTTGATGTGTCTTTGCCTAGTGGGTTTGTGACTTGGAATATCTCAAATTTGGCTCCAGGTTCTAATTCCAGAATCTTGACCAGTAATGATAGTGCAATGACCTTGCAAATCTTCTTTACTTCTGAAAACAATTCATCGCTCATATATAACCTATGTAGACCATTTACAAAATTCAATTAATGAATAGAAACATTAATTAATCAAAATATATATTTTGACTCAGATTTACTTAGAGCATCTGCATTGGCAGTCTCTCAAGTAGTCTCTTATGAATAAAACCTAATAAAATAATAAAAACAGAAAAGTTGAGATGGGTCACTCAAATGAGAGACTCCTTAAGAACTTTGAGAGACTCCTTATACACTTGTCTTTATATGAGTGGCTCAAATTTTTCAATAGCTTATAAATTAATTATAAAATAAAATTATAGTTAAAATATTAATATTAAATATGATGAGAAACTAAAGTGAGTCGATGGTCTTAGACCATCTCCAACGCTGATATACTAAAAAAGAGTCTCTTGTCAATTAAATATTATTATTTAAATATAATTAATAAAAATAATTAATTTTTAATTTTAAAAGAAAAGATAAACCATTCATACAATGACACAAAGCATAAGAGTATCAGAGACAGTTTCTTAAAGTCCTCTTTTCAGAACCGGTTTTAAATCTCTCTCTTGCTTTTTTCATTTTTTCATTTTTTTTATTCTGTAGAGACTCATTAAAAGCCATGCGTTGGAGATGCTCTTAAGTCCAATAAAGTTCAATTGCTTTAATGGTATTCTTACCGGATGAGGGAGAAAAACGTTCTTTTTCTATTTCTCCATGATGTCAGCAAATTGCCAAAAAATCTGTCAAGAAAAAGTATTTTGAAGTTTGAGGCCATGGTACCTTGGATTGGAGTCAACTCAATTAAAATTGTTCTTTTCGTTCACAATTTATTTCTAAAAACTCAATGAGTCCAACTCTTACGTCATGTGTTCTGCAACATTTTCTTCTTCATAATATTATTTAAAAAAAATAATTAATTTAAAGTAAAATATGTCGAAAAACATAGAGTGGAAAAGTAACTAAATCACGTAGATTCTAAGTGTTTGGTGAATCTTAATCGAAATTAAAAATGCATGAGAGAACGAAAAAAAAACAATCCATTGGTTGAAAGAGAAACTTGGGGATAGATAAAATCAGGGTGTAATGTTGGAAATTGCATCAACATAAAAGATAAACATGAGAGACAAGAGATGAACTTACAAAAGATTATAGAAAGTGATGAGGTCAAATTACTGACTCGGCAACTCGTCGAAAATCAGCTAAGCGATGTTCGTACGTAATAAAAACAACAAATCATGAACATGGAAACAAGTTAGGCCATAGATCCAAAAATGGAACTCAAATTCTGCATATGAAAGGAGAGATAGATATAGCATTTACTCCAAGACTGAGAGAGAGAGAGTGCACCAACGTCTAACTCTCTATATATGCAATTGAAAGATGAATTATATTTGCATTCTCTTTCCACATATTTCAAATTAAAATATGTGGAAAAACATAGATAGTAGAGAAGCAACTAAAACACGTAGATTCTAATAAACTTGGGGATAGATAAAATCATGGTGTAATGGTGGAAATTGCATCAACATAAAAAGACAAAGATCAGAGATAAGAGATGAACTTACAAAAGATTATGAAAAGTGAAGAGGCCAAATTACTGACTCGGCAACCCGTCAGAAATCAGCTAAGCGATGTCCGTACGCAAGAAAAAAAACCATGAACATGGAAACTAGTTAGGCCATAGATAAAATGGAACTCCGATTCTGAATATGGAAGGAGAGATAGAGATATCACTTACGCAGGACTGAGAGAGAGAGAGAGAGAGTTACGATAGAGAGAGAGTTACGAGAGAGAGAGAGAGAGATTCCACATATTTTAATTTCAAAGTAAAATATGTGGAAAAACATAAAGAGTAGAGATACAACTAAAACACGTAGATTCGAAGTGTTTGATGAAACTTAATCAAAATTAAGAATGCATAAGAGAGCAAAACAAAAACCCAATAGATGAAAAATAAACTTGGGTATAGATAAAATCATGATGTAATGGTGAAAATTGCATCAACATAAAAGATAAAGATGAGAGACAAGAGATGAACTTACAAAATATTATGAAAAGTGATGAGGTCAAATTACCGACTCGGCAATTCGTTTGAAAACTAGCTAAGCGATGTCCGTACGTAATAAAAACAACAAACCATGAACATGGAAACAAGTTAGGCCATAGATCCAAAAATGGAACTCATATTCTGCATATGAAAGGAGAGATATATATCGCATTTATTGCAGGACTGAGAGTAGAGATGTCAGACGGGCCAGCCCGCCCCCAACGTCCAACTCTCTATATATAGAATTGAAAGATCAATTCTCTTTGCATTCTCTTTCAACATATTTTAGTTAAAAAGTGAAATAAGTGGAAAAACATAGAAAGTAGAGAAGCAACTAAAACACGTAGATTTTAAGTGTGATGAAACTTAATCGAAATTAAGAATGCATGAGAGAGAAAAAAAACAAACAAAAAAACCCAATGGATGAAAAAAAAACATGGGGATGTACAAAATCATGGTTTAATGGTGGAAATTATATCAACATAAAAGATAAATATGAGTGACAAGAGATTAACTTAGAAAATCAACAAACCATAAACATGGAAACTAGTTAGGCCAAAAATGAAACTTAGATTTTGAATATGAAAAGAGAGATTGAGATAACACTTAGAGAAAGAGAGAGAGAGTTAGGATAGAGAGAGAGAGCACCAACGTCTAACTCTCTATATATGCAATTGAAAAATTATTTTTCTTTGCATTCTCTTTCCACATATTTTAATTTAAAAGTGAAATATGTGGAAAAACATAGAGAGTAGAGAAGCAACTAAATCACATATATTCTAAGTGTTTGATGAAACTTAATCGAAATTAAGAACGCATGAGAGATGTTAGAGATGGGTTTAGCACCCCTCTAAAAAGCCTTTCCTGAATCCAGCTCGGCCCATTAGCGAAGACGACTTTAGGCCCATCAAACGATTAACTTAGGTCGGCGCCTTCCTTGGAAGAGATCTGAAGATAGGATTTGTTTCCGAAGAAGACGGGAAACTTTCCTTTTAGGATAAGGAGGTCGGCCCGAAGAAAAAGGAAGATTGCCTTTTTCCCGAAAAGGAAGGAGCTCGGTTGGCCGACTAAAACCTAGTATAAATAGGTGGCACCCTCCTCCTGGCGCAAGGCGGTGATTTTTACTCTCGAGACCTAGGGCAAACTCCTCTAACGACTAAGCTTTAGATCTTGATTCACTTACAAAAGGTTTAGGTCGGCGTTCTTGTTCCAACGACCTAACCACCGTTGTATCATCTCCGAGCTTCGGCTTAAATCAATAAGACTTACTCTTTTCCCCACAAACCCTTATTCTGTCTTTAGACCGGATAATAGTTCTTACAATTGGCGCCGACTGTGGGGAAAAGAGAGACAAGTCTTTGAAAAGCCAGATAGCCCGAAGATGGTTGAAACACCACCACCAGAAGACACCAACGAAACCGGAGGCAAGAATCTCCCGCAGAACACCACGGGCGTAAACAACACTCCACCACCACCTCCCGACATGATGGCGTTCATGCAGACCGTCATGACACGTCTCAACGAGATCCAAGCTCAACAGGTCGCCGATCGAGACGAGATCAACAACCTTCGACGTCTTGGGACTCAGAACGACCCTCGCTCATCGGGCCTGAAAGAGCCCGCCTTCCAAACCGCGTAAGGAATCAACAGAGCGCTCTTCGGCGATACCCCGACCAAAGATCTACCAGACCAGCAAAAGGACGCAACAGCCTCTAATGCCAAAACCGCGTTGAAACGTCCGCCGGTGATCGTCAATCTCGATCCTACGCCGACCAGCACAGAAGCAACAGCGATGGAGCTCATGCATAAGCAAATCAGCGACATCGGGTCGCAAGTCCACCGAGCTATATCATCTGCTCCCGAACTCAACAAGATGCTGCAGCTCACACAGCAAACGCCTTTCGCATCTAACATCACGAGTATTCTGCTTCGGGACCACGGAAAACTCAAGAACCTGACATCCTATTCTGGGAACAGTGATCCTAATAAGCATCTGACAGAATTCAACATAGCCATGGCGCGAGCACGATTCTCCGATACAGAGCGCGACGCGAGCTGCTGCCAATACTTCGTCGAAAGTTTGAGCGGCAGCGCCCTGACATGGTTCTCGCGACTCAAGCCCGCATCCATCCAGACTTACGCGCAATTGTCCGAGGCGTTCCTCAAGCATTATTCGATTTATATCGAACAAGAAGCCTCAACAATCGATCTCTGGGCTTGCGTTCAAGGAAAAGATGAATCCCTCCGAGAATTCATCATCCGTTTTCGCGCCATGGTGACCCGCACGAACGCGTCCGATGATACCGCGGTAGCTGCGCTGCTCAAAAACCTTAGAAAAGATCAACTTTTTCGAGAAAGGTTGAAAACTGGGAGACCGAGAACGCTAGAGGACGCATTGCATAAAGCCACGGGGTATATGAATTTGGAAGACGAAAAGCTTGCCGAACTACGCGAAGAATCCACCAAAGATATAAAGAAAGCAGCTCGGGATAAACATGACGACTATCTAGAACCAAGGCAGCACTATGATCTAGAAGACAAATCTCTAAAATCAAACGTGTCCGTGGTGACGAGGTCGTCCCGATGGAATACCTGGGATCGGCGCACTGACCGCCCTGATGACGAACCTTCCAATCCGGATTCCTTCTGCAGATGGCACGGCAGATCGGGTCACACTGAAGAAGAATGCAGAACCCTCACAGGGAGGCTGATAAGAAAATGGAAGAAAGGCGAGATTAACCTTGATACTCGCCCGTAGAATCCCGCAAGAGATAATCGTCGACCTGAGAATGGTGGCAAGCAAACCAACGAAAGAGAAAAACGTCCTGACGTGCGCCCCAACAGAGACGATAAACCGAAAGAGGAAGCTCCGAAGCGAGCGCATGATGAGTCGGGGTCAACACCCCCAGGGTCACCCCGGCGAAGGATCCACATGATCATGGGCGGACTCCTCACTTGCACCGAATCAATAAATTCGATCAAGAAGCACGAGCGCCGAGCCATCAACGTCACGAACGAAACTCCGCTCTACGATGACGAACTGCTCATTTTATTTACTGAAAATGACGCCAAGGGCTTAGACCGACCTCACAACGACCCTCTCGTCGTTTCATTGCAAATGGGACAGGACGATGTCTCCAAGATTCTCATCGATACCGGCAGCTCAGTCGATGTAATCTTTAAACGACACTCCAGAAGATGGGTATCAAGGAGAGCGAAATCAAGGTCGCACCTAGACTATTAACCGGGTTCACGGGAGACTCAATTTCCACGATCGGGACTATCCAACTCCCGACCTTGGTTGGAGGCATCATGAAAATCGTCGACTTTGATGTCATCGACAGAACGGCCATCTACAACGCCATACTCGGCACCCCGTGGATAAATTCGATGAGAGTCATTCCGTCGTCGTATCACCAGTGTCTCAAGTTTCCGAACAAAAGGGGAGTTTTCACGCTCAGCGGTGATCAGCGTGAATCCCGCCACTGCTACATAGATAAACAGCGCGTTCGCAATGCTTTCACCATCGGTAGCCACAACGACTTTGATCCGCGCGTGATACATCACGAGAACCCTAAAAGTGATCTAGTAATCCAAATCAGCTTAGACGAAGCTAACCCGAACCGATGCGTTGGGATCGGCGCCGACTTGCTCCCAAGCATGCAAGATAAGTTGATCGCTTTCCTGCGCCAGAATGTGGCGACCTTTGCCTGGTCGATCGAAGATATGAAGGGAATCAGCTCGAAAATAACTAGTCACGAGCTCAATGTTGATGTCACCTTCAAACCAATCAAGCAGAAGAGACGAAAGCTCGGACCAGAATGAGCCCAAGCGGTTCATGACGAGGTAGAGAGGTTGCTGAAGGCCGGATCTATAGCGGAGGTACAATATCCGGATTGGCTGGCTAACCTCGTGGTAGTAAAAAAGAAGAACGGGAAGTGCAGAGTATGTGTAGACTTCACCGACCTCAATAAGGCCTGCCCCCAAGGATAGCTTCCCCCTTCCCCGAATCGGCCAGCTCGTTGAGGCGACCGCAGGAAACCAACTTCTTTCCTTTATGGATGCGTTTTCAGGATACAACCAGATCGCCATGCACCCCGACGACCGAGAGAAAACAGCATTCATTACCGATCGCGGAACTTACTGCTATAAGGTCATGCCCTTCGGCCTGAAGAACGCGGGCGCGACTTACCAACGCCTCGTCAATAAAATGTTCGCCAACCAGCTCGGAGACACCATGGAGGTATACATCGACGATATGCTCGTCAAGTCGGCAAAGGCCGAAGATCACATTCGGCATCTGGAGGAATGTTTCCTTATTCTCAACACATACGATATGAAGCTCAATCCAACCAAGTGTACATTCGCAGTGAGGTCGGGAGAATTCCTCGGTTACCTCGTTACGCAGCGCGTAATCGAAGCCAACCCAAAACAGATAACCGCAATCCTGGACCTTCCTTCCCCAACAAACACCAAGGAGGTCCAGAGGCTTACTGGACATATCGCCGCTCTGAATCGTTTTATATCCCGATCGAGGAATAAATGCCTCCCGTTCTATCAACTTCTCCGGGGAAACAAACGCTTTGAATGGGACGAGAAGTGCGAAGAAGCCTTCCAACAGCTCAAGGCCTACTTGTCAACCCCCCCCCCCCCCCCCCCCCCCCCCCCCCCCCCCCCCCCCCGCCCCCCCCCCCCCCCCCCCCCCCCCCCCCCCCCCCCCCCCCCCCCCCCCCCCCCCCCCCCCCCCCCCCCCCCCCCCCCCCCCCCCCCCC
>JAHZTW010000001.1:470266098-470303447 GCA_020283515.1 Alliaria petiolata | reverse complement strand
CAAGACAAGGAGGTTCAAAACTTCGTATGGAAGTACATCATCTGCCGCAACGGGCTCCCATACGAGATCGTCACAGACAACGGATCCCAGTTCATATCCAAACTCTTCGAAGGATTTTGCGAACGCTGGAACATCCGACTAAGTAAATCAACCCCGCGATATCCTCAAGGCAACGGTCAGGCCGAAGCTACAAACAAAACCATCGTTGACGGCCTCAAGAAACGCCTCGAGAAGAAGAAAGGACTTTGGGCGGACGAGCTAGACGGCGTCCTCTGGTCCCATCGCACCACACCTCGCACCGCAACCGGTCAAACTCCATTCTCCTTATCCCACGGATGCGAGGCTATGGTTCCCGCCGAAGTGAACGTCTCCAGTATTCGCCAAACTCTGATGCCCGAGAACCCCGAGGTGAACGATGGCATATTCACCGAACACATCGACATTGTTGAAGAATTGCGAGATATGGCACTCCTTCGTATCCAGAACTACCAGAGTCAAGCTGCGCAGTACTACAACAAGAAAGTTCGCCATCGCCACTTTAACCAAGGAGATCTCGTCCTTCGCAAAGTATACGAAAATACTAAGGAATGGGGCGCAGGCAAGCTCGGAGCTAACTGGGAAGGCCCTTACATCATCACCAAGGTCATCAAACCCGGCGTCTATCGACTTGAAACAACGACAGGCGACGAAGTCCCGCGGGCATGGAACTCAATGAGCCTCAAGCGCTTCTACTCTTAAGCCCGACCTGCCAGCTCGGCATTCTTATCATCGGCAAACGCAAAAAAAAAAAAAAAAAAAAAAAAGAGCTCGTACACCGAGCAATTCTCTCTTTGTAATATGAACTACGAATGGTTTGATCCCTTTTGGGTACGTAGGCAATCCGGTTGGGTCCAACTATAACTTAATAAAAATTTTAATTTTATTCTCATACGCTTCCGAGCTATTTACACATCAACTTCCTGGCCAGTCGTTAGATATGCCTATAACTAAGTCTGATCAACTTAGTTCGGCACCCCAAAAAGCCAAGATCCTTCTTGCACGCGTTCCTCATGGATGCCGTGGTGAAATAATCCATACTGTAAGCCGAGCTTGTTCTCGTATTCTTCTGAGTCGTGTAAAGCATATAAGCCGGGCCTTGCTCGCACCTTTGCATTCGAACTTAGAATTTCCTAAGTCATATCAATAACTGAACGCCGACCTGATCGCATATTGATATTCGCACTTAGGAATAAGTCGTATGATCCGTATAAGCCGAGCTGAATTAATTCTCTCGCAGATCATATTCGCACTTGTCCCAAAGTCGAAATCCATTTCGCAAATTCCTAAGTCATGTACACATTAAATAAGCCGAGCTGTTCAAATCTCTCGCACGTTAACATTCGTCCTTAGGAAAATTCGAGTCATACGAACAATTTTAAGCCGATATCGCATCGCACGTTCGTATTCGAACTTCTATCCACTTATGTATTTTTAGAGCGGAAAGACGATTCAAAGGAATTTCATTAAAAAAAATACATGACCATTTTGTACAAAGGTCCCCTCGGGCAAACACAAAAACAAAATAACAAATTTGTTCTTGCCCAGCTCGGGACTTTTTTTTTTAAAATAAGGGGAAAAGAAACAAACACAAAAACAAAATAGGCAAGAGGTGATCAACCCTCGATATCGATCTCCTCGTCGTCGTTTCCCGTTCCACCCACTCCTTCCTCCGGCTCAGCGGGAGTAATCGCTTGATCGCCGTCCTTCTCCGCGTCCTCCACGTGGTTGACATCTTCGAGGCGCCCTCCCTCTGGCTCAAGTCTCACGGACGAGTCATTGGGTTCAACCGCGGTGGGATCGACCACCATTTGAGTCTCGAGCCGTGCGTCTCCCGCGACTGTCACTTCCACGATGGCCGCGCTCTCGGGCTGGATCTCGGTCTGTTTAAGGCGAGAAGCCACGTCCGGAGTGATCACATACGCGTTCGATCCAAGTTCATTGATCCCAAGAGATCGAGCGTTCGGATCGTTGCGAGGATGGCGCAGAGCCAGCGCGGGTGCATCAAATTCGCCCTCCGTGAAGAAGATTTCGTCGAAAGCTTTTGCCTTCGCCTCCCACTCGGCAACATCCTCATCGATCTTATCGGAAGCCGCCCTAGGAAAATCTAAACCTAGCTTGGCGGCAAGATCTGCGATGGAGCGGGCCCCACGAGCTTGAGCGAGAGACACACGATCGTCTCGACCTCCTTTCTTTGCTCAAGGCTTTTCTTCATCTTCTCGATCAAGCCACTGTAAAAACTAATGACCTGGTTCTGTGCGAAGACGCCTATCTCGTCGTGAGATTTTCTCAGCCGGGTTGCTTCCGACCTAAAATGGTCGACCTTTTTCGTCGACCTGACGAGAGCCGAGGAAACTTCAGCATTATTGGCCTCCGATTCTTTGAGTTGGGCCTTGAGCTCGGCGGTTTCCCTCTCAAGCTGCTCTGATCTGAGCTTCTCAACCTCGAGACTCAACGAAGCCTCGTGGAACTTCTTCTCTGAGGCAGCCTTCTCTTTCTCGGCTATTTTGGCCTTCTTGGCATCGCGGTCGAGAAGACCGATCAAGCGAGCCGCGCTGCTCTTCGCCTGCAAATAGGACGAAACCTCACGATCTGTTTTCACAACGGAAATGCGAAATAGAAAGAATTAAAGGGAAACTTACCCGAACTTCATCCGCAGCCCATTGCTGGAACTCGTCCTGATGAAGGATCTCCTCAACAGGAGGATCAACGGCAGGCTTGGCCCTAAGTTTCCAGATTAACTGGGAACAAGCAGGCCGGTCGCAGGATAATGGCACCCCCCCGCGATATTCAAATTGGAACGAGGACGGATTTGGAGTAGAACCCGTTTTAGCCTTCTTGGAGGCCTGACCAGGTACCTCAGCAGACACCTCGGCGACTTTTCGCTTAGTCGCTTTGTCTTTCTTTGCCTTCTCGGCAGCGTTCTTCTCTTCAGCTGCCGCATCCCTCGCCTCTGCAGCGGTTCCGCGCTCAGCAAGCAGGAGATCATCCGGGTTCGCGTCCCCGATCTCGATGTTTGGATTCGAGATTTCTTTTTTGGAGGCCTTTTTCTTAGTTCCCCGGGACGATTTTTTGGCGTCCCCCGCTTGCTTGGGCTTAAGCGCGGCGGGACCTTTCCCTTTGTCGACACCAGAATCTGATGCCTTCGTTGGCGACTTCGCGCCCGATTTTTTGATGACCTTCTCCAGGTCGGCAGAATAGTTGGTCATTTCTCGAGGAGCCAGCGGCATCTTCTTCTTTTTCTGTTGAGACGACCTGGTGCGAGAACGAGCAGCTCGATCTATTCTCCGTAAAGTAAGCTCAGGCCAATACAAGCGGCTGAGTAACAAGAACGCGTCCCTACTATCCTCGAAGTCGTCAGGAAGTGGACCGATTGGAGCGTAATTTCCTGCGACGGAAAGGCGAATTCGGTTATCAACCAAAATATAAAAATTAAAGAAATACGAGTATACTAAAATTCTACCAAGCTCTCTTTTCCAACGGCTCTCAGCAAAGATAGCGGGATTGGCCATCGAATACTCGTCGATGTAAATGAAGAAGTAGTAATCCCTCCAATCATCGATCTTACTGATGAATCCCCAGACAGGATATTATACTTCGGTTCATGGCCGCATAAAACGACCCATACGACCTCTTTCCAGGCATCTTCTTGAGAGTGGTCAACTCTTCAAAGATGTGACAATTGAAAGTGAGCCCGTCCTCAAAAGACATCACCCAGAGCGCGACGAAGTTCTTGATCCCGCCATGGCCCATTTGGGAGATCGACATTCCCCTTGCATTGCAGAACTCAAATAAGATTTGAGGAAGCGGGAACCAGAGGTGGCAGTGCGTAAAAAAACATTCATAAAGGCAGATCCAGCCTGAGGGGACATCCCAAGGCCTCTCAAAAGGAGCTGGAACTATAAACTTCACCTCGGGACCAATCCCACGCTTTTTCTTCAACGTGAGCAGGGATTCTCCTGTTGATTGGGTCGGAATCACTCCCCAGCGATTGTCCGAAGGCGGGAGAATTTTCTTTTTCTTTGATCCGTCCATCGGGACCTCGGGCCTCGAACCGTCCCAGAGATCAATAATCCCATAATCGCCAAATTCCATATTTAGCGCGGGATTAGCTTCGGTTCGGGCCCCAGTCTCCGAGACGATGTCTTCATCGTCAGAAGACAGGTCGTTACCATTCTCGACCTCGTCCTCATCGAAAAACTGAGGAATTACGAAGTCTCGCCGAGCTGAGGACGCTTCGGCACCATCACAGCGAGTCGCGCCGAGCTGCCCCGCTGCGAATCGCTCAGCCGCGGCTTGTTGATTCAGGAGTTTCAGTTGAGCGCGATTGTACCCGGCCTCGGCTGCAAACTCCTCGTCAAAATCTTCCGAACTGTCGGATACAACCCTATCTGGCACTTGTGGAGATTTCTCTTCGTCTGAGCTCAGAGAAACGAGTTGCGTTTTGCATCTCGAATTTTTTCGAATCAAACCCATCCTTGGGTGGGTTTGGTTTGAAGAAGAAACGAAGAACGCGAAGAACGCAAAGAACACGAAGAACACGAGCGGCGGATCTAATAGAGATCGGCAAAATCACACCGGAAAACCCTAAAACTACGGCGTTTTGATTATCAAGAGCGGAAGAATAACTTAAAAGGGGGAGAGAGAGCGAACCTTTGTTTTCTTTCGCGAGACGGAGAAGTGAAGAAATGAGAGTGGCTTCCTCAATTTATAGAGAAATAAGAACGGTTATCGAGAGTCATCATTACCTCGGAGACTCTTCGTATTTCCCGGATTAAATCTATTCTGAGGTTTTTTCCCGCTATTCGCACAGAAACCCTAGAGTATGTGGGCCCATGCTCCGAATGAAAATTATCGTTAAGCCCGGGTTTTTTGGCGATCTTTTCCCAAATAAAGGTCGCATCTTAGAATAACTAAGGGTGAGAATACCCCGACCTGGATTCACGTCGAACTGAATTCTTTTATGAGTTCCCGAGCTCATTGTTCAAGGCTCGCCGAACTGGGGGGGGGACTAATTGTTAGAGATGGGTTTAGCACCCCTCTAAAAAGCCCTTCCTGAATCCAGCTCGGCCCATTAGCGAAGACGACTTTAGGCCCATCAAACGATTAACTTAGGTCGGCGCCTTCCTTGGAAGAGATCTGAAGATAGGATTTGTTTCCGAAGAAGACGGGAAACTTTCCTTTTAGGATAAGGAGGTCGGCCCGAAGAAAAAGGAAGATTGCTTTTTTCCCGAAAAGGAAGGAGCTCGGTTGGCCGACTAAAACCTAGTATAAATAGGTGGCACCCTCCTCCTGGCGCAAGGCGGTGATTTTTACTCTCGAGACCTAGGGCAAACTCCTCTAACGACTAAGCTTTAGATCTTGATTCACTTACAAAAGGTTTAGGTCGTCGTTCTTGTTCCTACGACCTAACCACCGTTGTATCATCTCCGAGCTCCGGCTTAAATCAATAAGACTTTCTCTTTTCCTCACAAACCCTTATTCTGTCTTTAGACCGGATAATAGTTCTTACAATTGGCGCCGACTGTGGGGAAAAGAGAGACAAGTCTTTGAAAAGCCAGATAGCCCGAAGATGGTTGAAACACCACCACCAGAAGACACCAACGAAATCGGAGGCAAGAATCTCCCTCAGAACACCACGGGCGTAAACAATACTCCACCACCACCTCCCGACATGATGGCGTTCATGCAGACCGTCATGACACGTCTCAACGAGATCCAAGCTCAACATGTCTTCGATCGAGACGAGATCTACAACCTTCGACGTCTTGGGACTCAGAACGACCCTCGCTCATCTGGCCTGAAAGATCCCGCCTTCCAAACCGCGTTAGGAATCAACAGAGCGCTCTTCGGCGATACCTCGACCAAAGATCTACCAGTCCAGCAAAATGACGCAACAGCCTCTAATGCCAAAACCGCGTTGAAACGTCCGCCGGTGATCTTCAATCTCGATCCTACGCCGACCAGCACTGAAGCAACAGCGATGGAGCTCATGCATAAGCAAATCAGCGACATCGGGTCGCAAGTCCACCGAGCTATATCATCTGCTCCCGAACTCAACAAGATGCTGCAGCTCACACAGCAAACGCCTTTCGCATTTAACATCACGAGTATTCTGCTTCGGGACCACGGAAAACTCAAGAACCTGACATCCTATTCTGGGAACAGTGATCCTAATAAGCATCTGACAGAATTCAACATAGCCATGGCGCGAGCACGATTCTCCGATACAGAGCGCGACGCGAGCTGCTGCCAATACTTCGTCGAAAGTTTGAGCGGCAGCGCCCTGACATGGTTCTCGCGACTCAAGCCCGCATCCATCCAGACTTACGCGCAATTGTCCGAGGCGTTCCTCAAGCATTATTCGATTTATATCGAACAAGAAGCCTCAACAATCGATCTCTGGGCTTGCGTTCAAGGAAAAGATGAATCCCTCCGAGAATTCATCATCCGTTTTCGCGCCATGGTGACCCGCACGAACGCGTCCGATGATACCCCGGTAGCTGCGCTGCTCAAAAACCTTAGAAAAGATCAACTTTTTCGAGAAAGGTTGAAAACTGGGAGACCGAGAACGCTAGAGGACGCATTGCATAAAGCCACGGGGTATATGAATTTGGAAGACGAAAAGCTTGCCGAACTACGCGAAGAATCCACCAAAGATAGAAAGAAAGCAGCTCGGGATAAACATGACGACTATCTAGAACCAAGGCAGCACTATGATCGAGAAGACAAATCTCGGAAATCAAACGTGTCCGTGGTGACGAGGTCGTCCCGATGGAATACCTGGGATCGGCGCACTGACCGCCCTGACGAAGAACCTTCCAATCCGGATTCCTTCTGCAGATGGCACGGCAGATCGGGTCACACTGAAGAAGAATGCAGAACCCTCACAGGGAGGCTGATAAGAAAATGGAAGAAAGGCGAGATTAACCTTGATACTCGCCCGCAGAATCCCGCAAGAGATAATCGTCGACCTGAGAACGGTGGCAAGCAAACCAACGAAAGAGAAAAACGTCCTGACGTGCGCCCCAACAGAGACGATAAACCGAAAGAGGAAGCTCCGAAGCGAGCGCATGATGAGTCGGGGCCAACACCCCCAGGGTCACCCCGGCGAAGGATCCACATGATCATGGGCGGACTCCTCACTTGCACCGAATCAATAAATTCGATCAAGAAGCACGAGCGCCGAGCCGTCAACGTCACGAACGAAACTCCGCTCTACGACGACGAACTGCTCATTTCATTTACTGAAAATGACGCCAAGGGCTTAGACCGACCTCACAACGACCCTCTCGTCGTTTCATTGCGAATGGGACAGGACGATGTCTCCAAGATTCTCATCGATACCGGCAGCTCAGTCGATGTAATCTTTAAAACGACACTCCAGAAGATGGGTATCAAGGAGAGCGAAATCAAGGTCGCACCTAGACCATTAACCGGGTTCACGGGAGATCCACTATCCCCCAACTTATTCATCCTATGCAGCGAACTTATTCATCCCTCATCGTGTTTGTCCGAAGAGAAGAGAACTCTGAAGCGGACTCTCTGGCAAAGAGTTCCTTGCTTGGTTGTAATCCGAACACTTTTTAAATTTCTAATGAATTAAGTTTTTGCACCAAAAAAAAAAATTAAGAGAATTCAAGTTATGCCACTACAAGAAAACATCACATTTTTCTACCAAACTTTCTACAAAAAATTTGGTAAGAAATATCTATTACCAATTTTCAAGAAATATCTATTACCAATTTCCTACGAAATTATGACCTAAAATATTATTGGTAAAAATTGGTAGAAAAGTTCCTACGAATATAAGTCGTCACATTATGGTCAGTTACTTTTTACTCGTTTCCTACGAAACTAATATTCGTAGAAAATTTGGTTGGAAAGCGGTAGAAAAACGGTTGACAATTTTTGACCGTATAAATGATAGATAAATCGTCAGAAAAGTTATATCGGTTTTCTACCAACATATGTCCGTCGGTTAGTCGTAGGAAACTAAGTGACCGGATCTGCTAATTATAGTTTTAATTTAACCAATAGTTTTTGTTTTTCACTCAAACCACTAAACCAAAGAAATATTTCCAACTTTAATCTATCTCGATCTCTTCATCTCTCTCTATCTCAATCCTTGTTCTAAAACGCGGACGTTTTGCCGATATATTCACTGTGGCGATTGGTGGTAATCCGTCGAGAGGGATGGAGTGAGAGGTCGGAGAAACGCCGTTATATTCACCGGGAAAGGACTCCGGGATTGCAGCTGCAGAGAGTAAGAAGCTGAAACGGATAAGACCGGCGAACATGAGCTTAAATGCGGCTTGAATCGCAACCGTCAGATAACACGCGGCTGATCTGAAGTGTCTCTGGAAAAAGCTAAGAAAGGGGGCAGAGAACTCAAACCAGTTTCCATCGACGAAACGACCAATCTCACGACCTATACCCGATTCCTCCCTCTCATAAAGCTTCTAACTTCAAGGTGCGATTTTTTCGAAAACCCGAATTGAGAAAGCTCCTTTGAATTTTTATGATTTTACTTCTTTCTTTGGAATATCGGTTTTGTTTTCTGATTCGGACATGTCAAATTTTTATGTGTTACTTGCTGTACGGATTGCTTGTCACTTGCCATTGATTTATGTTGGTTTGTAGAGACAAGTTGTATCAGTCATTTTCTGCAAAATCAGGTGTAATGGCGGGGATAAAACCTCAGGCTCTGCTAAATCAAAGCAAGAAGAAGAAGGGTCCGAGTCGCATAAGTATTTAGACTATTATTGTCTGTAACCTTGTCGTTGCTCTAGTCATACTATCGTTGGTCACAACTTATCGTCATTGGTCCCAGAGGTTTGTTTCCATCTTTGAATTATTCCTTTTCATTACTCCTCTTGTCGTAGAATCTCGTTCTACTATATGTTGCTTACCGCTAGAAATTGCTATCGACAAACTTTATACGATCTTGGTTTTCTCGCAGGTCAAGAAACACAATCGAACAGGAAACCCAAAGTCAAAGATTTAAGGTACTGTTTTGAGAGGCTTTTTCAATGCTTGTGCTTTGTTTTTTGATTCCGATGAACTTCTGAGCACTTGGTTTTAGAATTTAAGATACATACATACATGACCTGGCTTTGTGTTTGTGTTTCAGGACACAAATGCTGCATAAGAACAAAAGAATTACGATCTTCCTGGTTATGCCGTAAGTTAATCTCCCTGTTTGCTTGCTTGAGTTTCTTGTTTTATCCTTGTTCTTATTTCCCACCTTGGTAATATGTTTCTGTTAATTGATGTATTTAAAAGTAAAACATAATCTGTCTTATCTCGTAGATATACATTTTTCAATGATATCTTGCTTCTATCTTCTTATCTCGTGTAGGATATAAATACATCGAAAGGTCTTATAACTGTGGAACTCTTGATGTGCCATCTTCTAAGAGTACATGGGAAAATGGTTTGACTGGTTTGCAGATATGAAGTTCTTCAAGGAGAAAAAATGGTAATTTAGGTTCTTATCATTGTTTGCTCCTGGAATATTTTATATCTTACAATCTTCTTTATTCACAGTAAAACTAGTTCATCCGGCAGAGCAATGGTCATTGGCAGGCGCGGTCAATGTCTTTGGTGTTATTGTTTTAAACGGCTTGCTAAAATAAGGCCCTTCTATATTATACTCCACCTATAATTCCCTTGTTTGTTTATGTATGAACTCTAACGCGACCTTGTTTTTGTCTTCGTTTCCAGAGAGATGGCTGTCACGCCAAGTGGGTTTCTTACATTTGTTTGCAACCTTTCAATATCTCATGCGATGCAACAAGCTATTCCTCGAGAAATTTCCAGGTGTATGTCCCCTTTATCCTTTGTCAACTCCGACCGAAGACGAGACTCAAGCTTAGATCTTTTATAATCTTTATGTTTTATGTTTTATAATCTTTTGCTTATAATTTTTTGGAATTGTTAGAATATTCGGGTTTATATATAATTTTGGGGTTTGGTATCATTAAAATATTTGGCTTATATATTAGTTTAAAATTTATAATTAATTTTAATTAATTAATTCAAATTTTAATTTACAGAAATTAATTTAGTTTTAAAATATTTATAATTCAATTTATATTAAAAGCATAGGAAAACGGTATGAAAAGTTCAAAGAAATTGGTAGAAAAATGTTTGTAGGAAAACGGTAAAATATGCTTCGTCGGAAAATGGAAGGAAAAATGTTGAATATTATTGGTAGGTAAGTGGTAGGAAAAAAAATTTTCTACCGATTTTTTGGTAAGAAATCGGTGAGGAAATTTCTACCATATTTCTACCAATATTTCCTACCACTTTTTCTACGGCACATATTTCGTAGGAAAGTTTCTACCATTTTCCTACCATTGCCGATTTTCTACGGCAGATAACATACAATATATTTTCGTAAGAAAGTCGTAGAAAATGATTGTTTTCTACCAATTATCTACGATATTTGCTGTAGGAAAATGTGATGTTTTCTTGTAGTGTGCAAGTACTACCAGAAAATTTGTTACCTAGGGAATGTTTATATTCCAAAGTTTTATAATCTTTTTTAAAATTTATCATCTATGTACATTCCTAAATTTGTAAGATAAAATCTAACGCTTAGAAGAGTTGCATAATTCGCTTTCAGAGTCGTCATGTTGTTATCCACCACATCTTTAATAGCAGAGTCGACAACTTTTCCCAATCGGGATTGTTTTCTGTAGTAGGATTCTTTTACTGTACAGAAAAATGGAACAAATTATTGCTTTGATCTAATCAACATGCTTGTTCCCTGCTTCTTAATTGGAACAATTTTATTGTTTAAAGCTGTAAATGAAGCTGGAAGGGGCAAGAAGAAGAATTTGATTTTTTTACATATTAGAACCAGATTAGTTCTTTGTATATATTATTCAAAGCATCACATGCATGATCCTCACTAAAATATAACAGTTAAGCTTATAGAGATGAAGTCAACAATCTTATCTTTTACAATAGCTCCCACTCAGAATCTTCTGATGCGAATGGCACATTTGTCTGTGAGCTTTTGGAGCCTAGAGATGTTGTAGCATGCTCCTTAGTGTTCATCGGATCACAACCATATTTCAAGCTCTCTCTTCTTCTTTTCGAAGTTAAAGCATCCATTATCTTTCTCTGATGATTTTGATAAAGAAGAAACATATTAGGAATCAATGGTGATTTGAAAGACAAGTATTCAATCTTACGACAATTAAGATAATGAAAATGTTTTCTTCTTCCACAGGATGAAACTAAATCTATGACACTTGTTCTGAAACTAGCCATTGCTGTTGAAAGCTAAGGTTTTGCATGTGAGAGAGAGCGAGGTAGAGAGAGGACCTTGAATGATATAGCAACTTGTCATCAAAATCTGAGGTGTCTTCTCGAAACGTCATGTCGTACAAATCAAAGTCTTCGATGAAGTACTCATCTTAATTAACTACAAATTAAAAGTTGCACATAGACCAATTCCAAAACTTGTAAAAAATATCAGCAAATGCACACAAACACTTCATATTTTACCATATCATTCTCTGCCTTTAGATTCTGTATTCATAGCTCACACAAGGACAATACTACTGTAAAAAAGAACCAAATCCCCAGAAAATATCTTTGTGAAACAAGATCATCACAATCATATATTGAAGATTGTTCTAAACGCAAATGATAACAGGGAGTTTTCAATATAAAAGTTAAAAAAGCAAGGTCTCAACTTCAAAAAAAAAAAAAAACCCTAATACCCAAATTAAAAACAGATATACAATAGATGAAAATTGAATAAAGGAAAGACAGAAAAAAACCCGAAATCTTTATTTTTATTTTTTCCCCTCCGGTTTCACAAGTCACAACTTAATTGGGGCTTAACTGTATTTTGCACACACACAAAAATAAATTGGGGTTTAACTTAATGGGAATGCTGAGTTACTTAATTAAAGTTTTTTAGTTTTCGTCTCTCCTTACAAAAATCGAATATAAATCTAGGGTGATTTTGGTGAATAACCAAAAAATAGTTATAACTTACAAACTAACCAAATTCTTAGAGAGAGATGGAGAGAGATAGAGAGAGAAATTGGTTAGTTTGTAGGTTATAGTTGTTTTTTTTGCTATTTACCAAATTTTCTCATAAATCTATTGGGTTAGTGAAAAAAAAATTATATTGGGTTAATTTTAATGTATATGATCAACCCTATGATAAATATAATTCCAATTAATAATGAAATGATTTAGAAAAAAAAATATGACCGAAACTCAAACCAATTTTATTAATTAAAATGCTTGAAAAGAAATACAAAACCACACAATACAATAACAAAAGAAACAAAAGGATATAAGTTCAAATCACCCAAAAGTGCCTCGACAATTGACTGAACCACAAAGACAAATCTTGTTTCCTTTAAAAATCTTCCTCCCATCTTCTCCAACCTCTTCTTGAGCTACACAAGACATTCCATAATCATACCTCAATTCTGTCAACGGAGGAATATGCCTTATCGCAAAAAACCCGACGTGAACAACAGCCTCACGACTCTGATCATACTCAATAGGCTGCCACATAACATTCGGCGAGCAACTGTGGTTCATGAACCGACTAACATTCCCACGCGTTTTCGCGCTGATCAAGACTTGCGACGGGAGCTTAAAAACCTCAGAGACTTGTTCCCAACAATCTTCACCCACGAGCTCAGGCTCGTAGTTCCACTTGAACCACTCGTTACAAACTTGAGAGCTATCAAACACGTACTCGTCACCCTCTTCTACATCGCCTTTCAACTTACCCGTCCCAGCAAACTGGCAGATGAATGTTCCCGCTCGAATCGGCTCACACGTACGTAACCCCCATCCACACTTCTCCGTCTTGAACACCTCCACGTGGATTTTCAAACCGGATTGAGACAATCTGTTTTTGCAACCGGTAGTACAAGGACAAGCATCGCCACACTCGTAAACCATCGGTTTACGGCATACCAATATGCGGTTATGGTACGGCAATTCGCCGCCGTTTCTTTGAACGCAGAAGCAGCACTTTGGTTCTCCAGCTGAGCATAACCGTCCGTGACAGTCGCTGCATCCAATAGATACATGATTCGGAACAAGCGTCGTATTCCAAGAAGCCAGATTGCTGTACTGGAAATACTCAGGTACACTCTTGTCTTTTTCATTGATCTCATTCACGAGCGGCACAGGGAATGTCTCGGCTCCATAAGAAACATCTTGTTCTATTAAACCCTTTCTTGAATCATTCGAACCCCCTTTCCACCATTTTCCAGCGGATTTCCAGGTTTCGTAACCGGGAGGCTGGTCTGGTTTCCTGACCAGCTTGAATTTATACTCTTCGAAACCGGTTATCCCTTTCGCTTTCCAACAATCCGACACCAAGTAAAGCCCGTCGTAGATGTAGATCTTCTTCTTGTTGTCGTTCGGATCTTCTTCGCCTCTGATAACTCTAACTTCGTTCCCTTTGTTTCTACTTGCTTCCAACGCAAAGTTCCCTCTTTCAAGCTTCTGATCGAAAGCTTGGCCACTCTTATCTTTTCCACCTTGTCCGGTATATATCAAAGTTTGAAGATCATCTGTTTCATCGTTGTAGTGTCCTGATGTTACTACGCTTGTAGCTAAAGGACCTTCTGTTGCACTGTCTTTAACCGTCAAATAGTCGATGCCGGAGACCATCTGGGTGTGAAGTCCCACCAGACACATCTCCACCCAAAAGAAGAAGATATCGCCTACTTCTACCCCAGGAACCGGGCCGATTCTTTTCTTCGTATTGGTCCTAACACCCAAACTCATACAAGTAGTTGTTGCGGTTGTAAGTATGTTTTTCCTGAAATTTAGCTGGCATAACCGACGTCTAACCCCGTCGAACCGCATCAAAACCAAATCAACTATCTTTTTGTTTCCAGTTTCTTTCTCTGCTTCGGTTATCTCCGAGTCGAAATTCCGAGAAGATGTAACCACTCTGTTGTTGGAAGCATAAACTTTCGGCTTCTTAGTGGACACCTTCGAGTTTTTCGAACCTTTCGGTCGGCCTCTTCCTCTCTTGATTGGACCAGTACTAGGACCATCATCAATAGCAAGAGAGTCTTTGGTGGAGTCATCAAATGGTATAATGGTTTTAAGCGGTATGACCATAAGAGGAGGAGTTGTTGCTGTGTTGTGGGTTTCATCATCAACAGTTTGAAGCGATGTGGCCACTAGAGGTTGAGGTGTTGTTGTGTTGAGAGTTCCATCATCAACGGATTTAAGTGGTATAACCATTAGAGGATGAGCTGTTGTTGTGTTGTGGGTTTCAACAGTAAAGCTTCCAAGTGGTGTGACCATTAAAGCATGAGGTGTTGTTGTGTTGTGGGTTTCATCAACAACGAATCGAAGTGGTGTGACCATTAGAGGAGGAGGAGGTATTCTTATGTTGTGGGTTTCATCAACAATGGTTCCAAGCGGTGTGACTGTTGGATGAGGAGGAGGTATTGTTGTGTTTAGGATTTCATCAACAACGGTTCGAAGCGGTGGGACAACCAGAAAAGTTTCTGATGTTGTGTTTTCGGTCAAACTTTGATCATCGTCAACAAAAACCGGGCTCAAACTTTCAAACGGTTTAGCATCGGTTGGACTTGACTTATCCATCGCCAAAAAATCCTGTCATTGTGGACAAAAAAATTGATGAAAAGTTAATAACTATCAAACCATGATGAAAAGTTAAGTTTTACGGATTGCCTAAGAACATTTTCAAGGTTGTTTTCATGCAAGATAGTCATATGAAATAGTCCACTAATTAACCCTCCATTTAATCTCTAACTATTAACGCTTTAAACGCAAACATTCCCTGATTATTGTGAACCCTTGAAATAACAATTGAGTATATATATATAAATACATTTAATGGTATTTGGATAAGGGAATCAACAAACAATATTTTTCTCTCCATCAAGAGATAATTGGTGAAAATCATTTCATGAAAACATTTTTATCTTCTCACGCCCTCAATTATTTTATTTTTTGAAAACCAAACGATAGTAAAAGTGTAAGATAAAAATTCATGAAAACACTGATATAGAATATACATATATACCAATTTATTTATTTTATTATTATTCGATTTATATGTTGTAAAAAAAAAATCATTTTCGATTTGTTTAAACTCTAGGGCTGCCTAATAGTGAATGCTTCATTATTACCTTCTTGGTTTCTTCCCTCTAAATTATTACAAATTAATGCACCAAATTGACGAGAAAACCAATGATTTTAAAACCGTCAGTGAGTCAAATAGTCAATAGTGTACCATCTAAAACAACCAATAAATCTCATTTTAGGGAAACAAACAAAATGCATCGTTTTTAATTTGTTTTTATGTCAACATCTAAACCGAGGGAACATGTGATAGTAACAAACACCCGCGTATGGTAAAAAACCCTAGTTTACAACTACCATATCAAAGAACGATAGTTCTTCATAATTCAAAAACCCTACTGGTTATTTAAAATTTTAAAAATAAATTGGTTTTTCTAAAGCATCATTTTATAAATAAGATGCTTTTCATCATATACTCTGACAACTGTTTAGAGAAATGATTATTAAATATAAATAGCACCACAAGTATAAAATCACAACATAAATTACGTTATTGATATATATATAATCTCGATTAACTTAAAAACAGAAGGTTAGAAATGATAATTAGGGTTGAAAATAACATAAGAAGGGACACATCCAATCTATTTTTTTTACAATATTTAAACAGTATTTGTTAAATTGCATAACAAAATGCTCAGATCTGAATTATAATGAACACCATGACCATCGTACTAAGGAATAGACCTTTCTTCACTTTTAAAATATTTTTAAATGAAGGAAAATAAATTTTAAAACAACGCTCCATATATAAACAAGACAAACTTTTAATCAAATATAATTGGTTTTTCCAAAAAAAATTGAAAACTAATAGAAATCTAATTTCAATTCCAACACTAACACCAACACAAACAAAAAAAGCATAAAAAAGCATTAGTAAGTCACAACAAGAATAGAAAAACGTACATATCACATATGTATATAAAGCTCAACACGAACTAAATATAAAGTAAGGATAGCGAAATAACAAATCAATACGTACCTTTTGGAAGATGAGAAATGAGAACTAGGGTTTCAAAATTAAGCAAGAAGAAAAGAGAAACAAGAAGCAAGGGAGTAAGATTTTGAATTGGAAGTGATTGCAGTAGCAAAATATAATGTTTAGATATTGGGTAGTGAGGAAGAAAGTAAAAAGAGACCTCTATTTAAAGGTATTACAACATGTCATGTTGTTGTTTACAGAAAACATAAGAGCCATTAGATCAAATTTGATTAATCTCCCCCGTCCAAATTTCTGAGTCATAAACAGCCCTAGATTCATTGTATCTAACTATAATACTATCAATTAACATTTTGTTACCAATTTTGCATGATATATTAATTAACATAAAGTTGAAATATCTTTTTTCCAGATTTAAATATTATTTTCTACATTTCTATATTATAGTAAAATTTGACTGGTTTGAATTTCAAACTTTGAAATAAAGATATATACACCCAAAAATATCAAATCCTGTGCTGGATAATTTTTTTTTTTTTTTTGGATATTTGATTTCAAACAATTTGTTACTAACTTTCAATATGAATAATCCCAAAAGCATTTCCTAGTACTGTTTCATAGCTACCAAATTCATTTAAGTTTGTATTCGAACATTTTGCTAAATTTAAACATAAATTAAAACGAGAACGAGGCATAGCAAAAAAAAAAAGAGTTGATAGCAATTTATGGTTGAGTAAAGAAGCTTTTTTCATCTTATATGCAAAAAAAATCTTACAAGTTAATAAAAGCTCGGATTATTAATGTTTATGTTATTAACGAGCGTACATGATCTTTCAGTATGTAACACTTGTTGAAGTAGCAAAATATAGTCATGGGCTTTTCCTAACGCATACAATCCAGTCTAATAATATAACACACATTATATTCTGATTTATTAGGGTCTTTCCATGCTCTTCTTTACTTAGTTATTTGGTAAGTCAAACTCGTACATATTGTCATGGATACTAACGAATGGACAAGAAAGTCATGGACATGTGTTAATAATCATCTCTAACCCAATAGCTTTATCGGAATCTATATGAATAAACAACTAATGGCCGAAAACCGTGTGGACAAAAACTCGTGGAACCAAACACTTGTTCAACAAACTCGTAGACACAATCTTACATGATGCCAGATCTCTTTTACATGATGTCAAATTTCTTCTTCTTCTCCTATATATATGTTGTTACGTCTATATGGATACATGTATATGGACATAACCTAATTGGACACACTCTAGTAGAAAGAAGTCATTGACATGATAAACACATCAGACATACTCTCAACATCTGTATGTACGTCTATATGCAACCAAATGAATGTACACAAATTTCATTGACACAAAAAAATATTGAAGATAGTCATGAACATGTATGGTTCCATTCATATCTATGCTTCTATGTCCACTGGTTCCTATTCATGCTTCCATTTCCACTCGCTCGTATCCAAGCTTTGGTGTCCATTTGTATCCATCATTCTTCCTCAATTTCACAGCCTTGGCTTTGACATCTCTTCGTCTTTTGTGTTGAACCAGCTCCTAACCTGAAGTGGATTCCAATTTTGGTATTGACTTTTGTAGAGAAGGAAGGCGATAAAAGGTCCATGTTTCGTTGGTCGTAAGATTGAGCAATCTCCATAAAAGATGCTTAGAAATATTGGAATCAATGGACACAATTAAATGGACAGAAATCCCTTTTAAAGATGCAGGAAAAACTTCATTAAGGAAAATTCCATCGAACGTAAAGTAGAAAATATTGACATACAATGCTACACAATTAAAACAGACTTAACACAATTACATGTTTATGTGTCCACTCGTCCCTATCCATGATTTTGTGTCCACTCGTTCGCTTATGTGTCCACTCGTTTCTACCAATATTTCAGTGACCATTTGTTTTGTAGTAACCAGTTTTTAACTTTCATGTAGAACTCTGAGACGTCTTCGGTGACCGCAGAGGAGTAGATCCGGGTTTTACAGTTCAGGGCTTTGAAGGTGCAAGGGAGTAGGTCGTCAAAAGTCTCGAATCGGATTGCAGAGTTCGTATGTTGGCAGCAGGATTGGTTTGGAAAGACGAGGTTTTAGGTGTGTGAGATGTTTCGGCTTCTATCGCTTACACGAATTACGTCTCCTAAAGGCTCCAAGTCAGCAACTTGGGATTCAACGGGTGACGGCATCTGAGAGGTGTTGCTGTTACGCATGCGTAGTTAACGGCCAGTCGATAGTTGGCCGGATTTTTCAGAAAAGTGACAACAACGTCGGAGAAAAATTAATCGGTGTTGGTGGAGATGATTTAGGTTTTAGAGAAGGAGGCGACGTTTTTTAGGATAAAATGTAGAGAGAAAAGTGAAAATGAAAGTTATAACTTATAAGAGGAGAGGATCACCAAAGTGTGTCAATTTTAAAAAGTGCCTTAAACTATAATATATGTTTCTAGAAGTGTCAGTGGGAGTAATGTTTTCTATTTCCTTTTAAGCGAATTAATGGCTCCTACACTAATATCGAAGCAAAAATTACTCAATCAATCATGACCAAAATTAATTAATATAAAATTCACCATCGGATTCACTACTTTCAGTTAAAGTTACATTTCAGTTAAAGTTACATTTCTACTTAGACCAATCAATATTTCCCCAACAAACCATATTTCATCTCTGCCATATTTCTCTTATATATGGAGAAGCTCTTTAATTACCAACGTAAACAATCTCTATCTTCCACTTCCACTGATATAGATTTTTGTATATATGAATAATGTCCTCTATTTCATATCTTCCAAAATGCCTAAACGTGTTTCAAGACAAAGAAGTACATGATGCTTTGCCCAGAGAAAAAAAAAACTATATACAATATATAAGAGAAAAGCTTATCCAACCGTTCGAGAGAGGGAGACTGATTCGTGGCGTTTCACTTCAAGAACTCAACCAGAGGATTCAAGTTTTGTCAAGGATCTATCGGAGCCGGAAGTTGAGATCCACAAAACCTACCCTAACGTCGTCATACATGCAGAAGACGTAAAATTAGTGTGAGTCGGTCAATTTTATGAGTTGAACTAAAAGATATGAGTTGATAAATTTTATGCTTAATATAGTTGCTAACAATAAAATGTTTGTGCAACTTACTAGAGCTTGTCTGCGTTCTAACTTTTGTCACGCCAGCCTCTGTAGTTCTTCGTCTTGACATGATTGTATGTAGTACTGTTGTAAACTGGTTTACATTATATTCTATTTTAAAACATTTTAATTATGCCAGCTCTTTTCGTTAACAGGCATGATAATTAATAATTTGGGACAATTGGTGACTATAATGGATACTAGTAAAAATTTTTTGTATAACCACTGATTTGTCACGAAAAAGCTACGGAAAGCCACGGAAAACCACAGAAAAGCTACGGAAAGCCACCAAAAATTAGTCATGATCCTATAGCCACGAAAAAAGTCACAATTTTTTTTCATGGCTATAGAATCATGACTCATTTTTTCGTGGCTGTATGGATCTTTCGTGGCTATTTTTAGCTATCCACGGAAAATCCGTAGTTATTTCGTGACAATACAAAGAATTTTTATTAGTAGTATATCCGTATTTACTTTGATTAAGTAGATAGAAGTACGTCGCTTCTCAATGTTCTTATTGCTTGAAATATTGGAACCTCTATCCAATCCTCTAGCTCTATTTTCCAACTTCTTGTTGGTTCGAATAACTGGCATTAAAATGTGTGTTTGCGTACATTTTGTTTGCTTTGTTATATCATTGTTGAGTCAATCGCTCATATACTTTTGAAAGTCCCTACAAAAGATGCGGTTAAGACAAGTTTTTGTGTCCACTAGCTGAAGATTTATCTGGCTTTAGATTCCCGGGCTTGAACTCGACGACCAAGAGTTCCCAAACTACAACGACTTCGTGAATTTCGTCGACAAATTCGTCGGTGGAGTCACCCATCAAGAAGCTCAAGCTCACGTCAAAGAGGGAGAAGTCTAACCCATTGGCTATAAAATCATGGGTTGATGCAGCGGTCAAGCGCAAAATCCAACATCTTGAGATGGATTACTCCAAGAGCTATTTGATTGGGGTTTGAGTTTCTGTCCATAAACATCTTCGTCTGACACTCTCTGGAATGCTTAAAGCTCCGATTTGTGGCCTTGAACGATTTCAACCGCGTCTCTTTACCCCGTCCTAGAACAATGCATTTAGAAGAGGTTAAGTTCGATCGTGAACCACGGGCTTTAGAGACACTTATCGCGTCTTTATGTTGGTCGTTTGACATACAAAAGGTAACAACTAAAGTGATTGTGTTGGTCTATGGGACGTATAACGATCGAGACTATGTATGACTGAGATGTATCTCTCAACATTATTCGGACGTATTCGATTTAATAAACCAAACGATATTTTGATTATGTAAAAAAAAAAAAAAAGTGGGATAGCTTTTATAGTGTAAACAATAAATTTTTAGGCTCTAACTAATGACAGAACAATAGGAATGAAAAGAAAAAAAAAATAAAGAGAAAAAAAATGGGAATGAAATGCATAGAAAAAGAAAAAAAATTTTGTTCCTTCCAAATTTGATAAATAATACTTTTATTCTATAATTTCTTTTATAATAAAAAATAAAAATGAATTATATGAAAAAAATATTACTAGTAAATGGTAAAAAATTTAAAAAAATCAAGAGGAATTTATTATTTATCTTCATTCCTTTGGTCAATAGATTAGAATGTCATAATGCACACATTAAGTTTTTTCCAAAAGAATATGTGAAGCAAATTTTTTCGATGACTAAAGAAGTTCTTGACTGAATTTCATACATCCCCCAAATCCGACCTTTCATTATTTTGATATTTATATCTTTCATTTGAGGGTTACAAGAAGGGTCATTTTTTTAATACCATACAAAAATCAATATTTCATTATTTTGGGTTTACCTTATATATACTCTGAAAATTGGTATCATCTATATTATCTTATGCCAATGATATTTATTACTATAATGTACATATATAATCCTCATAACATTTACATCACATGCCTCTATATAATAACTTATAGTTATTTATCATTTTAAATATCACACAAAATATTAATTAAATAAATTATAAGCATGTGTAATATTTTCACTATGGAGAGCTAAGTTTTGTTTTGTCTTTTTCTGAATTTTCTTTTTATAGCTGACGAATGGGATCAACGAGGTGGTGAGACCAATGAGCCAAAGCTTAAAGGCCAATGTTCCTCGTCATTAACTTAACGAACTATCCACCAGAATAATTTGTTGAGAGGGCAAATAAAGACCCTTCAAGCCAAGTAACTGGAAATCTAGAACAAACAAATACCTTGCTTAGAGAAGCTCGCGGCCTCATGGAGGTCTCCAACAAACTGTTCCACATCCTAGAAACTTGCCTCAAAGCTCCCATTTTAGCTGCAGTATTCTCAATTCCCATTTTGTACAAAGATTTCAAAATCATAACCCAACAACTTCTTGAGCCAACAATCCAAAAAACCTCTCTATATTCCAGACTTTTCTGGTTTGTATAAACTGCAAAGTGTCTGCCCAAGAAGTAATGCCACCAAATCACGCTCATATATTGATTTCAACTCTTCTTTGTGTCAATCCATAACTGAAAATCATAAATAAGGTTTTGGCAACATTAAGTCATTAATTGATGAAAAAGAGTAAACAAACTAATCTTAAGGTTATATAGGGAAACATTTTCAAGTTCAGGCGGAGCTCGTTAGTCGTCCCAAGTATTAATTTCAAGAACTATATGTCCAGCTGCTTTCCCATCCGTCGTTCTCCTTACAACCATCTGTAGTCACAACCCTTGGCCCTGAAGCTTATGTGGAAGATGGCATTACGAGACTTGAGCTTCAGAGACGGCTCTCTATGAGTTTCAAACGTTTCCACAACTATCTTCTTGATCTCCACAGGCAAGCAAGATGCAAATCCATCCTGCACACACTACAAGAAAACAGCTAGTTTGTGACTATAGTTTTCGACTACGGTCGCAAAACATAAACTACTATTTAGCGACAAGTTAGCCACGAATATTTCGATTATAAATAATTAGTCGCAACATAGTCGCTTATTAAAGACTATGATATGTAGTCGCCAAATAGTCGTACATTTGCGACTAAAATATGGTCGCGAAATCTTAGTCGCAATATAGTCGCAAATGTACGATTATTTGGCGACTACAATTTATGTCGGCAGAGTTTGCGACTATGTTGCGACTAACAATATACGTAGTAGCAACATAGTCGCAACATAGTCACAAAATAATCGTAACCTTTGCCGACATAAAAACTGGTGAGACACGTTTTCTGCGTTAAATGTGGGTGTAACTTTCCTTGTAGTCGCTATGTAATCGTAATTTCACGACTAATATGCGACTACTGGATTTTGCGACTAAGGATGGGTGACTCTTCTCTTTAGTCGCTAAATAGTCGTAAATACTATATCGACTAATTCTGCAGTCATTTTTAATTGTTTTCTTGTATTGACAATAGCTTACTCATAAAGTTCATAAATTGCACAAGACATAAAGACTAAACCCACCACTATCAAGTACCTCGTTAAACCTCCAACTGCAGAAAAGTGTGAATTCCGTATATAGACGAAGCCAATCATTTTCGCATATGTCCTGCTCCTGAACCTGTGAAACACAATACCAAATAGCAGATGAGCCTATACTTGAAGCAAATAGATCAAACACATTGAAAAGGAAACATCTTTTACCTCGTAGGATCTCAGCTTATCATCAGCCTTTGCTTCTGACAAGAAGCTGGGCATACGGCCTCTGTAAGACTCATCTATTGTCTCATCATCGAAGAGAGTGACAATTTCTCTAGCTGCAAAATGTTAAGAACATAAATGTCCAATAGAGACTAGATCACCATCATACACATAGTCATGAAAATTCCAAAATCTTCAAACTCTTTAGATGTCACTAATAGTAGTAGTTACCTGGTCTCTCGGGTTTTAGTCTGCAGATTTCAGTGTAGACCCTAAAGTCCTCGCCGTGCCTAGAAAATGTTCTTTTGACCAAGGTCTGAAGAGTATGAGCTGAATTATCTGCAGTATCTTTCACGTTAACGGTTATATAAAAGGACATAGCTAAAGGAAACTGGGTATTGTATTTGGGTATACGCATAAACTGCAAGTTCCTCCCCTGCAAGATTGATACAAAAGCTTCCACAGTTGCAACTTATGAACACTCAAACCAGAAGTGAAGGTGAAGACATCTTTTGACAAAATAAGGTTTTGCTTTTCTCATGTGGACTACTCGCATGTCTCTATTCATTAATTATTTATGTCCATCAGTAGTACATAAATGATTAACAGAAAAAAGTATTACCCGGTGTTTTCTCAAACGAGCGTTATATCAATACTTTCCTCAGTTGATGTGTCTTTGCCTAGTGGGTTTGTGACTTGGAATATCTCAAATTTGGCTCCAGGTTCTAATTCCAGAATCTTGACCAGTAATGATAGTGCAATGACCTTGCAAATCTTCTTTACTTCTGAAAACAATTCATCGCTCATATATAACCTATGTAGACCATTTACAAAATTCAATTAATGAATAGAAACATTAATTAATCAAAATATATATTTTGACTCAGATTTACTTAGAGCATCTGCATTGGCAGTCTCTCAAGTAGTCTCTTATGAATAAAACCTAATAAAATAATAAAAACAGAAAAGTTGAGATGGGTCACTCAAATGAGAGACTCCTTAAGAACTTTGAGAGACTCCTTATACACTTGTCTTTATATGAGTGGCTCAAATTTTTCAATAGCTTATAAATTAATTATAAAATAAAATTATAGTTAAAATATTAATATTAAATATGATGAGAAACTAAAGTGAGTCGATGGTCTTAGACCATCTCCAACGCTGATATACTAAAAAAGAGTCTCTTGTCAATTAAATATTATTATTTAAATATAATTAATAAAAATAATTAATTTTTAATTTTAAAAGAAAAGATAAACCATTCATACAATGACACAAAGCATAAGAGTATCAGAGACAGTTTCTTAAAGTCCTCTTTTCAGAACCGGTTTTAAATCTCTCTCTTGCTTTTTTCATTTTTTCATTTTTTTTATTCTGTAGAGACTCATTAAAAGCCATGCGTTGGAGATGCTCTTAAGTCCAATAAAGTTCAATTGCTTTAATGGTATTCTTACCGGATGAGGGAGAAAAACGTTCTTTTTCTATTTCTCCATGATGTCAGCAAATTGCCAAAAAATCTGTCAAGAAAAAGTATTTTGAAGTTTGAGGCCATGGTACCTTGGATTGGAGTCAACTCAATTAAAATTGTTCTTTTCGTTCACAATTTATTTCTAAAAACTCAATGAGTCCAACTCTTACGTCATGTGTTCTGCAACATTTTCTTCTTCATAATATTATTTAAAAAAAATAATTAATTTAAAGTAAAATATGTCGAAAAACATAGAGTGGAAAAGTAACTAAATCACGTAGATTCTAAGTGTTTGGTGAATCTTAATCGAAATTAAAAATGCATGAGAGAACGAAAAAAAAACAATCCATTGGTTGAAAGAGAAACTTGGGGATAGATAAAATCAGGGTGTAATGTTGGAAATTGCATCAACATAAAAGATAAACATGAGAGACAAGAGATGAACTTACAAAAGATTATAGAAAGTGATGAGGTCAAATTACTGACTCGGCAACTCGTCGAAAATCAGCTAAGCGATGTTCGTACGTAATAAAAACAACAAATCATGAACATGGAAACAAGTTAGGCCATAGATCCAAAAATGGAACTCAAATTCTGCATATGAAAGGAGAGATAGATATAGCATTTACTCCAAGACTGAGAGAGAGAGAGTGCACCAACGTCTAACTCTCTATATATGCAATTGAAAGATGAATTATATTTGCATTCTCTTTCCACATATTTCAAATTAAAATATGTGGAAAAACATAGATAGTAGAGAAGCAACTAAAACACGTAGATTCTAATAAACTTGGGGATAGATAAAATCATGGTGTAATGGTGGAAATTGCATCAACATAAAAAGACAAAGATCAGAGATAAGAGATGAACTTACAAAAGATTATGAAAAGTGAAGAGGCCAAATTACTGACTCGGCAACCCGTCAGAAATCAGCTAAGCGATGTCCGTACGCAAGAAAAAAAAACCATGAACATGGAAACTAGTTAGGCCATAGATAAAATGGAACTCCGATTCTGAATATGGAAGGAGAGATAGAGATATCACTTACGCAGGACTGAGAGAGAGAGAGAGAGAGTTACGATAGAGAGAGAGTTACGAGAGAGAGAGAGAGAGATTCCACATATTTTAATTTCAAAGTAAAATATGTGGAAAAACATAAAGAGTAGAGATACAACTAAAACACGTAGATTCGAAGTGTTTGATGAAACTTAATCAAAATTAAGAATGCATAAGAGAGCAAAACAAAAACCCAATAGATGAAAAATAAACTTGGGTATAGATAAAATCATGATGTAATGGTGTAAATTGCATCAACATAAAAGATAAAGATGAGAGACAAGAGATGAACTTACAAAATATTATGAAAAGTGATGAGGTCAAATTACCGACTCGGCAATTCGTTTGAAAACTAGCTAAGCGATGTCCGTACGTAATAAAAACAACAAACCATGAACATGGAAACAAGTTAGGCCATAGATCCAAAAATGGAACTCATATTCTGCATATGAAAGGAGAGATATATATCGCATTTATTGCAGGACTGAGAGTAGAGATGTCAGACGGGCCAGCCCGCCCCCAACGTCCAACTCTCTATATATAGAATTGAAAGATCAATTCTCTTTGCATTCTCTTTCAACATATTTTATTTTAAAAGTGAAATAAGTGGAAAAACATAGAAAGTAGAGAAGCAACTAAAACACGTAGATTTTAAGTGTGATGAAACTTAATCGAAATTAAGAATGCATGAGAGAGAAAAAAAAAACAAACAAAAAAACCCAATGGATGAAAAAAAAACTTGGGGATGTACAAAATCATGGTTTAATGGTGGAAATTATATCAACATAAAAGATAAATATGAGTGACAAGAGATTAACTTAGAAAATCAACAAACCATAAACATGGAAACTAGTTAGGCCAAAAATGGAACTTAGATTTTGAATATGAAAAGAGAGATTGAGATAACACTTAGAGAAAGAGAGAGAGAGTTAGGATAGAGAGAGAGAGCACCAACGTCTAACTCTCTATATATGCAATTGAAAAATTATTTTTCTTTGCATTCTCTTTCCACATATTTTAATTTAAAAGTGAAATATGTGGAAAAACATAGAGAGTAGAGAAGCAACTAAATCACATATATTCTAAGTGTTTGATGAAACTTAATCGAAATTAAGAACGCATGAGAGATGTTAGAGATGGGTTTAGCACCCCTCTAAAAAGCCTTTCCTGAATCCAGCTCGGCCCATTAGCGAAGACGACTTTAGGCCCATCAAACGATTAACTTAGGTCGGCGCCTTCCTTGGAAGAGATCTGAAGATAGGATTTGTTTCCGAAGAAGACGGGAAACTTTCCTTTTAGGATAAGGAGGTCGGCCCGAAGAAAAAGGAAGATTGCCTTTTTCCCGAAAAGGAAGGAGCTCGGTTGGCCGACTAAAACCTAGTATAAATAGGTGGCACCCTCCTCCTGGCGCAAGGCGGTGATTTTTACTCTCGAGACCTAGGGCAAACTCCTCTAACGACTAAGCTTTAGATCTTGATTCACTTACAAAAGGTTTAGGTCGGCGTTCTTGTTCCAACGACCTAACCACCGTTGTATCATCTCCGAGCTCCGGCTTAAATCAATAAGACTTACTCTTTTCCCCACAAACCCTTATTCTGTCTTTAGACCGGATAATAGTTCTTACAATTGGCGCCGACTGTGGGGAAAAGAGAGACAAGTCTTTGAAAAGCCAGATAGCCCGAAGATGGTTGAAACACCACCACCAGAAGACACCAACGAAACCGGAGGCAAGAATCTCCCGCAGAACACCACGGGCGTAAACAACACTCCACCACCACCTCCCGACATGATGGCGTTCATGCAGACCGTCATGACACGTCTCAACGAGATCCAAGCTCAACAGGTCGCCGATCGAGACGAGATCTACAACCTTCGACGTCTTGGGACTCAGAACGACCCTCGTTCATCGGGCCTGAAAGATCCCGCCTTCCAAACCGCGTTAGGAATCAACAGAGCGCTCTTCGGCGATACCCCGACCAAAGATCTACCAGACCAGCAAAAGGACGCAACAGCCTCTAATGCCAAAACCGCGTTGAAACGTCCGCCGGTGATCGTCAATCTCTATCCTACGCCGACCAGCACTGAAGCATCAGCGATGGAGCTCATGCATAAGCAAATCAGTGACATCGGGTCGCAAGTCCACCGAGCTATATCATCTGTTCCCGAACTCAACAAGATGCTGCAGCTCACACAGCAAACGCCTTTCGCATCTAACATCACGAGTATTCCGCTTCGGGACCACGGAAAACTCAAGAACCTGACATCCTATTCTGGGAACAGTGATCCTAATAAGCATCTGACAGAATTCAACATAGCCATGGCGCGAGCACGATTCTCCGNTAATTAAAAAGTGAAATATGTGGAAAACATAAAGAGTAGAGAAGCAACTAAACACGTAGATTATAAGTGTTTGATGAAAACTTAATCAGAATTAAGAATGCATGAGAGAGCAAAATAAAAAACAAAACAAAAAACCCAATGGGTGAAAAAGAAACTTGGGAATAGATAAAATCATGGTGTAATAGTGGAAATTGCATCAACATAAAAAGATAAACATAAGAGACAAGAGATGAACTTACAAAAGATTATGAAGAGTGAAGAGGCCAAATTACTGACTCGGTAACTCGTCGAAAATCAGATAAGCGATGTCCATACGTAAGAAAAACAACAAACCATGAACATGGAAACTAGTTAGGCCATAGATACAAAAATGGAACTCAGATTCTGAATATGGAAGGAGAGATAGAGATAACACTTACTGCAGGACTGAGAGAGAGAGTTAGGATAGAGAGAGAGAGTGCATCAACGTCTAACTCTCTATATATACAATTGAAAGTTGAATTCTCTTTGCGATCTCTTCCCACATATTTTAATTTAAAAGTGAAATATGTGGAAAAACATAAAGAGTAGAGAAGCAAAATAAAACACGTAGATTATAAGTGTTTGATGAAACTTAATCGAAATTAAGAATGCATGAGAGAGCAAAATAAAAACAAACAAAAAAAACCCAATGGATGAAAAAGAAACTTGGGGATAGATAAAATCATGGTGTAATGGTGGAAATTGCATCAACATAAAAAGATAAACATAAGAGACAAGAGATGAACTTACAAAAGCTTATGAAAAGTGAAGAGGCCAAATTACTGACTCGGTAACTCGTCGGAAATCAGCTAAGCCATGTCCGTACGTAAGAAAAACAACAAACCATGAACATGGAAACTAGTTAGGCCATAGATACAACATAATCTGAATATGGAAGGAGAGATAGTGATAACACTTACTGCAGGACTGATAGAGAGAGAGTTATCATAGAGAGAGAGAGAGAGTGCACTGATAGTTAGCATATTTACATAATTTTAGCATTCATTTAGTATAGCATTTGCATTGTTTCATGTATATAACTTTTCCATATAGTCTAGTTTGCATCCATTTTAGAGTTAGTGAGTCTAAGCCTAGGTTATTGTATATTTGTTGTATTTTGGAGTGTTTTTAGGTACATTGGATGACTTTAGAAAGTATGGAGGTTAAGCAGTGATTGGAGGATGGCATGGAACTAAAGTGTACCAAAAGAAGTTGAGCAAAATGGACTTGAAGCACAAAACCACTACATGAGAAACGATCGAGCCGGATGAAGAGTTTCCACTCCGATTTAGCCTCGGTGGTCTTCATGAAATTCATAGATAATTGAGTTAGATTTTGTTTGGTGCTGGTTTCATGTCAAACAGTTAAGCGGGTCAAGAGATATGGCCATTTTACCACAGATAAATCGATCTCATTTCGGGATCGAGAGATCCATGGAAAACCAGAAAAACGTGATATTTCAGATCTATCCGAGCACCTCAGAACAACCAAACAAGCTCAGATCGATCGATCCTTATGTGGATCGATTGATCCCTATCCTAAACCTATTGGGTTACTTGCACAATCAAAGAAAATGTTGGTTTAAACTCGGTTTTACCTAACTACTCCACCAAATAACGTGTTTTGGCCTATATATCATTGTTTTTGGCCATTGTTGAGGCCAAGCTCTCTCATACATTCTTTTAGATATTTTTCATTTCATCATTTTGGGTTTTTCAAGTTTGTAAGCTTCGGTTAAAGACGGATCTCGGATTCTGCGTTCAAGAGAAGTTTTCTTAAACTCTTTGTATTTTTATTTGGTTGATTATGGATATTTCTTCTTCTTGTTGTTGTTTCTCTGTTTCTATGGTTGAGTAATCTCTTTGTTAGGTTGAGGGTTCAAGGGAATTTAGGAATCGTTTAATTAAGACATAGATAGAGACTTATCGATTGTTGTCTTCACTTATTGTTATGTTCACTGCTTTGATTGAATTGATCACTTAGTCTATGATTTTAAGTTCAATCTATTCATCAAAAGTGTTATAGATTGCTTGATAAAACATAGGTGAGCAAAACGTCCTTAGCCAACGAAAGCTGATGTTAAGGTGTTTTGTGAACAAATCAAACCCGCTCATTAATGCTTATTTAGAATTCTAAGTTCAAACGAAAGTTTAGAATCTTAGGTTGCTAGATGAAGTGGTCGATACCACGACAGTGAATCGCTTAAACGTTTATGTTTGAGTTCTAGACTGTGCTTATCTATTCTCTGAATAATTGTCTAGTTCGTGATCACCGAATTCACGCGAATTGCCCTCTACCGAGCGCTTCTTTTAATTGATCCTAATACCGTTTTATTTGCTATTTTCGTTTTTATTCCAAACAACAATTCATATCTTTTTCTTAGCTTAATTTAAATCCCAAGAATCGTAGTGTAACTGTTGGAATCCGTGGATTCGATCCCTAAATACTACAACATTTGATGTGCACTTGAGGTAGCTTTTATAGGGTTAAAACTCTTTGTATCAAGTTTTTGGCGCCGTTGCCGGGGATTCCAAATGTGTTACCTTCGAATCTAAGATTGAAGTTTAGTCTAAGATTTGCTTATAAGTTCTATTTTGCTTTGTTGTGTATTTAAGGTGTATGTTGAGATGAAGTGAAGGCTTTAATAACCTCGTTCATCTCAACAACGAAGAACTTGTAAGGGTAGAAAGAGCTAACAACATGGCTAAAAAAGAAAAGTTGAGTCAATTGATACAAAATGCTTGCTGAAGCTCAGGCTGCTACGGCTGCAGAACTTCAGAATGTACAACAGCAGTTGCAGTACCTCTTGCAACAACAACAACAACAGCAACAACAGCGTGCTATCGGTGATGTAGATACCCCTCACACCTTCTACAAAAGCAGAGCTGCAATATGTCCACCACTTCATGCAAGGGCAGATTATGAGATCAAACCGCAGTTGTTTGCTTTGGTAGAGCGCCACGTGTTCCATGGGTTACCTACTGAAAACCCAATGGATCACATAGAAAATTTTGAAGAGATTTGCAGCACTACCAAGTCGAACGGGGTACCTGCTGATTACATCAAGTGCAAACTCTTCACTTTCTCCTTAGCAGATAAGGCACTAATATCTCTCTTCGGAGATGAGTATCTAAGAAGACCAACACCTAATGATCTTCAACGGCTACTCCAACTTGGAGAGGTACGCGGATTTTCCGGAATGATAGGGAGCATCGATTGTATGCATTGGGAGTGGAAGAACTGTCCGACCGCTTGGAAGGGGCAATATATACGTGGATCTGGAAATCCAACAATTGTTTTAGAGGCTGTAGCTTCACATGATCTCTGGATTTGGCACGCACTTTTTGGACCTCCAGATACCTTAAACGATATCAATGTTCTTGATCGCTCACCGGTATTTAATGATATTTTAGAAGGTCGAGCTCCAGCAGTGAACTACATCGTCAATGGACGTGAATATCATTTGCCTTACTATCTCACAGATGGTATTTATCCAAAATGGCAACTTTTATCCAATCTATTCCACTTCCTCAAGATCCTAAAGCATCGTTATTTGCTACAAATCAAGAATCTGTCCGAAAAGATGTCGAGCGTGCTTTTGGAGTCTTGCAAGCTCGATTTGCGATTCTCAAAAACCCGGCTCTTTTTTGGGATAAAGTAAAAATTGGAAAAATAATGAGAGCATGTATCATACTTCACAATATGATAGTCGAAGACGAACGAGATGGATACACTCATTTTAATGTATCGGAATTCCAACAAGGAGAAGGCAACAGAACTGCACAAGTGGATTATACGTACTCAACCGATATGCCTACAAATCTCGCCAATACGATGGCCAATCGAAATCGAGTCCGTGATAGAATAATGCATCAAGACTTGAAAGCTGATTTGGTGGAGCATATATGGCAAAAATTTGGCGCAAATTAAAATTACAACTGAGCGTTTTTTTCGTTTATAATTTTCAAATCTCTATTTTAAATATTTTTGTATGACTTTTATGTTACAAATTGCTTTAAATGCAATATATTTAAGTTTTTGTTAATTGTATTTTGTTTACAATAAAATAATATTATAATATAATTATGTTTTTTTGGTTAAGAACCCCATTAGAGTTTTATCAATGGAGGAGCAAAAAATCATAAGGTTTTTAAAACAAGAAAAAAAAAATATTAAAAAATGTTTAAATACCCATATGGATCTCTACCAATGGAAATAGTCTTACATTTTATGCGCGCTCCATATTTTGATTATACCCCATAGAAACTTTTTTGTTTTGTTGGTCAACAAACACCCATAGAAACTTTATTTATAACAATATTAGTTAAAAACTTTCAGTGGACAGACATATATCCTGATTTCACTATGTAAAATTTAGAAAAATACCATCCAACTCTATTCTCCTTATAAGGTTGACTAATTGTCAGTCCTCTAATAAGTGGAATATCCTTGAGTTACAAGATTTTCTTAAGTGTGGGATATGCCAGGTTTGAAATAAGCTTCAAGAATCTTGGAAATAATAATATATTACACATTACAAATACTTATAGGTCTAAAATCTACCATTTTCGGGGTCTCTTGCTTGGGGATGAGACAAATGACCATGGTATATATTGAGATGATTGTCAAAGGTAAATGGTCGTAAGGATTTGTTAACCAAGGCACCAAGTTTCCATTGCATCACAAAAAAAAAAAAAAAAAATTCCTCTTGGATTTCAAGTCTCTATCATTTAAGACTTATGCAAAATTCCATGGATTTGTTGACGAAAACTATTGCAGAAATTTATATACATTTTCGGGATGGTTTTATTAGATAAGATCGGATTGTTTTAGTTTTATGATTTGATGTTTTTAATTATTATATACATAGGCTTTGCACATTTTGGTACATACTATTACAACTACTAATAATACGTATTTGTTATTTAGTAATAATAATAAAATATTCGCAGCAACAATGATAGTGAGAGTGATTATTACGCTCGTGTTTGTGGCAATTTTTATGAGGAAGTCAACTATGGACTACGTACCAGATATACAAACATCGACAGATTCGTCCACGCCATACTACACCGACAACTCTTACTTGTACAGGCCATCCGTGCCCTCTCCCTTTGTAAGAAGCATCATTCGCACAAAAACATTTGACGTACGTAAGATAACAACAAAAGTGTTTTTTTTCTTGTTCGTTTCTTTACCATTGGAATTTAGCACACACAAAATAACAACTTATGTAAGACTGGGATGGATCTTTTCTATATACTATCCGGAATTATCCAATTTAATAAACGACTTCGATTTTGTTGTCCTGGTCACTACAAGAAAATATGTCAATTTCTGACAACAATTTATGACAAATTTGCTTGTTGCAAAATTCCAACGACTTTTCTGACAAAACAAAATTCGTAGGTAATCGATTACTGATTTTTTTTTTTTTTTTTTGCTTTTTACTTCATTGTATTTATTGATTGAAATTATTAAAAATTTTGAAATTAATTGAAACATAATAACACGTATGTATATGAAAATGAAGAATGATAAAATATGATCCTTGAAAAAAATGTGATTCCTTTCGTGTTCCACTAATGTCTTCAATGGGCCGCGATTTAAACGTCTTCAACCTTTTTTTTTACTGATGCAGCGCATCTTCAAGTGAAGTCCCAAGCGGCCATAAAGAACAATCTCACTAAACAGTTCTCTTTCACCAACAAAGCATGGTGAGACTCCATTTGCTGAGATAGGAACATGATCATAATTATCGAAACCCTGCGGAAATATAAAAACAATAGCTTTTGCTATAAATCTTAGGGCAAAGTCAAATTTCAAATTAGGGTAAAGAAACCTTAGAAGTAGAGACAGAGAGACTATACCAGAGACTCCTTTGCTTGGCAAAGGTATTCAATTCGTCCACTTCCTCCTCTTCCTTAGATGTCCATACATCGTCTTTTTTTATTGCATTTTAGCGACTTCTTCACGCAATCTGCGCAAATTTGAGCAGCATTTTTCGTCAGATAACATTCCAGAATCCAACATCTGCCGAAGAACATATGACATCTCTGATTGTCAAAACCCTAACTCTAATCGATTTAGTTTCAGCGAACAACTTAAATATAAAATGGGATAATTGAAAGACTTGCCAACGACCAGTAGTCAATTAAGTAATTGACTAGAGCAATATATACTTTAAAACATGAAAGTAATTTGCCAACTATGTGGTCGATCTTACCTCCGGACGCCAAGGCTGTGGACATAAAATATCTATCATTATTAAATCATTTCTCGTAATTGTATCCTCATCATCATCGCTATATCCACTATTCTCCTTCTCCTCTAACACTCTTCCTCTACGCCACCATATCCAAATCCTCCCAAAACCGCATCAACACACCACACCAACTCTCCTCCTTTGACGATCCTCCTCTGTCGGAGACTCCTTCTCCTTCCCCAGTCGTTCAGATCTGCCTCGTCTGTAACGCCACATGTTCCCCAGACCATTGATTTTTCTCCCACTCTAAATCGGGACAGGTTCCTCCGGACCCTAAAGAGGTCCAAATAATCCACTTTTCGATTTTCGTCTTCTTCAAGGGTTTCAAATCCGGTCAATCAAAAATAAAATCTATTATAGACTCCACCACTTGCGTCTTCTTCACCACCGCTGGAGGTAATTCATGCGTCTTCCTCCGCCAAACTTGCCAGATTTTGTAACTATTTTATATCTCAATTTACTCTATAAATAAATATGTATACGTACATATCGTATTAGACATCTATATATATACATGATTATTTAATAACTCAATATTACTCTATTAATTAATATGTATACGTACATATCGTATTAGACATCTACATATATACAAATATAAAAAGATAATATTTTATTTAGAAATCTATAAATTAAATTATAGAACTAATTTATATGATATGTAATACTTTATAAAAATATATACATAAATATCGTATTCTAAATGCATATGTATATATACATATATACAATCTGATTCACTAAATTATCTTAATAAATATATATACAAATATACAACTTGATTCACATAATTATCTTAATAATAGAAATATCTATCTCTAACATTCTACTGAACTCATAACTATATTAGTTAATAATCTTAACTTTCAAGTGTATCTGTGTGAGAAAAAAAATATTTATTTTATCGAAACATTATCTTATTAATATCATTTTACAAACATTTGTCATCATTATCTTACTCATTTAATATTTTATTTAATGCAACGATTTTATTTAGGTGTTATTCCACTCGCATGCAGCGGCAATAACCGTAAATACACTTTAAGTAAAAAAACTTTTTTGATATCCTTTAGCTGATTGCTTCTACAATAATGTGTCATAGCCTATCTTTTAATTGTTTCTCAAATTTTAGCTTTGCACCAAATTCAATCATATAAAATTCTAGATTATTTTGTTTACATTTACCTTTTTAACCCCTGTTTCTAACTTTCTATTGTGCCTCTTTATACATGTATGATCAGGTTGTGGAATTTTAACACAAAAATCCCTCTCTTTTTTTAACATATCAGAGTTTTAATTTTACACAAAACTCTTAAATTAAAAGAATTGGCAATTTGTAGTGTACACACACAAACGAAAACGCATTTTTTTTATTCTTTGTTTCCTCAGAATTTGAAGGAAGATCCAAAATCTTGGCTTTGTTCTCTTGCTTGTTGAGCTTTCAAGTGCTTATGGCAAAAGCATTTGGTGGCTCTTGCTCTTGCTCCTCACGATACTCCAATCTTTCATATCTTCTTCTTTGTTAACGTCGTTTGCATTATTGGTCAGTTTTTCAAGAACACATGGTGAGAGCAGATAGTTGGACACCTAACTGATATCTGGAAGACTGGAACTGATCAAATGTGAAAAAAATAGAGTACTAATCCAAGTAGCTGAATTGTTACTTCTGGTCTTATGCTCTTACTGATTTTGGCTGATATTATTTTTTCTTCTTTTGCTTTCACAGGCCACTCTGGCAACTGGCACCGAAACATCGAAAGTTACTGAATCGGGTAAAGTTTTTAGCTCACGAGGTCATACCAAATTCGGATGCAATATTATTTATTTATTATACACAAAAAGAAAGACCTATGGAATAATGAATGATTCTTGTAACCAGGAAAAGCAATTTGCACGTCATCTCATGTGCGGCAAGAAAACAACGCAAGTGGATCAAGTAGTTCTAACAATTCTAGTAGTGACTCAGGATCCTCCTCTAGTGATAATTGTTCAAATTCGTTTTCCCGCCAAAAACATAACATTGTATTTTTCTCGTTAAAACATGATTTTATATTTTTCGCCAAAAACGTAAAATTTTGTTTTCCATCAAAAATTAAAATAACATAAAATCATGGTTTTCCGTTAAAAACACAAAATAACGTTTTCTAGTCAAAAACACAAAATAATCATTTTTCCATTAAACACGTGATTTTTTGTTAACAAACAAAAACGTGATTCCATGTTTTCACGTTAAAATTTATCACAAACATAACAAAATTAATTTTGTTACATACAAATTGAAAATAAAAATAACCATAAAAATTAATTATCATTTAGCATAAACAAAAAACAAACATACAAAAATAGTTACCATACCCACAGGTACCATAGAACCTTCAAGGTTTTTTTTCTGGACTACACTAAAAGTATTGGGTATTTTCATGGTTTCTTAAACATAACTTTTTATGGAACGGTTGGTTTTCCTAGGATAATTTTAAGTAGAACAACATTCCTATCCTCAGGACGTGGATCATATACTGGTAATTAGATCAACCAGTCAAAAAGTGTTTAGGTGTAGTAGAGTCAGAGTCGTCATGTTGTTATCCACCACATCTTTAATAGCAGAGTTGACAACTTTTCCCAATCGGATTATTTTCTGTAGTAGGATTCATTTACTGTACAGGAAAAATGGAACAAATTAAAATATCGAGATGCTTTGATCTAATCAACAAGCTTGTTCCTTGCTTCTTAATTGGAACAATTTTATTGTTTAAAGCTGTAAATGGAAATGGAAGGGGCAATGAAGAAGAATTAGATTTTTTTCCATATTAGAACCAGATTAGTCTTTTGTATATATTATTCAAAGCATCACATGCATGATCCTCACTAAAATATAACAGTTAAGCTTATAGAGATGAAGTCAACAATCTTATCTTTTACAATAGCTCCCAGTCAGAATCTTCTGATGCGAATGGCACATTTGTCTGTGAGCTTTTGGAGTCTAGAGATGTTGTAGCATGCTCCTTAGTGTTCATCAGATCACAACCATATTGCAAGCTCTGTCTTCTTCTTTTCGAAGTTAAAGCATCCATTATCTTTCTTTGATGATTAAGATAATGAAGAAACATATTAGGAATCAATAGTCATTTGGAAGAGAAAGTATTCAATGTTACGACAATTAAGATAGTGAAAATGTTTTATTCTTCCACAGGATGAAACTAAATCTATGTCACTTGTTTTGAAACTAGCCATTGCTGATATAGCAAATTGTCATCAAAATCTGAGGGGTCTTCTCGAAATGTCATGTCGTACAAATCAATGGTATCCAATGGAGCAGCATCTCAAAGTCTGCGA
>JAHZTW010000001.1:470193366-470205549 GCA_020283515.1 Alliaria petiolata | reverse complement strand
TTGAAATAAAGATATACACCCAAAAATATCAAATCCTGTGATTGATATTTTTATTTTTTTTAATATTTGATTTCAAACAATTTGTTACTAACTTTCGATATGAATAATCCAAAAGCATTTCCTAGTACTGTTGCATAGCTACCAAATTCATTTAAGTTTGTATTCAAACATTTTGCTTAATTTAAACATAAATTAAAACGAAAACGATGCATAACAAAAAAAATGAGTTGATAGCACAATTTATGGTTGAGTAAAGAATCTTTTTTATCTTATATGCAAAAAAATTCTTACAAGTTCACAAAAGCTCGGATTATTATTCTATGTTGTTTACGAGCGTACATGATCTTTCAGTATGAAACACTTATTGCAGTATAGTCATGGGCTTTTCCTAACGCATACACTCCAGTCTAATAATATAACACACATAATTCTGATTTATTAGGGTCTTTCCATGCTCTTCTTTACTTAGCATTCTTTACTTTAGAAAGCACTGGTATATGATACCTAGACATTTTTGCCACATACATATTGTTAGAAGATCTGAGAGAGGTCTAAAACAGTCGACAAGGTATGATCCTAGTGAGTATGTGTTACTTACTGATGGGAGAAGAGATGGATTCTTTTGATGAGAATCATACATTTGAGTTGGTGAAGTTGCCAAAAGGCAAGAAGGCATTGCTTAATAAGTGGGTGTACAGGATTAAGCATGAAGATACCAGTTTGCTACCTCGATACAAGGCTTTGGTGGGATTTTCATTTCAACGGTTGGTTTCTCGTGAATCGGGGTTTTAGCGTCGCTGTTCGCTGCAGTTGTTCAGCAGGTTATGTCTTGGGTGTTTGGAAAATCTGACGGTGAGTTCTTCTCTGTTTGAGCTGAAATTTGGCAGAGTTGTTGTTGACTGGTTCTTCTTTGATTTGTATGGTTGGATCTTCATCTGGTGGCTGGAATCCTAGGGAAATGACTATGAAGACGAAAGATCAGGTTCTTTGATATTTCAAGCATTTTGTGGCATTGGTTGAGAGACAAACGGGAAAGAATTGAAGTGTGTCCGTAGTGATAATGGTGGAGAGTATTCTGGACCGTTTGATGCTTATTGCAAGGAACATGGTATTAGGCATCAGTTCACGCCGCCTAAGACTCCACAGTTGAATGGGTTGGCTGAGAGGATGAACAGAACGATTGTCGAGAGAGTGAGATGTCTTATCGAACCACACACTTTGCGATGCAACAACTTCCAATCATCATCGGTTATATTATCAGGTTTGGTCTCCTGAAACACCGTATGAAAATCCTTCACGAAAAGCAAGTCCTCCATCTTGACACATATTTGTGCCTCTGTTTTTTTTTTGTTTTTTTATTAGCACCATTCAAGCTATCATTCTGCCCATATTTTCCAACCCATCTTCACACATATTTGTGCCTCTGTTTTTTTTTTTTTTTTTTTTTAATTTTTTTTTTTTTTTTTTNTTTTTTTTTTAGCTCAAAATACTAGAAATGTCCAGATGAAATCTGATAAAGTTAGATATACAATAAAATTTCCGACAGTTTCAGTGTGAAACCTGATACTTGTTTGCTGCAGGAAAGATATTTGATGGACCATAACTTGCCAAAAACAAGTCCACCGTATTATTTTTTTTGCTAGAGCGAAACAAGGGCTGTGAATGAAGAAACACAAATACATGTCAGGATTGTGCAACAGATGATGTTGCAAAAAGTAACTGGGATCATGGAGAAATGTCAAATAAAATGATCTAGAACAAATATATCAAGTAATGATAAATAGAACTATTTAATAGGACAAATATATCTTTTAAGTTGTCGAGAAGTGCAAGTGTAAAACACGCAAGCTAGCTATAATATTAGCATGCACCTCGTATGAAAAAAACACGCATTGTCATATTAAAATGTAAACCCATGCATACTTCAAGTGCATGTGTATATCATATCAGTTGATACCTAAACTAAAATGTATTACCAAACCAGTACAACAGTTATAAGTAAAATTTATTAATCTGTTTTTTTGGCTAACTTTGGATCTGCATAAAACATGATATGAACTCTGACGCTGATCATTTCCACAGTTATATGTGGCAGTTTAAGTGTAGTCGTAGATAATCCTATGCTCATATCTACAAAAGTATCATTGTATTATAAATACATAATATATGCGAGCCAGCTAAATAAATGCCTTATATTGAAAATCAATGAAACAAAGCAGATTGATTGACCAGAGATTAAAAAATGCCTTATATTAAGCAATATCCAACATAATTAACTCCTAAAAGGATCAAGAAATTCACGCTGCCTTTAGAAAACTTATGTAGAGTAATATCCTTAACCGCCACAAACCGCATGAGCACCACCAGAACAACCTCGAGAGACCACAAAACCCTATGTTATATTTCCTCTTTAACACCAAGCGACATACGTTACACAAGGAAACTATAAATTTTGACGAAAATAGAAAATTGTCCTTCTACACTAGTTTCGAAGTAAAGTAATCAACAAGCACTTTAACACTTTGAAATTAAAGCAAACAAATTTTGTTTTACATAGTTTTACATAATGACTTGTTCTTGTTCCGAGTTCATGATTCTTCTTCTTCTTCTGCAGGTTTCTCGTTCTTCTTCTGCAGGTTTCTCATTTTTCTTCTGCCGGTTTTTCTTTTACATGATGCCATATTTCTCGTTTTGTAGTTATTTGGTAAGTCAAACTCGTACATATTCTCATGGACACAAACGAATGGACAAGAAAGTCATGGACAGGTGTTAATAATTATCTCTAACCCAATAGCTTTATGGAAAAAATATGAACAAAAAACTAATGGCTGAAAACCGTGTGGAAAAAAACTCGTGGAACCAAACACATGTACAACAAACTCGTAGACACAATCTTACATGATGCCAGATCTCTTTACATGATGTCAGATTTCTTCTTCTTTTCCTATATATATGTTGTTACGTCTATATGGACACATGTATATGGAAATAACCTAATTGGACACACTCTAGTAGATAGAAGTCATGGACATGATAAATAAATAAGACATACTCTCAATATTTGTATGTACGTCTATATGAAACCAAATGAATGGACACAATTTCATTGACACAAAAAATTTGAGAAGATATTCATGAACATGTGTGGTTCCACTAGTTCCTATACATGCTTCTATGTAAACTGCTTCCTATTCATGCTTCAATTTCCACTCGCTCCTATCCAAGCTTTGGTGTCCATTTGTATCCATCATTCTTCCTCAGTTTCACCAGCCTTGGCTTTGAAATTTCTTCGTCTTTTCTCTTGAACCAGCTCCGAACCTGAAGTGGATTCCAACTTTGGTATTGACTTTTGTAGAAAAGGAAGACGATAAAAGGTCCATGTTTTGTTGGTCGAAATATTGAGCAATCCCCGTAGAAGATGCTTAGAAATATTGGAATCAATGGACACAATTAAATGGACAGAAATCCCCTTAAAAGATGCAGGAAAAACTTCATTAAGGAAAATTCCATCGAACCTAAAATAGAAATATTGACATACAATCCTACACAATTAAAACAGACTAAACACAATTACATGTTTATGTGTCCACTTGTCCCTATCCATCATTATGTGTCCACTCGTCCTATCCATTCTTATGTGTCCACTCGTTCCTATCAATGTTTCAGTGACCATTTGTTTTGTAGTAACCAGTTTTTTACTTTCATGTAGAACTCTGAGACGTCTTCTAGGTCGTCAAAAGTCTCGAATCAGATTGCAGAGTACGTATGTTGGCAGCAGGATTGGTCCGGAGACAAGATTTTAGGTGTGCAAGATGTTTCGGCTTCTATCGCTTACACATGAGTAGTTAACGGCTAATCGACTCGGTCAGATAGTTGGGCCGGATTTTTCAGAAAAGTGACAACGATGTCGGAGAAAAATTAATCGGTGTTGGTGGAGATGATTTAGGTTTCAGAGGAGGAGGCGGCGTTTTTTAGGATAAAATGTATTGAGAAAAGTGAAAATGAAAGTTATAACTTATAAGTGTGTCAATTTTAAATAGTGACCTAAACTATAATATAAGTTTCTAGAAGTGTATGTGGGCGTAATTTTTTCGACTTCCTTTAAAGTGAATTAATGGCTCCTACACTAATATCGAAGCAAAAATTACTCAATCAATGTTTCCCCAACAAACATTTATATAAAACTCAACATCGGATTCACCATATTTCAGTTAAAGTTACATTTCAATCTCCATCTTCCACTTCCACTTCCACTAATATAGATTTTTGTATATATGAATAATGTCCCCTATTTCATATCTTCCAAAACGCCTAAACGTGTTTCAAGACAAAGAAGTACATGATGCTTTGCCCAGAGAAAAAAAAACTATATACAATATATAAGAGAAAAGCTTATCCAAGCGTTCGAGAGAGGGAGACAGATTCGTGGCGTTTCACTACATAGAACTTCACCAGAAGATTCAAGTTTTATCAAGGATCTATCGGAGTTTGAAACCACCGGAAGCTGAGATCCACAAAACCTACCCTAACGTCGTCATACATGAGAAGACGTAAAATTAGTATGAGTTGGTCAATTTTATGAGTTGAACTAAAAGATATGAGTTGATAAATTTTATGCTTTATATAGTTGCTATTTGCTAACAATAAAATGTTTGTGCAAGTTACTAGAGCTTGTCTGCATTCTAACTTTTGTCACGCCAGCCTCTGTAGTTCTTCGTCTTGCTATGATTGTATATGTAGTACTGTTGTAAACTGGTTTACATTATATTCTATTTTAAAACATTTTAATTATGCCAGCTCTGTTCATTAACAGGCATAAAAAATAATAATTTGGGACAATTGATAACTGTAAAGGATACTAGTAAAAAAAATTTGTATAGCCAGGGATTTGTCACAGAAAAGCTACGGAAAGCCACGGAAAAGCCAAGAAAAATTAGTCATGATCTTATAACCACGAAAAAGTCACAATTTATTTTTCATGGCTATAGAATCATCACTCATTTTTGTGTGGTTATATGGGTCTTTCGTGGCTAATTCGTGACTTTTTTTTTAGCTAGCCCAGAAAATCCGTCGTTATTTCATGACAATACAAAATTTTTTTTATTAGTAGTATATTCGTGTTTACTTTGATTAAGTAGATAGAAGTACATCGCTTCCCAAATTGAGGTGTTCTTATTGCTTGAAATATTGGAACCTCTATCCAATCCTCTAGCTCTATTTTCAAACTTCTTGTTGGTTCGAATAACTGGCATTAAAATGTGTGTTTGCGTACATTTTTTTCCTTTGTTATATCATTGTTAAGTCAGTCGTTCATATACTTTTGAAAGTCCCTACAAAAGATGCGGTCAAGACAAGTTTTTGTGCCACTAGCTGGAGATTTATCTGGCTTTAGATTCCCGGGCTTGAACTCGGCGACCAAGAGTTCCCAGACTACAACGACTTCGTGAATTTCGTCGACAAATTCGTCGGTTTCTCCGTGGAGTCACCCATCAAGAAGCCAAGCTCACGTCAAAGAGGGAGAATTCTAACCCATTGGATATAAAATCATGGGTTGATGCAGCGGTCAAGCTCAAAATCCAACATTTTGAGATTGATTACTTCAAGAGCTATTTGATTGGGGTTTGAGTTTCTGTCCATAAACATCTTCGTCTGACACTCTGTAATACTTAAAGCTCCGTTTTGTGGCCTTGAACGATTTCAACCGCGTCTCTTACCCCGTCTTAGAACAATGCATTTAGAAGAGGTTAAGTTCGATCGTGAACCACGAGGCTTTTGAGACACTTATCGTGTCTTTATGTTGGTCGTTTGACATACAAAAAGTAACAACTAAAGTGATAGTGTTGGTCTATGGGACGTATAACGATCAAGACTATGTATGACTGAGATGTATCTCTCAACATTATTCGGACGTATTCGACTTAATAAACCAAACGATATTTTGATTATGTAAAAAAAAAAAAGTGGGATAGCTTTTATAGTGTATAAAATAAATTTTTTTTAGGCTCTAACTAATGATAGAACAATAAGAATGAAAAGAAAAAGAAAAGAAAAAAAAATGAATGAGAAGGAAATGCATAGAAAGAAAAAAAATATATTTTTTGTTTCTCTCCAAATTTGATAAGGAATACTTTTGCTCTATAATTTCGAAATTAGAAAGAATTATATGAAAAAAGATATTACTAGTAAATGGTAAAAAATTTAAAGAATCAAGAGGAATTTATTATTTATCTTCATTCCTTTGGTCAATAGATTAGAATGTCATAATGCACACATTAAGTTTTTCCAAAAAACTATGTGAAGCAAAAAAATTTCGATGACTAAAGAAGTTCTTGACTGAATTTCATAAATCCCCCAAATCCGAGATTTCATTATTTTGATATTTATATCTTTCATTTGAGGGTTACAAGAAGGGTCATTTTTTTAATACCATTCAAAAATCAATATTTCATTATTTCGGTTTTACCTTATACTCTGAAAATTGGTATCATCTATATCATCTTATGCCAATGATATTTATTACTATAATATACATATATAATCCTCATAACATTTACATCCCATGCCTCTATATAATAACCTCTAACTTACACTTATTTATCATTTTAAATAACACACAAAATATTAATTAAATAAATTATAACTATGTGTAATATTTTCACTATGGGGTGCTAAGTTTTGTTTTGTCTTTTTCTGAATTTTCTTTTTATAGTTGACGAATTGGATTAACAAGGTGGTGAGACCAAAGAGCCAAAGCTTGAAGGCCACTGTTCCTCGTCATTAACTTAACGAACTATCCACCAGAATAATTTGTTGAGAGGGCAAATAAAGACCCTTCATGCCAAGTAACTGGAAATCTAGAACAAACAAATACCTTGCTTAAAGAGAAGCTCGCGGCCTCATCGAGGTATGCAACAAAGTGTTCCACATCCTAGAAACTTGTCTCAAAGCTCCCGGAGAATTTTATAACAATTCTGGATAAGCTTTTAGCTGCAGTATTCTCAATTCACATTTTGTACAAAGATTTCAAAATCATAACCCAACAACTGTCTTGAGCCAACAATCCAAAAAAAACCTCTCTATATTCCAGACTTTTCTGGTTTGTATAAACTGCAAAGTGGCTGCCCAACAAGTAATGCCACCATATCACGCTCATATATTGCTTTCAACTCTTCTTTGTGTCATAAATAAGTTTTTGGCAACATTAAGTCATTAATTGATGAAAAAGAGTAAACTAATCTTAAGGTTTACAAGTTCAGGCGGAGCTCGTTTAGTCGTCCCAAGGATTAATTTCAAGAACTATATGTCCAGCTGCTTTCCCATCCGTCGTTCTCCTTACAACCGATCTGTAGTCACAACCCTTGGCCCTGAAGCTTATGTGGAAGATGGCATTACGAGACTTGATCTTCAGTGACGGCTCTCTATGAGTTTCAAAGGTTTCCACAACTATCTTCTTGATCTCCACAGGCAAGCAAGATGCAAATTCATCCTGCACAAAAGCTTACTCATAATTTTCATAAATTGCACAAGACATAAAGACTAAACCCACCACTATCAAGTACCTCGTTAAACCTCCAACTGCAGAAAAGTGCGAATTCGGTATAAAGACGAAGCCAATCATTTTCACATATGTCCTGCTCCCGAACCTGTGAAAGACAATACCAAATGGAGCAAACCACATACGAAACATCATTACTGAACTGTAGAAGAGCATATTTACTTCAAAACACATAGAAAAGGAAACACCTTTACCTCGTAGAATCTCAGCTTATCATCAGCTTTTGCTTCTGACAAGAAGCTGGGCATACGGCCTCTGTAAGACTCATCTATTGTCTCATCATCAACGAGTGACAATTTCTCTAGCTGCAAAATGTTAAGAACATAAATGTTCAATAGAGACTACATCACCATCATAGACATAGTCATGAAAATTCCAAAAGCTTCAAACTCTTTAGATGTCACTAATAGTAGTAGTTACCTGGTCTCTCGGGTTTTAGTCTGCAGATTTCAGTGTAGACCCTAAAGTCCTCGCCGTGCCTAGAAAATGTTCTTTTGATCAAGGTCTGAAAAGTATGAGCTGAATTATCTGCAGGATCTTTCACGTTAACGGTTATATAAAAGGACATAGCTAAAGGAAACTGGTTATTGTATTTGGGTATGCGCATAAAGTGCAAGTTCCTCCCCTGCAAGATTTGATACAAAAACTGAATCAGAACATAAGACCTCTGAGCCAAACCAATCATGAAAACATAAGTCAAAAGACGATATAGCAAGCTTCCACAGTTGCAACTTATAAACACTCAAACCAGAAGTGAAGGTGAAGACAGCTTTTGACAGAACAAGGTTTTCTCTATTCATTAATTATTTATGTCCATCAGTTGTACATAAATAATTAACAGGAATAAGTATTACCCGGTGTTTTCTCAAACGAGCGTTCTAGTGGGTTTGTGACTTGGAATATCTCAAATTTTGCTTCAGGTTCTACTTCCAGAATCTTGACCAGTAATGATAGTGCAATGACCTTGCAAATCTTCTTTACTTCTGAAAACAATCCATCGACTCATATAGATAACCTGTGTAGACAATTTACAAAATTCAATTAAGGCCAATAAAGTTCATTTGCTTTAATGGTATTCTAAACGGAAGAGGGTGCAAAACGTTCTTTTTTTTATCTTTCTCCATGATGTAAGCAAATTGCCAAAAAAAAATCTGTCAAGAAAAAGTATTTTGAAGTTTGAGGCGATGGTACCTTGGAGACAACTCATTTAAAATTGTTATATTCGTTTCCAATTTATTTCTGGAAACTCAATGAATCAAACTCTTACGTCATGTGTTCTACAACATTTACTTTTTCATATTATTAAAAAAAAATCTAAATTAATTTGAAATATGTGGAAAAACATAGAGAGCAGAGAAGCAAATAAAACATGTAAATTCTAAGTGTTTGATAAAACTTAATCAAAATTAAGAATCCATGAGAGAGCAAAACAAAAACAATAAAAAACCAATGGATGAAAAAAGAAACTTGAGGATAGATAAAATCATGGTATAATGGTGGAAATTGCATCAACATAAAAGATAAACGTGAGAAACAAGAGATTAACTTTCAAAAGATTATGGAAACTAAAGAGACCAAATTACGGACTCGGCAACTCATCGGAAATCAGCTAAGTGATGTCTGTACGTAAGAAAATTTAAATAAAAACTAAAATATGTGGAAAACATAAAGAGTAGAGAAGCAACTAAAACACGTAGATTATAAGTGTTTGATGAAAACTTAATCAGAATTAAGAATGCATAAGAGAGCAAAACAAAAACAAAACAAAAAACCCAATGGGTGAAAAAGAAACTTGGGAATAGATAAAATCATGGTGTAATGGTGGAAATTGCATCAACATAAAAAGATAAAAATAAGAGACAAGAGATGAACTTACAAAAGATTATGAAAAGTGAAGAGGCCAAATTACTGACTCGGTAACTCGTCGAAAATCAGATAACCGATGTCCGTACGTAAGAAAAACAACAAACCATGAACATGGAAACTAGTTAGGCCATAAATACAAAAATGGAACTCAGATTCTGAATATGGAAGGAGAGATAGAGATAACACTTACTGCAGGACTGAGAGAGAGTTAGGATAGAGAGAGAGAGAGAGAGTGCAGCAACGTCTAACTCTCTATATATGCAATTGAAAGTTGAATTCTCTTTGCGTTCTCTTTCCACATATTTTAATTTAAAAGTGAAATATGTGGAAAAACATAAAGAGTAGAGAAGCAAATAAAACACGTAGATTATAAGTGTTTGATGAAACTTAATCGAAATTAAGAATGCATGAGAGAGCAAAACAAAAACAAACAAAAAAAACCCAATAGATGAAAAAGAAACTTGGGAATAGATAAAATCATGGTTTAATGGTGGAAATTGCATCAACATAAAAAGATAAACATAAGAGACAAGAGATGAACTTACAAAAGCTTATGAAAAGTGAAGAGGCCAAATTACTGACTCGGTAAATCGTCGGATCTTAGCTAAGCCATGTCCGTAGTAAGAAAAACAACAAACCATGAACATGGAAACTAGTTAGGCCATAGATACAACATATTCTGAATATGGAAGGAGAGATAGTGATAACACTTACTGCAGGACTGAGACAGAGAGTTATCATAGAGAGAGAGAGTGCATTGATAGTTAGCATATTTACATCATTTTAGCATCCATTTAGTATAGCATTTGCATTGTTTCATGTATATAACTTGTCCATATAGTCTAGTTTGCATCCATTTTAGAGTTAGTGAGTCTAAGCCTAGGTTATTGTATATTTGTTGCATTTTGGAGTGTTTTTAGGTACATTGGATGACTTTAGAAAGTATGGAGGTTAAGCAGTGCTTGGAGGATGGCATGGAACTAAAGTGTACCAAAAGAAGTTGAGCAAAATGGACTTGAAGCACAAAACCACTACATGAGAAAAGATCAAGCCGGATGAAGAGTTTCCATTCCGATTTAGCCTCGGCGGTCTTCATGAAAGTCATAGATAATTGAATTAGCTTTCGTTTGGTGCTGTTGTCATGTCAAACAGTGAAGCGGTTCAAGAGATATGGCCATTTTACCACAGATAAATCGACCTCATTTCGGGATCGAGAGATCCATGGAAAACCAGAAAAACGTGATATTTCAGATCGATCCGAGCACCTCAGAACAACCAAACAAGCTCAGATTGAACGATCCTTATGTGGAGTGTTGGTTCAATGCAACAACAACAACAGCAGCAACATCAGCATGATATTGGTGATGTAGATACCCCTTACACCTTCTACAAAACAGAGCTGCAATCTGTCCACCACTTCTTGCAAGGACAGATTATGAGATCAAACCGCAGTTGTTTGCTTTGGTAGAGCGCCACGTGTTCCATGGGTTGCCTGCTGAAAATCCAATGGATCACATAGAAAATTTTAAAGAGATTTGCAGCACTACCAAGTCGAATGGGGTACCTGCTGATTACATCAAGTGCAAACTTTTCACTTTCTCCTTAGCAGATAAGGCACTAAGGTGGCTCAAGACACTACCACCTGGATCACTGCAAACTTGGGATGAATGCAGAGCTGCTTTCTTGGATCACTTCTACACCAAGTCCATGACAGCTTTTTTGCGAAACAAGATAACCACTTTCCAGAAGCATTCAGGAGAGTCTTTTTGTGAAGCTTGGGAGAGATTCAAAGAGTACCGGAGAGAGTGCCCTCATCATGGGTATTCCGATGAGCAAATGTTCTGCATCTTCTACGATGGGGTTTATTGGGATTTCAAAAATGCTCTAAATGATGCAAGGAATGGTGATTTCATGACTAAAAGCATATCAGGAGCTTACCAACTGATTGAGAACCTGGCTGCAAGCTCCAACAACCGTTGTTCTGAGTATGATCGAACAAAGAAGGTGATATATCATAGTTTTTACCGGTTTTTGACCATGATATAAGTCTTATTTATAGAGTCTTTTGGTCTTTTCTGAGTCCTATTAGAGTCTTTGCAGGTTAAGGTACGTTTGGAGCATAATTGGAGATTTTGAAGCATTTTGGAGCATTGTGGAAGAAACTGTTGAAAGGATGAAATCGGATTGAAGTTGGATGAGCAGTGTCGATCAGTTGGTAAATTTGGAGCATAATTGTAGATCGACACTGTTCATGGTGTCGATCGACACCTCTCAAAATCAGATGACGGTAGTGACTTTTACAAGATTGAAGAAAAGGAAATTGCCCAAAAAGTTTTACTTATTTGCAAAAGTGCCAATGAAAAAGTTGCAGACACTGTCGATCCCTAACTTTTCCTTCCTTAATAATTTCCTGACAGATAATTCCTAACAACCTGCAAAGACTTAATTTGAGAGAGATTTTTAGAGAGATTTTGGAGAGATTTGGAACTCTTTTATTTCTATTGATTTCTTTTATGCAAACTATTTTATTCATGATGTTTTCTTCATTCACCATGTCTGAGTAGTTTGCTTGTTAGGTTAAGGATTTTTCAAAGATGATTGATGAATTGTTAGGTTGAATTAAATTGTTAGGATAAAATCATTAGAGTTCTTCATCTGGATTTGTGATTAATGCTTATTCTAGCTTCGCGACCTAGAATCTGATCTTAGGTTAATTAATAGATGCGAGAGTATTATTAATTGCCTGAACTAATGTTAGATGA
>JAHZTW010000001.1:470051497-470068067 GCA_020283515.1 Alliaria petiolata | reverse complement strand
AAAAAAAAAATAGTTAGATACCCACGGGTACCATAGAACTTTCAGGTTTTTTTTTTGGACTACCCTAACAGTACTGTGTATTTTCATGGTTTTAATTTTAAAGCATAGCTTTTTATGGAACGGTTGATTTTCCTAGGGTTAGGGTAGGATAATTTTAAGCAGAGCAACATCCCTACCCTCAGGACTTGGATCAGATACTGGTAGTTAGGCCAACAAGTCAAAAAAGTGTTTAGGTGTTGTAGAGTCAGATTCGTCATGTTGTTATCCACACCACATCTTTAATAGAAGAGTCGACAACTTTTCCCAATGGGATTGTTTTCTGTAGTAGGATTCTTTTACTGTACATGAAAAATGGAACAAACTATCCAGATGCTTTGATCTAATCAACATTCTTGTTCCCTGCTTCTTAAAGCTGTAAATGAAACTGGAAGAGGCAAGAAGAAGAATTTGATTTTTTCCATATTAGAACCAGGTTTAGTTCTTTGTATACGTTATTCAAAGCATCACATGTTCCTCACTAAAATATAACAGTTAAGCCTATAGAGATGAATTCAACAATCTTGTCTTTTACAATAGCTCCACTCAGAATCTTCTGATGCGAATGGCACATTTGTCTGAGAGCTTTTGGATAGAGATGTCATAACATGCTCCTTAGTGTTCATCAGCTCACAACCCATGTCTGCATCTCCAAACCATATTGCAAGCTCTCTCTTCTTCTTTTCGAAGTTAAAGCATCCATTATCTTTCTCTGATGATTATGATAAAGAAGAAACATATTAGAAATCAATGGTGATTTGGAAGAGGAGTATTCAATCTTACGACAATTAAGATAATGAAAATGTTTTCTTCTTCCAGAGGATGAAACTAAATCTATGACACTTGTTCGGAAACTATCCATTGCTGTTGAAAGCTAAGGTTTACCAGCAAAAGGACGTGTTTTCCTCTCAAAAGTACTTCAAGTGCCATTGGTTTCGGTCATGTAAAAACCGAAAATAAAATAAAAACGACTCTCCTAGTTACAAAATATTTGAAAGAGTAATAGAAAAATATTTGAAAAAAAAACTCTAACGTCATCTAGTGATTTAGATGATCTACCATGGAATCTTCTAGACCTAAAAAAAAATCTTATGGTGGTTTTGTAAAATGTTTTTTTATTTTACGAATTTTTTTAATATTTATATTTATATTTATGTTTTGACTCCGGTTAAAAAAAATCTGGAATCGCCACTGTTTATCAGACAAAGATGTTGAAAACTCTAGGAACAAAAAGAAGGAATCTTAGCAGTTTGATCTGAAAAGGTTTTAAACTTTTTTTTACAAAAAACAGCTCTTCGAATTGCATGAAATGAAAGTGAATCTCGAGGAAGAAGGCCAGAAAGAAGAGGAAAGGCAAAGAGAAAGGGGAAAAAAAAAAAACCTAATACCCAAATTAAAAACAGATATACAATAGATGAAAATAGAACAAAGGAAAGACATAACTTAATTGGAGTTTAACTGTATTTTGCAAATTGCAGACACAAAAAAAAAAAATTGAGGTTTAACTTAATTTTACTTAATTAAAATATTTTTTTTTTTTACTCTCCTTACAAAAATCGAATAGAAACCTATTGGGTTTGTGAAAAAAAAAATATTAGGTTAATTTAAATGTATGATCAACCCTATGATAAATATAAGTTCAATGAATAATGATATGATCTTGACAAAAAAGTATGATCAATACTCAAACCAGTTTTATTAATTAAAATGCTTGAAACGAAATACAAAACCACAAAAGAAACAAAAGGATATGAAAGTTCAAATCACTCAAAAGAGCCTCGACAATTGACTGAACCACAAAGACAAATCTTGTTGCCTTTAAAAATCTTCCTCCCATCTTCTCCAACCTCTTCTTGAGCTACACAAGACATTCAATAATCATACCTCAATTCTGTCAACGGAGGAATATGCCTTATCGCAAAAAACCCGACGTGAACACAAGTCTCACCACTCTGATCATACTCAATAGGCTGCCACATAACATTCGGCGAGCAGCTGTGGTTCATGAACCGACTAACATTCCCACGACTTTTTGCGCTGATACAGACTTGCGACGGGAGCTTAAAAACCTCAGGGACTTGTTCCCAACAATCTTCACGCACGAGCTCAGGCTCGTAGTTCCACTGGAACCGCTCGTTACAAACACAAACACGAGAACTGTCACACTACAAGAAAACATTCAATTTGCGACGGAATTGCGTCGATATTGCGACAGAGAGTAAATGACGTCGCAAATCCGTCGCAAATATGCGACGAGCAGATTCGTCGCAGACACGTCGCAAATTGCGACGACTTTGCGACAGCTTTGCAACGGTAAACAAATCCGTCGAGGAGCACAGAGCTCAGGCTCGTAGTTCCACTTGAACCGCTCGTTACAAACACGAGAACTGTCAAATACGTATTCATCACCCTCTTCTACATCGCGTATACCCGTTCCAGCAAACTCGCAGATGAATGTTCCCGCTCGGATCGGCTCACACGTACGTAACCCCCAGCCACACCTCTCCGTCTTGAACACCTCCACGTGGATTTTCAAACCGGACTGAGATAGTCTGTTTTTGCAACCGGTAGTACAAGGACAAGCATCGCCGCACTCGTAAACCATCGGTTTACGACATACCAATATGCGTTTATGGTACGGCAACTCGCCGCCGTTTCTTTGGACGCAGAAGCAGTCTCCAGCAGAGCATAACCGTCCGTTGCAGTCACTGCATCCAATAGATGCATGATTCAGAACAAGCGTCGTATTCGAAGAAGCCAGATTGCTGTACTGAAAATATTTAGGTACACTCTTGGCATTTTCATCGATCGCATTCACGAGCGGCACTGGCAATGTCTCGGCTCCAAATGAAGCATCTTTTTTTTATAAAACCCTTTCTTGAATCACTCGAACCACCTTTCCTCCATTTTTCAGCGGATTTCCAAGTTTCGTAACCGGGAGGCTGGTCTGGTTTTCTGGCCAGCTTGAATTTATACTCATCGAAACCGGAATTCCCTTTCGCTTTCCAACAATCTGTCACCAAGTAAAGTCCGTTGTAGATGTAGATCTTCTTCTTATTGTCGTTCGGATCTTCTTCGCCTCTGATCACTCTAACTTCGTTCCGTCTGTTTCTACTTGCTTCCAACGCAAAGTTCCCTCTTTCAAGCTTCTGATCGATTGCTTGACCAGTCTTATCTGTTCCACCATGTCCGGTTTATATCAAAGTTTGAAGATCATCTGTTTCATCATTGTAGTTTCCTGATGTTACTACGCTTGTAGCTAAAGGACCTTCTGTTGCACTGTCTTTAACTCTCAAATAGTCGATGCCGGCCACCATCTGGGTGTGAAGTCCCACTAGACACATCTCCCCCAAAAAGTAGAAGATATCGCCTACTTCTACCCCAGGAACCGGGCCGATTCTTTTCTTCGCATTGGTCCTAACACCCAAATTCATACAACTAGTTGTTGCGGTTGTAAGTATGCTTTTCCCGATATCTAGCTGGCATAACCGACGTCTAACCGCGTCAAACCGCATCAAAACCAAATCAGCAATCTTTTTGTTTCCAGTTTCTTTCTCGGCTTCGGTTATCTCCGAGTCAAAATTCCGACAAGATGTAACCACTCTGCTGTTGGAAGCATAAACTTTCGGCTTCTTAGTGGACACCTTCGAGTTTTTCGAACCTTTCGGTCGGCCTCTTCCTCTCTTGATTGGACCAGTACTAGGACCAGCATCAATAGCAAGAGAGTCTTTGGTGGAGTCATCAAATGGTATAATGGTTTGAAGCGGTGTGACCATAAGAGGAGGAGTTGTTGCTGTGTTGTGGGTTTCATCATCAACAGTTTGAAGCGATGTGGCCACTAGAGGATGAGGTGTTTTTGTGTTGAGAGTTTCATCATCAACGGCTTCAAGTGGTATAACCATTAGAGCATGAGGTGTTGTTGTGTTGTGGGTTTCATCGACAACGATTCGAAGCGGTGTGACCATCAGAGGAGGAGGAGCTATTATTGTGTTGTGGGTTTCATCAACAACGGTTCGAAGCGGTGTGACAACCAGAAAAGTTTCTGATATTGTGCTTTCGGTCAAACTTTGATCATCGTCAACAAAAACGGGCTCAAACTTTCAAAAGGTTTAGCATCGGTTGGACTAGACTTATCCATCGCCAAAATCCTGTCAATGTGGACAAAAAAATTGATGAAAAGTTAATAACCATCAAACCATGATGAAAAGTTAAGTTTTACGGATTGCCTAAGAACATTTTCAAGGTTGTTTTCATGCAAGATAGTCATATGAAATAGTCCACTAATTAACCCTCCATATAATCTCTAACTATTAACGCTTTAAACGCAAACATTCCCTGATTATTGTGAACCCTTGAAATAACAATTGAGTATATATATATATATAAATACATTTAATGGTATTTGGATAAGGGAATCAACAAACAATATTTTTCTCTCCATCAAGAGATAATTGGTGAAAATCATTTCATGAAAACATTTTTATCTTCTCACGCCCTCAATTATTTTATTTTTTGAAAACCAAACGATAGTAAAAGTGTAAGATAAAAATTCATGAAAACACTGATATAGAATATACATATATACCAATTTATTTATTTTATTATTATTCGATTTATATGTTGTAAAAAAAAATCATTTTCGATTTGTTTAAACTCTAGGGCTTCCTAATAGTGAATGCTTCATTATTACCTTCTTGGTTTCTTCCCTCTAAATTGTTACAAATTAATGCACCAAATTGACGAGAAAACCAATGATTTTAAAACCGTCAGTGAGTCAAATAGTCAATAGTGTACCATCTAAAACAACCAATAAATCTCATTTTAGGGAAACAAACAAAATGCATCGTTTTTAATTTGTTTTTATGTCAACATCTAAACCGAGGGAACAGGTGATAGTAACAAACACCCGCGTATGGTAAAAAACCCTAGTTTACAACTACCATATCAAAGAACGATAGTTCTTCATAATTCAAAAACCCTACTGGTTATTTAAAATTTTAAAAATAAATTGGTTTTTCTAAAGCATCATTTTATAAATAAGATGCTTTTCATCATATACTCTGACAACTGTTTAGAGAAATGATTATTAAATATAAATAGCACCACAAGTATAAAATCACAACATAAATTACGTTATTGATATATATATAATCTCGATTAACTTAAAAACAGAAGGTTAGAAATGATAATTAGGGTTGAAAATAACATAAGAAGGGACACATCCAATCTATTTTTTTTACAATATTTAAACAGTATTTGTTAAATTGCATAACAAAATGCTCAGATCTGAATTATAATGAACACCATGACCATCGTACTAAGGAATAGACCTTTCTTCACTTTTAAAATATTTTTAAATGAAGGAAAATAAATTTTAAAACAACGCTCCATATATAAACAAGACAAACTTTTAATCAAATATAATTGGTTTTTCCAAAAAAATTGAAAACTAATAGAAATCTAATTTCAATTCCAACACTAACACCAACACAAACAAAAAAAGCATAAAAAAGCATTAGTAAGTCACAACAAGAATAGAAAAACGTACATATCACATATGTATATAAAGCTCAACACGAACTAAATATAAAGTAAGGATAGCGAAATAACAAATCAATACGTACCTTTTGGAAGATGAGAAATGAGAACTAGGGTTTCAAAATTAAACAAGAAAAAAAGAGAAACAAGAAGCAAGGGAGTAAGATTATGAATAGGAAGTGATTGCAGTAGCAAAATATAATGATGTTTAGATATTGGGTAGTGAGGAAGAAAGTAAAAAAGAGACCTCTATTTAAAGGTATTACAACATGACATGTTGTTGTTTACAGAAAACATAAGAGCCATTAGATCAAATTTGATTAATCTCCCCCGTCCAAACTTGTGAGTCATAAACAGCCCTAGATTCATTGTATCTAACTATAATACTATCAATTAAAATTTTTTTTACCAATTTTGCATGATATATTAATTAACATAAAGTTGAAATATTTTTTTTTCCAGATTTAAATATTATTTTCTACATTTCTATATTATAGTTAATTAAAAATTAAGAAGTAAACAAAAATTTGACTGGTTTGAATTTTAAACTTTGAAATAAAGATATACACCCAAAAATATCAAATCCTGTGATTGATAATTTTTTTTTTAATATTTGATTTCAAACAATTTGTTACTAACTTTCAATATGAATAATCCAAAAGCATTTCCTAGTACTGTTGCATAGCTACCAAATTCATTTAAGTTTGTATTCAAACATTTTGCTTAATTTAAACATAAATTAAAACGAGAACGATGCATAGCCAAAAAAACAGAGTTGATAGCACAATTGATGGTTGAGTAAAGAAGCTTTTTTTTAATCTTAAATGCAAAAATATTCTTACAAGTACACAAAAACTCGGATTATTAATGTTTATGTTGTTTACGAGCCTACATGATTTTTCAGTATGAAACACTTGCTGCAGTATAGTCATAGGCTTTTCCTAACGCATACACTCCAATCTAATAATATAACACACATAATTCTGATCATTTATTAGGGTTTTTCCATGTTCTTCTTTACTTAGCATTCTTTACTTAGCATTCTTTACTTTAGAACAGTATATGATACCTAGACATTTTTGCCACATACATATTTGTGACTCGGTTTTTTTTTTTTTTTTTTTTATCTCAAAATACTAGAAATGTCCAGATGAAATCCGATAAAGTTAGATATACAATAAAATTTCCGACAGTTTCAGTGTGAAACCTGATACTTGTTTGCTGCAGGAAAGACATTTGATGGACCATAACTTGCCAAAAACAAGTCCACCATTTTATTTTATTTTGCTAGAGCGAAACAAGGGCTGTGAATGAAGAAACACAAATACATGTCAGGATTGTGCAACAGATGATGTTGCAAAAAGTTACTGGGATCATGGAGAAATGTCAAATAAAATCATCTAGAAGAAATATATCAAGTAATGATAAATATAACTATTTAATAGGAGAAATATATCTTTTAAGTTGTCGAGAAGTGCAAGTCTAAAACACGCAAGCTAGTAATAATATTAGCATGCACCTCGTATGAAAAAAACACGCATTGTCATATTAAAATGTAAACCCATGCATACTTCAAGTGCATGTGTATATCATATCAGTTGATACCTAAACTAAAATGTATTACCAAACCAGTACACCAGTTATAAGTGAAATTTATTAATCTGTATTTTTGGCTAACTTTGGATCTGCATAAAACATGATATGAAATCTGACGCTGATCATTTCCACAGTTATATGTGGCAGTTTAAGTGTAGTTGTAGATAATCATATGCTCATATCTACAAAAGTATCATTATATTATAAATACATAACATATGCGAGCCAGCTAAATAAATGCCTTATATTGAAAATCAATGAAGCAAAGCATATTGATTGACCAGAGATAAACAGATGCCTTATATTAAGCAATATCCAACATAATTAACTCATAAGAGGATCAAGAAATTCACGCTGCCTTTAGAAAATTTATGTAGAGTAATATCCTTAACCGCCACAAACCGCATGAGCACCACCTGAACAACCTCGAGAGACCACAAAACCCTGTGTTATATTTCCTCTTTAACACCAAGCGACATACATTACACAAGGAAACTATAAATTTTGACGAAAAGAAAAAATTGTCCTTCTACACTAGTTTCGAAGAAAAGTAATCAACAATCACTTATTTCCTTGANGGAAAATTTTAAAATCTAAAGCCTTTGAAATTCCTTGAACAAACTCATTAAAAGCGCAATCAGTGATCAACCATAATTCGCATTCCTTCTTCAATTAACCAATGACTCATGTCTCCAAACTTTCTCATCTAGTATTCTCTCCCTAGCTTTGTTTGCCTGCAAAATTTCCCAAATAAGTAGAAACAAAAATATTAGCTCAATATCTTGGAAATCGGAAAAAAGATTAGGAAAAAAAAAATGCGATTTACGCGGTTTTGATCACCTCTTTGGTCCAATTTGTGAATCCAATAACAAGAAAGAGGATTAGGGTTTGTAGTGTAGATCCTGAGACTAAACCGGCCCAGAGTCCTTTCCCATTGAAGTGAAGATGAAAACACAACAGAAGTCCAATGGGAATACCAATGATATAATAAGAAGCTATGTTGACATAAGCTCCAAATTTCTGCCACCCTGTTCCTCTCACAATCCCTATAAACACAATGCAACATTCGGTTGATGACCACACAAATTTTAAAACACGGTTCCTAAACCGGAGAAGATTATTAAGAAGGACTAACCGGAGAGGACGGTCAAGAAGCTGTCCATGAGGATGGAAATGCAAAGAATGGGAGTGATATCAGTCACATAACGAGTTACTTCCTCCTCATTGCTATAAGCATAAGGCCATACATTGCGAGACAAGAAGAGGGTAGAGCTCACAACGACTGACTCAACAGCGGCAATTATTATCGCAGCTGAAGCAGAATCACGAGCACCTCGCGGATTCCCGGCACCTAGCTCATTCGCCACATTGGTACTAAAACGAATATCGCAAAATGAAACATAAGCTCTAAAATGAAAATGTGTGGAAATCAGGATTTGAGAGTATTAAAGTTATAAAAGCAAACCTCGCTGCATCACCGATTCCATTTACCAAATTATAGTGCAAAGAAGAGGTCGTTAGGCTGTTCAAATCCAAAAAAATCAAGGCTTAGAAAATGAAAGATAAGGTAAGCAGAATATAGTATATATACATTTTTGGTGGTTCGATACATTACCAAATTGAAATAACCGAAGTTTCGAGCTTTGAGTTGGGTAGAAGACCAGACAGCAAAGTAATCACCTCGAAAGCTAACCACTCAAGGCTATTGAAGAAAATAAGAACAATAACAAAAAAAATAAAAAAAAATAAAAGGATAGTAAACAAAAAAAAAAAATACTTTATTTAGGGATTTAGGGGCATCATTTTTACCAAATTTTGTTTAGTATAGTGGTAAAAATTATTGATTTTGTTTTATGCAACATTTACTCTAGGACCGGCACTTGGTTGATCTATAGAAAATTTTCTATAAATCTTTACATACTTACCAGCACATCATTGCAGAAGGAACTGCAAATTGAAAGAATATTTTTGTGTGAAGAAACACATCCTTGGACATATAAATCCTCGTTTGGAGGCAGGCTCGAGACCGCTTCATGTAAACCCAAAGGAATACCGCGTTGAGCCAGTAAGAGATACCGATAGACACAGCCGCTCCTTTGACTCCAAAATCGAATCTGTGAACCATTAGCCAACACAGAGGAACATGGAAAGCTAGAGCAGCCAGAGAGCTCAATACCATTGGAAAGATCAAGGTTTGTGACTGAAAATATCGAACCAGCGACTCAAGAACCGAGTAACCGAATAGTGCCGGTATGAGCCAGAGGCAGTAAACAGCTGCTAACTCAGCGACTTGAGGGTCTTGGTGAAGCAGGATCAGGATCTGGTTCATGAACATCCAGAGAATCGAAATCGGAAAAGCGATGATCAAGAGATAAACGATGGAAGTGAAAGTGTAGGATCCAAGCTTTTGATATTGCTCTGCTCCAAACGCTTGGCCACATAGTGTTTCCAATGCACCTGAAAGTCCAAACTGTTGTATACAAAATGATTTAACCAAACATATTTTTTTTTTTAAATGATTACAAAATCACAAAAAAATCATATATATTTTTTTTAAATGATTACAAAATCACAAAATAAAGTAAAAATGATTACAAAATCACAAACAAAAAAAAAAAATTGCTTACAAGAACACCAAAACCGGTGACGTTAGCAAAGGAGCTTCCAAGGGCGATTCCGGCGAGAGAGAGTTCGCTCCGGTGACCAACGATCATCGTAGAAGTTGCTTGAAGAAGGAACTGAGACATGTTCACGGCGACCATTGGAGCAGCCATTGAAGCAACCTTCTTCATCTTCTCCCATCTTATTTTCTCTTTATCTTCTTCTTCTGATTGCCTGTTCTTGACCAGTAATGGAGCTTCAATACTCTTCATCTTGCTTCTGGTTAGAAAATATGGGAACTTGGGTCGTATTTATTTACTTTAGATTTTGCATAAATGTGTGTAATCTTGAAAGAGACACGCCACCCGAAAAAAATAGACACGTTGCAGATTAAATTCGTTTACGTCTAAAACCAAAATCGTTTCCGACTTTATTGTCTCATTCATTGAAGAAAAAATGTACTTTTGCATCGGCACAGAAGATCATTATTGGTGGAAGGCGTCTCATCTTATTAGGACTATAACAAATTGAATAAAAACACTTGAAAGAAAAATTGCAATAAAGATATTTGTGCTAAAAAAAAAAATATAAATTTTTATAATTTGTGTTAATGAAATCTTCTTCTGTAACGAATGGTTATAATATTGGATTAGCATATGAAAAAAGAAATGACATGAAAACCAAAAAATGACTAAAAAGTAACATTTTAGTATCGAATGTACTATTTTGTTTACGATTGATTAATAATAGAGATGGAGTCATGGAGTGGGTAAATTTGAATGAGATATATAATTATTCCAAAAAAAACAAAAATTACTTGTCTTGTTCGTATAGACTATACATTGACTCAATCCGACAAATGTTCATCAAATATCCATCTTTTTCTTTTTTTTTGAACAATTCAAATACCCATCTTTGAACATTTGTTTATATAAGTAGGATACTTTTTGCCCCCCAAAAAAATTAGGATATCATCTCATTTGTTTAAAGTATTACTATAAACTGTATCAAAATGTTGTTACCATTAAAATTCAATCGATTTTTATGTTAATGGTACAATAACAATAAAAATGAACTTTTCAAACACTTAACGTAAAACAAATTATAATCATCAAAAATTTAAATTTGAATAATGATTTAATATCATTTAAGTGTTTCAATTATTACAATGGGTTTAACACGTACTCTAACTTGGTTTTATAATACAGGGGCAAATCCAGAAATTTATTTAACCTGTGGCACAATTTTTTTATATCCTCTACTAATAAAATGGATTAATTTGGTTAATAACAAAAATAAAACAAAAATTTAACAAAGTAACCAAATGGTTAGAAAGAGATCAGAAGAGATAGATAGAGAAAAGGAAGTAATTTTGATTAGTTTATAGATTTGAGTTTGTTTTATGGTTATTGAGCATATTTTCTCTAATAAAATCATTTATAAGAAAATATACTACTAGTGACATTAAAAAAAGTTTACGACGAAACAAAAAACAATATATAAAAGAAATATCATGTGATAAAAACACAATTAATTTTTTAATGATATTTAACTAATTTTTCTTATCTATTCCAGATTATTTTCTTGATACACGTTTTTTTAATATGTATTTCCATTGATTGATATCAAAAGATAATTGTACTAACATATTATAAAAAAAAAGAATCTATCTGAAATCAAATATGTAACATATTAGTAAAGATAATATATATTTCACTCACAGAAGAAGTGATCATAAGAAAACAACACCGGTGGATTAAACAATTTTAAAACTGAAAATACGTAATATATTGTTTAGATTTCAAGAACACTATAAAAATAACTAACTAGAAACTTGATTGCTCTTAAAAAAATCAAGTGAAATTAGAAAGCTATAGACAACAGTTGGGCAATACTACGTTGGGGCAATAAAGTAGAGTTTTTATGGGAGTTGTTGGATTAATAAAATTTTGGTCTGGGGCACTTTCTTTTTGTTTCAGTTAGGTCAAAGGATTATAATTAGTTTTATCTAAATTACTTAAGAAAAAAAAAAGAGAGTACGTGGCACGTGCCACAGTCCCCTTGTTTTACAGTTTTAAAAAACTTATGAAAAAACTATTTTATTTACATTGAAAATGCAAAACAATATGTAAAAAAAAAGTAAAATCTTAAAATAACACTATCTATAAAAACGAAGAAAATACGTCTTATATCATCCGTAACAAAACTTATCTTACCTTTTTTTTTTCCCTCTAACAAAACTTATCTTACTTATCAATTGTCTTAATACTAATCAATTGTCTCTGCATTGCGTATCAGATATTTACACTTAACACTCGCTAACTTAAGCTTTTAGTAAAAAAAGAGAAATTTGGCAATAGAAATATAAATTAGGCTTCAAATGGAGCGTGCTTAAAGGCCAAATGGACCTATTAAACACAAGTTTCAATACTTAGAGATCCACCCTATCCCATATATCAATGTTAAATACTTCCTCTGTTTCATAAAGAGTGTCATTTTGTTTATAGATTCCCTTTTATTTTTTGTGCAAGGTCGTAAATTTGATTGTTCAAATTAAAGACCCTATAATTTAATGCGATAATTAGGAAAACTGATCCATGATCAATTACTCAAGCTATAATTGGAAACTTTAATTGGACTAGGAGAGTACGAGGATAATCTCCCACTCTCCTGTTAAATGAAGACGAAAACATCTTTAGAATTAGAGATTTTTTTCTTCCCTCTTTCAGTTTTTTTTTTTTTTGTCATCTAAGTAATATTAATAAAGGGTGAATTCGTTGTATAACCATAAAAAAAAACTAAAATTTATAAACTAACCAAAATGTTTAGAGAGAGATAGGAAGAGATAGAAAGAGAAAAATTGGTTAGTTTCTAAATTATAGTTTTTTTTGAATTATAGAACCAAATTTCTCTATTAATAAACCTGAAACAAAGGCGGATCTATGGGGTGCAGCTGACACCCTTTAAATTTATAAAACTAATTTTTGCATTTGTATAAAATGTTTCTTCAGCTCATTTGTCATTAGGTGACCCCCTTAAAGTTATGAGGTATGATGTTCGATGTCACCAGTCTTCAATGCCATATTTTATTCTTTTAAAATATTTTAGTTTAGTTATAGCGTTTTCCAATTGTTTCTTTTTTGAAAATCAATTCAAATCCTAACAAAGGATTACAAAGCAAAAATAAAATATATACACACAACTATAAACAGAACAAATATTTGAGGAAATCTATAACTAGATTACACTTTATTTTTGTCAAATTATGCTTTATTTTATTTACTATTTTTTTTTCAGTTTAAGAGTTAAACTTCAAAGTTCAAACATATTAACTTTGTAAAATGTTATTTCTGTGTAATTAGAGAAGTAACAAATCGTTTTCTACAGATCTATAGATTGTTATATACAAATATAAAAAATCTATAGATTATAAAATTATGAGCAAGTGTTTGATTTAAAAATTATTTATGTGATTAAATATGGTAAAACGATTTAATTTTAATATATGTGTTTATTTTAAATCACGTTCCAAAACAAATTAATTTCTTTAAAAGATATTTTAATTTCATAGATATATTGCATAAAAAATTAATGTTATTATATATATATATATATAAATATTTTAATTATTGATTCCGGTTAAAAAAAATTCTAGATCCGCCACTGAAAATAGATACAACCAAATCAACAAGAAGGCAACACCCTGTCAACAAAACCTATCACGATAGGAAAGACAGAGGAAACAAACAACACTAAAGCCCCACAAACAGTTGACAAACCCAGAAAAAAACAAACAGAGGGAAAGCGTTTCTCAACATCAAAGACTTTGACAAAACCAACCCGGAGCCTCGCTTGCAACATAAGACCGCTCACACAAACGCAAAGGATGGCCACGCTGAATCCCTATAACATCCAACACTATAACGCAATAAACGATTGCCATCACGACTTCACCAACACACTGGCACGCAAAGGAAGGCCAAATACAAGACCTGTTAACTCCATTCACCCAAGATACTGCGACGGACCCGAAAACCACAAATTTTACTCGATGAATTTGCCTGCTTTCAACAGCCATACCAAGCTCTAGAAATAGCAATCATCCCACCTAAGAACCCCAAATACGAACCTCTAAAACCTCTCCCTAGAGAGCATAATCCGACACAGAGGAAGAATGAACCCATAAACGATAATCGTCACCAAAGACAGAAACTACTAGCGGATAAACTAAGGGAAGGCAAGGGTGGAAAGAACTCAATATCGCTAACCAATATTCAACAAAGAACCGGCGACAGCAAGTAGAGACAACCACAACTGCTTCATTTGGATAATTTTTTGGTGATTTAAGTGGATCTGGAAGTCATTTATCGGAGTATTAACTTATTATGTAACCAATAATTGTTGTACTAAATTTATTTTCTGTTATTTTTAATTTCAGTACTTTTTCATTATTTTAATTTTAGTATTATGTTTTTATATTTTCTACTAAATAATTTTATTTGCATTTTAATTTTATATATTAGAGTGTTTTATTATTTATAATCATGAAAAAAAGAAATCATCATCAAAATAATTATTTATAACTTTAAAAGTAAAAATATCTAAAATTTGAAGGACTGTTTTATAAATAAAAAGTTCAATTACAAAATGCAATTGAAAATGAGATGGTTCCATATTTGAAACCAAAAATGGCATTATACCATTTTGCAATTGAAAATGAGATTGGGTTGGAGCAAAATTTATTGCAAAATGCAATTTGGCACCAAATTTGGTATTGTGTTGGAGATGCTTTTAGATTAGACATCCAAAAAAATGCCATTGTTGGTTGTTTTTTGAGATGATTATGCTAGGTGTTGCATGAGATTGATTCATTAAATTCTAAGCACATATAGATTTTACCTTTTATTCAATGTTTACTGTTTAGTACTCTTGACATGTTCATGTATAGAAACTAAACGGTGAATAATATTGAGTCTTTTTACTTAATGGATCCCAAACCGTTGCATTCCGTGCCCTCCCCTAATGAGCTGGTCCTGTATATATCAAACGGTGAATAATATTGTCTTCACTAACAAATTTGTATTTTGAATTATGCTTACTTATCCTTCTCGAATGTTTCAAAATAAATAAATAAATTAAGAAACAGAAGTTGTTGAGACTTCTCTGAACACCTTAAATCGTGAAATTTTTTCTAATATTCAAGAGAGAGTGAGAATAGCTAACAGTTTGTTAAAAGATGCGCATGTCACAGCTCTTCAAATGTCGTCGATGGTGAACTTTCAATGTGAGCGAGACCTTCACCAAAATTGGGAGTTCCTGAGATCAATTGAAGAGGCTTACTTCAGGCAAATATCAAGAATAAACTGGCTAAAAGAAGGGGACCACAATACAACTTACTTTCATAGGATTACAGCCGTGAGAGCAGCTTTCAACTCCATGAGATCATTCACCCTGCCGTCAGGAGTGTTAATTACAGATCCTTTGCTGATGAGTGCACATGCAATTGCTCATTTTGAAAGTATCCTAGCTCCTTCTGTGTTGCCAGCCTCAATCATCTTGCCTTCCTGGTTCCAAGAACTCTTGGACTTTTCCTGCTCTGACCATCAAAGGACCCAGCTTGCTTTAATCCCATCTTCGGAGGAGATCACACGCTCAATTATGAAACTTAATCCAAATAAAGCTCCGGGTCCGGATGGACTTACCTCGGGATTTTTCAAAGCTTCTTGGAGCTTTCTAGGCCATGAAACGGTGGCGGCTATGCTCAAATTCTTCCACACAGGCTTCTTGCCATCCTCGGCTAATGCTACTATCTTGTCCTTAATCCCAAAGCATCCAGGTGCTTCCAAGATTATGGACTACCGACCAATATCGTGCTGCTCCACCTTGTACAAGTCACCAAATTATTGGTTGCAAATCTCAAGCCGATACTTCCGGGTTTAATCTTGCCGAACCAAACTGCCTTTGTCCAAGGTCGTCTCCTTGTGGAAAACACAATCCTGGCCACAGAATTAGTCAGCGGCTATCACAAACAACTCGGACCCAAGAGAATAGCTTTAAAAGTGGATATAGCAAAAGCATTCGACACTCTCAACCGGGATTTCATCCTAACGTGTCTTGCTGCTCTCAATGTGCCTCAGACTTACCTAAATTGGACAAGAGCTTGTATTTGCACCCCTAACTTCACAATAGGCTACAATGGAACAGTAAAAGGCTACTTTAGAGGGAAAAGAGGATTAAGGCAAAGAGATCCCCTGTCACCTTATATGTTTGTTATTGCTATGAACTGCCTCTCGTTTATGTTAAACAAAGGAGCTGAGGAAGGGAAGTTTTAGTATTCATCATAAGTGCAAGAAAACGAAGCTTACCCATCTCTGTTTTGCAGATGATCTTCTCATCTTCACAGATGGGTCACTAAGGTCTGTCCGGAATATACTAGAGATCCTTCGACAGTTTGAATTGCGCTCAGGCCTGGCGGTCAGTGTTCACAAGACTTCTTTCTTCTCTTCGGATCTGTCGGATACTGAAATTCTCTCAATTTCCTATGTGACGGGTCTGACATCTGGTACCCTACCAATATGGTATCTAGGAGTTCTTTTATGCTCGACAAAACTTTCTCTCTCCCATTGTCTGCCTCTTTTGCAGCATGTCAAAGGAAAGATTAACTCGTGGAGTGCTAAATCCCTCTCCTTTGCGGGAAGATTATTGCTGAAAAACACTGTCATCTCAGGAATCACAAATTTCTGGTGCTCCACGTTTGTGCTCCCCAAAGCCTGCATTTCAAAAATAAACTCTTTATGCA
>JAHZTW010000001.1:470020339-470049940 GCA_020283515.1 Alliaria petiolata | reverse complement strand
ACTCATTATCTGACACAACATAACCTCATAGCAAAGGTTTTAGTCTTGTAAACACAAAGCAAGAAGAGAATAGAGAAAATTGAAAACAGAGAGTTGGTTGATGTCAACCTTATGTAAGACTGAGATTAAGATGATTTAATAACATAACACAAAACAAGAGAATTTTTTAGAGAATACGACGAACTCATTATCTGACACAACATAACCTCATAGCAAAGGTTTTAGTCTTGTAAACAAAAAGCAAGAAGAGAATAGAGAAAATTGAAAACAGAGAGTTGGTTGATGTCAACCTTATGTAAGACTGAGATTAAGATGATTTAATAACATAACACAAAACAAGAGAATTTTTTAGAGAATACGACGAACTCATTATCTGACACAACATAACCTCATAGCAAAGGTTTTAGTCTTGTAAACAAAAAGCAAGAAGAGAATAGAGAAAATTGAAAACAGAGAGTTGGTTGATGTCAACCTTATGTAAGACTGAGATTAAGATGATTTAATAACATAACACAAAACAAGAGAATTTTTTAGAGAATACGACGAACTCATTATCTGACACAACATAACCTCATAGCAAAGGTTTTAGTCTTGTAAACAAAAAGCAAGAAGAGAATAGAGAAAATTGAAAACAGAGAGTTGGTTGATGTCAACCTTATGTAAGACTGAGATTAAGATGATTTAATAACATAACACAAAACAAGAGAATTTTTTAGAGAATACGACGAACTCATTATCTGACACAACATAACCTCATAGCAAAGGTTTTAGTCTTGTAAACAAAAAGCAAGAAGAGAATAGAGAAAATTGAAACAGAGAGCTGGTTGATGTCAACCTTATGTAAGACTGAGATTAAGATGCAACCGCATTATTACACATAAGCATTAAGGTATGAATGAGGTGCGAGATGCCTTACTTGCCGCCGCTGGAGGAGCTTCCCTTCTCAATGGAAGCCTCAAGGGCCTTCTTAAGCGCTCGATCATACTTTCTCCACTGTGACTCCAAATTCTGGAGGTCTCTTTCCTCATGGGGACTTCGATTTCTAATACTCTTGAGCATTTGGATGGATGTCTTCATTGCAGAGATTCTAGCCTCCTCTACTGTCATTGGCTTGGGTTGTCTATACTTTTGATTGAAAGCTTCAGCAAGGGTGAAAGAGTTCTCAGACGCTTCTGATTCCCCGTGAAAATTTACCACCGTAACCATAAGCTGGGAGTTGAGGTGACTCACACTGTAGATTGAGTTGTTCCCCTCCAAGTGGTTGGATCCATCACCCAATGTCTCGACCTCAACCTATGAGGTAGTTTTCTCCATTTTCTCGAACTTCTCCGCTAACCGTTGAACCACCTTATATCCGGCTCTCCCCCAAACTTTCGAGAAAGAGACTGGATGCTTGAAGGAACTGGATTTCCAACCCTTGAGCTGTTGATCCAGTCCTTGCTTGAAAACTCGCAATGCTAAGTGAGTATAAAGTTGTAAAGTGTAAAAGAGAAAAAGTTGAAGAAATTTGCTCAAATGGTGCTTCATTTTTATCTTCAAAATGAAGAAGTGAAATGTGTTCCTTCAAATATGAAAGAATACTATTCATTTCTTCATATTTTGAAGGTGAATTTTTTCTTGACAAAATATAGCTTCAACTTTTAAAATATTTTTACTTTATACCTAAACAAAATTATGTATTATTTTTTAATCCAATAAATTTTAAAACTATGCATTTTTATTTTATCCAATTAATTTATAAATAAAACTGCAATAATAATATATATATATAATAAAATTGAAATTACAACAACATAACAAACATAAATTTTGAAATACATAATGTAAAAAAAATAGAAACATAATTATTACTAAAATCAAAGATAATATAATGTTTGTTATGTAATGTATTTTTATATATATTATAAAAATTTAATTTCGATAAAATTATGATTGTGTTTAATAATGGTTAAAGGTAAAATAAGTGAGTACAAAGTTGTAAAGTTTAAAAAGAGTAAAATAATGGGAGAGTTGCGGAACTAACGCCTTTGACCGCGTTAATATGTTAAAATAGCGCTCTTCTATAATGTCTTTAGAAACTAACGCTTTCGGACTATTCTACCATTTACGCCAATAAGACTAACGCTTTATCTCTTGTAGACATTAGTGAATTTGATTTGACATTTATGGAGACTCTGACCCTTTTGATATAATTTTAATATTTATATATATATAATAGCAGCTTCTTAGTAATAACAATTTTAATTTTTGGTTTATTCTATGAATTGTTATTAAAATTGTAAGCAGTCAAATATACAATAACACTTCTAGTAGATAGACATATATAGATTTCTATAAATAACAAAATGTTTCTAGAAACAATATCATATATATTAGACAAATACTAACAAAACAAATAACGGATATACAAATATATTGCTGAACCATATAGAAATCATAACCCTAAAATCTAAACCCTAATTAACCTTTTAACCCTAAATGTTAAACACTAAAATCTAAACCCTAACCCTTTTCGTAAACTGTAAAATCTAAATCCTAAACCCTCCTTAAGGATTGGTGAAGCCTAACCCTCTTCTTAAACTGTAAAATCTAAACCCTAAACCCCCTCTTAAAGATTGGTGAACCCTAGCCCTTTTCTTAAACTGTAAAATCTAAATCCTAAATCCCCCCTTAAGGAATGGTGAACCCAAACTAATTAGTGTAAATGTTGGAATCTATTTTTATTTTTGGAAATCTTTTAAAAACTTTCTTAAGTTTTGGAAACTTCTATATGTTGATATCAATTGTTAAATGTTAACCCTGTAAAAAATACTGTTCATCTTTTTTATTTGAATTTTCAATTTTTTCACCTTACTCTTTAATGGGACACGAAAATGATAAATAAATTACATAAATTTTACAACTAACTAAAAGAATACACGTGTTTACCAATTACCACTCACTACTTCCCTCTCTTCAACACGATTTCTCCAAAGCTGAGGTATGATTTCGTAGATCCAAGAAAAGCTGAAGGTAGATTAGATCTGGAGTAAGAGGAAGAACATGGAAGCTATTGTGGTTACAGAAAATGTGTGAGAGAGAGAGATTTTTCGTCAAAAAAATGTGAAGAGTGAGAAGAGAGAAAATGTGTCAGAAAGAAAATCTCTTCCAATTGCCATTATCATTATTTTGAGAGGGTAAAAGGTCATAACACATGTGCAAAGCGTTAGTTCTTTCGTTAAATTACATAAGGCGTCATTTTAACATATATTCGCGGTCAAGGGCGTTATATTCCCAATTGACTCTAAAATAATTGTGATTGTATTTAATAATGATTAAAAGTAAAATAAGTGAGTACAAAGTTTCAATTCTCAACAACTTCTGTTTCAATTTTTAATTTATTTATTTTGAAAAATTCGAGAAGGATAATAAGTAAGCATAATTCCAGATACTTTTTTTTGTCAACAGCCTCAAATTCCTATAACAATTCAGAAAACCAAATCGGCGGAACCGAGTTTACATGATGCAGACAATAAAGGTAGTCGCGAGCACTTCGTGCCAACTTGTCCGCCTTCGTGTTCTGCGCGCATGGAATGTGTGAGATAGAGAAAAAAGAGAACTCCTTCCTCCTTCTCTCGTATTCTTTCAGGTGTAATGAGAAAGCCGGCCACTCCTCTGGTTTAGACACCATTTTCACCAAATCGGAACAGTCTGTAGCGAATGCCACCGCCAATCTCCTAGCATCGAGTATACAATGCATCGTCCATATTAATGCTTCTAGTTCAGAATGTAAAGGCGTTATACTCCGTCGTACATTTTTAAGAAAATTTCAGATACTTATTTTTAAGAAATTTGAAAATTACAAAATTTAATTTTCAACAGAAAAATACAACCACTAGTTCTATACATGAACATGTCAAGATAATACTAAACATTAAACATTGACTTTATATGGTTGTGTTTTTCTGTTGAACATTAAATTTGTAATTTTCAAATTTCTTTAAAATAAGTATCCAGAATTATGTTTAATTATTATCCTTCTCGAATTTTTCAAAATAAATAAATTAAGAATTGATACAAAAGTTGTTGAGAATTGAAAAGGTAATAATAATAATAATGGGTTCTGACATCGTGTATGTGAACTTGGGCAAACTTTAATCACGTGTAGTCGTGTACACTTCATATTCACATTAACTTGATAAAATAAAAACACTCCATATGCTTCCTTATAATACAACTATCTACTTGTTTTTTTTTTCCTTTGTCATGGAATAACTTTATTCATGATCCGATTGGCGAACTTCAGTTTTGTTCCCGCAAAGTTTAGAAGTCAATGAAGTCATGTCTCTCGCCCACACTTTGGGCAAACTTTTTTTTTTTTTTTTTGGTTTTAAACTTTGGCAATCTTTCCATTAATCACTTTCAATTTTGGCTATTTGGATCGGTGGAGTCTTCGGAACTATCGAAACTTTCTTCATAATCCATGTTTGATTGATAATGTTGCATCGTGTATTATCTCAGGTGTAACCAATTCAATGAGGTGATAAAAAAATGGAGTAAAGACTAAAGAGAAGCGATACGAATGTGGTAGTAAAAGTAATTTACTTTTATATTAGTTCAATTTTTAGGTTTAGAATATAAGTGAATATAAAATTTATATTTTTCGCACTTTTCTTACAAATACTTTAATTCAAATATATATATATATATTATTTTTTTTAATTCAAATATTTTTACTAATTGGAAAATAAAGAACCCGTCATTTTTTACCGTACTGATATATCTTAATTATGCTTTTAGCTATATCGTTATTTTACTGCATAGTATGATTTGTATCACTAATCGAACTAGTGTACAAAATACAAACTTTTAAAGACATCACGAGACCACGTTAAAACTGATTGATTCTGAGAGCATTTCCATCCATGGTTTGTAAAGAATTTTTTAAAATATATTAAAAAAAAATTATTATAATAATAAATGAATTTCTTAAGTTTTTTAAAACTCTATTTGTTATTTTAATAATTTCTATTTGTTAGTATATCTTAAGAAACTGTTTCTTAAAAAAATATGGATGGAGATGGTCTGATTAATTTTGTGTCAAAATTAACGTAAAGCTTTAAAAAAAAAAAAATTTAACGTAAAGCTTGGGTCGAGTGATATTTCATTCATTGATACACGAGTAATATTTAATTTAATGACTATTTTATCCGGTGAGTCGTGCGTGACACATTTTATTTAATAAAATAGCACAAATACCCACAGGTGGGAAAAGACATTTGTGTCAAATTGTACCCTTTAACAAAAAAAAGAAGAAGTCAAATTGTACAAAATTTTGATTGTTTCTTATTTACTATTTTGACACTATTTTTTGTTTTTTATCTAATACTTCCTCAATTTCATAAAAAGTGTAAGTTTCATAAAAATTATAATTTTAATATATTTCACAAGAATTAAAAAAATTTATGAAAAGTTCTATTTTATTTTTTATTAATACATTAAACAAATTTCTTTCTTTTTTAATTAATAGGATTAAAACTAAATTTTTATTCAAAAATTTACATTTAAAAATATAGTATGACACTTGTTGTAACGACAAATTTTTGTAAAAGAGAAGAAGTAACTCTTTTAGTTTTGATAAACCTTTTGCATTCCGGATAAAACCCGGATAAAGCAGATCCTACCTTATTATTATTAAGGAAAAAATTTTAAATGGCACAAATTAATCAATTTATTACTAGAATAGCTCTTATTTTATTTTTATTATTGATTAAAATTTTATACCGAAAATACCCTTAAAACATTTGTTAACAAAAAAGTAATTACGAAAATGTCTTTATATTTTTTCCACGCCAACAAAAAAAAGAGTCTATCGTAAATAAAACTGTTAATGTAATGATGACAAACTTAATTTCATCCATAGATTTGTTTTGAATATTATATTTTTTCACAGATTTATTAAAACTGTCATAAACTTATTTAGAATGACAGACTTATATCGATTAGTCTATCGTATGAAACAATAATTTTATTTTTCTTGACAGATTTATTTAGAATAATAGACTTGTATCGATTAGTCTATCATATGAAACAACAGTTTTATTTTTCTTGACATATTTATTTTGAATGCCATATTTTTATCACAGACTTGTTGCCTTTTAACCATAGTTTTATTTATTTTTAACAGATTTGATTTTTGAGATAGATTAAATTCACATACTTATTTTCGTGATAGATTAATTTGACAGACTTATTTTCGTGACAGATTAAATTGACAGACTTATTTTTATGATAGATTTACTTAACAGACTTATTTTCGTGTGTTAACAGATTTATATTTTGATGTCTTAATTATAACAGTCTGTCATCATTGAAAAACTTTCTTCCCTTTGCAAAATTAATATACTATCTAAGCATCACTGTGGTATTGTGATTAATTCTATGAGAACCGATGTACATCATACTAAGATTTTATATCATCTATGGGTCACTAGTCATGCTCGATTTTTCTACTTTAATCTTCGTTTTGTCGGTGGTGAAAAGGAAAACTTTGTGGGGGTTACTGTACAGATGATGTAGGTCGGTGGTGGTAGATGTTGCCGGCGGCGGAAAATTCGGCGCTGCAAATTGTGATTGTTAATCACGTGTTCTTTTCTTTCTTGTTTAGGTTACACGTGTTTGGAGAATTTTTTTTTGTTTTTTTTACAGCGTTTGGAGAATTAATATGGATTTTAGTTTTTGATTTCTTTGGGCTTTGGATTTGTGCACCATTTCTTGTTAATGATGTGGCTTCTTCAATCCAATAAGGATTAATTGGTGAGCAAGCAAACTTAATTAGAATCTAAAACCTAAATTAGTCGTTCCTCAAAGCTTCAGCCTTCACCATCGTATGTCTCGTAACTTAAACTCAAAGATCAGAATTTGATTCAATTGTCTCTAAGTCTTTTGTAATAAACGAAACCAACAAATATTTTTCCTTTTGTGTGTCCAAGTTTGATTTTGTTTATTTGAAGCTTTAATTTTGTTTATTTGAATTTTAAATGTTTTTATTTAAATTTAAATTTAAATGGCATGAATGTAATTATTAAAGATATCATTGGGTATAATGTCTTTTGTCATAAAATATATGTTAGTCTAGTATAGATGCTATTCTAGTAATAATCAAATAAATTAGTGTTAATCTGAGTAATTTCCCTTATTATTATTGTTCACTTCAAAGCGGTTGCCATTTTCCGCGTAACAATGGATACTGGGCCTACCTATGGTATTTAATTCACCGTTTCATTAAATTATCTTACAGAAAACTTTCAACAAAACTGTCGGAAATAACATTTAATTCGCGTCTTACATCTATCTCGTGCGAAACCAAAAAAAGGATATAATCAACGTCTGCTACACTGCGTCAACTACTTCACTTCAATTTCGTTAGCCAAGTGGCAGCATTTACGGCTTCCAGTTCATAATTCATTAATACCTCATGTTTTGAGAAACTGTCGATGATTGTGTGGGGTCTAAAACCCGCAAAACAGTGTTACATCAAATATACTCCCTCTGTTTCACAAAGAGTGTCATTTTGACACTTTTCACTCAAATTAAGAAATTTGATAAAAAATCTCTTCTATCCCTTATAAATTCATTAAACAGCTTTCTCTTTCTAATTAATACATTAAAATAATAGGGTTAAAACTGGATTTTTCTTTAAAATTTTGCATTGAAAATATAAAACGACACTTTTTATGAAACAATAACTAAATCTTAAAACGACACTCTTTGTGAAACGGAGGGAGTATAGGATTATTCTGGATCATATAAATACTCATTCCTTTTTCTTTTTTGACTAAAAATTTGACTTCTACGCTTCTTTTCTTTCTTAAAGTATGATTATGCATGCCTTTTGTTATTTCTGTCAAGGTTTTGATTGGTAACTAATTTGCAGAAAAGGCATTACAAAAACCCCGATTCTAGTGTCTCTGCAAATACCCAATACATTGTGTATACTATCCCTCAGGACCCATCACTCTCCTCATTTTTCCAGGAGGTGATAGCACGGCCGGGCTATTCCCGTGCTGGCTCTTCTCTGAGGCTTTTGGTTCGAGGGCGTCTCCTTTTGAAGCCGGAATCTGAAGCTTCCCTGGCTCCGTTGGTGATGGAGAAGACGAGAAATACCTGAAGAAATTAAAAAAACTACCGAATGATATCAGAGAGATGAAACGGAACTTTTGACCTATGAATTGCTTTTTTTTCCCAAGACTTAACCTGTGGTCCAAAGCTTGCTGTATCGTGATCCTTTGTCGTGGGTCGTAGATGAACATTTTGGCTAGAAGATCCAAAGCGTCGTCGCTTGCCATAGGGAAAATGGTGCGTAACGGTGGAGCGGGCGTGTAGGAGAACTCCATGTAGTCTGGGAGATAGATCATGTCAGACCATTGGGATTGTATTGGAGTTCCAAAAGCTTGAAAGATCTTTCCGAGTTGATCAATATCAGTAGAACCCTGAAGAAAAAGCAAAAGATATGTTCATGTTTCCAAGTTGATCAATCTCAGTAAACACAGAGATCTTTCTGAAACATAAGAGTACAAAAAAAAGTATAGAACATTACCGGTAGAAACGGTCTACGAAGTAATAGCTCAGCAAAGATACAGCCTGCAGCCCAAACATCAACTCCTGCTCCATACTGTCTACTCCCAAATAGCAACTCAGGCGCTCTGTACCATGTAGCAAATACCTGTGTGAAGAAGTATTTTTTAAAGATCCGAGTTAAAAAACTTTTTGGAGTCGTCCACTGTGAACAGAAGCAGATACAAATAACAAACCAAAAGAGACATCAACAAAACTAATCAAACTCAGAATCTTCTAGACTCAAAAAATGTCACAAAAGGGTATCTAGTAAATTCGAACCACCAATCTTTCACCTCACCAAAACCGGAATCAAGAAGTATGCAAGAATCAGAATCAAAAACATATGATGTCTCCTTAATGCTCTGTATCGATTCTTCAGTTCCAGAAGAACATTCCAATAGATCGTCAAGAATTGCCAAAGATATATATTACAAAACCTAGACTAATCTAGCTGCCAATTTCAAACACAAAAGTATCAAACTGTATCGAGCTTAGTATCGATACCTGATGAGTAAACCTCCGATTCGGACTCCCAAACACTCTCGCCAGACCAAAATCAGCCAGTTTCAGCAGACCATTCTCTCCAATCAGTAGATTATTAGGCTTCATATCCCTATAACAATGGAGAAACCAACTCAAGATCCAACCTAAAAAGCTAAAGTAACTCAAAAACACTGAGAAGAAACATATGAACAAGCAAAAAAGAGTTTTTTAACTTTACCTATGCAAAACCCATTTCTTGTGACAATAAGCTAAACCTTTCATCGTCATCAACATAAAAGACTTGATATCTCCAGGAGAAAGGAAGATGTTTCGGTCGCGAATCACAGCTTCCAAATCCGTTTGCATATACTCGAAAACGAGATGCAAGCTCCCATCGTGAGGGAACGCATCAATGAGCTCGACGATGTGTGGATGATTAAGCTCATTCAGCAGCTTAATCTCCCTAAGCGCCGTGAAATTCACGCCTTCTTTCTGGTTTCCTAACCTAATCTTCTTCACTGCTACGGTCTTACCAGTCTATTAAGCGGAAAAATCGAAGATGTGTGTATAGATCAAGCGAACATGGAATTGAAATCGAATCGAGGAAAGGGTTTGATTAATTTGATTGATTGATTCACCTTGGTGTCGGTGGCTTTGTAAACGACACCGTATGTTCCTTCTCCGAGAACTTGGCGTCTGAGATACCGATCAACTGGTTTATTTTCGCCGGATTTCGACATCGGGTTTCTCTTCTTCTCCGGTTACTGTTTAACACTTCGACGGAGACGAGGGCTACTAAGGAACTTTAAGGAATTTTAGATTCGTTGGTTTTTAATTTTACCCTTACTTTTTAGTATTTTATGAAATGAACCTTATATCTCAAAAATTATCAGAAACAACCTATTATATCTCAAAACCTACTTTTCTGTTATACAGTAGAACCTCTATAAATTAATACTCGATAAATTAATAATCACTATTAAATTTTTTTTGAAAATCCTATGTAAAAATATGGTCCCAATAATTACATAAATTAATAATTATACATTTAGGAATATATAAATAATGTAATATAGTAAACTGTGATTATATTGTTGTTTCAAGTTTATAAATGTTGTTTAACTTATCTTCCAAATTTATTGATATGATATTTTCTGAATGAATTTTACATTGTTGAAAATATGTTTTTTTTTGTATTTTGATGAACATTAAGAATTCGAATAAAAAAATATCTTTTTAAATTAATATTTTATTAATTTATCGATAAATTAATAATTATTAATTTATCGATTAATTAATAACTCTATAAATTAATAAAATTTTGAAGTCCAACATTATCAATTTATAGAGGTTTTACTGTAGATTGGCGCATCTTTTCCGTAGTGTCTATTTCGAATATCAAAACGGGTAATAGCGGATAAAAATCAAAATTATATGTTTCAATTTCAACCATCCAATATGAGAATCGAAACTAAGACACAAAGATTTGTTTTTTGGTTATTTTTTTGTCGATAATTTATTTTTACATATCTTATTATTTAAAGTTGGATATAAAACGGTATATTTTAATTAAGAAAACAAAATTAAAAATAAAAGTAAATAAATTAACTAAAAAAGAAAATTAAAAGATAAAAGGATATATTTGAATATAAAAGAATATATTTCAATTAGAAAAAGAAAAGTAAATAAGATTATCTTCAATTGAGTAGATAAATAAAATTATATATTTCAATTAAGAAAATGAAAATTAATCCAATAGTAAATAAAATTAAATAAAATAGAAAATTAAAATATAAATATATTACACAAGAAATATAAGAATCAGTTGGTCAAGTTTTTTTAAAAAATAGATACATGAGTACTAAGTAATAAAAAAAATAAACATAATTTAACTAGGATTAAGAAAAACTAAATATTTACAAACATATGGTAAATTTTAATCGGAAAACAAATAATAGAAAAAATTTTAAATAAATAAATTATTTCTTTGTTAGGTTTTTCTATGGTTGGTGTTTTCGTATTTCAAATCTTATTTTATTTTCAAAAGGTAATATATTTTTTTTTCTATTTTTTGTTTTTATTTTTTTTAACGGTTTACAAAAATTAACTTATAAACTCCGTATATACACAGAGTCTAATAAATAATTTCTTATTATATAAAGTATGATGCGTTAAAGTTGCTAATTAGCATGATCTTGACATGTGGCGAGTCAATCTCATTAAATTTCAACATGTGTCGCAGTTAAAAAATAAAAAATAAAAAAATAAATTAAATTAAAAGGATATATGTAAACTATGAAAAGGAAAAAAGTAATGGTATTATTATGTTAATAAATATATAACATGATCGTGACACGTGTCAATTTAATCGATAAAATTTTAACACGTGTTAAAAAAATTTAACCAATTAGATTTTAACATAATGTTTACCTAAATCTAAAAATTAGTTTTAAAAATAAAAAAGGAAAATCAATTTATTTTTCGATTACTAATACAATAAGAAAAATAAAAAAAATGAAAAGGTAAATAAAAGATGCATCAAAGTGAATAATTAACATGATCGTGACACGTGTCAAGTTAATAGATTAATAATACAAAAAAAAAATAAAAAAAAATCGGAAAAGGTAAATAAGAAAATTAAGAAAATGGAAAATAAGTTTTTTTTTATGTTTTTCATTTAAATTAAGAAAATTGTATGATCAATTACTATTATAATAAAAGAAAAATAAAAAAATTAGTATTAAAAATAGAAAAAGAAAATAAGTTTCTTTTTCGATTACTAATACCAAAAGAAAAATAAAAAATCGAAAAGGTAAATAAAAAAATTAAGACAAAAAAAAATAAGTTTCTTTTATGTTTTTCATTTAAATTAAGAAAATTGTATGATGCTAATGATATGACATTAGACGATGATGAGATCAATGAGGAGAAGGATATCAAGAATCATGTAGAGAGCCTTTTGATGCGAGTCTTAAGAAGCATAATTTCTCTAGAGAGCATATAAGAGAGATGAATGTGAAGAGAAATAGAGACTTTATTTGCTTGAAGAGAGTTAATGGAAAGATCGTTAACATACTCGAATGACTCAAATTAAATACCTAAGGTTTTAACGCAGCGGAACATAAAAAAATAGTTGATAAAGTGTGTGAACTATATGAGAAGTAGGGTTAATGTTGCTTAGAATCCGCAACAGATTCTGTGCTTTGAATATTTTAATTGAAAATAAATGAGAATTAAAATAAATAAATAACTTTTAGGTTTCAATTTTGTGTTTTTCATATATATTTTTAGTAGTGATCAGATTATGCTTTCTATTTTCTTTAAAAAAATATTTTAACGGGTTTTAAATTTTATTATTTTCTTAAATTTTGTTATTCATTTAAGTTTCTTTTCGATTCCTAATACAAAAAGAAAAATATTCGATTATTTGTTTCTTTACAGATTATTCGATTTTGTTTTTAATTTATTTTTACGGGTTTTAAATATTTTATTAAAAACCTGCATATATGCGGGTCCTATTCTAGTATTATATAAAGCTTGAACTTAATAGTTAGTAATTATTATAATTATGACACGTGTTAAGTTAATCGATTAGAATTTTGACAAATGTCATGATTAAAATATAATAGTACATATAACTTTAGTTTATAAAATTATACAAATAAGCACTATTCTTAAAAAGGAAAAAAAATAAGAGAAAAATAAAAGCAAAATAAAAGCAAAAATTCATAAAAAAAGGAAAATAAAAGCAAAAGTTCATAAATTTACTTTAATTTAGAAAAACATATGATCAAATACTAATCATAAATAAATAAAAAATACCACTAACTCCTATATAAATTAAATTAAGAAAATTATAATAACTTTGAAGTTCAGTTTTTATATAATAAGATTAAATTATAAATTCTGTGTATGCGAAGCCTTATCTAGAATATGACCTGTATATATGCGGATTTTTAGTAAGATATTTTTAAACCCATAAAAATAAATTGAAAAAAATTCGAATAGTCCGTGAAAAAAGTAAAATTAAACTAAACACATGAAAGCAAATTTCCCAAAAAATCTAACATTTTTTATTTATTTTTATTCTAATTTTTTGTAATTTCATTTGATTAATATTTCCAAATATATAAGTTTTAATATTCTTATATGAATATTAAAACCTAAATTATTATATGAATGTTATTCTTATAGGATTAATATTTTTTAATTAAAATTTTCTTAAATTAAAGTTAGTCTTATTTACCTTTGATTTCATTTTTCTTTTATTAATTGTAATATATATATATATATATTTTTCCTTTTTAATTTTTTTCTTGCTTTTTTTCAAATAGTATTATTTTTAATATATTTTAATCACGACATCAACAAGATCTCGTCGGTTAACTTGCCACATGATTTTAATAGCAAGATTTGTCAAGATCTGGTCGATTAACTTGACACGTGTCACAATCGTGTTAGTTACTAACTTTTCTTTTACTTTAATTTTCTTACATATAATTATATAAGATGTTAAAAAGTTACTTGAGTTGGCATAGAGACATATTTGTTGCTTTTCAGATTTGACATGGGTTATTGGTGGTTTAGTTATGGAAATAAACATATACTAATATAGTAAATAGTTTCACCAAGGTTCTTATCCATAGTCACATGAAGTTTGTTGCTATCATCTTCTATGAATTCTTTAGGTTCTCAGGCATTACCATTTACTTAGCCTGCATAGCTTACCTTGTTTTTCATAAAAACAGAGAAGCCACTCATCTACTTACCACAAGTAACTCACAAACTGTGAAGACACTTCCAAGACAAGACATTGTCAGTTTGAATGTTGATGTTGATTGAACAAGATTCCACTAAAATTAGGCCTAAACCATCCACAAAAACCGTTTGATAGTACAAGCGGAAAGGTCCTTACTTTAAAAGATATGGTTTAGTTATTTTTTTTTAATTCTCTCAATTTTTGTAGTTTTATAATAACATCAAATAATAAAATCATTGCTAACATTATCATTTTTTATTTTCAATTTTTGTAGTTTTATAATAACATCAAATAATAAAATCATTGCTAGAATTATCATATCATACGTATGAGCAAACATTTTTTCAGTTATTTATGTGCGTCAGATTTTATCAAACTCTACTATATACAATTGCACGACAAACGAACATATAGGTGTGGTCAATTCTCAAATACCAAACGATTGTATTACAAATTTATAGGAATCGAAAAATACCTAAAGCAGAAATTTATGGTTTTGGATTTTTAGGAATTCAAGAACTAAATAAGTAAATAAAAACAAAGCAAATTCAATTAAAAAAACACTAGGTTATAGATTAATCGCATAGATTCATAAATGATAAATAATTAATCGATAAATATGGAAAATCATGAGGGTATAATCATTCTATAACGAGTTTTATAAATTTATAGGAATCAAAAATAGCTAAAACATAAATTTATGGTTTCAGATGTAAATTAAAGTAAGATGCGGGTAGACTGTGATCTTTAAACTCGGAACATTATATTGTTTTGGAAATGTTGGCTTTGAAATTAGAGAAAGAAAAAATAATTTTTAGACATTCAGTTTGGTCGGAGTTCAGATACTAAAAAAATAACAGACAGATGATTGAAGAAGTTTATGAATCATTATTAACAAAGACGATTACATAGTTATATAATACATAAAGAGTATTGGATTACAGAGTATTGGATTACAGAGATGATTAAAGAGTTATATAATACAAACTATATGGGATACAATTGCACTTGATACGTTATTGTACTTGATATGGTATCCCAATAGTTAACAAACCAAAAAGTTAAATAGAAAGTAAAAACATAACATAATAATTTATATTACGAGGAATAAATAATTCACCGGATGTTCAAACATCAGGCCAGAAACTAAAAATCTCATTCGCACAACTCATAGAACATGCTGTTCCGTCGAATCTCTTCAATATTTTTCCTTGACAATGATTCTTGCAAACGTCACAAATTGGTCGAGAAAAATGACTAATGGGAAGAATTTGAACCTCTGATCCATATAATTCTATAGATTGACCAGACTTCAAATATGGGTCTTTCCCGAATAAGCACTCAATATGAAAAATGGCGCAACAATCTTTGCACCAATAGAACACTTTTGTGTTTGTATCTTCTAAATGGCGTTCGCAAACATCACACCAATCTTTGTCCCATACTTCTTCCCCACGTAAAATTGTGAGAAAGTGTTTTTCATATTTATACCTGGCTTTGTATGGTAAAGTAGCGCACTTGGTACATACAATAAAATTGCACTTGATGCAATTTAATTGTTTGTAACATTTTGTTTTGCACATATCGCATATCGGCTTTTCTTCTGGATCTAAAGATAAGAATAAGGGATGCTCATGATTTTTGTAATCAAACGGCTCAACAATTGAAGCGCATCGTACGTCTAGAACGAAAGTACATTCCCCTGTGTGACACTCATAGACAAAGCCACTACAAACACGATCACAAGCATTACATGTGAAGTAACCAAAACCATGCCCACTATCATTCATCAATGTAAGTGGATGAGGATGTAATGCATGTCGTATTCTGCGGGCAGCATTAGCGCATGATTCATGGAGGATGAAATCACACTTCATACAAGAAAAGAAATTACCTTCATAGATAGGCAGGACACACGCTTGACAAAGCATGTTTTTATCGTAAAATTTGCTTTCCTCGAACCGCAGATGATGGTCATGAAGAAAATAAAGTATCACTCCATCAGATATCATTTCGAACGGTCCATCATCTTGTGATATATCATCTTTTTCTGGTACGTCTTCGAGTTCTTCTCCATCCCACACATCTTTCCCAAGAGCACATATTGAATGAACAGCATAATCACCACACTTTTCACAAGTATATGCACCATAATTACCGTTAATACTTCGACGACAAACTCCACAAGACCATTCTCCAGATCGAAGAGAAGAAACGTAGGAGATGCGATGGTTATGACGTGATATCCTAATGATGTGTGGAGAATACATGCAATCTTTATGAGCTACAAAGTTGCATACAAGACAAACGTAGGTGGGATATATTTCTATCAACCAACCACAAACGTTGCAAGTTAAAGAAGTTTGTCTAGGAAAAAATGTAAGGGGATGGTCATGTCGTTTTGGTTGGTCTATAACAAAGGGTATCGACTTCATCGCACATACTGGATGCATGATAACTTGACAGCTGATACAAAAATATACGAGATATGCTGCTATTCTTCCACAACATAAACACTCAAGTTTACGATCACTATTATAATAAAAGTTAAGATGGAGAGAATGATCAGGGTGATAAGGGTGTTTGATTTTTAGGGGAGACTCAACACATTCTTTGTGGTACATTTTATGACAGTTGTAGTCACAATAAAAAATAATCTGTGCCAAAATTTGAGCCGTAGCATACACTACACCCACCATTGGCATCAAATTCTTTGTTGTTGCACCAAAACAAAGGAGATACTGGATGGTTAAGGTACTCTTTTTTTTTAGAGAAGTCGTACTCGGGGGAAGAAATGATTGGGAAAAGGGTGACATGTTGTATATTGCCAAAGAGTGGAAAACAGAAATTGTTTGTAGGTGTTTCTGAATTTTTCCATCGTGGAGTAGGACATAAAAAAATAGGTTGAAGAGAGTCGTCGTGGCTGGCTGCTTCATCTGAGGAGATTGGGTTTTGTGTTTGTGATATAGGATGGTACTTCGAATGATGGTATACCAAAAATAGTTTACCATCTTTTTTCACCTGTTGTAATCCACCGTCAGAATCCATGTCTACACCCACTCTTTCTTTATTACAATTGTGTTAAGATCTTTAATATTATTTGCTACACAAAAATCAAGTTTTAACAATTTCCCATATATATATATATATGAAAATTTGATCCTTTACGTGAAAATGGTGTGGAGTTTGTTCTTTTTTGTACTTTTGATAATATTCTTTCCCCTGATAAAAAGAATAAACTTGTCTTTAAACTTAATTTTCGTACAATCTAAAATTATTTGATTATAAAAAGAGTAAAGTTATTTCGTACACAAAATCAAGTTTTAACAATTTCCACTATAAATATGAAAATTTGATTCCAAATGTTCCTTCTACTTTTAAGAATTTGATCCTTTTTTTTTTAACAGAAGAATTTGATCCTTAACGTGAAAATGGTGTGGAGTTTATTCTATCTGTGTACCTTTGATAATATTCATTCCACACAAATAAAGAATAAACTTGTCTTTGCACTTGGTTTTCGTTCTATCTGAAATTATTCGATTAAGGGTCTGAATGGTTATAGTAGATAGGCGATGCATATCGTGCTAAACAAGTATGATAAATATGGTTAGTGAACAACGCAAGGGACGAATGAGACAAAAGTTAACTGGTAAAGAAAAATACAATGGGTATAATCTTTATAACATTATTTGAAAAATATTTTTCGTGCTCAGTTTCACTCTTACGAGGTCAATGACAAAGATATTTTTAATGAATAAAATATTTTGTCTATTTAAATTTTTTATTTTCCAAATGAACAAAAAAAGAAAATTATACATATATATATATATATATATATATATATATATAAACTATCTTTATAACATTATTACAAACTGTGTTTTCCTTATGTATCGTGCTTACAATCAATCTCACGAAAAATGATTAAAATGCCATTAATAATTTTTTTGTACGATCATATGTCATTATCAATATATTTTTAGATTTATATATAATTTTTCTAAATTTTATATTTTTGAATTTTGTAAAAATAAAAAAGGAATTAACAATAAAAATAAAGGTGATTTTAATTTATAACCTCAAATAACGGTAAAATAAAGTAGAGTGTAATAATCAAAAATTAGTTCGATACATATTATATTTACCAAAATGACGTTTTTATCCCTATCATTTGACAGCAAAAAAAATAGTGTGTGATATTGGATAACAATTTTATTATCATGATAACTAATATGGTATTGTAATAGATCAGAGATACTGTTCATCAACTGTCCACAATCCTGTTCATCTAAGGGTTAATCTATTCTCCAACACTGTTACCATGCAGTTAACATGTTAATCTAATTATCATATCATAGAAAAAATTATGTTAAGTATATTATCATATCATAAGAAATATAAAATTGTCATGTTGGGGTAGTTATTGTGCTAATCATATTATCATATTATAAAAAATATGAGATATTGATTAACTAACTTTGTTATTATAACGAAATTATATCTAAATATATCAATAACCCATTAGCTAACCTTATTATCGATTAAATTTAATGTAATAAAATTCATAAAAAGAGTTGAATATTGACATGGTGACCATCACCGTCATTATATGCTAGTATCACCAACACCATTATCATCCGCCAACAATATTGTTACCATCATCGCCGATGCGTTGCTGTGCATTACCACCGGCGTGCCACCACTATCATCAGTACATTACCATTTTCTTTCATCATCGCCGGTGTGTTATCATATTATAAAAAATATGAGATTTCTCTTTAATTTTGGCATTTCCATTCAGCATTTTTTTTCACTTTCTACGATTCTAACTCCAATATTGTTACCAAGGAGACCATTTGTGTTTATAAAAGGTTATACAAAACGGCAGAAAAAGAAAGCAAAGTGATAGTAAAATAGTTACAAATCAAAGCCATCTATACCAATCAAAAGCAGTGACATCATCGAAAAGGAGAATAAAAACATATGCAGATAGATAATATATACCCGAATATTTACATGGTTTTAGGTGGAAATATTTACACTAAAGATTACAAAAACCATAAAAAAGCAACACACTACATAAAAACATTGTCCTTGGGGTTAGGTAAACGCCTAAACGAACCAAAAAAGATAAAAATGCGGAGCATGTAAAGTGTCAAGACTTGATGTTCATTTTTCTGGTTTGAGCATGAAACATCTCTGCGATATCTGCAGCTGTGCTGCATTCATCGGGATTCCTATCAGCCGCTTTACGGATAAACCTCGGAAACCTTACAGAGATGCCTCGGGACGGATGGACGAGACCTAAAGCTGCATTGTGAACAGGTGAGACGGTTAAATCCGCACCTCTGATCTCCCATACAACCTCTGCCGAAAACCACATGTCTGGTGTCTCCCCTGTTCTGTAGTAAGGCGGCTTTTTCGCTAGGATCTTATCTCCGGAGTAGAACTCTTTCATCTGCAAGAAAAGCCAAAAAATATAAATGAACCTAGTTACTAGAAACACGCTTGAAATGGTTCTCAAGTCACAATTAGGGATCGACATATAAACACAAACAGAACTAACAATGGTTGTCATTGGTTTCAGCTTCTATAAAACTATGAAACCGAAACCAGAAACCACAATGTTGAATTCATATTTTTCATCCTCAAAGATGGATGAATGGATAAGTGTGAAAGTGTAGTCAAGCTTTTTCATTACCTCGATGTAAAAGGCATCAGAAAACCCAGACATGACACGGCAGACACTCTGGAATTCCTCAGTCTCAGGGTTGAAACAGGCCATGAGGAATGGACTATACCTATACAAAAAGAAATAACCATAATTCATCAGGATGAATTTGAGAAATTACCGAGTAAACTTATGTTTACATTTAAGTTTGAAAGCTACAAGTTTTTACTACCATCCCGCTTTTCTCCCGTTGCCATGCCAAGCACCTATAGGAACTAAATCCAATGTGTCGCCTAACCCATCTACATAATCTCGCTTAACCTGAACCAGAAAATTAGCACCATTTAATCCATTTCCGGCACTTTTATCTTTGATAAGATGGATAATTTACAGCACGAGACCTTGAGCCACGAATCAGAACGCTTTGTGGGGCAGTATCCAGCATCAACATCTAATGACTTAACCATGATTCCTTCAGAAGATGACTGAAATGCTTCTTCTAGAAAAGCGTTTATTCTACACAAAGTGTCTTGATTATTCAAAGACGCTTCTTCTGCTCCCACCTATTAAAGAAAAAAAAAAAAAACAGTTCAACGAATATACCAAAGCACTTAGTTACAGAAAACGGCTTTGGATGTTCTGTCTATAACTTATAGATGTTCTGTCTAGCACTTACAGTGATTTCCTTAGCATACTCAAGATAACCTGGCATGGTCTCAGGGAAGACCTCCTTTAGACCTGAAATTTTGGGCATATATGAGCCTGGTGAAGAAAATGAACACATCGAGTTAAGAAAAAAAAAAAAGAGAGAGGTAAGGTTTACGTCTTCGTCTGTCACGGAGGGGAAGAGCCAACAGCCTGCATTGTTACGCTCAAGATATTACGACTCAACATATAACTTACTAGGCGAAATGCAAAGGAAGATAAAAATTAATTGAGTAAAAGACACATACTGTTCACCATTGAAGAACATAATATCAAACACAAAGACGCAGACTTCAACCTGCAGAACGCCATTAGAATAAAAGCAATACGTCTAGAAGATCGTCTTAAGAAACTAAAACCGAAAAACTTCAAGAGGAAAGCGCCAATCATACTAAACAAAAACCAACAAGCCTTCTTTAAAACTAGATTAGTAGAGAATAACATGTATGAAGATGCTGGACTTCTAACATTCAATAAGGAATGTAGTGTAACGTCCAAACATAAGTAACCCGTCCCCATGCCCAAGCAATTTAAAAAAAAAATTGATATCAAACAGGTGACGACAGGTTTAATGACTACAACAAAGAAAAAAGGGGCCAAAACAGACTTGATATAACAAATCTACGGAGCTGCTGAAGTTCTTGATATAAATGCTGATCATCATTTATTTGTAGCAATAAAGTTGTACGGATACTGTGTTTAATACCTTAATACTTTCTGTAGTTACCAAAGCATCTTTGCTCCCTCTCTCTCTTGTTGATAACTCTTGGAATGACATGAGTTTGTTTCCATTCTTTCTATCAGTAGCAACCACCTGAGCCCATAAAAACCCAATACACCATGTACGACCAAGAAAATTCATGATATACAATTACAGGTTTGATTTTGAAAAACGGCAAAAGGCCTCGTTTGGAGAGAGATGAAAAATTCTCTTACCTCTGCGTCCAACATGAATGTCTCAGCAGCAGGGCAAGCAAACTGTTTTATAACATCAACCAGATCAGGAAATCTTGAAGTTGTTTCATCCCCATTTCGAGAGAAGATGCGCACAGAACCATCAAGTAACTTATGAATCTGCGCCCGCTGGCCATCATATCTGAAAGTTAATAATTAGACGTAAAAGAAAGATATTTCAAAACACAAAAAATTACTGGAAATCAATAGAATGCAAAGAAGATTCATGGGTTGTAAGCTAAAAGTAACAGACATTCCATTAATAATCAGAAACTCATCAGTTTCAATAGTTTAAGAGAAGTTTTTGAGACAAACTAACTTGTATTCACATGTAAAAGCCTTGTCTTGGAAGAGCTTGAAAAATTCTTGAACCCCGTTTGCGATTCTGCAATGAAAAACAGCACACAATTAATAGAAGCGTGAGATCAGCAGCTCTAGTCGTTATCTTGAAAACAAATGTATCACAAAGATCTGTACAATTACTTTGCAAGCATGGGTTTTATAGGTATCCCTGGGATCATTGACAGAGTTGATGTCGAAAACTCAATGTCTTTCTCCATGAGAGAAGGAACAACCACGTTCTGTTTGAAACATAATGTATCGAATGATGTCTTTATTTAAAAACTCTAATAACTATGCTGAGTAGGACAAAGCACAAACAGTTTGAAGGCTTCAAACAGGTGGGATTAAAATTTGTAGATTCTTGATTATGTCCACTAATTCTTGATTAATTACACCCTAAAATTGTTAATCGCATTTTAGTGCAAAGAAATAAGTTAAAAAGGTTATTTCGCATGAAAAATGGCAAAGCGAATCAGAGGCGGGGAAGGCAAAGGTTGATAGTTAAAGCTCACCAGAGAGGGAAGTATATTGTAAGCCTCAACTACAGCAGCAGAAACACCCTGAAATTTTTGAGCTTTACTCTTAATAACATGAGCGATTTAGATATAAATTTCTGAACACACTCGACTTGAAAAGTGACAAGACAAGAGAATATAACCGAACCTCGAGTTTCTCTCTGAAACAGTTGTCTGATGGCTCTTTGTCATGGCAATTCCAAAGGGAATTCATAACGATTGCTCGCCCTAGTGCAGGCAGAACAGTTCTCAACATAGCGCCAATCCTTAAATTACGGGCCTGAACAGGGACATAACTGCTTAAAACACGAAAGCTGTGGAAAATATATGGGAGAAATATCTTTGAGAAAATATTACCAATGTTCTAACTAGAAACTTGATCTCTTTCTCTCTACAAGAACGCATTAGCTTCACGATAAGGTTTTTCTTTTGCCTGTTACTTCCAGTACCTGTCTGCACACTGAGGAAAACTATTTAGGAGCTTGCTCGAATGACCTCATGTTAGAAAAAATTGTGGCTAGACAACAAAGATCACTGTTATCATCCACCAACAATGAAACTGTGCTTTAATTGGAAGACAGCTCAAACCAATTACCAGAAAGAAATCACATACGGTTCAGTATTTAATAATTAATATAGCTTATAGTGTCAAAATCATCAACACAATGCCATCTAAATACATTTATTTTTAAGACCCTAAATAACTATCTAGAGACCACAGAAAAAGCCTCTATTAAACTAAGGGCCTGAACAAGAAATTCTAATTTTTGAGCAAATGAGAGCAAAGCCTCATTGTCTTAGCTTCTGAATTACTTTGATATTATCCCTATCGTGCATTACAGAAAATATCCATTATAGCTGATTCAACAGAAAGATGAACAAGCACCTCTGAAATTTTCCTCGTCTTCATTGGGAATAGTGTGTCCTCAGTCAATAGCTATTATGCTGTAACACATAACCAGTTAAGTTCTATACCTTATCTTTCGTAGAGTTGAAAACACATCTCTAACTAGAAGTGGAGGTGGAGGAACCAGTAGCTTTTGCGTTTGTCGACATAGCTGAGCAACATCCCCTGAAATTTTTTATAATTAAAAATCCGTTTTAGCAGGGCATACAGAAGTAAAATCAGAACCATAAGTTAACTGCGATGGCATAGATTTGACTTTACCAAGATCCCCCAATCTATTATACATCTCCCTCATAGTAGACCGACTTATTCCACATGCTTCTTCCAATGCAGAAGAGATCAGACTTCCACCAATGTTAAGCTCCTGTTCAATTGATACATGATCATAAGAGTCATTAAATGGTTATGTAAACAACAAGAGAAAGAAAAAAATATAAGAAACTTCAACCGACAATATTCTCATGGTCAGCGGCAATCTTGTTAGTGCAAAGATAAACAGCGGGAAGAACATCTTCTGGAGAGAGAGCCAACAAGCTGATGGGATGATAATTTACAGAGATATAAGTGCCAATCATCATTGCTTCCGTTTAATCAACAGAGTGAAGAGAGTAGGCAACCTTCTAAACATGTTGCAAAGCATAGACATAGCTTTGATCTTGCCCTTTTCACCTTCAACTGAAGCAAATGTTCGGACAAGGTGGATATATGGAGCAGGCTGTCCATCCCTCCAACAAGCTGCATTATACCAAAACGCCTATGAGTGTGGATGCACAGAAAAATTGCAGCAGGTTGACTAAAAAATCCTACTACACTACAGACAATTTGGTTGCAAACAAACTCTCTCAAAATTCAGGAAAAAAATAACAGGTATGGTATAAAAATTATAAAAAGGTGCATATAAACACACCAACCGTGCTCTTTAGGTTTATACTTTTCAGGAGGAAGAGACACATAATTTTTGTCCACAATTTCCTCTGCTGATGTCTGCTTCCACAAGTTGTTAACTGCTTTTCCTGATTTTTCTGGCACGTTTTTGTACTCTTGAGAGGAACACGCTTCAGGACATTACAGAAACTGAAATGATTTGCTAGAGAGTCCTCCCACACCTGCATACTCACCAGGTATTTCAATGGGGTTACTGTAATAGATATTCAATGCCCTATTTATATCTCCTTTAGCCTCATCAATGATGGAAACAGCATAATCTCTTAAAGATTCAGAACCATTAACAATATCAATAAACTGATCTGTTACTTCTTTGTATGCTTCTGTAGCATCATTGTGGACCGTCTTTTCACCTGTATTGCATTCTTCAGTCTCTGAACCAACACCAACAGAATTAGATCCACTATCCAAGACCTTATCGAAGAACTTAGTTATAGTAGACTGCCTCGGACCAACTGGTTTCGACTTCGGATCTTTCTTGGCCTTCTTGTTTGACTTACTTCCTGTGATTTTGCCTCTTTTCAAGGGAGATACAGTACCCTTTGTTAAACCAACTTTGCTTGGTAAGGCAAAACCTTTTTGACTTGCATGAAAATCTAAACAAATGCAATTAGCAGGATTTGGTTGCAAGTCGGTTACATCGTCATCAAACAAAACACTCTGATTTTCCAAGGAAGATGTGGCAAGAGAGGATTGCTTGTAAAGCTCAGCTTCACGTTCATAGAAGTTACTTACTATATCTACGGGATCACCAGCATGTTCGTTAATCAGATCCAACATCTGCTCTTCATTGACCCAAGCAGGCAAAGAATCACGCAGTTCTATCAGCAAATTTTCAGTCACCGAAAAATCACTTCTTTGAGCATTACTTCCACTGTCTTCACATGCCTTCTTATCTTCTCCAACATCTATCTCATTTTTCTCATTCTTTTGGTTAGACTGGCGATAGAAACCCAACAAAAACTCTTTCTTGTTCGCCATTTCATCTACGAGTCCCGAAAAATGCTTCTGCATCTTATAAACCTCCCTGCTATCGAGCTTCTCGATATCAACTCCAACAGTAGGAATCACTCTTTTAGGTTTCAAGAACTTAATGTACTCTCTAAGCTCATCATAGTTGGAATGCTCGCTATACGGTACAAGATGGATCTCCATCGAATCTTTGAACCTCACCGCGAACTTATTACGCTTCACTTCATAAGTCCACCCTGTGGGAACAAAGCTTACAACTTTATCATACCCTTTCTCAGCCATAACCTCATTCATCTTGGCGAAATTCGGACGAAAATACGGCCAAGTCTCACCCAACACATTCCATTCCACGACGTGAACATCGCTCTCGTTCTCATCCTCTGTGAACATCCCTCTCTCTCCACAACCTAAAACAGACAAAATCGACATCTTCCTCGCGTCCACAAGGATCTTCTCTTGCATCTCCTAGCAATCTCAATTAGAATCTTCTCTTTACCAACAACATAAGTCGCAACAAGAAACAAAACCTTTTGCTCCGTAGCCTTAGACTCTCCATCAATCTTATCTATCACGCTGATCATATAATCAACAGACTCTTCTTGAGAGGGGAAAACGAATTTTGGATTGCAATAAGTAGTGTCGAGAAAAACACCATCACAGCTATTAGAAGAGAGTAATTTGAACAGAAATAGAATCAAAGCTTAATCAAGCAAGAGGAAGATGAACTCGATAGATGGATGAGAAAAGTAGATCTGAGAATTTTTGTTAATTTTTGATAATATCTCAGAGTTGAGAAACATATACAATTGTTTGTCTAAACCGGGACAAACCGGAACTGTAATATGTACAACTAAACCATTGTAAACCAAAATACATAATCTGATATTCCCCCTCAAGATGGAGCAAAGATATTGATAATGTCCATCTTGCTTAGTAACGTTCGGAAATGAGTAGGGAAAAGAGGTTTAGTGAAAATGTCTGCCAATTGATTACCGGTTCTCACATGAAGCGTTTTAATGATACCCATTTCAACCTTTTCACGAACATTGTGGCAATCCAATTCCACATGCTTCGTTCGTTCATGAAAAACCGGATTATTAGCTATATGCAAAGCTGCCATGTTATCACAATAAAGAGCTGAAGCGTCTGCAGTATCCACCCAAAGATCCTTTAGTAAATACCGTAGCCACATCATTTCTTTCACAGCAATGGACATTGAGCGGTACTCGGCCTCTGCCGAAGACATAGAGACAACATTCTGTTTGTTAGACTTCCATGAGATTAGAGAAGAACCAACAAACATACAAAAGCCAGAGACTGACTTGAGAGTATCAGGACAAGAAGCCCAGTCTGAATCTGCAAATCCTGTAAGCTTTAAATCAGAGGACGCAGAGTAAAACAGTCCCAGACCCACTGTCCCTTTCAAGTAGTGAAGAACCTTGTAAACAGCTTGAATATGGGGAACACGAGGGGCTGAAGTGTACTGGCACAGCTTATGAACTGCATATGTAATGTCAGGGCGAGTAAAAGTCAGATACAGTAGCTTGCCAACTAACTTGCGATACTGTTCTGCATTGTCAAGTAAATCTCCATCATCCTTAGACAGCTTCTGATTGGGTTCCATTGGAATAGATGAAGGTTTGCATCCAAGGAGACCTGTTTCATCAAGCAGATCAAGAATATATTTTCTTTGACAAATAGAGATACCAGCAGAGTTTCTAGCAATCTCAAGTACAAGAAAATATCTCAAATCACCCAGATCTCTCAGTTTAAAAGAACACTACAAAACTGCTTTCAATAATTCAGTTGCTGCAGAACAACTACTAGCGATGATAATATCATCTACATACACCAAAACTGCTATGTAGACATCGCCGACATTCTTGATGAAGAGAGTGTGATCACCTGAAGATTTTCTGAATCCCAACTCCAGTAAGATTCCAGAAAATTTGAGGTACCATTGCCGTGAAGCCTGTTTAAGACCATATAGGGATTTCATCAATATACAAACTGCATTTGGAGGCAAAGTTTCCCCCTGTTTTGGAGAATATCCAGGCGGCAAAGTCATGTAGATCTCTTCTTTCAAATCTCCATTCAAGAAAGCATTCGAGATGTCAAGCTGAGACAGAGACCAACCCTTAGCAGAAGCAACAACAATGAGAAGTTTAACCGTTGCTAATTTTGCAACAGGAGAAAACGTGTCATTGTAGTCAAGCCCTTCCTGCTGTGTAAAACCTTGAGCAACTAAACGTGCTTTGTAACGCTCCAAACTCCCATCAGCATTCAACTTGACAGTGAAGACCCATTTGCAACCAACGGTATTCTTATGAGGTGGTAAAGTGCATATATTCCAAGTACCATTATCTTCAAGAGCAGTCAATTCAAGACACATAGCATCGCACCATTCTTTGAGATCCTTAGCTTGATTATAAGTCCTTGGCTCAGGGATCTTATTCACAGCATTAACAAAGATCATATAAGGATCAGACAAGGCATCATAGGAGAGTACCTCAGAAATAGGATGATCTGTGGAGGATGCAAGTGAGTTGCAATAATAATCTCGGAGATATGATGGCGCTTTAGATGTTCTTCGGTTTTCACGTTCAGGGGCAGTGGTAACAGGTATAGCTTCCACAGAAACATCTTCGACTGGCACTTGATGAGTATGAATGGGAGGAAAGAAATCCATACCATCATCAAGAGAAGCATCAGTCTTGTGAAATGGAAAGAGATCCTCATAAAAGACAACATTGCGTGAGACAAATACATTGTTAGTCTGAAGATCAAGAAGCTTATAACCTTTATAACCAGAGGGATAGCCGAGGAACACACATGCTCGGGCTCTATCCTGAAATTTATGACGTTGCTTTGGTGAAGTACTAGCGTAACACAAACAACCAAAGATCTTCAAGTGAGTATATTCAGGTTCCTTCTTAGTTAATGCCTCGTAAGGGGATTTATTTGAGAGCATAGGGGAGGGTGTTCGGTTAATAAGGAAAACCGCCGTAAGAACACAGTCTCCCCAAAAGGAAAGAGGAACTTGAGATTGAAAGAGAAGAGATCTGGCCACATTTAGAATATGTTGATGCTTACGCTCTACCACCGAATTTTGTTCAGGTGTTTCAGGGCAAGAGTGATATGGTACAATCCCTTTCTGCCTATATAATGCATCAAACTTTAACTCAGGAGCATTGTCTGACCTCACTGCCTTGACCTTAGCATTATATTGCCTTTCTACCATCGTGAGAAACTCGGGGAAAACAGTCAGGACATCACTCTTGAGACGAAGAAGATATACCCAAGTGACTCTCGTATTATCATCGACAATCGTCAAAAAATAGCGATATCCTTCTTGAGTTTGTTCTGAAAAAGGCCCCCAAACATCTATGTGAATTAGATCAAATGGAGCAGAACAAACATTTTGGCGAGTAGGATAAGACAGCTTCTTCTGTTTAGCTCTATGGCAAATTTCACAATGCAACGATCCATTATATTTAGCTTTAGAAATCCCAAGAGTATCATTAAGGAGATCTATGCGTTCAAAAGAGGTATGCCCAAGTCTTTGATGCCAAACAGTTGCATCAATTACAGAGTTTGTAACAAAAGAAGTAGTACAAACAAGCTCTTCAAAAACTGGGTCTTCAACCTCCAAAATATACAAGTTCCCCATTCTGCTACCTTTTCCAATCATCAATCCCTTGGTGAGATCCTGTATAAGACAGCAATCCGGATCAAAAATCAACCTAGAATTGAGATCTGAGGTTAAGGAGCTGATACTCAGGAGATTCAGCCGAAATTCAGGAATATATAAAACATTCTTCAACGTGATATCAGCATTAATCACGATATTTCCAACGCCACCAATTCCAATAATGGCACCAGTGGGAAGATTAACATGATGTCGAACTGAGGTATTAAGTTCAATAAACAACTCTTTATCATGTGAAACGTGGTGTGTGGCACCAGAGTCAATGATCCATGTATTCTTATTTGTCACACATTCAGAAACATTCAAAACTCCAATGAAACTGAATGTGGAAGTGGAAAAAGATATACCCGATGGATCACTGTTCTGAGTGTGCACATTGGTGGTAGGGATGCGTGGCTTAGGCTTGAGCTGAGAGCTGAAGAAGGCAATGAAACTTTGGATCTGATCTTTAGTCATGTCTCCAACAAGACTGTCCAAACCTCGAGAAGTATCCTGAGCTGAAATTTGAGCAGTGACAGCAGCAGGTTTAGGTTGTTGAACCTTATCAGCATATCCTTTGCCTTTCTTCCAGCCAATAGGGTAGCCATGGAGTTTGTAGCATCGATCCGCAATATGCCCAGCGTAGCCACAATGAGAGCATATGGGTCTATCTCTTCTTTGAAAAGCATTCAACACACCAGGTTGAGAGATGCTTGGGTTAGAGGTCAGCACACTAGGCTGAACTGTCTGAGATGATCTATTCAACACACCAGATTGAGTAGAATCACATGTAACATTAAAAACAGTCGGAGCAAGGACTGAATTAAACTGCCTTTGACTATCATCTTGGTCTAAGATGTTACAGATTTCAGCTAAATCAGGGAGAGGCTTCTTCATGATAATCTGACCACGAATGCTAGAATATTTCTCATTCAAGCCTGCAAGAAATTTGATGACACGGCCTCTTTCAACCTTGGCTTTGGCTGCTCTCTGACTAGCACAGTCGGAGGAATTGCAACAGAGACATATCTCAGGAGGTTCAGCACTATCAAGGTTATCCCA
>JAHZTW010000001.1:469859238-470011046 GCA_020283515.1 Alliaria petiolata | reverse complement strand
TCTTCAAATTTTTTTTTTTTTTTTGATAACTCAAATCAGTATGGTTGGCTGAGGGATCTTGCCATTTTTCTAGATCCCAACTTTGGTTCCATGTAATTGGTCATTATAGTTGTCTGGCATCATCATCTCCATCTTCATCTTCATCAGCTTTGTAAGAAAATTATATCTATCTTGTTAATCTAAATTCTCAAATGAGCCTTCATTTAAAACTATATCTCTAACTTCGTTGGGATTGTAAATTGGCATCTTGAATGAATCCACTTCTGATTCCTTCACATCTCTCTGTCCTCGCAATATTTCATTTGTTACAATATTTAATGAAGTGAAAGAGAAAATAAGATCAACATTGAGAGGGGAAAAAAACATCGAGAGAAATTTGATATAATCTACATAATTTCATATTTTTAAACTAAGAAATTATGTACCCTATTAATTTTATTTTATGAAAGCATGTAGGTTAACCAATTTATTTTGTTGGTGTTGAAAAATATTACATTTTAATATTCTCAAATCAAGAAAAATGATATTCCCTTTCAAAATATAAGATGTTCAAGAGATTTTATTTTGTTTCAAAATATAAGACGATCTCACATATTTATGCAAAATTTAAATTTAATATATTTGTTTGACCAGTTGTGCTCTGTAGTCTTTTTAATGACTCGTTGAACAGTTTTTAGTTATACATTACCCCTTAAAGTATAAGCTTGCTATTGACCGAAAATATATATATATATATATATAAGCTTGCTTTTTTATATAAGTTGATGTTCTTTCTCTATCAATTTATCATGGTATCGGAATTTTGATTAAATTATTATGGGTTAGGGTTTTGCTAGATTCCGCAAACGGGAAAAAACAAAAAAGAGACAAGTGTTTTTTGTGAGATAATTTCAGAGTAAAGATTTGTGAGTGGATTTCAAATGATTTTGTTACTTATGGTGAATCTCGTCGAGATCAAACAAAAATGCTATGAAAATCTGTTTAAATCAAGAAGATGACATTGTCAACTACACCGAAAATGGAGCCGGAGATGATTTGTTTAAGGACCTTTGAAAGAGAAGATAGAGTGTCATCATCAACGATGACATAGGGATGAGCTATATCCATGACAATGAAGATTAAGATGATGATACCAAAAAGAGAAGACATCAATAATGATGACCATTGGAAATTGATGTGATTGGATGTTGGGTTTTTCAAATCCATGTCCAACTCCCCCATTAGTATGATATTGTCCGTTTTGGATTCAGGTGGCAAAATTCTTTGTGCTCCTTCCCAAAAGACCGCATACTAATCAGAGTTGCACATTACTTATATATTAGACAATTCCTGTCTAATCTTCCAATGTGGGGCTTGGATTGATATCCCAATAATCCCCCCCCCCCCCCCCCCTTCCCCCCTTCAAGCCAAAAACCACACGAACCCTTGGCCTCCAACCTCATGCGAAGCTTGCCACCCATCTTGTACCGCCGTACTCATTAACGAAACTCTTGTACCGGCACCCTTAATCGCAAGATCATTTTGAGGGCTCTCCTCCCACAACGAACATGCGGCCCAACCCACTTATCCAGATCTATCTTTTAGAACCTTGGCTCTGATACCACTTGTTGGGCTTTTCAAGCTCATGTCTAATTATCTAATTAGTATGATATTGTCCGCTTTGTGCTCAGGTTGCAAGCCGCACGGATTTGTTTTTGGACTCCTCCCAAAAGGCCTTATACTAATCAGAGTTGGACATTACTTGTATATTAGACCATTCCTGTCTAATTTTCCGATGTGTGACTTGGATTGATATCCTAATATCGGAGACGACCGATCATAAATCCTTCAGTGAAGCTTGATATATAAAGACAAAGAAGAAGCGTATTGGTGAATCGTTTTATTGATTCGGCTAATGATTGGCCAAAGTTTTTATATTGGCTAGCACAATTACTTGTTTCTTGGAGACAAGTTATAAGGATGTGTTTCTCTTTATGATTTCACGATCCCACACGTTACACTTATGGGGATGGGTGGTGAACACGAAGCCGTGATTTTAATTTTATGTTTTACCGTGAGTTTGATAGATAACAATATAAATCACTAGTCTATTCACACAATTTTTTTAAAGATGAAGATGGTTTAATATTCTTATATGTGACCTGTCTTTCGGTTTAATTATACGGATCAAGTTCATATCAAAGTAATGGATTCTAATATAAAAGACGACGCTGTGGTGGAGATCGGTTGGACTAAATCAAATCTAAACTCATTATATGAATAGATTTCATGATAGAAATCATTAAAGTAATTTACATATGGTGGTTGAGTCAATCTAGATTTGATCTAATCTAACTTTAAACACTTTTTTAGAGAAAAAAGAAATACTAAAATTGATCCATGCTTAATTGGCCTTTGTGGATTCATGTCTTCAAGTTGATTTTCTCCTTTTACCTTTAACTAGGAGATAACCCACGCTATGCGCAAATCTTATTTTAATATGTGTGTTTAAATAATTTGTTTTTCTATTTTTATTATGACTATCAATTTTCTCTTGCATCTTTAAATTTTTTTTTTGTTTTATCGATTCTTTCTTGATTATCTATGTAATCTATTCCATACATTATTTTACAAATATTTATATGTTCTTTAATCTTCATATTATTTTTATTCGTCTAAATCTTGATATTAAAATATTTTTTAAGTTTCTCGATTTACCATTTTTAGTTTTTCTATATCTTTTACTGATTTTATATTTTTGCATATTTTAAAATTTTGTATTTTTCTTTATATGTTTTTTTTTCTCTTTTTTGTTCTTCTCTCTCTCTCTCTCTACATATATATATATATATATTTTTTTTTAATTTTGCTATCCTTTCTATTGTTTATTGAATATTTTTTAACTTTCTCAATTTACTTTCATATATCTTTTATTCATTGCTTCTCTTTTTCCATGTTTTTAAAAATAATATATTTCTTTGTATACATTATTTTTTTTTCTCTATTTGTTTTCTATCTATTTTTGTATATAATTTGTTATCTTTTCCATTGTTTATTGAATATTATTTTGTGTTTTACAGTTTTATAGTCTGGAATTTTATTTTTCAATTGTTTGAAACTTCTTAACATATTTGATATCCGAATTTGCTTCTTTTTTTTCTTTAATTACATTAAAATTAATTTATTCTTATTAATTTGGAAATGAGGATCAAACAACTAAAAAAAAAAAAAATAGAATGATGCATCTAAAATCTTGTATTATAATACTTATATGTTTATGATGTTTCTAAATTAAATTTGAATTTTATTTATTTTATATTTATGTGAAATTGATTTTTTAAATAGTTCAATTCAAATTAAATGAGTTCAATGTATATTTAATATTTGGGTTAATATTTATTTGTGTTATTTGATAGTTTTTTAAAATCTCATTAGTTATTTGTTTTGTTTGCACATGTGAAAAATAAATCATGATCTAGACCAATAGGGAGGAGTTGATGTGTCAGCACTGGAGAGCCTCCATTCATCTATTATAGTATGGATGATCTTTCGACGGACAAAATATAGATACTGAATGTATGGATATATTAGAATGAGAGGATTACATATTTATACATAGATACAAACGAGTTCAAAGACTCTCCTCATTGCGTCTGCTCCAAAATGTGAAGTTAGAAATGCTCCAAAGCTAGCCTTGGTGGAGACGGCCATGATCGTAGGGTCTATCGAAAACTCTCTGTATGGGTGAATGATATCCACAAAAGCCTCGATAGTGAATTTTCCGTTCTCCTTTATAATTTGCCTCAACTCACATTCTTCCGCAAGGTAGAGTGGAGTACTGAAAGAGTCCACCTTGTCTTGCTCGATGACACCTTTTTTAATACAAACAAAAAATTGGAAAATAATGTTAGTTATGTAATTATAGCCTATTAGTTAAAGATAAAGAAATATATATGAACCTGTTGAGCAAGTTCATTCAAAGTGTAACATCCCGGTTTTAGAAATATTAAAGTATATGTGGAGAGGTTTAAGAGAATTGGTTACCTATGTCACTAAAGTGCATTAATCTTTTCGGTCACTGGTCCTAGGAGAATTTTAAAGTTAAGCGTGCTTGAGTTGAAATAGCACTAGGATGGGTGACCTATCGGAAAGTGATTCTCAATATCGTGTGAGCGAGGCCAAAACACGGGGAAAGATCGCGTGGTGATTGCAAGGTCAGTATTTCATGACTTTCGAGCCTCCCAGCTAACGCACCGACCGCCGAACATGGGTGGGGCCTACGGGCTAGAGAGAGGGCATGGGAGTCCGCTGGTAGAGGGCGGTCGGGGCGTTACAAGTGGTATCAGAGATGAATCCAGACGAGAGTGTGGAGTCACAAGGGCTCACACCGTCAGGGTGACGGTCCTGGTGCGCAACGAGGATGTTGTGTTCAGTGAGTGGGGTGAATTTATTTCATGACTTTCGAGCCTCCGGGCTAACGCATCGACCGTCGGACAGGAGAGGGCCCACATGCTCGAGAGAAGATGTGGGAGCCCGCTGGTAGGGGGCGGTCGGGGCATTACAAGTGGTATCAGAGACGAACCCAGACGAGAGTGTGGAGTAAGAAGGGCTCACACCGTCTGGGTGACGGTCCTCGTGCGCTGATGCGTGAGGTTTTGTTACTCCAAGTTTTATCCCTAAGATAGCTGCAAGTGCACAGCAATCACAGTGGTATATTAAGGGATCGAATCCACATAGATTGTTGTTTCGCGAAAGTCCTAAGATTTCTAACTTCTTTAAACCAAAATGAAAGGTTGGGGGTTTGTGTGTCACGATTTGTAGTATTGTTTTCAAGCAGTGAGAAATGGTTAAACGGTTGTAAATCAATAGATAAAAGGCGTTGGGTTCAAGAGTGTTCTCACGGGTTCATGGATCGGATCTAACAAGCAATAGATTAGGTTTGTTTTTTTTACGACTTAGTTGGTTATGTTCTTAAGCTGAAACGATCGACTATGATTACCCCGCTTTCGCGGATCTAACCACCTACGTTTGCTTCGCTCCGCGAATATGAGTTATCATCCCATGTTGCGAATCAAACGCGCAAACATATCATTCACCTATTTGTAAAAACTCGCGGTGCGATCCGTCGATATGCCTGAGCATCTTACGGTGCGGTCCGCTCGTTAACCTCTAGATCCAGACAATAGACCACACGTTCGTGAATCTATAAGTCCTGGGATCAGTTGCTAATTGATCTGAAAAGCAAACATGCAATAAGCGCAAGACATAAACGAAGATACCTAATAGAAACTTTATCTCTATCAACCTGGTGAAATCGATCCATGATTAAACCCCTTTGAAACCGTTTTAAACCCAACTAGACGACTACTCGTTCATAGGAACGAGAGACATCATTCGGGATAAGAGAAAGTGCAATTTATATTGAATAAGAAACAGGGTTCAAAAACTTCTCAAAAGAAAATCCAGTTAGAGAGATCTTCTTAAAGTATTGGAAATCAAAGAACTATGAACAATAGATGAAAAGAGAAGGAAGGAAAGATGGCGGCTGCAGAAGAAATCTCTCTAGAGGTCTTCGTCTCCGGGCGCCGTCGATCTCTCTCTCTCTCTGTCTCTCTCTCTCTCCGGCGGCGTGAAAAGTGTTTCGGAAAAGCTCTTGTGAAAAGTCACGTCCTTTGTGAAGACATAGGGGTCTCCTTATATAGGCCTTCATGTCTTCATAAGTGGGCTTTACGTTTTAACCTCGAGAAATATCAAATAAGTGCAAACAGGCTCGGGATGGGCCGAAGTGTCCTGGCCGCGCGAGCGACCAGGCGTGGCGCGGCCACTGGTCTTCTGAGTAAGTGGTGGCGCGGCCAGCGTGCTTTCTTCTGTGCTTGACTGACCTTCTTGCTTCCTTCATAACTTGAGATTCAACCGTGCGATTAAACTCAAACCACCTCGAGGTGAAAAAAGCTGATAAGGCTATCTTGTTCCCAAATATGAGCTTGATCTTGTGGTGGGAAGGTCGTCTTTTGATGTTGAACTTACGTCTCCGAGCACTTGTCCTGAAAACCCTTGTTTTGCTCCAAAATGTATGATTTTTGTCCAATTTCCCTGAAATGACTCTTGAGACTAGGAAACGGGGAAATCACTTTAAAACCATTGAAAACCGGGTTAAATGTAACGCCCCTATCCCTCATATCGTAACCACATTCAACTTTCTTTCTCAAACATGCTCTTAAACCATCATTTTCGGAAACCATTCTTATAAAAGAATAAATCATCGTAAAACATCAACCAAGTCATAAAAATCCTCATACTAAAATCTCATAAAAAAAAACCCACCAAATAATACTTAGAAAAATACTGTCTTTTGCATGAAATAAAATAAAACCCAGTTCCCGAAATAACACCAAGAAGCAAGACAAGCTTGAGCAGCTACACATGATCTCCACCCTGACCTGAAGAAAAGGGAAAAAAGGGGTGAGTAATGCATTACTCAATGAGGGAAGATCATCTCTGCCCACTGAAACATAGTTACCATTTCTACGAATATTTGACACTCAGCAAAACACATAAACCTAGACAAAACAAACATATAGCCTGATTTCTTATCAAACTATAACACATATCATTCCTCTTGCCCATAAAGTAAGACATCCACATAAATTTTAGGTCCATACACCCCGTAGACGGCGTTATCCTTGTGATAGCCTTAGGACCCCATGCTTTGGAGGCTGGCCTTGGCACAGACACTCCCATCCCGGGCTCGTCAGTCAATTATAATCATATTGTGTCTCATAACATCATAGCAATCATCATAACATATCATATCATATCATTCTCCTAAGCATATGAACACACAAACCTATTCTTGCAATTAGATCTAAGCTTATGTGCAATGACTCATGTAAAATAATGGAAGGAATGTTAATTATATTTCCACAAATCACAATCCTCACCTGACTTTGGCTGAAAAACGGTTCCGGGAAAACTAGTGGTTGAAACTGATTTAGACAATCTGAAACTGAAACTTGTAGAACAAGAAACGTCCATTAGAAACAGATTTAGGGTTTCTGGTCTAAACTGACTAATCTTAAGTCAAAGGGTCGAGAAACTCAAGGCCACTATTCTTGAACAACTTGGATTGGAGCCGGGCTTTCCTTTCGCACTATTACGGGTATGAAATGAAAATAATGGAAAAAGTTGGATTCAATTGTCAACTTCCAGATTTTCGATAAACAAAAGGTTTCTTGGGTAACAAGCCAACGCCGTGGAAGCTAGGGTTTACCTTTTCCAGAAGTGACGTTCGCTCCTCTGACTTCCCTGAAACGTCCTCTACCAAAACAAACTCACGAATCTGACTCACTTGCCCTGATCTGATCAGAAATCGCATCCCAAAAAGGTTACTTAAAACTTGACTAAAATTCTGGAAAACTGAGATTTTTTTCTGGAAAACAGACACTGAATTTGCGTCAACTTACGAACGGAATTTTGGATCGGATATACCTGAGAATCAGTAACGGAAAGAAGTTCTGGATAGCTGACAGTGAGACCTTCGAAACCGTATGCAGATAGTTTCCTGGATCCCTCTGGTTCGACGGGAAATCGCCCCGCAATATCCATTCTCGGCCACGATTTTTTCTCTTCTTCTTCTTCCTTCTTCTCTCCTCCTTCTCTCTCCTCTGGTTTTTCTGGTTTTTCCGGCGACAAAGATCGGCTTCTGGGGTTATCAGAGATTGATCCTGACCACCGAAATATCCCTATTCTCCCTTGCTACTGATCCCACACAGCGACGACACAAGCCAACGATCACGTCGACGTTGTAATCCTTCTCTCACGATGACAACGCAAAGAACGACTCTCAATCAACTATGACTAAAGCAGGAAGGCTCGATCTCTTTCTCTCTCTGCCCTAACTGTTGATACTTTGGCGGCGCAGAAGAATTAATCCAATTTCCACAAGTATATACTCACGACACACACACACGATCCCTTATGTTTTTTTTTTGGACCTTATTGGGTTTCACATTAAAACACTTGTAAATGATCTTGAAATGATAGGTTTTACGAGTAAAATATGAATGTTATCATGCGCAACGTGGATGTTATGCTCAGTGAGTGGGAACGAGGATGTTGTGCTCAGTGAGTGGGGGTGAATTTATTTCAAGACTTTCAAGCCTCCTGGCTAACGCACCGACCGTCGGACAAGGGTAGGGCCCACGGGCCCGAGAGAGGACGTGGGAGCCCGCTGGTAGAGGTCGGAATGTTACAAGTGGTTTCAGAGACGAACCCAGACGAGAGTGTGGAGTCACAAGGGCTCACACCGTCGGGTGACAGTTTGAGCCCGACGAGGATGTTGTTAAAACTCCTCAAGGTCACAAGGTGTGGAGTCACAAGGTCCTCATGCGCAACGAGGATGCTGCGCTCAGTGAGTGGGGGTGAATTGTATCATCCCGATTTCAGAAATATGTGGAGAGGTTTAAGAGAATTGATTTGGAGTAGCACTAGGATGAATGACCTATCGGGAAGTGATTCTGGATATCGTGTTAGTGAGGCCAAAACACAGGAAAAGATCGCGTGGTGATTGCAGGGTCAGTATTTCATGACTTTCGAGCCTCTCGGCTAATGCACCGACCGTCGGATAGGAGCGGGGCTCACGGGCCCGAGAGAGGACGTGGGAGCCTGCTGGTAGGGGGCGGTCGAAGCGTTATGATATATCATGGTTTTTACCGGTTTTCAACCATGATATCCGTTGTTTTATCGAGTCTTTTAAGTGTTTTCGAGTCTTTATGAGTCTTTACAGGTTATTGCATGAGTTAGGCGACTTTGAAGTATTTTGGAGCTTATGGAGTCAAAACGAACGAAGAGGAAATGAAGGACGGATGAACCACGAAGATTGCTCACGTATTGCCACTGGTGTCGACCGACACCATGGAGGGTGTCGATCGGCACCCCTTGCGTTTCTACCTCAAATTTCGAGAAATTGCATATTTTGCCCAGAAATTTCCAGAAGTTGCAGATTAGCCACAACTCGTGTTTTAGACTATATTTAGTTTTTTTAAAGCCATTGTTGGCAGTCACCTTTTATTTTATTGAGACTTAGAGAGAGATTTGTTCCAGAGCTTTTGGGGAGACAATTCCGATACTCTGTTCGTTTGAGAGAAGAATTCGAACCCCTTTGTATCTTTTATTTATTTCTTTTAGGCAATCCATTCTTTTCATGATGTTTGTTTCAATCGCCATGGCTGAGTAGTTTGCTTGTTAGGTTTAGGGTTATTCAAAGGTTGAAGATGAATTGTTAGATTTGAGTTTCTGTTAGGATAATCACATAGTTCTTCATATAGATCGTGCCTAATGCTAATTCCAGCTTGATCATCTAGAATTCAGATCTTAGGTTGATTAATATATGCGAAAGTATTATTGATTGCGTGAATTATCTTAGATGAACCTATTCGCAAAGGAATTTGCCTTAGGGATTTTGTGAACAATCGAACCTGAACTTTAATGCTTGTCTAAATTGTTTGAATTTGCAAAGGAATTTGGGATTCTAAGATTTAGACATAGATAATCTTCGTAGCGGAAGTTGGTTGATTTTACTATTGTGTTTCGAGTTCTAGAACAGATCTTAATAAATATCCTAACGGTTTTTAATCTACAATTCGGATTTACCTGTGAATTTCCCAAGGCCGAACGTTTGTCTCATTGATTTAAAACTCGGTTTCAACAAGCTTTCCAACTGATTCTTTTAGTATTTTCGTTTTGCAATCTATTCACTGTTTAACTTGATTCGATTCTGAAAATTTGCTGTGCAACATTAAGTCTCTAGGATACGATAACCCTAACCCTTTGTACTATAACGGCGATTCTATGAACGTGCAGATATATTTTTAGGGTAAAACTACACTAATCACGTTATACAAAGAATCTCCGATGAAATCTATCACTATTCCTTTAGAGGTCTCGGACATCTTAACCCCGTCTCTTAAGCACGATCCGAAATCAACATTAATCCCCCGGTGACGAGCTCTTCAGCTCTAGCGTCTAGTAGATTCTTGGTGTCGGGAGAGTATTGATCAAGATATGCTTTCTTGACAACTTGGTTAAAGCCAGTGCAATGCATGTCTCGGTTCCTCGAGGGAGAGTCCCGATCTATGATCCCTTTGGGGATTTTGGAGGTGAAATGAAATGCGTAATTGATAACTCCTATGTGGAAGCTCTGCTTAGGAAGAACACGTTCGAAGAAGGATCCCTGAACACTTTCCGGCGCTATTAGACCTGGGCATAAAATCCGGACCCGAAAATCCGAACCGGAACCGACCCGAAATAACCGGTTCGGATCGGATTCGGTTATACCTCTAATTATTCGATGGGTAATGAATCTGTGAACTGTGGGTATCGGGTCGGTTCCGGTTCCTACCCGATACCCGATCGGTTACCCGCTAGATCCGATCTCCTCCTCCTGTGTTCCAACGCCAAACATAGACACTCGGTTCACCATACCCTTACTACATCTTCTCTTCCTCTCTGTAAAACAAAACCCAACATAACCATCCAATTACACAAATTGAACATATTTTTTTTACAAAAAGGAAGCGATTGTGTGACACATGGGTTTTGAAGATTTGGGCGAGATTGAATTGCCCATATGCTTTAGACAAATATAGGGAGATAAAAGAGAAGAACCCAGGAGAGAAAAACATGAAGAGAGATTAGGTTTCTAAGGTTTATAGGAAAATCTCAGAGGAGGAAAAGAGAGAGGGTGAGATTGAAGAAGCATTTTTTTTTGTTTGCAGTCATTTGGTGAAGAAGATTTTGTAATCTCAATCTCACCTTCTCTCGTTATTATCAAAGAATTTTTTGATAAATATTTTGATTTCGTTTTTTCTTTGCCAAGGAAAATGGGCCGTTAAAACTTAAAACTGAGGATATTTAAATATATTGGGCCTTAAGGTTATGTTATTTTGGGTTTTAATCGTTTGGACATTTGGTTATATTTAGAATTTTCGAGTATATTTTTAATGATTTTGGATCTAATCGGGTAAAAGAACGAACCGAACCGAAATTTTAAGAGAACTGATTTTTTTCGGGTATTAAACGGTTCTGATAATTAAAAACCGAACCGATCCGAAACCGATAAAAACTGAACCGAAACTGAATTGAAATTCAATCGGTTCCTATATGGAAATAACCAACGAATATGTTCCGTCGGACATCCGTCGAAAATGTCTGACGAATTTCCGACAGTCGTCACAATATAGTCGCAATTCCGTCGGAAATTTCCGACAAAGTAATGCTCGTCGGAAATGCCGTCGGAATTTACCATGTTTTCTTGTAGTGATCACTCTATCCGATAGACCCGGAACCAATCGGGTAGAACCCGAAACCGACCCGAATATCGAAATGACAAGGCCTATAGCCTATAGTATCTTCTCCCCGGAGGAAGTGTTTGGAAGAGAGTGTTGAAATTGTTGGTGGTAAAGTCGTTGAAGAGGACTTGTAACTCGATGTTATCCGCCGGGTTTTGTCCAGTTTCTCTACGGTACTTGTCTTCTACTGCATCTAATATGTTTTGGATTGCCACAAAAGTGTTAGTTTCAACTCGCACAACCAAAATCGGCTACACTGAAGCGATCAGAGATCAAGTCAAGGCTGACTTTGGCTGAGATTGCCTCGTTCATCTTTTCTTTTGCGGCTTCCAACAACGCTCTCTGTAAAAGCCAAATCAAAGAGGAGATTGTTAATAACATCTTAATTAGAATTTAGATCCTAGATGGAATCCAATTTAAAATTATATACATAAAAACCTGATACGAGGAATTTTGGTTGTAACTCTGATCCATTCTGAAATAGTAGACATGATTGATTTCAACTTCCAAGCTGAGGAAGTCTCTATATATAACCATCTATAAGTTCTTGAAAGAGAACAACAAAGGAAACACAAGTTACCATTGGAAAAGATCACCATAATATATTTTTGGATCATCAGTTCTTGCGAAGCACGATGAGGTACTGCATTCCGGTTTTGGCCTTTTGGATGCGAGAAAACCCTTCCCGTGCCTTGACCTCGACGAGCTCAAAGGCTTCCCTCATTGCATCAACTCCAAAATGTGCTGATAGGAAAGCTCCAAAGGAGGCCCTGAAGGAGACGGCCAAGATCTTAGGATCTAACGGAAACTCTCCGTTTGGGTGAATGATATCCTCAAAAGCCTCGATTGCGAACTTCCCATTCTCCTTTATGATTTGCCTTAACTCACATTCTTCGGCAATGTAGAGTGGAGTGCTGAAAGAGTCCACCTTGTCTTGCTCGATGAGACCCTTTTAAAAAAACAAAAATAAATAAATATTGGCAGCTTAAGTTAGTTATGTAATTGTAGAGAATTAGTTAAAGATCAAGAAATATATATATATATATATATCTACCTGTTGAACAAGATCATTCAAAGAATCTCCAATGAAATCCATCACTATTCCTTTAGCGGTCTCGGACATCTTGACTCCGTCTCTTAGACACGATCCGAAGAGCAACATCAATCCCCCAGGGACTATCTCTTCAGCCCTAGCATCTAGTAGATCCTTAGTGTCGGCGGAGTACTGATCAAGATATGCCTTCTTGACAGCTTGGTTGAAGCCAGTGCAATGCATGTCTCTGTTCCACGAGGGAGAGTCGCGGTCTGTGATCCCTTTGGGGATTTTGGAGGTGAAATGGAACGCGTAGTTGATGACTCCTATGTGGAAGCTCTGTTTAGGGAGAACACGTTCGAAGAAGGAGCCCGGAACCCCGGCGCTATAGTATCGTCTGCCCGCAGGAAGTGCCCGGAAGAGAGTGTTGAAATCGTTGCCGGTATAGTCGTTGAAGAGGACTTGGAACTCGATGTTATCCGCCGGGTTTTGTCCGGTTTCTCGACGGTACTTGTCTTCTACTGCATCTATTATGTTTTGGACCGCCACAAAAGTGTTAGGTCCACTCGCACAACCAAAATTCGCCACACTGAAGCGATCAGAGATCAAGTCGAGGCTGAGTGTGGCTGAGATTGCCTCGTTCATCTTTTCCTTTGCTGCCTCCAGCAACGCTCTCTGTAAAACATGATTAAAGTGGAGATTGTTATTTTGTTAATACATACATATTAGAGTCAATAACTTTTCAAAATCTTTTATATACTAACCTGATACGAGGAATGCTGGTTGTAACTCTCAGGACCTTCTCCTCCAACCATGATCCATTCTGGAGAGGTAGACATGCTTGATCTCTCTTTCTTTTTTCTCACTCTTCTTTTCTTTTTTGATAGTTAATTTGTGATGAACACTGTGATCTTCTATGCATGTATGTGTATGCATATTTATACCAACATGCCTTGTGCTTTCTCTTTGTATTAGTTATATATTATGAATTTTAATAGAAAACCCTTTCGCAAAAAAAAAAAGAAAAAAAATAATGGGATTTAAATTAATAAAGTACATGTTAAATTAATAAATTAATTTTGACCGATGTTGAAAAAGGAGGACTTGCAACTCCAAAACTTTCTAATATTCCACATCGTACATAGGAACTTTCCACGTTACACTTAGGCTACAACTGGTTGACACTTTAGAAAAATAAAATTGGGAGGAATTACACATTCCTTTGGATTCTTCTGTAATCCTACCATTTAAGATGAACAAGTGTTCCTCCAAATTAAACTGGATCCCACTAAATTAGAAGAAAATAAGCCTTATTCCTTCAAAAATTGTACTCTACAAAATAAGAGAGGAACAAAATTGAAAAAACTAGTTGAACGTAAAATTATTCAACCCATTTTTTTCCACTCATTATTATTCCTCTTATTCCTCTAACATACAACCAGTTGCAACCTTACATATTTTCCACGGACACTATTGTCGCCGATGACTTTTATAATTTTTTTTTTGTTTTGCATATTATGGGTGTTAATAGTAACAACGGAATCTGGCGGAATATTTTTTGTGATTTTTAGGTAAATTTAACAGAATAACTAATAATGTAAATGGTAAAAAAGAAATTGCGGAATTGCTGAAAAAAATAATTTAAAAATAATTAAGAAACATAAATTAAATTAATAAATATGTGAAAAACAAAATTAAAAACTGAAATAAATAAATCCGAACCGAAAATCGAATGGATAACCCAAAAAATCCGAAATACAATTATATACCTAAAAATATTAGTTATATTAAAACTTACCATAAACGAAATAAAATTACAATTATAAAATAAATATATTAGTTATGTTTAGATCAAAATAAATAACATACTCAAAAATCTATAGTTATGTTTGTCAAAATAAATAATTTTTATGCAAAATTTAACCAAATAACTGAAATATCTAAAAAAACTAAAATTGTTTTGGGTATTTTGCATAAGTTTCGGGTAATTCGAATATCTGACACCGATCCGAACACAGGCGGAACCAAACTCGACCTGAAAAAATACTCAAATAGCTTTTATACCCTAATACCGTAATACTTAAAACCCAAAAGATTTTTCAGTCATTACTCTATTACCAATTACACCATATAATCTATTTTTTTAATTTCAAAATTATTTAAAATTTCTAAAAATTATTCAAAATTATATTTAGTTGTTCCAAATCTCAATCTTATTGTCTGGATAGTAATTTTATATGTTTATATTACATATTTTACCTACTTCTAAAAATTATATAATTATATAATTAATATTAAGTATCTAAATTTTAATTTGAACTATTAGCATATGTAAAAAATTATATTAATAAAAACTAGTCAATCAATTAATTATAAAATATAATAATTGATCAAAAAAAAAACTGAAAACGAAAAATGTTGAATTGCAGAGATTCCTCCCAATTCCACTTATTAGTCAACTGGTGTATCAAAAACAAATTCAGCTAAATTTAGCTGAAATAATGTTACCAGTTACAGCCATATGTGAAAGCATTATTATTTATTTGCCTCCACCCCGATTTTTATTTTTTTGGGACACTATTAACCCACTTTTGTTTCTTCATTTAATTTTTTTTTTTTTTTTGATAACTCAAATCAGTATGGTTGGCTGAGGGATCTTGCAATTTTTCCAGATCCCAACTTTGGTTCCATGTAATTGGTCATTATAGTCGTCGGTATCATCATCTTCATCTTCATCTTCATCAGCTTTGTAAGAAAACTATATCTATCTTGTTAATCTAAATTCTCAAGTGAGCCTTTATTTAGACCTATATCTCTAACCTCTCCTTCGTTCGGATTGTATATTGGCATCTTGAATGAATCCACTTCTGATTCCTTCACATCTCTCTGTCATCGCAATATTTCATTGTTACAATATTTAATGAAGTGAAAGAGAAAATAAGATCAACATTGAGAGAGGAAAAAAACATTGAGAGAAATTTGATATAATCTACATAATTTCAAATTTTTAAACTAAGAAAGTATGTACCCTATTAATTTTATTTTATGAAAGCATGTAGGTTAACCAATTTATTTTGTTGGTGTTGAAAAATATTACATTTTAATATTCTCAAATCAAGAAAAATGATACTCCCTTTCAAAATATAAAATGGTTAAGAGATCTTGTTTTGTTTCAAAATATAAGACATTCTCACATATTTATGCAAAAATTAAATTTAATATTTTTTTTGACCAATTATATTCTGTTGCCTTTTTAATGAATCATTGAACAGTTTTTAGTTATACATTACTCGTTAAGATATAAGCTTGCTTACGTTCTTATATAAGTTTATATGTTCTTTCTCTATCAATTTATCATGGTACCGGAGTTTTTATCCAATTCTTATGGGTTAGGGTTGTTGTCCAAGGTGACTCTAATCAGATACATCTCCGTGGTACGGTATACTTCGGTTTATCGGGTTTTTTGAGGTGTATATATAAAGTTTTTAGGTTTTGTAAACATTATCACACTAGTTAATAAGAAACCCTAGACAGGGTATTTCGCCTCAATCGATTCGTTTTTTTGCTTTATCGTTCTTGTTGTGTGGGTTTTGCTAGCTTCCGCAAACGAAATAAAAATAAAAATAAAAAGAGACGAGTGTTTTTTGTGAGATAATTTCAGAGCAAAGATTTGTGAGTGGGTTTCAAATGATTTTGTTACTTGTGGTGAATCTCGTGGAGATCAAATCGAAATGCTATGAAAATCTATTTAAATCAAGAAGATGCTTGTCAAGTCAACTACACAGAAAATGGAGCCGGAGATGATTTGTTTAAGGACCTTTGAAAGAGAAGATGGAGTGTCATCAACATCAACGATGACATGGGGATGAGCAATATCCATGACAACGAAGATTAAGATGATGATACCAAAAAATGAAGACATCAATAATGATGACCATTGGAAATTGAATTGATCGGAGACGACTGATCATAAATCCTTCAGTGAAGCTTGATATATAATGACAAAAAGAAGGGTATTGATGACTCGTTTTTGTATTGGCTAGCACAATTACTTGTTTCTTGGAGACAAGTTATAAGGATGGTGTTTCTCTTTATGATTCCACGATCCCACACGTTACAATTATGGGGATGGGTGGTGAACACGAAGCCGTGATTTTAATTTTATGTTTTACCGTGAGTTTGATAGATGACAATAAAATTCACTAGTCTATTCACACAATTTTTTAAAAGATGATAGTTATGCTTGTAAGAATCTTATATGTGACATATGTGTCTTTCGGTTTAATTATACGGATCAAGTTATTAAAGTTATGAATCTATTATATAAAAGTTGGCCAACTTTCTCCCTCACCTTGCACGTCAGCGCTTGAGAGAGTGACACGTGGCATTCATTATTTAATTTTCAAAATTTTATTTTATTTGTATTGGTGAGGATTCGAACCCACAGTCCTCTCAATATAAGAAAACTGTTTTATCCATTAAGCTATGAGTACTACTTGACAATCCTCTCTAAAAAATTGTGATATTGTCTTTATGTTCTACGCATTAAATTGAAAGCATTTTTTTTAACAATCAGAAGCATTTATATGAGAAATACATATTGTATGATCACATTTGGACTTTAAATTTGATAGTTTTATATGTAAATTTGGATTTCTGAATTGAGTCAAAATTTTAACTTTCTGATTAGTGAAATTTTTATTTATTATGTTCATGTTTGTTTTGATCCGTTCATAATTAATTATATGGCAAAAATATTTTACGTATTAATTTATTTAATTTCTCCAAAAAATAACCTCTTCAATTTATCAAGCCGTGCTCTTGAAGTCAGCCGTGTCCGGGCTTGTGAATTGGATAGGTGAAAACCTTGCATGGATGAAATAGATACCAGGGGTAACATTTTTCATTCATCGATTTCCAATCACAAGAATGTGATCTTACTCAAGAGTCAAATCAAAATTTTGCATCTTCTAACAAATTTGATGAATATCGTTTAATATGCGCCTCAGAGAGGATGTACAGATCCCTTTCAATTTTTCTTTAGGTGTATGGTCTAATATTTGTTTATAATATTCTACATAGCGAATTCGAATTGCAATCGTATGTGAAAATTGATCCAAAAAAATTCTATAAATTGAAATTAATCAAAACTAATATAAGGATAGAGATAAAACTCATTTATTAAACTTCAAAAATTCTAAATTAAAAAAATATATATAAGCTATAAATACGACTGTTTAACTTTATGGAGTTTGTGCAAATGGAAGTGGAGGAAGACAGAATGACTCTTACCGTCTTCATTTTTTTCACATTCCATCCATGTGAGTTTTAGTTTATTTTAAAAATAATTTAGACTTTTAATACCTATTAAATTTGGACTAAACTTCCTTATAGAATCAAACCACACTTAATGCATCACCATTTTTGATTTTCCATGGCACAACAAAATCATTTGCAAACAAAAATTGTATACTTTTTAATATAAATATATAATGGTTGAATGTATCAAAATATAATTAATTTTGATTGTTGTGAGCATAAAAAGTTTGAGAAATATAAATAAGACATCTTTAAACGAATATATAGAAAAAAAAACCTGCGCGTATGCGCGGGTATTCTCCTAGTTATAATATAAAACACGACATTGTGATAGAGATCGGTTGAACTAAATCAAATCTAAATTCATTATATAAATAGATTTCATGATAGAAATCACTAAAGTAATTTACATATGTTAGAAGAGCCAATCTAGATTTGATTTAATCCAACCTTAAACACTTTAAAAAAAAAAAAAATACTAACATTGATCCATGCTTAATTGGCCATTGTGGATTTATGTTTTCAAGGTGATTTTTTCCTTTTAGCCTTAATGATCTTTCGATGGACAAAGTGTAGATAATGAATGTATGGATTATATTAGAATGAGAGGATTACATATTTATACATAGATACAAAGGAGACTATGTTATAGAGAAATACAATTAGACCCTTTCCATATATATTTACATACACCCTTAATACAAAGATCAAAATCCTTCCTTCTGTATCAACTTTCTTAGACGGTGACCATGCGGTTACTCTTCTTTTGGTTTCTTATTTTTTTTTTTGTCGTGATTCAGTAATGACAAAAGGAAACCACTTATAAAACAAACCAAATAACCCTCACGTCTATTGGTCAAGTCTATTAGTCACATACATAATAGGTAGTTATCATTAATATTAATAACCATTACCTATGTAATATAATAGTTATGTATATATGTGATTATTAACGAAGGTTGTTTCATTTTTAGGATTGGTGAGAATACAAAAATGATACAAAGAAGAAGACAAAAGCACGAAAGAAGAGAAACAACAACAAAAACACAAATTAACATTGAAAGATAATGTTAGTTATTTGGTAATCCGGATGATAAATTATGAATTTGGATAATGATTGAATCGCGCACGAGGACACTTTCCTTAAAGAGTATTTCGACCCTTATTAAGCCTTGGGTTACACAAAATCCCTTGTAGGATAAGACAACCAAAGTTCTCTCTTGTTCTAGGCAAAGATACAAGAGACACACTAGAGTTCTAGTGCTTTTATGTGTTTTTCCAAAGATCTTTAATGATCTTTTGGAACAATGAATCTCTCTATTTCTCTCTTTCTTATTTCTCTGTTTTGTAACTGTTTCTTGTTATTTCTGATTGATTTTTGGCAATGCCCACAACTCCTTTTATAGGAAACCAAAGGTCACCTCGAAAGATTGCAATGGTTAGTCCAAAAGTTATAACCATAAACCCAACAGTTGTAATGATTCATTCAACAGTTGCAATGATTGATAGAGTTGCAATGGTCGGTTACCAACAGTTGCAATGGTTAGTCACCGAAGGTTATAACCATAAACACAACAGTTGCAATGATTCATTTAAACGGTTGCAAATGTTCATTTAAGCGGTTGCAACAGTTAGTCAACGGTTACAACGATTCACTTAAATTTCCAACATTCCTCCCCCATTTAAGTGTAATCATAGATTCATTAAATTAAATAAACAACACATAAATCAAACTCATGCATAAATGAAAATGTCGTAACGATTGAATTTTCATCTTAGTGATATTACACATTCCAAATGCCCGAGAATCAGGATGTCCTAAGGATTGAATCCTCTCAACTCATTTGGGCACATGAAGATAATACACACACAAATTTCCACACTACTCTAAGTGTTTATACTTGACACTATTATAAGCCATGTGTCCCTATCCATTCATGAGTGCATACAAAGCCAAGTCCTAGCTTCTTGAAGCGGCTGCACTTCACACTCATATAGGTAGATATTTTAATCGTGTAACTGCAAAATACACTTTTTCAAAATACCTATTAAGAAAAATTTCAACCTATCCCTTTCTTGCAGTTCAAAGCACATTCCTTGGGATGATATGAAAACATGTGCTTCAATCTTTAAGTGTGGGCTTTCCACATTGAATTCAGCCTCTAACGTCGTATTAGAAGGGAATTGGGTATCCCATCACTAAAGATTTCAAATGGACTTTAACCCCATCCCTTTCGCCGACTTAGTTACCAAGTCCCTAGCTAATCCTTTTGTCAAGTGATCCGCTAGATTCTGCTGAGACCGAACAAATTCTAAGGTAATCACCCCATGAGTGATCAACTCACGTACCGCGCTATGTCTAACGCCCAGGTGTTGCGACTTACCATTATACACTTGGCTATAGGCCTTAGCCAATGTAGCTTGACTATCACAATGGATAGATATCGGTGATACTGGTCTCGGCCACAATGGAATCTCGTAAACTAAATTTCTTAGCCATTCTGCCTCTTTACCGGCAGCCGCTAATGCTACAAATTCAGATTCCATAGTTGAACTCGTAATGCAAGTTTGCTTTTTAGAAGCCCATGAAATGGCACCTCCCCCAAGCAAAAACACCCAACCACTTGTAGAAGAATGATCTTCCACGTTGGTGATCCAACTTGCATCTGAATACCCTTCCAGAATCGAAGAAAATCCATCATAAGACAAACCATAATTTATGGTTCCTTTCAAGTATTTCAGCACCCGTTTTAAGGCTTGCCAATGTTGAGTACTAGGATTACTAGTGTATCTACTCAATCTTCCTACAGCATAAGCTATATCTGGCCTGGTGCTCGTCATGGCATACATTAAGCAGCCAATTACTTGTGAATACTCGAGTTGTTACACTGCTTTTCCCATGTTAGGCATAAGCTTCACACTCGCATCCATGGGAGTGCTCATTGGAGAACAATTCTCACAATTGAACTTCTTAAGCACTTTCTCAATGTAATGAGATTGTGTCAAAGATATTCTTTTGCCTTCACGTTTGATTCGAATTCCAAGAATCACATCTGCCTCCCCCATGTCTTTCATGACAAAACTTGAATAACCAATTGAACTTTAACCTTGTCAATTGTTCCATCGAATTTCATCTTCTTTTGAAGATCTACTTGCAGCCCAAAGGCTTGCAACCGTATGGGAGATCCGATAAGACCCAACATATTATTTCCAATGATAGAGTTCATCTTATCATTTAATACTTTTTCCAGAATGCAACATCCTGAGACTTGATAGCATCATCATAAGTCCTAGGATCATTATCAATATGATAACACTAAAAATATTGGAAACTAATCTCATCTCTTGATTCAATTATGCTGCGAATCGATACAAAATCAATAGGTTCTAGAACCTATAAGCTTTTGAATGCTCAACATATCCAATAAAGATGCAATTAATGCTTAATTCTCTAAAATTCTTTCTTTCAAACAACAGTCACTTATTGTTGTTCATACACATTCTAACACAAATAAATTACATTCTTAATCTACTCAATTCAATAAGAATCTAGAGAAAGATTTATTTTCAAATTTGGACATATCAAACTTATTTTATTGCATAAACAATATGTATTTTCGAGACAAATCAGAAATTGACACGTGTCGGTTACTGTTCATCTTCTTCCTAACACATATTGTTTCACTGCAATTCTGCCGAAACTTTTGATCCCTATATCTCTCTAAATACGTAACCAAATCAAGCGTTCTATTTACCTATAGAAAGATAATTCCAATATCTACATACGGACACCAAGATCACGCAATTCTAAATTTTCTACAGAGAGATATGAACGAAACAATATTACTGGTTTTCACACTATTTATCCAAATTCATGCAACATATTGCGGCTCTCTACGAGATACTTTCCAGAAATATTTAAGCCACTATGATGAATATTTCTCAAAGATATATTTTCCAGAAACATTTGAGGCAATATGATGAACAATTATGCATATTTTCTATTCATTTCATTTTCTATTCACGGATTCACCATTTCCAATCATTCTAAGCATTAACCGTATTCTCTAGTTCACCATGAATGAGTGTGACTAACACATAGCGCTTTTAATCTATGGTTACTAAGAACGTTAACATGCCAGAACCGAATCCTAAATTTCTGATACCAATGTAAGAAACTTATGCGGAAGCGTGAAAACGAAACTCATACCTTAACCCGGTTTAGCGATGAATATGGCTTGGTATATGAAAACAGACGCAGAGATCGGAGAAGAGATTACAGACAAAAGGCAACCTCTTGTCAAGTGCCATTCCGGTTGATGTCTTCAAGCTTTCTCTCTCTAAAACTTATACAACTTTCCAAACTTTGATGTCATCTCTCGCACAGATGCACTAGCCATAGTTCACAAGTAACTACTCTTTAAGATTGTTGGTTATTTGGTAACCCGGATGATAAATTATGAACTTGGATAATGATTGAATCGCGCACGAGGACACTTTCCTTAAAGAGTATTTCGACCCTTATTAAGCCTTGGGTTACACGAAATCCCTTGTAGGATAAGACAACCAAAGTTCTCTCTTGTTCTAGGCAAAGATACAAGAGACACACTAGAGTTCTAGTGTTGATATGTGTTTTTCCAAAGATCTTTAATGATCTTTTGGAACAATGAATCTCTCTTTTTCTCTCTTTCTTATTTCTCTGTTTTGTAACTGTTTCATGTTATTTCTGATTGATTTTTGGCAATGCCCACAACTCCTTTTATAGAAAACCAAAGGTCACCTCGAAAGATTGCAATGGTTAGTCCAAAAGTTATAACCATAAACCCAACAGTTGTAAAGATTCATTCAACAGTTGCAATGATTGATAGAGTTGCAATGGTCGGTTACCAACAGTTGTAATGGTTAGTCACCGAAGGTTATAACCATAAACACAACAGTTGCAATGATTCATTTAAACGGTTGCAAATGTTCATTTAAGCGGTTGCAACAGTTTGTCAACGGTTACAACGATTCACTTAAATTTCCAACAGATAATATATATAAGAATATATGTGGATCACCAGTTCTTGCGAAGCACGATCAGATACTGCATTCCGGGTTTGGCATTCTGGACGCGAGAGAAGTCTTCTCATATCTTGAAATCTACGAGTTCAAAGACTCTCCCCATTGCGTCTGCTCTCCAAAATGTGAAGTTAGAAATGCTCCAAAGCTAGCCTTGGTGGAGACGGCCATGATCTTAGGGTCTATCGGAAACTCTCCGTATGGGTGAATGATATCCTCAAAAGCTTCGATAGTGAATTTTCCATTCTCCCTTATAATTGACCTCAACTCACATTCTTCCGCAAGGAAGAGTGGAGTGCTGAAAGAGTCCACCTTGTCTTGCTCGATGACACCCTTTATTAATAAAAAAAAAATGGAAAATAATGTTAGTTATGTAATTGTAGGCTATTAGTTAAAGATAAAGAAAACGTATAAATATATTTATGAACCTGTTGAGCAAGTTCATTCAAAAAATCTCCGATGAAATCCATCACTATTCCTTTAGAGGTCTCGGACATCTTAACCCTCTCTTAAACACGATCCGAAAATCAACCCCCGGGGACGAGCTCTTCAGTTCTAGCTTCTAGTAGATTCTTAGTGTCGGTCGAGTACTGATCAAGATATGCTTTCTTGACAGCTTGGTTAAAGCCAGTGCAATGCATGTCTCGGTTCCACGAGGGAGAGTCGGGATCTGTGATCCCTTTGGGGATTTTGGAGGTGAAATGGAATGCGTAATTGATGACTCCTATGTGGAAGCTCTACTTAGGAAGAACACGTTCAAAGAAGGAACCCGGAACGGAGCTATAGTATTTTCTTCCCGGAGGAAGTGCTTGGAAGAGAGTGTTGAAATCGTTGGTGGTAAAGTCGTTGGAGAGGACTTGTAACTCGATGTTATCCGCCGGGTTTTGTCCGGTTTCTCTGCGGTACTTGTCTTCTACTGCATCTATTATGTTTTGGACTGCCACAAAAGTGTTAGGTCCACTCGCACAACCAAAATCCGCTACACTGAAGCGATCAGAGATCAAGTCAAGGCTGACTTTGGCTGAGATTGCCTCGTTCATCTTTTCCTTTGCTGCCTCCAGCAACGCTCTCTGTAAAAGCCAAATCAAAGAGGAGATTGTTAATAACATCTTAATTAGAATTTAGATCCTAGATAGGATCCAATTTAAAATTATATACATAAAAACCTGATACGAGGAATGTTGGTTGTAACTCTCAGGACCATCTCCTCCAACCATGATCCATTCTCAGTAGTAGACATGATTGATCTCTTTTTCTCTTTTCTCACTCTTGTTTTCTTGTTTGATAGTTTTTTTTTGTTTTTTTTGTTAAATTGTTTGATAGTTAATTTGTGATGAGAACTGTGATATTCTATGCATGTTTGTATGCATCTCTATACTAACTTTCCTTGTACTTTCTCATTGTTAATGAATAGAGCACAATGGGATTTAATTTAATAAATTAAATATATGAAAATGATTTCTCTGTATAATATAGCCACCTACTTCGCGCTGGCGCGCTGTAATCTCGTTTTCAAATATCGTTTTGGTCGTTGGGAATAATAATAATTAAACGTAAAAATTGTAATGTATGATTTTTTAGAAACAAAAGAAACGTGCCACGTATAACTTTAATCTAATTTTTGTAATACACTCATTAAAATTTATAATTATGTTTTTATTTTTTTTGCTAAATTGTAATTATTCATTAAAAATGAAATGCTTAGGTGTTACAAAATGTGTTAACAAATTGATTTTTAATTTTGTTTATATATTTTTATGTTGTGCACCCACTAAAAAAAACTTCTAGCTTCGCCCAAGACGAAAAAGCTTTGTAATATGCACAAGATGCTTCATGTCTTGTGCTTGTAACTTAGTGCACTTAAATTAATCTCTTCTTTTTCAGATTAACAAAAGAGAATTTCTCTTTATTTAATAGATATAACTTTTACGCCATGTCATAAGATATAAGCAAACATTGATTTCAACTTCCAAGCCGAGGAAGTCTCTATATATATAACCATCGATAAAGCTGATATTTTGAATTCCATGTGTTTGAATTAAACATATGGAATAACTTTCACCGTTCCATATATAATTCATCAGCAACGCTTGTAAATCTATATGGTAAAAAATCATAAATAAAACCTTACATAGACATTTATTCTTTTGTAAGACTGGGGAGAGTACAAACACGCTAAAACATGCGAAAGTAGAAGACAAAACACCATAAGTTCTTGAAAGAGAACAACAAAGGAAACACAAGTTACCATTGGAAAAGATCACAATAATATATTTTTGGATCATCAGTTCTTGCGAAGCACGATGAGGTACTGCATTCCGGTTTTGGCCTTTTGGATGCGAGAAAACCCTTCCCGTGCCTTGACCTCGACGAGCTCAAAGGCTTCCCTCATTGCATCAACTCCAAAATGTGCTGATAGGAAAGCTCCAAAGGAGGCCCTGAAGGAGACGGCCAAGATCTTAGGATCTAACGGAAACTCTCCGTTTGGGTGAATGATATCCTCAAAAGCCTCGATTGCGAACTTCCCATTCTCCTTTATGATTTGCCTTAACTCACATTCTTCGGCAATGTAGAGTGGAGTGCTGAAAGAGTCCACCTTGTCTTGCTCGATGAGACCCTTTTAAAAAAACAAAAATAAATAAATATTGGCAGCTTAAGTTAGTTATGTAATTGTAGAGAATTAGTTAAAGATCAAGAAATATATATATATATATATATCTACCTGTTGAACAAGATCATTCAAAGAATCTCCAATGAAATCCATCACTATTCCTTTAGCGGTCTCGGACATCTTGACTCCGTCTCTTAGACACGATCCGAAGAGCAACATCAATCCCCCAGGGACTATCTCTTCAGCCCTAGCATCTAGTAGATCCTTAGTGTCGGCGGAGTACTGATCAAGATATGCTTTCTTGACGGCTTCGTTGAAGCCAGTGCAATGCATGTCTCTGTTCCACGAGGGAGAATCGCGGTCTGTGATCCCTTTGGGGATCTTGGAGGTGAAATGGAACGCGTAGTTGATGACTCCTATGTGGAAGCTCTGCTTAGGGAGAACACGTTCGAAGAAGGAACCCGTAACCCCGGCGCTATAGTATCGTCTGCCGGCAGGAAGTGCCTGGAAGAGAGTGTTGAAATCGTTGCCGGTAAAGTCGTTGAAGAGGACTTGGAACTCGATGTTATCCGCCGGGTTTTGTCCGGTTTCTCTACGGTACTTGTCTTCTACTGCATCTATTATGTTTTGGACCGCCACAAAAGTGTTAGGTCCACTCGCACAACCGAAGTCCGCTACACTGAAGCGATCAGAGATCAAGTCGAGGCTGAGTGTGGCTGAGATTGCCTCGTTCATCTTTTCCTTTGCTGCCTCCAGCAACGCTCTCTGTAAAACATGATTAAAGTGGAGATTGTTATTTTGTTAATACATACATATTAGAGTCAATAATGTTTCAAAATCTTTTATATACTAACCTGATACGAGGAATGCTGGTTGTAACTCTCAGGACCATCTCCTCCAACCATGATCCATTCTGGAGAGGTAGACATGCTTGATCTCTCTTTCTTTTTTCTCACTCTTCTTTTCTTCTTTGATAGTTAATTTGTGATGAGCACTGTGATATTCTATGCATGTATGTATGCATATTTATACCAACATGCCTTGTGCTTTCTCCTTGTATTAGTTATATATTATGAATTTTAATAGAAAGCCCTTTCGCAAAAAAAAAAAAAAAAAGGGATTTAAATTAATAAATTACATGTTTAAGAATGATGGTTTCTCTGTATAAAAAATAATATAGCCACCGACTCCGCGCTGTACTCGTTTTATAATATGGCTTTTTCGTTGGGATTAATTATTTCTCCCAATAATAAACGTAAAAAATGTAATGTATGGTTTTTTAAAATCAAAAGAAATAAAGAAACGTGCTAGGACATAAACTATAAACGAAAACTCTTTTTTTTTTATATATATATACGAAGATGCTTCATGTCTTGTGCTTGTAACTTAGTGCACTTAAATTAATCTCTTCTTTTTCAGATAAAAGAAATTAATCTCTTTTATTTATTTAAATAGGGATAATGTTTGCAAGCAAAAAATATAGTGATAATCTAAAGACCAATAAGCGAGGATCCAAAGCGTTTAATTATAAAAACCCCAAGAAAAAGTGGAACGAACGGCGCTGGCATTTGATAATTCACACATATTATGCTATTTAATTTGTCATTTGTATTTCATATTCTTATGTGTTTGATAATTGGTATGTTAACGTGTTACTTTTCTCTAAATAAAGGAGTATATCTTGGATCCAAATTCATACTAACTAATGGAGTCTCTGATGGGGTGGAAATAAGTGTTATATAATATATTCCCGAACATCGTCAGCGTTCCCACGTTACACCGCAGAATTTTTAAATCAATCCTTTCAATATCATAAAAAGTGTAAAATACATTAAAAAAATGAATATTCCGTATATACATTTTATCAATAAATACAGATGAAGAATATGCATTGAAAAATTGTGTACAATGTACAGTTATTTCAAAAATATTTGTGTTTTTATCTCTGATTCCTAGAAAGATTTATTTAAATTATTTTTACAAAGTTAAGACATTCAGAGTAAACTTAAGTGCTATAAAATTTATTTTCTCTTTAAAAAAAAGCAATTGTGTAATCTGAGTTAAATTTTGATGAATAAGAATAACAGTGAAGAAATCAATGGTAAATTAGAATTTTCATCGAGCTACATCAGTCTGCATATGATTTCAATATCTCCTTGAATCCGTTTGCAGCAAAACATTGGCTTTTCTAGATGTACTCGTAAAATGCGTTAGTTAAAATCAAAGTTGACCAAGCTTGTTCAGGTTTGTTTGTTTGCTATACAACACTTTTCTAGCGTAAGACCAAATTTTTAGTCACTTGAGCTTTCATTAACCAAATTTTCAATTTCACTTTTGAGCTTTTCTAGCGTAAGACCATATAGTAGCAAAGTCAAGAAGAGCTAATTTAAAAGAAACTCCATTGTTTCATTATACAAAGCCACTTCAAATCTCTGTTCTTGAAATATCGATTTTCTACTTTGTCTTGTAACGCTTTTGTTCTTTACCAGATTCGATCTCTGTTTTTAATCTGAACTATTTGCTCGACCTTATGCAATCTTCTTATATTATCTGTCATTAAAAAACCGAGAGTTTAATTGACAAAACTGGCAAAATTTATGAATCTGCGTCCTAACATAAAGTACATGAGGGGAGCAAATAAAGCAATCGCAATAAGTATATCACCTAATTTATTTAGATAGTACGTTATCCGATTAATGATAATTAATTAGTAATGCAAAAATCATTTGGATGTATAGCTCTTAACCATAAACAATGCTCACTAAATAGGATGCAACAACATTTTTGTTGACCAGTTGATCGTTTCTCATACTCAAATCTAGGATGGACAGAGAAAATCTGCAAATGCTTTTGCTTCTGCTCCAGGAAGCTTGTAGTTAGCTATCAATAACAATATATTGGCCACTAATTCAATCTAGGGGATCTTCTCTACATCATAACATCTGTCAAATAGATCATTTGATCTCACACTTTCAATGGGAATCTAATCAAATCAAAAGAATCAAAGCAACTATAACTAAGGAATAAAGAGACGGAAACAAAGCGTTACTCGGGTATCTTTTGAGCCATTTTTTTAGGAGTTCCCTCATCGTCAGAGCATTGTGATTATAAAGTAAAACAGTGAACAAGATTATCTCAAACAGTTGATAAAATAATATTTATATATATTCGGTTTATGGAGACTATCTTTACCTCGTCTTATTTGTAACCATTTCCATCTTTTGGAGTGCAAAGAGAAAGCAATACAAAATTACGAATGAAAGACCTTTTATATTAGCAGAGAAAGAGAAACCTTACTGAAGGATTAGTTGAGGAGCTACGTATTGTCTTATTTGAATTCTTCTGCAAACTTCTTATCAGCCCAATCAAGGCTTAATTACTCAGGTCCACAACTTTGCATCTAATATCAATTCCATCCATATTTCTTGTCTTTGTTGGCTTCACTTAACCCTACAACAAAAACTCTTCTTTCTGGTATTTTAGTAACCGCTCTACTTTCAACTTCTTCACCATTTTCCCTTGATTAGTATACTATCTAGTTTATAGACTATCACAATTCACAACGCCTTAGAACTTGATATTATAACTATCCAGATTTTTTTACTGATTGCTCAACCAAAGTCTTTAATATACAGAAAAAATAAGACTAACTTTTGATCATGTCAAAAGAGATCAACTAACTCTTTTTCTTACATTTAATTTAAACTATATTAAAATATAAATAAATTATTGAATATGTTTTGAACAACTTTTTTTTTGAATGAAAAGGGGTGTTATGTCCCCAGGGAAGCTCGAACCGGGAACCCGTGATTTTTAAATAGTGGTGTTTAACCACGCAGGCTGTGTGTGTTGTAATAGTTTGATGATCATGTCAGCCAAAGTTCTGCAAATCTATCATCACAATATAAACAGAACGCAAAGTAGCGTGATGCATGGAACATTATATTGTTTTTCCTTTCAAGTTATGTCATCTAAGAAAACAGCCGGAACCAGGGAACCAAGAAACGATTGTGGTATGGAATGAAGAGGCTAAATAATAGCTAGTGAGAGAAAATCCAGAGAGAGAAAAGCTAGAGAGAGAAAGTAGATCTGCGCGTCCCCCCTCTCCGCCGTCCGGGTCGTTACCGGCGATGTGAGAGGGAGGTTTTCTGTGCTCGATAATAATGGTGCAGGTTGAGAGACGTCTCGGGGGATCGGTGGTCTTCTCTCCGGTGGTGCTGAGGCGTGGTTATGTCAGGGTGGCGAGGCGAACGGCGGCAATCGCAAGAACTGATTCGAGACTCGAACGAGCTCCGGAGCTGCTTGGGGGCGGTGGCGGTGTGAGCAAGTTCGCGAAATCTCGGCGGTGGAGCAGAAGCTGCGGTTCGCAGCGGAATTCGGTGCTCTGGCTAGGTGGGAGGCACCGCGAGTGGAGGGAGGTGTTGCGGCGGTCGGTCTCGATCTATGCAGCCAAGCAGCTATTGACGGCGGCGAGTGGGTAAGTTCTTTGCTCATTGTTGATTGTCAGGTTGCTCTGTCTTCCTTCGCCGGATCGAGGGTTCTTCAGATCGAATCGGCGAATTGGTGACTTGTTGAGTGTTCAAGGATTCTTGTGCGGCGTTTATCGGTTCTTCTTTGGTTGTCGTGGTGGATTTCGGTTTTTGACCGTGTTTTTACTCTCGTCGGACTCGGGTTCATCGGAAGGAAGGTGGCTGGGATCAGGTCATTGCTGGTTCGGATTTGCCGATTGGGGTCGGTTCTCCGGTTGTTCGAAGATGGATTGGCGGTGACCGCAAAGCCACTGACTTGTAGCCGCCGGCGAAGCCATTTCAAATTTACAGCGAGAGTACAGTTAATTTTCAATTCTCATTTTCTCGTCGGCGGAATTCTTCTCACTCGATTAGATTTTCAATTGGTTCGGTTCTTATTCCGGTTCGTTTCTTGTAAACCAGTTCCTTCTCCCGGTTTGGGATATAATGAATATAATATTTAAAAAAAAAAAAAAAAAAACAATCACCAACGATTTTTTTCGTCGGCTAAATCAACAAAAACCAGGGAACATTGTTTTTTTTGATCTGGCGAATCTTACATCCATGATGTCATAATATGAAATTTGGCCTGATTTTATAGAAGCCCAACACTTTGTATGATTTCTTCACGTGGACGTGATAATTTTGTGAATTACAAGATCATCTTAAGGAAGTTTGATTAACTAACACAAATCAGTCTCATCACCTTTATCCTTTGAGCCGCGAAGGAATATCTTCAATAAATACGTCGTATACACATCTCCGATAGTTCGATTATATCTTCATCTTTGTAATTGTAAAAATTGGATCGTCAATAATTTTTCTGAACTTTTGGACAAATCTTCAAATGGAGCAAATATTCATATGTTTAATAATAACGTCCAAGTGATTTTGAACAAAAAACTATCTCTGATACTATAATAATACCGCAAAAACATCGAAATACTAGAATTTATAGCTAACTTTTTGAATATTCATGAAAGTAGTTTTTTGAAAATGTTGAATCATAACCCTTTAGCAAAAAAAAAAATGTTGAATCATCAAACTAATATCAAAAAATATAAAGAACAAATTAACTAAATACAAGCTGTCAAAAAAAAAAAAACTAAATACAATTTTATACCTAAACAGATTATTTATAATAAATCCTTAAATCCTATAAAGCCATAAAATCTCTAATTCTCTTAATTAATCAAAAGATAAATAATGAAATATATTTAAAATAAAAATATTATCAACTCTCAAGTATGCCTCATCAATAATCCGCAAAACCCGTAGAAAACTAGGTATTCTTGCCACGTAAAACGTTTACAATGACCAAATGAAAGGCCAATTGTAGAGGTTCACTTGGTGTTGTTAAACTATTATATTATCCTAGTCTTCTGCGTATAAGCATTTAAACTATTAATTTCTACAGATCTAAAATCATCGGTTGATACGAAACCTTCCACTCCCAAATTAGTTCTTCCCCGCACATCATTGGTATGATGATTTCAAATTTTCTATTTCTAACCCTAAATTTTGTGCTTGATCGCCTTCTTTCTCTCTCTGTCTCTCTCTTTCACTCTAACTAGGATATCATGACTCCTAATGCCATTTTTGCATCTACATTTTAACTTTAGTTTTTTCATGATGTTATATATATGACTATTCTAACTGAAATGTTAAACTATGATGTTATGAGACTCGTCCAAATTTATTGAACCAAATTATATGCTTACTCTTAATTAGTAGTCATATATTTCAGGTAGAAACTCAAGAAATAAGTAGATTTCTGTCTCTTTGCAAACATATAATTTTATAAAATTTGTATTGCTAACTAGCCTAGAGACGTTGTTGTAATCGGAATTTTGATTATTTATATGTACATTGTGTATATGCTTCCTTAATTCGTTTCTTGAGTGTTGGATTTGACATCCATATCATACACATTCGACTTACACCTATAACTTTTTAACTTGCAATGTAGTCATGTAAAAAAAATGTTATTTGTCTATAAAGAATTCCTATAGATTGGGGTTTAGAACTTGAGCTAAATTGCCATTCAGACTATAATTTTATAATAGTAACTTTCACTAATTAGTATCAACCTTCACTGTTGAACAAAAAACATATGAATCTTCACTTTGTTGATAGAAACAGATAATTAATTCTCATTTACTAAATTAAATTAAAGATAAAATGTATATTAATTGTTGAAAGAAAGCAAAATGATGCATATGTAAGAGTCGTGTGGCATTTGGTTCATTTTCTTTATGTACGATTTAGGGCCGATTGGTAAGGACTGTGACTGTAGGCTGTTACTGTAGATTTTTGGCTGTAAAGAATTTGGCTGTAAAAACTATGACTGTTACTTTATTTATTTATAAAAATATGATTGGTAACAAAAACTGTAGAAATAGTGACTGTTATTTTTAAATATTATAATTTTTAAAAAAAAAATTATCTAGAATAGAAATTATATATTTTTATTTTGTTGTAGATATAAATATTTAAAACAAATATTTTTTTATATTTTTTATTGAATTTTTTTACATGGACAACAAATAAATTTAAAAATTAATTAATTAATAGAATAAAATGGATAGCAAACAGTATGTCTTAAATTTCTATGGTACTAAAAATACTTGCCTCGATGCCGGCAACTTTGACCATTACTTTTGTAGATTGAAACTCATAAAATTGCATTGTCACTCATGTAAAACGCTTATTGGTTTTTGCGTTATTTGTCTACAGAGAATTCCTGTAGAAGACCGGGGTTAAGAACTTAAGCAGGATACCATTTGAATTCAAAACTATAATAAATATAATCTGTTTAAATTAGTTTTCACTTACTAAATTAAATTAAAGTCAAACAGTATTGATTGTTGAAAGAAAGAAAAAAATGATTTTGTGCAAAAAAATAAAATCAACAAAAAATGGTTTTGGCGTTTATATACACGTGCCATTCCGTACAAGGGGGCTCCACCAATAGTATTATTAAAATTATACAAAGTCTCCGCAGGGGTCCATTATGATAGAATTTGGGGACGAAAAAGATACCGACAGGAAGGGAAGCAACACGCCAAAGCCGAGAGTTAGGGGAAGAAGATTATTTCCGACAGACCACGACGACACGAGGAGTCGAATGGGAAGTGGAGAGCCCAAAAGAGTGGTGAGAGACAACTTGTCGAAGAGAAGCCCTCGCAACCAAGAGGAGAAGGCCACAAACCACATACTCTTCCGCCGAACAAAGCAGGGAAATCAACCACGGCACAAACCCAGCTCGACGATAGCGTCTACCAGAGGCAACAATTGAGTGCAGCAACCCCATTATGCTCTTTTAAGCAAGGAGAAAGCATAAGTAATAATATTAGTATAAATATGCATAGAGACGTCCATAGATTATCACAATTCTCATCATATATTAAGTATCCAGCAAGAAAAGAAGATATCGATCCATCATGTCTACTACTCCACAATGGATCATGATTGGCGGAGAAGGTCCTGAGAATTACTACCAACATTCTGATATGATAATTTGAAATATTAGAAATTCGGATATGTATTTATGTATGTATTAACAATCTCCGCCAAACTTTAGGTTTTTTATATATGTGTTAATTGGTTTGTACAAGAAACGGAAGATTTCTAAATCTAAAGCTTTTTCAGCTGGCGCATGCTCCTCCTCTTGTTCTTCTTCCTCATCATAACCATCATCGTCAAACACAGAAGCTCTGGAATTTAGACTACCCAAAGCAACTACAGCCGGAAAATATTCCTTTTTTGGCAGTAGATGATCCTCCTCACTAACTACTTGAACTTCGGGTCCATCATACTGTTCATCAATATCCTCATAATCAACGACATCCTCAGCTTTTCTATCCTAATCTACAGTGTCAGGAAGCTGATGATTTAGTAGTGTAAATAGTATCAGTATGTAACTGCTATGGGCAGGGCTTGTTGCCTAAATGTGTGAGTATGCGTGGTTCAGTTTCTACTTTCTTTAATGATACACTATATGCCGACCAAAAAATACGAGTAAATGATACACTATTATACAAGAAATAAATTAAAAGAAAATAATGCTACATATAAAAAGATTTGTTTGATTAGTTTTTATATGGAAAAATCGCATAAAAAAACTTCAAAGTGACAGTCACTATCACTTTAAACCTTGAGAGTATTTTACTAGCATAATAAACCATCAAATTAAATATATTAACATATAAAACCTTAAAACTGGTTTTTTATTGCTCGCCGTTAGAATATTTAACGGTTCACTGTTCATTTCCGTTAAAAAGTGATACAATGCATTAAATTTATTTATTTTAATAAAAAATTATATTAAAAATTATTTTATTATTTATTATAATTAAAAATAAATAAAATATCAAAATTATTTTTAAAAGATGTTGAAAAAAGTTACTAAAATTATATAAAAATTTTTAAAAACTTATTGTTTTTTTATATTTCCTCAATTAATATATTTGATAAAAATGTTTATTTTGTGTTAATAATGATAATATAACTTTAAATTTATGTTTAACTAGTAAAATTACTATTAATTATATTATTTTATTTATCACAACTAAAAAAATTTAAAAATATTTTTAAAATTAATAAATAAAGTTGTTCTTTGCATATTTGAAGTTTAAAAAACTAAGATTATTTTGCACACTTATGTAATAAATAAAGTTATCGTTTGCATATTTGTCATCTTTACTTCATGTATTTTTTAATATATTTTATTTTGATATTTTATTTATTTTTAATTATAATAAATAATAAAATAATTTTTAATATAATTTTTTTATTAAAATGAATAAATTTAATGCATTGTCATCACTTTTTAACGGAAATGAACAGTGAACCGTTAAATATTATAACGGCGCGCAATAAAAAACCATTTTTAAGGTTTTATATGTTAATATATTTAATTTGAAGGTTTATTATGCTAGTAAAATACTCTCGAGGTTTAAAGTGCTAGTAAAATACTCTCGAAGTTTAAAGTGCTAGTGGCTGTCACTTTGAAGGTTTTTTATGCGATTTTCCCGTTTTTATATTGGCATCTTTTTTTTATGTAATTTTTTTGGTTATTGAGTTTCAATAATGCGAAAAGTTTCACGAATAAAACGAGTAAAGCGTGGGGGCTGGGGGCTGTATTTACTTATACAGAGAAGTAGAGAACCCATATATATCATGGGTAGTAATATTAGTATAAATATGCATAGATTATCACAGTTCATAGAATATCACAGTTCTCATCATATATTAAGTATCAAACAAGAAAAGAAGAGAGAGATCGATCATGTCTACTACTCCACAATGGATCATGATTGGCGGAGAAGGTCCTGAGAGTTACAACCAACATTCTTCGTATCAGGTTTTTAATTATATATATGAGATTTTGAAACATTAGAAATTCTGATATGTATTTATGTATGTATTAACAATCTCAGCCAAACTTTAGGTTTTTATATACATACTTAATTTTGTTTTACAGAGAGCGTTGCTGGAGGCAGCAAAGGAAAAGATGAACGAGGCAATCTCAGCCACACTCAGCCTCGACATGATCTCTGATCGCTTCAGTGTAGCGGATTTCGGTTGTGCGAGTGGACCTAACACTTTTGTGGCGGTCCAAAACATAATAGATGCAGTAGAAGACAAGTACCGTAGAGAAACCGGACAAAACCCGGCGGATAACATCGAGTTCCAAGTCCTCTTCAACGACTTTACCGGCAACGATTTCAACACTCTCTTCCAGGCACTTCCTGCGGGCAGACGATACTATAGCGCCGGAGTTCCGGGATCCTTCTTCGAACGTGTTCTCCCTAAGAAGAGTTTCCACATAGGAGTCATCAACTACGCGTTCCATTTCACCTCCAAAATCCCCAAAGGGATCACAGACCGTGACTCTCCCTCGTGGAACCGAGACATGCATTGCACCGGCTTCAACCGAGCGGTCAAGAAAGCATATCTTGATCAGTACTCCGCCGACACTAAGGATTTACTAGATGCTAGGGCTGAAGAGATAGTCCCCGGGGGATTGATGTTGCTTTTTGGATCGTGTCTAAGAGACGGAGTCAAGATGTCTGAGACCGCTAAAGGAATATTGATGGATTTCATCGGAGATTCTTTGAATAATCTAGCTCAACAGGTAGATATATATATGTCTTGATCTTTAACTAATTATCTACAATTACATAACTAATATAATCTTCCAATATTTTTTTTGGTTTTTTTTAAAAGGGTGTCATCGAGCAAGACAAGGTGGACTCTTTCAGTACTCCACTCTACATTGCCGAAGAATGTGAGTTAAGGAAAATCATAAAGGAGAATGGGAAGTTCACAATCGAGGCTTTTGAGGATATCATTCACCAAAACGGAGAGTTTCCGTTAGATCCTAAGATCTTGGCCGTCTCCTCTAGAGCCTCCTTTGGAGCTTTCCTGTCAGCACATTTTGGAGTTGATGCAATGAGGAAAGCCTTTGAGCTCGTCGAGGTCAAGGCACGGGAAGAGTTTTCTTGCATCCAAAACGCCAAACCCGGTATGCAGTACCTCGTCGTGCTTCGCAAGAACTGATGATCCAAAAATATATTATTGTGATCTTTTCAAAGTTATTTTGTGTTTCCTTTGGTGTTCTCTTTCAAGAACTTATGGTGTTTTGTCTTCTACTTCTTTTTCTCGCCCATGTTTTTAGTGTGTTTGTATTTTCCCACAAATGAATAAATGTCTATTTATGGTTTATGATTTTTTACCATATAGATTCACAAGCGCTGCTGGTATATGGAACTATGAAAGTTATGATTTCTTACAATTTTTCACTTTTAATTTTTCTACATCATCTTCTTAACTTATTACTTTTAAATTTAGATACTTTTATAAAATAATTTTACATAATTTATACTATACAATGTAGTTAGAGTAGGAACTACAAACTGTAATAAACTTATATGTATGTATATATAGTAAAAAAAATATAATGGAAATTTCTTTATAAAATAGACAAGTGCATGATATAATATAATGTTAAATAAAAATAAATTCTAAAATAAAATATTTTAAAACACCCATAAATTCAAAAACTTTATTTTAGAAATATCAGCTTTATACATGGTTATAGGATCTTCATTATATAAATATTAAAAAGTATAAAATAAAGTTATCTAGGGTCCGTGGTTGCGTTTGGCGGTCGGATATCATAGATGCGGTGTATTATTGGCAGTTGGTGGGTTAAACGCCTTGGCCGGTTGTGGCTGAAGCGATTTGATCGGGTGTGGTTGTGGTTGGGAATTGCGGTCATGGAATCAAGTTTGGCGATTAGGGTTTTGGTGGATAAAACTTGTGGTTGAAGATTCTTCGTTGGCTAGGGTTTCCTTGCGGTTACTTGCGGCTGAAGAAACCCAAACCACTAGAGTTTTTCGCTTCACAATGGACCACTGGAACGCCGCAGCCCACTTCTACGCTGCTGTGGTGCTGACACGGCTCGCAATTTCTTCTTCCTCCTCCGCTCTGGCAGCACTTCGTCTCTTTCTCTCTTGCTTACTCTAAAGGGAATTTAGCATAAATAACCATAAAAAAAGTTATAATGTATCATATAACCATTTCAGATTAGTGGCTACGATATTATCTGTATAAATTATAATATTACAAAGTTTACTCTTTCTAATTTTACACCATTCATTTTTCATTTTCTTCCCTCTTTCTCTTTTTTCTTCGTTTATGAATATTTTTTTCTCCTTTTCAACTTATTTACTTCGAATTTTCTGTAAAAATTGTTGCAAATTCGTGTTTCTAATGAAAATAATCAAGATTCTTTTATTATAAACATACTGTAATTTGAATTTTTTTAAAACAGACAAGGATTACACAAAAATTCAATTTGTTTTAAACTTTCAAATCTATACTATTCTACACATTCATATAGTATAGTTCTTCCGCACACGGTATTTTGCTATTACTAGTTCAAATTAATCAATTCTATACTATAATGCACAATTATATAGTATGACAATTCTGTATACAAGTGATAAAAGACAATATTTCTCAATTTAACTATTTTTTCTTATACAACCTGATTTTTGATTTTCTAAAACATTTGTAAAATCATAAACGATAAATATGTAAATGATAATACACATTTTTTTACATAAACCAAAAAATAATATAGTATAGTACATAGCATATAGAACGCCGAGCAATGCAAAGTAGTACAGACAAAAAAAAAAAAGTAATGAGTAGGTGAAATTATTTTTCTTTTTTTCTGTTACTCTTTTTTTGTTATAGGGGTACAATAGACAAATCACAAGGGGTTATGGTTAGTTGATTAATTATTCAAATATAATGGTTATAAGCTTTATTATATAGTGTAATATGGTTATTTGGCTAAAAAGCCCTACTTTAAATCCCCTCTTTCTTTCAAAAAGCTCCTAGGGTATTAGTTTAGGTTATGTTCAAAAAATAAACTAAAAAAAAAAGAAACGTTAACGTTGACTTTTTATGAATTCAATTTTGTGAAATTTATGCACACTTGAATAATTAGATTGCCAACATAAAACTCGGGGAATTAAACAAAAAAAATGAAAATTATATGTTACCAATATTTTTTAGTAATCCCGCAAGAATAGACTTTTTCAATAGAATGGTAACAAAGACACGGATTTGCCTCAACCTCTAGGGTTTCGAGCCGCCGCCTTGCTTCTTTGGTTTCCGGCTTCGGTGGCTCTCTCAGCACCAGAGTCGGTTTCTGTTTGCTTTCCTTTACTTTTCTCTTTGTCTAAGTCACTAGTTCTGTGTCTCTTTAACGAATTCGATTCTTAGGGGTTTTAGATTTGTAGATCTGGTTGAATTTAGGTAGAAGCGTGGTTGGGGCGCCGGATCTCTTCGATCTTCGGTTCAGCTTGCTGTATATGCCTTTGTTTTTTTGCTTCTCGTCCTAGATCTAATTTCCAGATCTGGTTTCTGGCGGCTTTTCCGTTTCGAGATTGTCGGGCTTTCTTTGTCTGTTTCAATGGAAACATATTTGGTTTCTCTCCAGTTCGATTTATCACTTTTCTCCTTATAGATTCGGTGCTACCTGGTTTGGATCGTCCGCTCCTCAACTCTGCTTTACTGATCTGATCGGAATCTCGTCAAAAGTTTCTATCTAGCGGGTTTCACCAAGACTAAATCTTTCGAAACTAAATTTGAAGAAGACAATCAAAGAAAAGATCTATCTACATTGTGAAAATTGTTTCGTGTTGTCGTTAAAAGTATAAGAAGTTCGTCTGCTATTGTGGGTACATGAACATCTTTTATTGACCTTTTCAAGACTCGAAACAAGATTTTCTGGTATCGTCAATGTATCATCAAGTGAATCCCTCTTCATTAAGTTGTTGAGAAAGATCATTAGTTTCTCTTTATATTTTCTCTCTCAGATCTCTTCTATATTGTAATCATTCGAAACGAAGATTAATAAAATAAGGTGTTAAAAAAAAATACTCTTTAGTAAAATCAAAGGTGTGATGGCCTGGTGATAGTGCAATGAGATTGGTTTTCTTGTGCCATTGGGTTCAAACCCCATTGGTACGGAGTGTTATTCTTAAAGATTTAAAGAATATACCTCAGTTCAAAAGCGGGTTTGAACCTGCGGCACAAGAAAACCAACTCCTTGTACTACCACTAGACCACTATCACTTTTGTTGTTATTCTTTAAAACGGAATATCTAAAGGTTGGCTGCGGGTGCTATGGAGGATTATGCGCCGAAGATCCAGAACTCACACGGTCTTTAAAAAAATAAATAATACTATTTAGTAAAATCTGGCAGATTATTAAATGCATTATAAACTTGTAATTTGTTACACACTCCAAGTAATCAGTTATATGCAAATTTGTTTTTAATCCTTTAATTCTTAACTAGTATGATATCCGCGCATTGCGCGAAGTAAAATGATTATTAAATAAAATTCATATAATTATAGTATTTGGCAATTATATTTTATACAGATTAGAAAATAGAATATTTGACAATTAGTTTAGTATAATAATTTAAATAAATTTAAAAAAAAATTGTAGTGTTGACACATCGGCAAAATGGCTTACAATGTTTCTCTTTTAATATGTAGTAGATAATTTCTGTTAGACACAACTATATATTTATGTATACTTGCATCATTGCATGCGTTTGCTTTCTTGGAAACACTTTTAACAATAAACTGATTAAAGGTGGAAAAAAAATAAAACATTAACTAATTAAGACTAATAGTGTTGCTCTGTTTTATAATTGATTCCCAAATGTTTACACTAGCACCGTATTTTGCTGAAAGCTTTTTTTTAAGTTGTACAAAATCGTTTTCATGGATAATTCATAAACTTGTTTTCCTTCTTTATTCATTTTATTTTATTAAACCAGTAAAGGAATAGTGATGGATTTCATTGGAGATTCTTTGAATGATCTTGCTCAACAGGTACATATGATATATGTGTATTGATCTTTAACTAATTGTCTACAACTACAATTACATTACTAACATTAGCTTTCATTTTTTAAAAGGGTGTCATCGATTAAGACAAGGTGGACTCTTTCAGCACCCCACTCTACATTGCAGAAGAAGGCGAAATAAGGCAAATCGTAAAGGAGAACTGGAAGTTCACAATCGAGGCTTTTGAGGATACAATTCACCCAAACGGGGAGTATCCGTTAGACCCCAAGATCTTGGCCGTCTCCTTCAGGGTCACATATGGAGCTTTCCTGTCAGCACATTTTGGAGTTGATGCAATGAGGAAAGCCTTTGAGCTCGTCGAGGTCAAGGCACGGGAAGAGTTTTCTCGCATCCAAAACGCCAAACCCGGTATGCAGTACCTCATCGTGCTTCGCAAGAACTGATGATCCAAAATATATAATTCTGATCTTTTCAATGTTATTTTGTGTTTCCTTTGGTGCTCTCTTCCAAGAACTTATGGTGTTTTGTCTTCTACTTCTTTTTCTCGCCCATGTTTTTAGTGTGTTTGTATTCTCCCTAGTCCCACAAATGAATAAATGTCTATGTACGGTTTATGATTATTTACCATTTGAAGTTGTTTATGGGTTTAATCCTTTGACTCCAGTAGATCTTTCACCCCTGTCCCAAGCTGTTTATTCTAGTACAGAAGGAGATACCAAAGCAGATTGCGTGAAGAAGCTGCATCAAAGAGTTAAGGAGAATTTGGAGAAGAAAACAGAGAAGTACAAGCAACAAGCGGACAAAGGGCGCAAGGAGCTCACGTTCGAGCCTGGAGATTGGGTCTGGTTATACATGAGACAAGAAAGATTTACAAACCAGAGGAAATCAAAGCTTTCGCCACGAGGATTTTAGTTGTTAGATATGTATTTATTAGTGATGGAGAGAACATTTATCAAGAGAATTTTTGTTTAGAGATCTTATAAATATAAAATCATGATAGATCATCAATAAATATTAACTATAAAGTATCAATTTTTATATATTTTGTGATTATTTGTATTAAACGAAGTAAACTGAATATTCGCAAATATCCGCAAATATCTGTAATTTTCCGGATATCCAGATTTTTGGATATCCATATTTTTCTGGAGCAAAGCAAATCATAAAATTAAATATCCAATAAAAACATAGCAACTCACAAATACTCAAAAAAAATTCGATATCCACTACGAGCCCAGCCCTATTTACTCAACAAAGCAAATCAGAGATGTACTATAGCTATTCTTTGTCTTAGCCAAATAAGTAAATAAAAATTACATTTCCAAGTTGAATAATTAAAAACAATGAAACAAAAGTTGGAAATTTTATAAGGGTTGTTTTGGTGAATAACCAAAAACATCGTGGCTTCCTGTACATCCACTGAGACCACCTAGAGCTCTAACTCTGCAGCCACAACAGTGTATGGTCTCAGACTTGTTTAATTCATCTAGGTCAGGTTGGGATGAACTAAAAGTTCGACATATGGTGGTACAAGAAGACGCTGACATCATCATGGGATTGAGACTATGCAATAAATCATCTACGGATTATCTAGGGTGGCATTACAACAAGTCTGGGATTTATTCAGTCAAGTCGGCCTATTGGCTTAATACTCACTTACCAAAAGCAAATCAGCCGATACCACTGCCAGGGGATATTACAGTCAAAACCTCAATATGGCAACTCAATACATCTTCTAAACTTAAACATTTCATGTGGCGTTTATCTGCAAATGCTTTACCAGTTGGCTCAGTGTTAAGACATCGACATATTAGTCGTACTGCAGTTTGTCCACGCTGTGCAGATCAAGATGAATCCCCCAAACACTTATTCTTTGAATGTCTCTACGCTCAACACATTTGGCGTGCCTCGGGATATCCTCATCAGATAGTTTTTGATTCGGCTGTTTCTGTCAATGACAAGTTACACACCATTTGTATGGAACGCAATAATATGCCTCCGTAGGTCAAAAAACTTGCATTCTGGATTTGGTGGCATTTATAGAAAAGTAGAAATGTCTTAATACATCACCAACGGCAAATTCCTTGGTACAAAACACTGCAATTAGCCAAAGACGATACAAAGGAATGGCTTTATGCGAATGACCATATCACTCAGATAGAGCAAAGATCCATTGCTATTCCTAGAGGCTACACTACTATACAAGCAAGATGGTTAAGACCACTAATTGATTGGATAAAATGCAACTACGATGGGTTATTTTTACGTCAACAAAATACCAGAGCAGGATGGCTCATGAGAAATGCAGAAGGTCAGTTTATAGGGGCTGGCCAGGGTGAAACTCCACCTGTTTTGAATGTGTTAGAAAGTGAAGCTCATGCCTTATTGATGGCGATGCAATCGTGCTGGAGTAAGGGGCTGAAGAAGGTTTTATTTGAGGGTGATTGTAAAGAGCTAGTGGAGATAATAAACAAAACTACACTGCATTTTGGATTATTAAACTGGTCTCGGGATATATGGCATTGGATGGGAAGGTTTGAAGATGTCAAAGTTCAATAGACACCAAGACAAGGCAACATGCCGGCTCATAATCTTGCTACAACACCAATTCCTGACAATTATATATACAGTATGGGCTGTCTAATGTATTACACTTTGACTATTTAAGTTCATCAATATAAAAGGCTTCAGAGAAAAAAAAACCAAAAAAATTATGATTGAGAAAGTAACTAATTTCTAGAGAGAGATAGAAAGATAAATTGGTTAGATTGTAAATTATAGTTTTTTTTATTATTCACCAAATTTTCTCATTTTATAAATCGTCAGAAATCTTCAGACAAACCATGAGACCATGAAAATTCCTTTGTTTTCTTTTAGTGTTCGAAGCTATGTAACATTTCTGAGTTAATTTGCATACTAACCATATTGGGTTTTAAAATTAAGCTTATAGCCTTAAGAATTCTGAAATAGAGAAACTAATCAAAAATCCTAACCTCTCTAATTTTTTGGACAGAAATGCCCTTGCTGACAAATCTGTTCGCTGGAAAAAGAGAGTAAAAAATTCTATATTAATTTGTCATTGTAAAATAGTCTATTTTTTCAATGTCAAATAGTAAGTAATTGGGAAATGAGTGATTTACATAATTAGTCACTTCAGTATAAGTGGTTACAAAAAAAGTCTCTTACGGCAACTGAGTAACTTTGGAGAAGTGAAAATATCAAAGTGCCCACACTTAACTGTTTTGCGGTTCAAAGTGAATATTTTACTCGATTTAATTAAAATAATTCTTACGTTTTGTCAAACACCGTAAGAAACCAAAAACCTAATACACTGTCGCCGACGAGAACGCAGAAATACAAACCCCGCTTACTGAATCGGAACCCTAGATCGGTTGCCGTTTCACATCAGAATTGAAATCATCCCTGGTGGATGAACCCCTAAATTGCTCCATCTTCCAGTAGCTTGAAACCGACAACGGTCTTGTACTGTCAACGGTCCTGGAAAATTTAGCGGCTGAAACGACCCCGAGAAGCCTCGATGGGATTAAAGTTAGGCGGAGGCACACACTCTAACTGCATCGGAATGGAAGGTAAATCGATCGCCGCCATCTGTGGGTTTGATTTTTTTTTGCAAGTAGCTATGGTTAAATTCATGAGGATGATGAAATCGGGGAGATAATAATTTGTTGAGGATCTGTTGATAACATCCATGGTTTGTTGTTCATGGTTAGGCGGGAAGCTTAAATTATTGGGGTGAGTGGATGAGATCCCACACTACCATCTATGAGATCTGAGTAGGCCATCCATGTAGTCTAAGTCCACGAGATGTAAATTGTGTCATCTGTTTTTGTTTCCAACGTTAAGCGTACTTTAGAGCATTCAAGTGCATTTGTATCATCCACCGAAACGAAAGACATGAGTTAAGTAAGTTTTGGTAGATTGAATGAGTGTTATCCACAATTTCTGCGCATCTAGCTATTTGTTCGTTGACATTGAAATGCAATTGTATCATCCACTCTTAATCGTCCACGGGTGTATGCCCTATTTTCATGAATAATCCATGATATAGTCGTCTATTGACGACGAACCGGATAGGTTTAGGGGTACATTAGATCATTCAATTGCATTTGTATCATCCACTGAAATGAAATCCATGAGTTAAGTAAGTTTTGGTATTTCGAATGAGTGTTAGCCACAATATATGCGCATCTAGCGATTGTTTCGTTGATCTTGAATTGCAATTGTATCATTCACTGGTAATCGTCCACGTTTATATTCCCCATTTTCATAAATCATCCATGACATAGTCGTCCATTGACGATGATCCATGGCTGTACAATCATATATATATTAGTAGGCCATCAATGTTTGATGGTTCTTTATTGTGCTTTAATATTATTTGAGGTACTCACAACATTGAGGAGACTGTAAATCGCTCTCTCTCCCGACTAATAATGGATGCAATTAAACTAAATCAGTGAGTTGAGAGAATTAGATCTCACTATATCTGCATAATCGTCCAATGTGTCGTTGTTGAATAGTTTGTCATCCATCAGGGAATATTTGTTGTCCATCACTGAATTGTTTTTTTGGCATCCAGGTTGAGTCGTTCATATGGTCCATTTTGCATTCATCGGTAGTCGTCCATCGAGTTTAATCGTCCATTGGAATTGTGTTTCTATTCATTTATTTAATTGCATCCATTGTTAGTCGTCCATGGGTATCGTTATTATCCACAATATATGTGCATCGATCCATTGGATAGTGGCGGGTTTGGTATGTGAGCATCCATCATGAGTCGTCCATTCATGATTGATTATCCATGCTTAATATCTAAATATCATTGCATCCATCATTAGTAGTTCATGAAAGCATATGTTATAGTGAATAAGGTCCCACAAGAACACCCATATTTAAACGCAAAATACCATCCATGAGTAATCCATCATGTGTCGTCCATGAAAGCATTTGTTTGAGTGGATGAGATCCTACAAGACGAGCCATGTATGGTTCCATCGTTTGTTGTCCACGAAGGTTTGGTTATATATGTAAAAGTGTTATCCACAATATCTGCTTATCCATCCAGTGTCTGATGCTCTGTCCACGTTTTTTAGCATCCATCATTAGGCATCCACGAGTGCATGGGGTTGGTGTGGAGCTGATATGGATGATAATTAATGGATGCACTTATGAGGACGACAAACATGGACATCACTATGTGGACAGGAGTCCACTTGTGGATGCAACTGAGAGGCCAAATCATTGTGTGGTTGTTCGCGTGGACGTGATTAAGAACGATGGACTGGTATAGTCGTGGGCATCGAGACTAATTAATTAATTAAAAAGTGGATAGTGGATATGATGTTATGGATGGGGTAAATGATTGTATATCTTTCTTTTTCCTTGTAGTTTTGAATCAAAATCAGTTTGTTCATGATGCATACTAAGAGGATATATGTTCTTTTGTATTTTGATATTTTGCAATAATAATGCTGTTACAGTTGTACCAATGCAAAGACTAGCGTTTTTGATCTATTCATTTACTAGCCTAAGTTGTAAAAGAACAGATCAAAGTCAAATGTTAGAAAAACCAAATCTATTGTACAAATGTTGATGAGTTTAAAACTGATCAATGGTAAGACTGCTATTTTATATCTGTTTTTTTTTTTTTTGCATAACGTCGTTTATGGACAAGGAATGCTTCAACCGGATTTATTTACAAAATTCTCTATCCTTATGGATAATACAAAATGGTTAATGAATCTATGGACCAAAAATTCTTAATGTCAATAAGTTGCTTTTCTCTTGATCCTTGTGTGAATTTAGCCAGTGGTGTAATGTGTGGAGGAAGGGAGCTTCTGGAAGTTGAACTGACATAAGTGGACGTCCATTGGTGTCTATCCATAGTTGGATCGCCAAATGTGAGTGGGTGGTAGATCGATAAATATCTCGGTAGCGACAACTATTTGTACACAGATAACCATCCATCAACTGAACTAGAGGGACAATCATGTTTAGAACGGATATAAGGTGTCGTCCATGAATATCCATCCATAAGTAAGAGGACGAGTGTGTGGAGGACGGGTGGTTCTGCAAATCGAGCAGGCATAAGTGCACGTCCAAGAGCTGTGATTATAAACGGCGGAGACTCGAAGAGATGAGGAAATTGCCGCTGCGGTAGTCGTTTCATTCAAGTCAAGACACATACATAATGGTAGTGAGTAGAATATGTGCCAACCAAAAAATAATAAAACAAAAAAGTCAAGACTTACACATAATGATAGTGACTAGAAATTGTCACAGCAAGAAAAAACCACAAAATTCTCAAAATGAAAATGGACATCTACTTATTTAAGGTTTACTAACAAGCAACACCACTATTCCGACATGATTCAATGTGAATGAATCTCATGGACATTGTCATGGATACACTCTCATGGACGAACTCTCATGGATGCACTCTAATGTACACACTCTCATGGACACCCCTCGTGGACACTCTCATGGACACACCTCATGGAATGAACAAATGGATGCTTCTCTGCCTCCGGTTCACTGATGGGGTCTAAATAGTCTTTTGAAATTGGAGGATTTCTTTTGGAACTCGTCGACCTTTGAATTTGTAGGACCCTAAGCTGCAAGTGCACAGAGAATTGGGATTTTTGGGTAAGTGTCACGATTCTTGCAGAAAAGAAAGAAGGAAGAGCAACGTCTTATATAGAGAAGGGTGTCAACCAATTCTATAACCAACGGGAAAAAGAAAATCAACTTAAGTGCTCGTAAAAAAGAAATCAGGTGAGCAGTGCAGAAAAAATAAATATTGAAATGCGTAAATCTCGAGTTGTAAAGCAGATGGGGAAAACATGTTGGAGATCTTCTCGGGAAATCTATGGGGTTCTAACAAGAAATCAAACTCACAAAATTTCAGACAAACGAGACTAGGCGATTTTCCCTAAACTGGAATCACTTGATTTAACGACCTAAACTATCTCGAGTAAGATCGATCTATGTTATCCCAAGTGCGCAGGACTACTCTCGTATCCAACGGTCAAGGCAAACACGCAGTAAGGATTGGGACAATAAACGTTCACGACTTCTCCTTATGTATGCATGAGCATCCCAGAAGTGTTGCGCTCCACTAAACTAGGTTCGGATCTGAAATTCAACATGTTAATGGTTTTCAAAGATCCTAAAATCAGACTCTAGTTCATGACGCTAGATTCATGCAATAAGAACAAGTTTGATTAGAAAGAAAACCCTAATCTACGGTCTAAACAATCGGTTCAAGAACAGTTAATGAAATTCTCCATAGATCCCCTTAAAGAACACCCAACGAAAATAAACTATTCAGACATGAAAGAAGGAATAGAAAACGAGATTGATGAATGCATACTTGTATAACTCAATAAGAAGTAAGAAAGGTTTCAACGGAAATTGATCCCCCTCGAAGAACAAGGATGGAGATCGAGAGAGAACGAGATCCGCGGCCACAAAGTTAGCCGAGAACTAAAGCAAAGAAAACATGAAAAGACTTGTTTATGAAACTCTAAACATCGAGTATACATAGGTCTTAGAGTCCCCTTAGGCGTCAATTAGGTCTTGGCGTGCATAAGACGGCTGCGGGTTTAAGTTGGGCTTCAAATGGGCTCGGGAATCGTCAAGTAGCTGGCCTTCCGAGCGACTGGTCGTGGCGCGGCCACTGGTCGTCTGGTAAGGTCGTGGCGCAGCCAGCTTGGTTTTCTGGTTGCTTTACGGACCTTCTTGCTTCTTCCATAACTTGAGATCCAACCGTGGGATTGTTCTCAAACCACTTCGAGGTGAAAGACAACTGATTAGGCTACATTGTCTCCAAATATGAGCTTGATCTTGTGGTGGGAAGGCCTTCGTCTGATGTTGAACTTATTTCCTCAAGCACTATTTTCGGAAATATCCATTTTGCTCCAAATATGCGTCTTTTGCTAAGATTACCAAAAAAGAGTCTTGAACAACCAAATACTCGAAATCTAGTGTTTATGCATTAAAACCTTTGTGAAATGTTTATTAAAGCACTCACTTATTATAGTAAAAACGTGTAAAATATGCATGTTATCAACTCCCCCAGACTTAAATCTTTGTTTGTCCTCAACCAAAACAGAAATCTAAGTAAGGAAAAGAGGTTTGAAAACGTGGAAACTCGCCAATACTTGGAAACTCATCAAGTCTAGCAATCGACCTGTTTGAGCCACGTAACTCGGAATTCAAACTCAAAGCGTTTGGGTCTAGTTACCTTGAGCTTTTCACCCGTCCTGGATACGCTTCATGGTCCCTTTGAGTATTTCGAGCTTTCTTTTGTTGACTCCTTTAGTCATTTAGGCGTGTGGTCTCATTCGAGGGAGTATCAGTCGACGAGACATTATACTCTTCTCTCCCAAACATCTAGACAAAGACATTTCAGACACAACTCTCCTATTTTCTCTTCCCTTTGTCGATTTCTCCCTACTTTTCTAGGGTATCATTTTATTTTTTCTATCGATTTTCTTTTTCTATTTCTTTTCTTCTTACCTTGATAACGATGACTTCTTCTAAGCTTTCATGATGTGTGCAACCGTCATCGTCCTTTGAGGAACTCGGGTCGCCGTTCTTAAACTAAGACTTTCTTTTCTCTCTCTCTTTTTTTTCTTTTCTATAATAAGGGAAGATCAAGGAGAGGTTGCATTGCATCTACTTAGTCATGCTAGAGTTTAAAAGAGGAGCAAAGCTCGAAGTACCTCAAGCCCCTTGACGAGAAGTTTTGATTCATTAGGTGCGGAGTCAACGCAAGCTTTCTCTGTTGGAATGATCCACTCGCAATGTTCAACTTAATAAACCTTGCTTCTAAATCTGTGAGAATGGTCATTAAGGTTCCTTGTTCGAAGCGACTTGTACATAGCAAAATTCATAGTTTCCTACTAAAAGAAAAAAGTTTTTACTCTATAAAACGACTCGATAAATGATGCATGTATGTTTAAGACTCATCAAATCAAAGAATAGTTAGTAATATAAGAACCCCCCCCCCCAGACTTAAATCAAACTGTCCCCAGTTTGTTTAAATCGAGTTGAGGTGAAAAAGATAGGTAAATTCAAGTACAAGCTTGTGAAAACTTACTTGAAAATGGCGATGGGTTTGGTATGGGTGGTTGGGTGTGTGGTGTAGTCGAGCTAAGGACTTAATCATTCTCCTTATGTACCTGCTTATAATCGATTTAATCGAACAAAAGAAATCGAAAACTTAGCTCGAAAGGAAATGTGATGTGCGGTTTGAGTTTCCTTGCTTCGTTTGGTGGTGGTGGGCGTATGGTGGTGATGTATGATGGTGGTGTAGGCGTTTGTTGGTGATGATTGGCTCGCCTTTGTTGAGAAGAACAAGTACTTCGGTTGTTGAGTACTCGTCTTGGTTCCTTGACCTTTGATAACACCTTTAATAAGAGATGGAAAATATTCTGTCCTTGCGTCTTAAAGATTACATCACCTCAGAAACTTGAAGTTTGGGTCAATGCTGGCCTATCCCGTGATGTGTTCGAGATCCCGGAAGACAGGTGTTGCTAGTTCTAACTTAAATGCCATATGAAATTCTTACTTGGCTTCGGTAAAGGTCTTGGTCGCGGAAGAGAGAAGCTAGTCTTCGCGAACTTTTCTCTTCGCGGTTTGGGTGAAGGAAGTTGCATCTTCTTCCTTCTGGAGCTTGCACAACGGTTCTGGAGGATGAGACCGTTGTATTCTTCTTCGTCTTCGTGGATACAGGTCCGTTGAACGTACGTGACGAAGTATGTAGAGAGATGGATCGTCGACTTGACTTGACTTGGATGGAGTCTTGTCTTGTCTCGCCGTCTTTGATGCAACAGCAACGTGCCGCGGTTTGGAAGTTGTATTTGCGGTCTTCAGGACGTGTTCAAGTCTTGAATCAAGAAGGAAACTTGAAATACTTGAAAGGGGTTGAAGGAGGTCCGGTTTGGTGAAGTTCGGGATGGAAAAAGTTGCAGAGGAAGGCTGGCCGCGGGACGGGTAGTCGCGGCCGCGGCCAGGTGCGTCCTCTCCGCACCATCGTGGCTCATGGCGCGGCCAGGCTCCTTCTGGCCGGCCGACGGGCGGTTCGTCTCCCGGTGAGTGTTCTTCGAAACTCCTTCTTCATATTTTTGGTCTTTTTGGTTTTTCTGATTTTTTTTTGTGCTTTTCTTTGTTTTCTGATTTTTTTGGCTTTGTGGTTTATGTGAATGCTGTAAACTAAGAAAAAAACCAAAACTAAGAATTAGTATGGTTAAAGAGATGAGAAATAAAATACCTAAAATGGGTTGTCACCCATTGAGCTGCTCGTGTTAAGAGTCTTTTAGCTAGACTTTGGTAGTTTGGGAGCTTAGTTGGAGGGTGAGCTCGACCTTAGGCAAGGACTCTTTGCCTTCTGCGCAGCGTCTTCTGTTGAAGACTCTTCGAGTCTCTCCATGATTGCATCTTTATCCCTTTTAAGAAGATGTTTCTCCATGGTGTATGGTATCGCGGGATAGAACTTTGTCCCATCGATATTGGCGAATGAGACTCGCCTATTGGGCCAATCCATGATGGCTCCTGCAGTGGCTAAAAATAGTCATCCCAAGATGAGAGGTGCAGCTTCTTCTTGGCGAGTTTTGACTTTGTAGAAGTCTACTGGTATTCTACAATCGCCAATGCTGACCGGAAGATCATAGATGACTCCTTTTGCGGTTGCGAAAGATTGGTCTGCCAAACCGATCTTGACTTTTGTTGGCTCCCCTTGTTTGATGTCGAGCTTCCACGCTCCCCATTCGGTTATCACGCTGATGCAGGAACCATAATCACACAATGACTTACCGAAATCAACTCCTCTGATGCTGCAAGATATCAGGAAACGGCCGTGATCCTGAATCTTGTGGAGGTCCCAGATTTCTCGGCCTCTTCTTGCTTGGTTGAAATGGTGTTTGATCCACCTCAAGGATTCTCTACTCTCAGCAAAGTAGTGGCCGATTAGATGTTTTGTCTAAGCCTGTTCGAATGTAACCTCGTGTGGGAGGGCTCGAACAAGAGCGTTGAATTGCTCTAGACTTTGAGGATCAATGCGCGTCGGGTACCAGTCATACACTCTCGCTTGCGGCATCATCATCACTTCCTCGATGTCGGTGCAGCGGACTTAATCGAAGTGAATGCGAGCTCCTTCTTTTCCTTCGAGACTGTCCCCGAAGAATTTGGCCAAGTCATAAATCTCTCATGCCTCTTCAAAGGATATATCACTCGGAATAGTCTTGACTTTATTGATAAACTCTATCAACCTTTCCCTCAAAATATGCGTGGTCAGAGGTCTCACCAGCTTTGATGGATTACCTCTAGTGGTAAAAGGCATTCCTAGGAGCTCCGGTGACAATTCTCGAGATGTCTCGAGCGAGGGGATCGGTTCGAATGCAGAGTGTGGCTCAATGAAATGGCAGGGGGCGTGCCCTTCGCTGGGTCGAGCTTTCTTCTTCTCTTTGTTTTCGATGAGATTACAGACCAACTCATCCAATCTTTTATGCTCTTTGAACAGCCTTGTCAGCGAAGTTTTGTTCCTCGTCTGGGTTTTTGCCATGTTCTGAATCTCGTCTCTCAAGTCCTCGGCTTGCGATTCAGCCTTATGTTGGGCGTCTTCCATCTTCTGGATGTTTTTCTCCATTCGGCCCATGATGTTGTATGTGGCTCCGCGAGTTTTCTCAAACTCGTACTTCAGGGCGCGGATATCTCTTAATCCGCGGTTCAGAGCACCTTTGTGGTCCGCCAAATCCTCGGAAGTTCTGGACAGTTTGTTGATGTTGCAAAAAGTGCGGTTCTCCAACATCTTCACATTGTTGGCGACTTCCTGGAGCTTGTGGAAGACTTTGGCCTGGATAAAGTCCATCCGGGCGTGTAAAGATCTCTCAGACTTCAATTGATAATCAGACATCACTGTTATCGCCTCAATAAGATTCTCCACTTGCTGATATAAGGGAGCAGATGCGATTCCGTGATCGTTCTGGGCAGGAGGTGGCGTCTGGAGGTGAAGACTTTCGCTTCCATGGATAATGGGAGACGGAAATCCTCCTTGAAGTCGAGGCATGAACACTCGTGTGGCAGCAGCGTCGGAGGTGGTCTCCGAGAAGTGTGCAGAGATTCTGCAGGTGGGTGTATGTTTGGAGGGATACAACGGTCGATCCTTGCGTTCTCCATAGTGTAGTAGTTCCTGTAACTCATAGAAGAAGATCTAGAAGTTAGAGAAAAAGAATGTCTTTGAGTTGTGATCCTGACTTTTGTTTTGGACAGTGAAACGCAACCTCCCCAGCAACGGCGCCAAAAGCTTGATGGGGTCTAGATAGTCGTCCGAAATTGGAGGATTTCTTTGGGGACTCGTCGAGCTTTGAATTTGTAGGACCCTAAGCTGCAAGTGCACAGCGTGCGTTGTGGTACTTAGGGTATCGAACCACAGGGAGGAGGTCAACTGCAAAACATGAAATCAGGGCAACTAAAGACGCAGAGAATTGGAGTTTTTGGGTAAGTATCACGAATCTTGCAGAAAAAAAAGAAGGAAGAGCAACGTCTTATATAGAGAAGGGTGTCAACCAATTCTATAACCAACGAGAAAAGGAATATCAACGTAAGTGCTTGTAAAAGGAAATCAGGTGAGCAGTGCAGAAAAAGTAAATATTAAAGTGCGTAAATATCGAGTTGTAAAGCAGATGGGGGAAACACGTTGGGGATCTTCTCGGAAAATTTATGGGGTTCTAACTAGAAATCAAACTCACAAAAGTTCAGACAAACGAGACTAGGCGATTTTCCCTAAACTGGAATCACTGGTTTTAACGACCTAAACTATCTCGAGTAAGATAGATCTATGTTATGACAAGTGCGCAGGACTACTCTCGTATCCAACGGCCAAGGCAAACACGCAGTAATGATTGGGACAATAATTGTTCACGACTTCTACTTAAGTATGCATGAGCATCCCATAAGTGTTGCGCTCCACCAAACTAGGTTCGAATCTGAAATTCAGCAGGTTAATGGTTTTCAAAGATCCTAAAATCAGACTCTAGTTCATGACGCTAGATTTATGCAATAAGAACAAGTTTGATAAGAAAGAAAACCCTAATCTACGGTCTAAACAATCGGTTCAAGAACGGTTAATGAAATTCCCTATAGATCCCCTTAAAGAACACCCAACGAAAATAAACTACTCAGACATGAAAGAAGGAATAGAAAACGAGATTGATGAATGCATACTTGTATAAATCAAAAGAAGTAAGAAAGGTTTTAACGGAAATCGATCTCCCTCGAAGAACAAGGATGGATATCGAGAGAGAACGAGATCCGCGGCCAGAAAGTTAGCCGAGAACCAAAGCAAAGAGAACGTGAAAAGACTTGTTTATGAAACCCTAAACATCGAGTATATATAAGTCTTCAAGTCCCATTGGGCGTCAATTAGGTCTTGGCGTGCATAAGATGGATGCGGGTTTAAGTTGGGTTTCAAATGGGCTCGGGAATCGTCAAGTAGCTGGCCGGCCGAGCGACTAGTCGTGACGCGGCCACTGGTCGTCTGGTAAGGCAGTGGCGCGGTCAGCTTGGTCTTCCGGGTGCTTGACGGACCTTTTTGCTTCTTCCATAACTTAAGTTCCAACCGTGGGATTGTCCTCAAATCACTTCGAGGCGAAAGACAGCTGATTAGGCTACATTGTCTCCAAATATGAGCTTGATCTTGTGGTGGAAATGTTCAACTTATGTCATCGAGCACTATTTTGCTAAGATTACCTGAAAAGAGTTTTGAACAACCAAATACTTGAAATCTAGTGTTTATGCATTAAAATCTTAGTGAAATGCTTATTAAAGCACTCACTTATTATAGTAAAAACGGGTAAAATATGCATGTTATCATTCACACTGTTCTTCATGCTTCTCTGCCTCCGGTTCTTCATCAGTGGTCGTAGTTGTTCGGAGGTTCGGTTCGTGGTATTTTGGATTTTGAATCGATTTAGTACTGAATTTCATCGAAGAATTCTCCATAAGCCACTTTCCCCGGAGACTTCTACTCCGCCACCGGATTTCGAATCGAAACCCTCTTCTCTTATACCTTCGGACGCTCCCAATCAGCTATTTTTTCTGGAGAATCCCATGGACATTATCTGAAGTGTAAACCCAGAAAATCAAGATTCTATAAGATGTAAATAACCGGAAGAGATGAAAAGTGAAATGAAGGATAATTTTATCAAACAAACACATGAAAGTACTTTTCAAAAAGTATCTAATTTGTAAAAAAAATGCGAAAAGAGCCCTTTTGCGTAAATAACTCCTATAATAATTATACTGTTTAAATTAGTTTTCACTTACTAAATTAAATTAAAGTCATTGTTGAAAGAAAGAAAAAAATGATTTTGTGCAAAAAAAATAAAATCAACAAAAAATGGTTTTGGCGTTTATTACACGTGTCATTCCGTACAAGGGGGTTCCACCAATAGTATTATTAAAATTATACAGTCTCCGTAGGGGTCCATTATAATAGAATTTGGGGACGAAAAAGATACCGACAGCAAGGGAAGCAACATGCCAATGCGAAAAGTTTCACGAATAAAACGAGTAAAGCGTGGGGGCTGGGGGCTGTATTTACTTATACAGAGAAGTAGAGAACCCATATATATCATGGGTAGTAATATTAGTATAAATATGCATAGATTATCACAGTTCATAGAATATCACAGTTCTCATCATATATTAAGTATCAAACAAGAAAAGAAGAGAGAGATCGATCATGTCTACTACTCCACAATGGATCATGATTGGCGGAGAAGGTCCTGAGAGTTACAACCAACATTCTTCGTATCAGGTTTTTAATTATATATATGAGATTTTGAAACATTAGAAATTCTGATATGTATTTATGTATGTATTAACAATCTCAGCCAAACTTTAGGTTTTTATATACATACTTAATTTTGTTTTACAGAGAGCGTTGCTGGAGGCAGCAAAGGAAAAGATGAACGAGGCAATCTCAGCCACACTCAGCCTCGACATGATCTCTGATCGCTTCAGTGTAGCGGATTTCGGTTGTGCGAGTGGACCTAACACTTTTGTGGCGGTCCAAAACATAATAGATACAGTAGAAGACAAGTACCGTAGAGAAACCGGACAAAACCCGGCGGATAACATCGAGTTCCAAGTCCTCTTCAACGACTTTACCGGCAACGATTTCAACACTCTCTTCCAGGCACTTCCTGCGGGCAGACGATACTATAGCGCCGGGGTTCCGGGCTCCTTCTTCGAACGTGTTCTCCCTAAACAGAGCTTCCACATAGGAGTCATCAACTACGCGTTCCATTTCACCTCCAAAATCCCCAAAGGGATCACAGACCGCGACTCTCCCTCGTGGAACAGAGACATGCATTGCACTGGCTTCAACCAAGCTGTCAAGAAGGCATATCTTGATCAGTACTCCGCCGACACTAAGGATCTACTAGATGCTAGGGCTGAAGAGATAGTCCCTGGGGGATTGATGTTGCTCTTCGGATCGTGTCTAAGAGACGGAGTCAAGATGTCCGAGACCGCTAAAGGAATAGTGATGGATTTCATTGGAGATTCTTTGAATGATCTTGTTCAACAGGTAGATATATATATATGTCTTGATCTTTTACTAATTATCTACAATTACATAACTAACTTAAGCTGCCAATATTTATTTATTTTTGTTTTTTTAAAAGGGTCTCATCGAGCAAGACAAGGTGGACTCTTTCAGCACTCCACTCTACATTGCCGGAGAATGTGAGTTAAGGCAAATCATAAAGGAGAATGGGAAGTTCGCAATCGAGGCTTTTGAGGATATCATTCACCCAAACGGAGAGTTTCCGTTAGATCCTAAGATCTTGGCCGTCTCCTTCAGGGCCTCCTTTGGAGCTTTCCTATCAGCACATTTTGGAGTTGATGCAATGAGGGAAGCCTTTGAGCTCGTCGAGGTCAAGGCACGGGAAGGGTTTTCTCGCATCCAAAAGGCCAAAACCGGAATGCAGTACCTCATCGTGCTTCGCAAGAACTGATGATCCAAAAATATATTATTGTGATCTTTTCCAATGGTAACTTGTGTTTCCTTTGTTGTTCTCTTTCAAGAACTTATGGTGCTTTGTCTTCTACTTTCGCATGTTTTAGCGTGTTTGTACTCTCCCCAGTCCCACAAATGAATAAATGTCTATGTACGGTTTTATTTATGATCTTTTACCATATAGATTTACAAGCGCTGCTGATGAATTATACTTGGTAAAACACATGGGAATTCAGAATATCAGCTTTATATGGTAAAAGATCCCCATTTTAGAGACTTCCTCGGCTTGGAAGTTGAAATCAATGTTTGCTTATGTCTTATGACATGGCGTAAAAGTTATATCTATTAAATATATACAAGAGTATTTATAAAAGAAAATTTCAACAAAGAAATTATCATTTTTTTTAATCTGAAAAAGAAGAGATTAATTTAAGTGCACTAAGTTAACCACAAGACATGAAGCATCTTCGTGCATATTACAAAGCTTTTTCGTCTTGGGCGAAGCTAGAAGTTTTTTTAGTGGGTGCACAACTAAAAATATAAAAACAAAATTAGAAATCAATTTGTTAACACATTTTGTAACACCTAAATGTATTATTGATCTTTTCAATGTTATTTTGTGTTTCCTTTGGTGTTCTCTTTCAAGAACTTATGGTGTTTTTGTCTTCTAGTTCTTTTTCTCGCCCATGTTTTTAGTGTGTTTGTATTTTCCCACAAATGAATAAATGGTTTATGATTTTTTTACCATATAGATTCACAAGCGCTGCTGGTATATGGAACTATGAAAGTTATGATTTCTTACAATTTTTCACTTTTAATTTTTCTACATCATGTTCTTAACTTATTACTTTTAAATTTAGATACTTTGATAAAATAATTTTACATAATTTACACTATACAGTGTAGTTAGAGTAGGAACTACAAACTGTAATAAACTTATATGTATGTATATATAGTAAAAAAATATAATGGAAATTTCTTTATAAAATAGACAAGTGCATGATATAATATAATGTTAAATGAAAATAAATTGTAAAATAAAATATTTTTAAACACCCATAAATTCAAAAACTTTATATATTAATAATAATAATCTGAATAAATGCTAATTGGACTTATATAAGTTGCATCTTTTCATTATTGTTATTTGTGTCTTTCTATGAAGTCAAACTTTAGGGGGGGGGGGTTAGTGGGAGTAGAATTTATAGAGAGTTGTGATGATTTTAAAAATTGAAAGATTTGTTAAATTTGTAAAGAGTTTGTTAGATTTATAGAGAGTTATGTGTATTTTGAAAATCTATGAAAATCTTTTTATATAATGATTTTGAGAATCCAAGGGATATAGATAGTATTTTGTTGAAAATCTATGAAAATCTTTTTATATAATGATTTTGAGAATTCAAGGGATATAGATAGTATTTTGAAAGTTTGGTTTTATGAGTTAAATTGTTAACAATATGTGTCCCAATAACAAAGATTCTAACAGATTGATAGAATCATTAAAAACCAAACTTTTTGAATAACAATGGATTTTGTATGGAATTTGAAAATCTTCACACCAATAACAGTGGATTTTAGTAAGAATGTCAGAATTCATCTACCAATAACTGTGGAATCTCAAAATTTTAACAATCATTATAAATCCCTCTGCTAATAACTCCCCCTTAATCCAATCTATCTATAATAACAATCTGAATAAATGCCAATTGCCTTTTAATAAGTTGCGTCTTTTCAAAATTGTTATTGGTATTTTTTTAAGAATTTCAATTTTAATCCAATAAATGTTATTGGTGGTTGCGTCTTTTCATTCGTATTTTTACAAATTTTAATTTTAATCCAATAAATGTTATTTGTGGTTGCATCTTTTCAATTATCAAAATTTGCTTCTTTTCACTTGTATCTTTTGAAGATTATTTATATTGTTCAAAATCACCTAAAAAGGATCATTTGATAATGATTCATGCTATAATGGGATCATTAGATTATATTTTTGATGATACATCTACAACAAGTAGTTTAATAGAGAGTGATGATGAATGCTATGCAACAATGAAAGAAGCTTCTTTTTGGGCTACACCAAATCAGTTGTGTAATTTGTTTGTCATATTAGTAAATCATTGTGATGTTACAAATCCATTACGATTATGGAGTACATTTTGAGAATATGTTACCGAATAAATAGTTTCCCAGGAAAGCAAGTTATGTAATTTTACCGGCATGTCTATAATATACATGTTGTTCCAAAAGAATCGAGTAAACATAATTTGGATAATACCAAAAATAATTGCAGCGAAAAATGCAAGAGTTTTAAAGGACGGGAAATGGAGACATATGAAGTTAGTACGTGTGCTGGTCCAGAAGTTTATTGACAGCCATATCAGCATCAACTAAACTTGAGTGGATCCGAGAAAGGAGTGGAAGGAGAAGAAAGACGTGTTGGTACTAGTTCTGCAATTACTAAGGTACTCATCAATTGGAGTAAAAATAAGTTGCATCTTTTCAATATTGTTTTTTTATATTTTTTTATCTTTTCAATATTGTTATTTGTGTTTCTATGAAACCAAACTTTAATCCAATAAATGTTTATTATGGTTACATCTTTTCATCATAACTGTTATTAGAGTATGTGTTTTTTTATTATACATTATGCGTCTCTTCGTTTATAATCGCTTATTTTATGAAAAGTTGCATCGTTTAATATTCATGTCCTTTCAACTCTGTAAAAAAATACCAAAATTCTAAGGATCTTCATTAAAAAAAGTTTATTAAACTAAAATGAAGAGTGACACTGAAACAATGAAAGAAATATTACTTATTAATTGAGCAACCAGTTTTTATTGTTAAATTTGTTTATATACATTTTCTATTTGCATCTTTAAGGTATGAATTTTTTTTTACTTATTAACTATAGTATTCATTATGTATGTTTCGAATAATATAAAAATATTTTGGAAAAACAAATTGTTTGTGAATTATAAATTTTATCTATACAATCTTAAAAAATTTATCGGATGATCACATTTTTTTATCGTCATTTTTTTTAATACACTTTCACTTATAACCATTTTTAATAAATTCTATAACATCTTTTGAAAATCGTGTGCTTTTTTACAGTTATAATAATAATAATTCTATAAAATATTTTGGAGTTGATATATATGTATAAATTATAAATAAATCTTAGAGATAAAAAAATATTTATTAAAAAAGAGTTTCCGCGCGAAAGCGCGGATTCTATACCTAGTTTTAGAAATATCAACTTTATACATGGTTATAGGATCTTCATTATATAAATATTAAAAAGTATAAAATAATGTTATTTGGTGTCCGTGGTTGCGTTTGGCGGTCGGATATCATAGATGCGGTTGATTATTGGCAGTTGGTGGGTCAAACGCCTTGGGCTGTTGTGGCTGAAGCGAATTGATCGGGTGTGGTTGTGGTTGGGGAATTGCGTTCATGGAATCAAGTTTGGCGATTAGGGTTTTGGTGGATAAAACTTGTGGTTGAAGATTCTTCGTTTGCTTCTCGTCCTAGATCTAATTTCTGGCGGCTTTTCCGTTTCGGGATTGTCGGGCTTTCTTCGTATGTTTCAATGGAAACATATTTGGTTTCTCTCCAGTTCGATTTATCACTTTTCTCCTTATAGATTCACTGCTACCTTGTTTGGATCGTCCGCTCCTCAACTCTGCTTTACTGATCTGATCGGAATCTCGTCAAAAGTTTCTATCTAGTGGGTTTCGCCAAGACTAAATCTTCTGGAACTAAATTTGAAGAAGACAATCAAAGAAAATATCTACTTACATTGTGAGAATTTTTTAGTGTTGTCGTTAAAAGTATAAGAAGTCTGTCTGCTATTGTGAGTACAGTAACATCTTTTATTGACCTTTTCAAGACTCGAAACAAGATTTTCTGGTATCGTCAATGTATCATCAAGTGAATCCCTCTTCATTAAGTTGTTGAGAAAGATCATTGGTTTCTCTTTATATTTTATCTGTCAGATTTCTTCTATATTGTAATCATTCGAAACGAAAATTAATAAAATAAGGTGTTAAAAAAAAAAATACTCTTTAGTAAAACCAAAGATGTGATGGCCTAGTGATAGTGCAATGGGATAGGTTTCCTTGTGCCATGGGTTCAAACCCCATTGGTACGGAGTGTTATTCTTATAGATTTAAAGAATATACCTCAGTTCAAAAGCGGGTTTGAACCTGGGGCACAAGGAAACCAACTCCTTGTACTACCACTAGGGCACCATCACTTTGGTTGTTATTCTTTAAAACATAATATCTAAAGGCTGACTACGGATGCTATGGAAGATTATGCGCCGAAGATCCAGAATTCACACGGTCTTCCAAGAAATAAATAATACTCTTTAGTAAAATCTGGTTGATTATTAAATGCATTATAAACTTGAAATTTGTTACACTCCAAGTAATCAGTTATATAAAAATTTGTTTTTAACCCTTATTCGCGCATGATTATGAAATAAAATTCATATAATTTTAGTTAAATGTTAGATTTTATTACATGCAAATCTAATATATATATATATATATATATATATATATATATATATATATTTCCTTTTTAGTTATTTTTATTGAATTATTTTTTTAGATCTATTGTTAAGATTTTTCTAGTTAATTTAAATAATATTTGGAAATTATTTTTAACACAGATTAGGAAATAGAATGTTTGGCAATTAGTTTAGTGTAACAGCTTAAATAGATTTAAAAAATAAAATAAAAACCAAAAAAAATTGTGGTGTTGACACATCCACAAAATGGCCTACAATGTTTATATATAGTAGATAATTTCTGTCAGACACAACTATATATTTTTGTATACTTGCATTGCTTTCTTGGAAACACTTTTAACAATAAACTGATTAAATGAAAAGAAGGAAAAAATATAAAACATTAACTAATAAAGACTAACAGTGATGCTCTGTTTTATAATTGATTGCCAAATATTTACACTAGCACCGTATTTTGCTGAAAGCTTTTTTCTAAGTTGTACAAAATCGTTTTCATGGATAAACTTGTTTTCCTTCTTTATTCATTTTATTTTATTAAACCAGTAAAGGAATAGTGATGGATTTCATCGGAGATTCTCTGAATGATCTTGCTCAACAGGTACATATATGTGTATATATGTGTATTGATCTTTAACTAATTGTCTACAACTACAATTACATTACTAACATTAGCTTAATTTCATGGTGTCATCGAGCAAGACAAGGTGGACTCTTTCAGCACCCCACTCTACATTGCAGAAGAAGGCGAAATAAGGCAAATCATAAAGGAGAATTGGAAGTTCACAATCGAAGCTTTTAAGGATACAATTCACCCAAACGGAGAGTTTCCGATAGACCCCAAGATCTTGGCCGTCTCCTTCAGGGCCACATATGGAGCTTTCCTGTCAGCACATTTTGGAGTTGATGCAATGAGGAAAGCCTTTGAGCTAGTCGAGGTCAAGGCACGGGAAGAGTTTTCTCGCATCCAAAACGCCAAACCCGGTATGCAGTACCTCATCGTGCTTCGCAAGAACTGATGATCCAAAAATATATTATTGTGATCTTTTCCAATGGTAACTTGTGTTTCCTTTGTTGTTCTCTTTCAAGAACTTATGGTGTTTTGTCTTCTACTACTTTTTCTCGCCCATGTTTTTAGTGTGTTTGTATTCTCCCTAGTCCCACAAATGAATAAATGTCTATGTACGGTTTATGATTTTTTAAGCGCTGCTAATGAACTACGAAAGTTTTTCCATTAGAGCCGTGCTCACCCTTATAGAGCAGTTTGCGAGTGCGAATTGCGGTTAACAGCACTACTAAGTGGTTTGTACGACTGGCATAAAAGTTGGAAATGATTGCGTTTGCGGGATGCTTATGACTGGTTGACTTGCGGTTGCAGTAGCGGTTAAACTATAAATTAACAATATAAACATATTATATAATTATAAAAACATCGAAACCATAGTATTATTAGAAAATATAAAATTATTAGTTCAACATAATTAATAATAAAACCATAAAAATAATATGTGTATAATATTTACGTTTATTTCTTAATTTTCTTTAATTTGTTGAAAGTTATTATTTCCATTAAGAATTTTTTTCTTTGTGGAGATTAAAATTATATTAAGAGAATTTTAGTTGTTAGATATATATTTATTAGTGATGGAGAGAACATTTATCAAGAGAATTTTTGTTTAGAGATCTTATAAATATAAAATCATGATAGGTCATTAATAAATATTAACTCAAAAGTATCAATTTTTTATATATTTTGTGATTATTTGTATTAAACCAAGCAAACTGAATATCCTTAAATATCCGTAAATATCTGTAAATTTTCCGGACATCCAGATTTTCGGATATCAGTATTTTTCTGGAGCAAAGAAAATCATAAAATTAAATATCAAGTAAAAATAGAGCAACTCACAAATACTTTAAAAAAATTCGATATCCACTCCGAGCCCAGCCCTATTTACTCAACAGAGCAAATCAAAGATGTACTATAGCTATTATTTGTCTTAGGCAAATAAGTAAATAAAAATTACATTTCCAAGTTGAATAATTTAAAATAATGAAAAAAAAGGTTGGAAATTTTATAAGGGTTGTTTTGGTGAATAATAAAAAAAAAATATACTTTTTATGAAGCTGCCTCCGGACAAGCGGTGAATCTAAGGAAATCTTCGATTACTTTTGAAAGCAGAGTCAACTCTGTAGTGAAAACAAAGATGCGACGATTATTAGGAATTCATAATGAAGGAAGAGGAGGAAAATATTTGGGGCTTCCAGAACAGTTTGGAAGTAAGAAAACTGAAACGTTTCAGTATATCATTGGGAAAGTCAAAGACAGAACGCAGTCTTGGGATAAGAAATTCTTGTCTCCTGGAGGTAAAGAAGTTCTTCTGAAATCTATAGCTACAACTGTGCCAGTCTTCAGTATGCAAGTGTTTAAGATACCGAAGACGATATGTGAAGAAATAAACAACATCTTAGCCCGTTTTTGGTGGAGTTCGGGTGATAATAAGAAAGGAATGCATTGGTTTGTTTGTGAAAGACTTAGTTTACCGAAGAAGGAAGGAGGTTTAGGATTCAAAAAACTGGAAAGTTTCCATTTGGCTCTACTTGGGAAGCAAGTATGGCGAATAATGCATAACCCAAATTGTCTCATGGCTCGTGTACTAAGAGGTAGATACTTCGAAGAAAAGAATATACTAACGGCATCAGCTTGTAAAAAAAGCTCTTATGCTTGGAAATCTTTACTTCAAGGTAGAGATCTACTAAAAAAGGACTACGTTTTGTCATTGGAGATGGTTCAATAGTCAGTGATTGGACAGATTCGTGGCTTCCTGTACATCCACCGAGACCACCTAGAGCTCTAACTCTGCAGCCACAACAGTGTATGGTCTCAGACTGGTTTAATTCATGTAGGTCAGGTTGGGATGAACTAAAAGTTCGACAAATGGTGGTACAAGAAGACGCTGATATCATCATGGGATTGAGACTGTGCAATAAATCATCTACGGATTATCTAGGGTGGCATTACAACAAGTCTGGGATTTATTTAGTCAAGTCGGCTTATTGGCTTAATACTCACTTACCAGAAGCAAATCAGCCGATACCACCGCCAGAGGATATTACAGTCAAAACCTCAATATGGCAACTCCATACATCTCCTAAACTTGAACATTTCATGTGGCGTTTATTTGCAAATGCTTTACTAGTTGGCTCAGTGTTAAGACATCGACATATTAGTTGTACTGCAGTTTGTCCACGCTGTGCAGATCAAGATGAATCCCCCCAACACTTATTCTCTGAATGTCTCTACGCTCAACACATTTGGCGTGCCTCGGGATATCCTCATCAGATAGTTTTTGATTTAGCTGTTTCTGTCAATGACAAGTTACACTCCATTTGTATGGAACGCAATAATATGCCTCCGGAGGTCAAACAACTTGCATTCTGGATTTTGTGGCGTTTATGGAAAAGTAAAAATGTCTTAATACATCAACAGCGGCAAATTCCTTGTTACAGAACACTGCAATTAGCCAAAGACGATACAAAGGAATGGCTTGATGCGAATGACCATATCACTCAGATAGAGCAAAGATCCATTGCTATTCCTAGAGGTTACACTACTATACAAGCAAGATGGTTAAGACCACCAGTTGATTGGATAAAATGCAACTACGATGGATCATTTTTACGTCAACAAAATACCAGAGCAGGATGGCTCATGAGAAATGCAGAAGGTCAGTTTATAGGGGCTGGCCAGGGTGAAACTCCACCTGTTTTGAATGTTGTTAGAAAGTGAAGCTCATGCCTTATTGATGGCGATGCAATCGTGCTGGAGTAAGGGGCTGAAGAAGGTTTTATTTGAGGGTGATTGTAAAGAGCTAGTGGAGATAATAAATAAAACTACACTGCATTTTGGATTATTAAACTGGTTTCGAGATATATGGCATTGGATGGGAAGGTTGGAAGATGTCAAAGTTCAGTAGACACCAAGCCAAGTACCGACTCATAATCTCGCTACAACACTAATTCCTGACGACCGAACTTTCTCTTATTACAATTATATACCGTATGGGCTGTCTAATATATTATAATTTGACTATTTAAGTTCATCAATATAAAAGGTTTCAGAGAAAAAAAAAATAATAAAAAAAAATCATAATTGAGAAAGTAACCAATTTGAGAGATAGAAAGAGAAATTGGTTAGATTGTAGATTATAGTTTTTTTTTTTATTATTCACCAAATTTTCTCATTTTATAAATCGTCAGAAATCTCCAGACAAACCATGAAAATTCCTTTGTTTTCTTTTAGTGTTCGAAGCTATGTAACATTTTTCTCGATAGAAAAAAAAAAAAAAAAAAAGGTAAATGACTCTAGATTTATCGACTTCCTCTTGATTGCGATAGAAAGTAAGAGTACGCATCGGCAGATTCTTTGCATCTTTCACTATAATCAGATGTAGTTACAGTATTGCAATCTTATTCGACCTTCTCTATTAGTAATATAAGCAAAAAGTGAGTAGAAAAACTGGAGGAAGAAGACAACTTTGTGATCATCTGCTTTTTAAAAAAAAAAAAAAAAACGTTTTGAGGAAAACAAATACAGTATACTCCAACTTGTGCTTTACTTTTAGGCCTTCGCTGAAAACAAATGGGCCTTAGCAGCATCTCAGCCCAAATGCTCAAGCGTGTCGCCTTCTCGGTTTACTTCAAAGTTCAAACGAACCAGCTTCATGGTGCATATATTTTTCTTCTAGTCAAGTAAATTGCCTTTGATAGTGGCACCACACAACATACTTTTATACACTAGTTCTTAACAGAGACCCTTAAACCAAATAGCTTCATTTATCGATTCCGTAAGACTAAGAGCCATGTATTCTAACTTATGTGGTTGACAGAGCTACAACGTGCTAGTGATTTGGTTTTCATCTCATAACATTAAGGCCCAACTTGAAATATGAATTTTAGCACCAAAAAAAAAAAATTTTGAAATATCCATTACCAAATATGAAATATGTATGTAGCGTGCCAATCACAAAAACCTTATGATTCCTTTGTAAATGTAAGATTGAAATCTATGAAACCATGTACTAGCATAAAATCCATTTAATTTCAACTTATGATTCCTTAGGCATGTTTCAAAAAAAAAAATAATAATAATTTTAAAGAACAAATACGAAAAAGGAAAAAACTACAGATATAACAATTTGTAACCCGGTAAAAATTTTTTTTTTTTTTTTTGGTTAAAGAGCCTTCATATTTTTTTTTTTTTTTGATTTTTTAGTTCTTTTACAATACAATGCAAATTAAAGATAAAACAGAAAAGCAAATAAAACAAACTAACCGAACCGAAATCCCTAAGGATCCGGTTTAATAAAAAACCTAAACCAGCAAAGCTCAAAAATCGGAAAGAACCGGAGACACGAAACCCTAAAACGACATAAAGCCGCCACCACCACGATTTCGACCACCGCTTCCACCGAAGACTAAATCCACCAGATCTGAATCGCCACCACATGAACCGGGATCCGGAGCCACCAAGTGAGTCACCAGAGTGGGGGAAAAGCTTAGCCACGCCTCTAGAACTGCCTGAAACGCCGCCGCCGGAAAAGCTCGCCAAAAAGGAAACAAAGAAGGAGGAAAAACCGCCAATGGTACAGATTCGATCACGCCTAAGCAAGGAGAGAGGAGAGATCCCCAAACTTCGCTATTGTCGGTCCGCCCCGCCACCGAGAGCTCTCTCCAGATCTGCCGCCGTCCTCGAGCGGCTTTAAATCTTGAAGAGAAAACTGGTGGTTCTGCACCACCAAAACGCCTCTTCACAGAAACCTGCCTCCATCCGGTCCGCTACCACGACCACAACGCCGGAGAAACCAAAAACCCGCCAAGTGGAGGACCACGCCGAGAAATCGTCGGGATTGACACTTGAGGACGCCTCACCAGATCTGGTCCTCAACAGATCTGGATCCGCAGAAGCGCCGCCACCTAGATCCACCGCCGAGCCGCTGCGACAGAGAAGAAGAACAAAACCCCGCCACCAAAGCTGATTTGGAGAGTCATCAAACCACGGATGAAGCACATAAAGGAAAGAAAAAAGGGAGAAAAAAATGTTTCCAAAAAAAAATTACCCGGTAAAATTTACTGAACAAAAATATCACGTAATTTCAACTTTTTTTTTTGTCTTCGATATCATCTTGTTAAGATACATTTGTTATTTTATTTTGTTTTGTATTTCATGTAATGTTTATGTAAAATATTTTGAAGTTAATGAATAAAGATGTTTAAAAAAACAACTCGATTTTTAAATAAATAATATTATAAAAAAAAACTCAAATTAATGGTGATTTCGTCTTACAAAATAGTACCCGCGCTGCCGCGCAAACATATTTCTAAAAATGTAAAAAGTGTATATCAAAGTCGAGAGAAATTGTTTTTTTTTTTCTATGTAAATTCATTCATTGTTATCAAGTCGAAATATATACAGTCATTACAAAAACTACAAAAACAAAATATTATATAAACATACCAAATTTCTCCATAAATCATTTAGCTTAAATTTCAAGTATCATAATATTACCGTTTAAATATTTTTCCATTAAAATCAATAATCAAAATGGAATCTAACCGATTTGATAGTCAAATTACAGATGGTTCAAAAGTAATAAACAAAGTGAAGAATATATAATAAATGTATTGGTGAGGATTACCAAAGTAGGGGTTTCAACTTCATCGTCTCTTTTATCGGACTTCGTCAGAAAAGCAACCGTACTTTTTCCCCCTTTTCTCTGGCGTTGAATCTCATGGCGGGAATCAGATTGCAACCGGAAGAACCGGAGACAACTCCTCAGCAACAGGCCAGAGCGGCGGCGGCGGCGGCGACGACGACGACGGACAGTTTGGCTTCCGACGACGATCGATCTATTGCGGCGGATTCGTGGTCGATCAAGAGCGAGTATGGAAGCACTCTCGACGACGATCAGCGCCACGCCGACGCCGCCGAGGCTCTCTCCTCCGCCAACTTCCGCGTCTCTTCAGATTACAGGTCTGTTTCTTCTTTCTCACCGATTTTGCTTGATTCTCGCGGAACAAAAAAATTGGAAATCGCAGGGATTAGGGGGAGAAATTTGGGGTTTTCGTTTTTAAGAATAAGTTTACATTTAGGGAACAGTGAACTATGTTGAATTGAATTTGCCAGATCTTAGGGTTTACTTCCACTAGTTATCACGAATCTGTTTGAGTATTGATGATTGAAATGCTGTGCACAGTTCTGATAAGGAAGAGCCAGATGCTGATGGAGGACAGTCAATGCTTGGTCTCCAAAGCTATTGGGACGCGGCTTATTCCGAAGAGCTCACAAATTTCAGGGAGCATGGTCATGCTGGCGAAGTTTGGTATTCATTTAGATCTCACCATAGATCTCTGATCATGGAACTTGAGAGAGAAAGATCCTTCATTTCTTGGTCAACTAGCTAGTGGAAGTTGATTTAACTTCTTTCGTTTCCTCTTGGAAACCTTAGGTTTGGAGATGATGTCATGGAGATTGTTACTTCTTGGACAAAAGACTTGTGCATTGAGATTTCTCGACAAGAAATGTCTGTTTCTGACAACGATGTCAAAACGGAGGTGAATAATCAGGCAGAAAAGTATTTGTCTAGTTGGAATGTGCTTGACCTTGGTACTGGAAATGGCTTACTCCTTCATCAACTTGCTAAAGAGGGGTGAGCTTCTAAACATTTCCTTGTGCTCAACTATGTGTGTTACTGTATATAATAGATACCTTTATACCCTTTCCCATGGGTACTATGTCATACGTCCTTTGACATTAGCTGGTTGCCACTAGTAAGTCTGAGAAGTTAAAGAATCATGTAGCATTTGAAATAAACGAGCTATCATAATGTCTTCTATTGACTTTCTTCTTTCACTCTATCACACAATTCATGTTGTTATGAGGTTATTTTATCAATTAGTATCAGATTAAAGTTTAAGAATTTAAAGTTTTACAAGGATGCCTAAGGTGGTGGTTGTATATCACTGGCCTTTTGGGAATATGAGTCTCTGCGGCCACAGTAAACTGTCACGATTTTGGGTTCTGAAGCTGTTTCACATGGAAAGCAACCATTGTTTGTCAAGAGAAAGAGAAATTCCATAGATGATAGTATAGGAATGAAGTATAGAAACCTGTCAATTTATTGATTTGTTTGGTTTCTTTTAAGACTCAAAAGTGTATTGAGAATATTAATCAGAACTAGCCTCTCTCAGAGGCTTAAGTCCTCCTATGAAGTGAAACAAAAATGTTACTATATCTGAATACTTCAGACGTTTTACTCTCGAGCTTGTTTCATTAATGTAATGGAAGCCCAAACTATCCTGAATGTGATATTGCAGTTTGGCTTTACCATTGATAATTTTTAGTTGAACAGAACGTTTATACACTGGCGCATGTCCCACTCGAGTCTTATGTTTAGGCTCAACTCTTTCCTTGGCATTATTAATCTCATCACCCTTGCACTTTTCTGGCTCAGGTTCTCTGATTTAACCGGGACTGATTATAGTGAAGGGGCCGTAGAACTCGCTCAACATCTCTCCCAACGTGATGGGTTTCCGAATATCTGTTTCATGGTATGACTTTGTTTAGCTTCAATACCGCAAGTGTTTGCATAACCCATGACAAGCATTCTTCCTCCATAAAATTCCAAACGCTATTATGAAAACACAGTCTTTCCTGTATATATATCTTCTTTCTTGAAAAATGGTAACTGACCTTGATCAAGCAATGGGATATGTTGGTTACGTACATTAGCACCTAGTAGTACACAACTCAAAAATCTTTTCTATGAACCAGCTAGTTGTGCTTCCTGTAATGAGCATCACAAGACGTAAAAAAGTTTTGGGAAAAATAGATCTAAGGTGCTCTTACGTTGTGGAACTAACAGTTTGCTTCCTTAGGTTGATGATATCCTTGATACAAAATTGGAACGGCAATTCAAGCTGGTAATGGACAAAGGGACTTTAGATGCTATTGGTTTGCATCCCGATGGCCCTGTCAAAAGGTACCTCCTTAGATTAATATCCTTTACAAGAAATCACCTTGTTTGCTTCTCTGTTACCGAGCACACATGTTTTGGTCCTCAGAGCCACCGCGTCACAATTAGATTTCGTTACCAATGACACTCCCATTTGTCTGTTTCAGTGTCATGTACTGGGATTCAGTGTCCAAGCTGGTTGCTCCTGGTGGAATATTGGTAAACGCTTCTCGACTCCTGAAAGAATATTTAGTTGAAAACCGCTATGAACTCCTGCTTCTATTTTATCTCAATTTTTTTTTGGTTTCTTGCTTCTGTTAAAGGTTATCACGTCGTGCAACAACACGAAAGACGAACTCTTGGAAGAAGTGGAGAATTTCAACATCAGGAAATCTAACTTATCTAAAGATGGAGATGATGCAACCAATGCGGTTTCCTCTGGCTCTGAAGCTGTCAACAGAGTTGATAATCCTCCGTTTGAGTATCTGAGCCACGTTAGGACATACCCGACCTTCATGTTTGGTGGGTCTGTAGGATCTCGTGTGGCAACTGTTGCTTTTCTAAGGAAGTGAGAAGCCTGAAACTTTTGGGGTTTTTCTTTTGGAGGGGGATTTGCATAATATAATGCCGAAACTTTTCTTTTCTCATCTTTTTTTCTTCTGGTGTCAAAGACTGTTCATGTGCTTTTGGGAGCTCCTAATAACCTCTAAATTTTCTTTTCAGAAACTTTTGGTCTCTGAAAAAACTGATGGGTTTGGTCATTTTATCAGTGTTTTCTATCACAATCTTGATTAACTGATCTGATCCAAAATTGATCTGATCCAAAACTGAACTTTAACACTGAACCAAATATTATGGTTAATTTTGATTACTATTATTCATTGACCAAACATTGAAAACTCAATAATTAGGTAGTCAATTTAACAAGTGGGGAAAGGACAAATCCAAAGTAGCCAAACCTCCAAATTTGTTTGAAGTTAAATCTATTACATGACAAAGTTTAGTCTCTCGAGTTTGATGCTTAAGATTGAAACGGTTGAAACTTCCACATCAATAAGAGAGTAGAAGAATCATACACTTTGAAACAATTGAAACTTTCCACATCAATAAGAGAGTAGAAGAATCATACACGTTAGATACAAAATATCACCCATTTTCATAATTGATACGGCAGCGTTTTGATCCTGAAGGAAAGATCCTTCAGAAACAGCCCCATCACTTTGCTTCATCCTGTTTCTTTAGCAAACAAAATTGTAAGAGAAAGAGCTCGGAAAAAAAAAAAAAAAACTTCAACAATGGAGATGAGTTTGAATCTCGCATCGTCTTCAACCTCAAACCCTGTTTTCCTTTTCAATCCGATTCTCTCAGGGAAGCAGCTGAATTTCCCAAGCCGACACCAGAGAATCCCTAAAAGAGCGAAACCCTTCTGCGTTAGGTCCTCGATGAACTTGTCTGGACCCAGACAAACCTTATCTAGTAACTGGGACGTGTCTAGATTCTCCGTTGATTCCGTTGCTCAATCGCCTTCTCGGCTCCCGAGTTTCGAGGAACTCGACACCACAAACATGCTTCTCCGCCAGAGAATCGTCTTTCTTGGTTCTCAGGTTTCTTCCCAAGTTTCTCCCTTTTCTTGAGCTTTTTCGGAATTAGTCTAGAATTTTTATGCCAACATTTGTATTTCTGGAATTGTTCTGTATATAATTATATATAATCGAAATTAGTGATATCTGTATGAAATTAAACGAGATTTTGCATTATTCTTGTGAGAGATTATCATTTTATTCTTTAGCTCTTTTGATTTTGTAAAGATTGGTCTTCTGTGTATAAAGAAAAAACTTTTGTTTTGTGCTTATTAGAATGATAATTGGAGCATTTGATGTAGTTTTAAAGCTGCTTCTAGCATTGTTGTTTGATGAGAGTTAGAGAGAGGAGAAGTTTGGAGATAAAACTGTGTTCTTGTTTCTACCGCGACTCAAGCTTTCTTGAATTTGATATCTTCTTCCAGGTCGATGATATGACATAAGATTTGTCTTGTGTGTATGAAGAAGAACTTTTCTTTTGTGCTAATTATAATGATTATTGGAGCATTTGATGTAGTTTTAAGCTGTTTCTAGCATTTCCTCAAAATGCTGATTATAATGCACATGAACTTGATCAACTCGATAAAAGAGGGGAGTTGTTTCGGAGATAAAGCTGTGTTCTTGTTCTACCGCGACTCAAGCTTTCTTGAATTTGATATCTTCTTCTTCCAGGTCGATGATATGACAGCAGATTTGGTCATAAGCCAGCTCTTGTTACTAGATGCCGAGGACTCGGAGAGAGACATCACGCTGTTCATCAACTCGCCCGGTGGTTCTANATATTCTCCAGGTCGATGATATGACAGCAGATTTGGTCATAAGCCAGCTCTTGTTACTAGATGCCGAGGACTCGGAGAGAGACATCACGCTGTTCATCAACTCGCCCGGTGGTTCTATTACTGCTGGTATGTTCCCATTATCTCGTGCCATGCTCTTTATCGATTTTCTACTGCGGATCTCTCGAGTTTTTCGATCTTTTGAAATGCTTTTGGCTTTGTTTCCCAATCCAGGAATGGGAATATATGATGCGATGAAACAATGCAAGGCGGATGTATCAACTGTTTGCTTAGGCCTAGCTGCATCAATGGGCGCGTTTCTGCTTGCTTCGGGTTCGAAAGGGAAACGGTATTGCATGCCTAACTCTAAAGTCATGATCCATCAGCCACTTGGTACCGCTGGAGGCAAAGTACGATACTTTTATCTTTCTTTTTTTTCTGCTTGTCGATTTCGTTTTTCCTCTTCTTCTGAAACGTTGGATAACAACGAGCCTTGAATGTTTTACTTTCAGGCAACGGAAATGAGTATACGCATAAGAGAAATGATGTACCACAAGATTAAACTAAACAAGATCTTCTCTAGAATCACAGGGAAGCCCGAATCAGAGGTAAGTTTTATATCTTTCCGACGGAGAAACTCCATCGGGTTTACTTTCCTTTTACAACGTTTTTATGCCAATCTTTCGCAGATCGAAGGTGACACAGACCGTGACAATTTCTTGAATCCGTGGGAGGCGAAAGAATACGGTTTGGTAGACGCTGTAATTGATGATGGCAAACCGGGATTAATCGCGCCTATAGGAGACGGTACGCCTCCGCCTAAAACCAAAGTGTGGGATTTTTGGAAAGTTGAAGGAACCAAGAAAGATAACAAGAACTTGCCGACGGAGCACTCGATGATACAGAATGGTTCTGTCTCTGGTGAATAGAAGAACTGTTGTTGTTGTTGCAGTGTTTACTTATAAATTGTTTATGTTAAATGTGTTTAGCTGCAAACTATAAACATGGCGTTTCTTTTTGTTTGTACCATTTCTCGGATAGATTTTTGGAGTAATTTGAAGGCAAAAAAATTATAGATTGTTTTGTTGTAGCACAGAAGGTGAAATCTACATTGATCAGCTTAAGAGAGAGTTAGATGCTGAAAAGTGAAAAGGTTCGGTTTCTGCCGTTTAGTTACACACTCACTTTTTTACAAGCTTACCAATTTTACAATAGTTTTGATTAGGCCTGGGCAAATTATTTGAAACCGAATGAATCAAATTGAATTAGGAAGAATCAAGCCAAACCAAGTATTCATAAATATTTGAATTGGGAGTTTTGTGTATCTGAACTGAACCAGAATTAAAGTGGAACTGAAGATCCAAAACCGAATGGATAACCGAAATATCTGAAATATTCATATACTAAAATTTTAATTATATTCAGATTAAAATAATTAAAATATCCAAAAATTATAATTATAAACCGAAGATATTAGTTATGGTTATACTAAAATAACCGAAATATCTGAATATCTTTAGTAATATTTACCAAAATTAAAAAAAAATGTTTGCAAAATTAAACTAAAATTTGTTCGGATATTTTTTCGAGTATTTTAGATAATTTGGATTGTTTAACAATATATATATATATATATATATATATATATATTTTGGATAATTCAGATAGTTTAGGTAATTCAAATATTTGTAAATTGATCAGAACCTAAGAGCAACTTCATCAGTGATACTTTTATGACGGTCTTAAAAGTTAATTAATTAATATATGGAGAAAATAGAATATGTGGGGATATGTAGGTGTTTTTTTAGCAAATGAAGAAAAATGAAAAAAAAAATATTTTACCTTCCAATTAGAAGATGCCATGTAAGGGGTTTTCAGTGTTCTCATTGTCTCTGCAAAGACAGAGTTTTTTATTATTCACTTTTTTTAATATTTATTAATTTAAAGACATCTACAAATATCTATACTATTAAAAGAGGATCACTTTTTTGACACTTAAAAACAAACCTTATGTGCCGTGTTATATTACGGATTGTGCCATTGGTCATTAAACAGAAAAATTTAATTCATTAAGGGTATTTTAGGGAGAAAAATACGTTTTTTCCTTGCTAAAACCTGTTGCCAAACAGATTTTTATATTAATCTACATTAATAGACCGATGTAACTGAGTCGACTCAGCTGGTTAAAAAAATACGGACCTGTTTCCAAACAGACATGTAGGAAGCTTCTCTCATTAAACACCCTTATTATGAAATATATACATATGCCACACTGATTTAAAAGTCATAAATGGACCACCTTTATGAACAAAATTCAACACAAACGTATTCGACAATAATTTATTAGACTAAAACTTATTAAATAAATGCAATAATTTATTAGACTAATGACAAGTGAAGAATACAACCTGCATAAGACGTGAGGTACGTATTCAATAAACATCACATAGAAAATAGACATTTACTCACAAAATATCATTTCTCATGATAATGAAAGATTAGAAAATGTATTTGAGAACGTTATATTCGACCGTAAATATCATAGTATACCAAGTCATACACGACCTACACTATTGCATGCAGAATTAATTTTATACGAATCATATTAATTTTTTACCAGATCAGATTGAATGATTTTATGAGTTAACCATCATATTAGATCCGTTCCGGTTAAATATCGCCTATAATATAGGAATTTGAATATTTATAATTATAACCTTTTTATATACCAAAACGAAACCAAATCTAAACAGTATCTATGATATTAGATCGTCACAGTAACTATCATTTAAGTTTGGTAAGATATTATAATTGTATTAAATCTTATATGATTTAAATCCAGACGGTTTGTGCCTATATATTAGGAATTAAAATTTAAATAAAATCCACACATGAGTATTACAATCATGTTTCCAAATCTAAACCGTCAATTAACTCATAGATTTTTATTAGAAAGCATATTCTTTAGTATTTGCTGTTTTTTAATAATATCACTTTCCTAATAGTATCGTGCATATCGAATCATAATATTACCTGCTCTCCGTTTTTGGAATATTAGATCGATAAAATCTTAATTTACTTAACCTCCACGGTTGTTGATCGTGACGCGCGGCTAAACCTAATTTTCATCAGAAACTCTATAAGTACTCCAACCGTTCACTCTTCATAACACCATATTTTCATTAGTTTGTCATTTATTTATTTTATTCTACTAGGATAATGTCATCTAAACTATTGTCGCCCCTGGCTGATTTGAAACCTTTCAAATCAAGCTGGCGAGTCGAGGTCAAAGTTTTGCATTCTTGGAAACAATACATCCCCCAAGCTGGAGAGTCATTCGAGCTGATATTAGCAGATGAAAAAGTGAGTTCAAATCTGATCCGTGTATAATTAATACTTTTATATGCGTATTTTAATCCCAAAGCTGACTTTTTCAGTATTGTTTTGACATTAGGGTGACAAAATTCATGCTACATGCAAAAAATCCTTCATTGCGAAGCTTGAGAAGCACCTTCCTGTTGGATCCTGGAAATTTATCGAGAATTTCTCATTAGCTCCAACGTCTGGACAATACAAGACTACAAATCATGTGTACAAAATGAGTTTCACGTCCTCGACCGCTATTACACGGTCTTTGAAAAAATCAGATGATTTGTTTTTATAATTGACCAGTTTAGATCAAATTTTACAGCCTACTCTCAATCGTCATTTTTTGATTGGTAACTTATATGCGTCTCTCTTGCTATTTATATTTCTTCTTTAACATATACAAACTCAAAATATTATCTAGCAGTAACGATATCTATTAAATTTTGTAAATGTTATTGGTCAAGTCGTCGATATGGGCGAAATTCAAACTGTTCAGGTTGCTGGCAAAGACAGGAAAAAAGTTGAGTTTCAACTTTGCGATTCTCAGTAAGTTTTTAAGCTAATTTTTTACCTAAGATAACGTACTCGAATATTGGAGGTTATCGTGTTTTAAATTTTCATGACTGTTGGTACAGGGATGAGAGGTTGCCATGTTGTTTGTGGAATAGATTTGCTGAACAAATACGGACTGCGTGTGATGACGGTAAGGGTGAGATGGTTATTTGCATACTAAAGTTTGCAAAAGTCAAATTCTACAAAGGTACGAGGGTCTTAATTCTTCATGTATACGTAGGTCAAAAACGAATAAATAATCTATAAAAAGATTAGTTAAATATCTATTATATTTTTTCAGTAGAACTTCAGATCACGAATGCATTTGAATCCTCGAAATTGCTGATTAACGCGAAGCTTCCTAAAGTTGATGAGTTTAAGAAGAAGTTAGTAACATTTAACTGAACTTAATAATTGCTTTATTTAGTTAATAATTAGTAACTAATTTGATATAAAATCTCAAATCAGCTTACCGGAAGATGGACGTGCTCTGACTATCCTTGATCCTACAGAAGTGATCTTCATACCTAGGAACAACGATATTGATTGGCATTTACTTCCCACTAGAACCTTGCAGGATGTGAGATCCGCACTTGACGTAAGTTTTCTGGTCAATTCAGCCTAAAGATTCAAATTAATGTGATACCTATATTATATGCTAAATGTGATATCTTCTTACGAATATGTAGATTGAGAAATGCAAAGTCGTGTGTACCATATATGCTAATGATACCGACTATTCTTGGTATTATTTTGGATGTGGCAAGTGCCAGAAAAAACTCGAACAAGCGAACAATGCATTATCCAATTCCAAAAAGACTTATGCAAAACCAACTTTCTACTGTTATGCCTGTGAGAAAACAGTAGAACACATCGAGCCAAAGTATATAACAACAATATACAAAATTCTGATGTTTGATCAAACGTATGGTTATAATTCTTCTTTCTCGATTTAGCAAACAAGGTATTTTATATAATATTACTTCGTCTTATATTATTGCTGTTATTACATTCGAGAGTCTAACCATTTGTTATGTTTACTTACATGTTCAAAGGTTTAAGCTGCATCTTTTGGTGTCAGACCACAATGAAACTTCGAAAGTAATGTTGCTCGATACTGTTGCACAAGCAATTGTAGGAGTATCTGCGTCTCAGCTTCTTAATGGTTCGTTTGATGAGGTATCATTCACACTTCTTATTTTGCTTCGATATTTTCTGAATAAAATTGTCCGATTTTATTATTGAGTCACGATTTTAATTTTATCCAAGCAGATTGAAGATCCTACTGATTTGCCAGAAGCTATCTCTGCTTTGGTTGGAAAAACTTACCAGTTTGAGGTTTGTATTGAGAAGGAAAACGTGTTCTATGGAGCATAGATATACAAGTGTTCAAGGGTTAACCTAGGTGAAAACCTAATTAAGAAAGAAACTGTACTCGATCCAGGTAGCCAAATCACTAATGTTTCATCGTTTCTCTCTGATGAAGAGGTAAGAAAAAAATTTGTGGTTTTTTATTATAATATAAGTTATTCAAATTTTTAATTTTAAGATTATAATTATGTTTTTTTTTTGTTATTGCAGGTTTCTTTTATTGATTCAACAGGCAAAGACTCTAAGGATTTAATAAATACACCCTCTATAAAGCGCTCCTCGGATTCTGTGGAGGAGTTGGAGGACTTAACATCTACTTCGAAGAAGGTCAGCACAAAGTCAATCAAAATGGAACAACTCACGGATATTGAAAATGTCAATTTTCCAGAAAAAAAGAGAAGAATGAATGATGTACCATTTATTCATGTTTAAGTTAATTTTTTTTTATGATTTACCAGTTTAATACTGGTGTGTTGCTTTCTAAATTTTCGATTATTATACTTTATTTGTCAATCGAGGACTACAAGTTTTTTTAGGGCACGAATTTAGGGCACGCATATTTTATTACTTTAGCATTTTCTAAATAGAAAATAATATTTTCACCAGGCAAAGCAAAAAATAAATATTTGCTCAATTAATACAAATCCATCACATCGACATAAAAGGCTTAGGGAACGTAAATATCTTATTAATATTGTGCGGTTTTTCTTCACCGAACCTGCCAAGTCTTGAAAGAGTTGTCAAATAGGTTGGCATTTATTTATTAGTAAAAAATTAAAAGCACTCAAGAGTTACGACTTTAAACCGTAACTTGGTAAATGTCAAATCTATTTGACAGTTATCCGTGACAAATTAAATCGAACCCGTTCAATTAATGAGAGGTATTGAACACAACCCTAGGCCCTTCTATAAATTGTTGAAAACCTTCTTTTTTTTACGGCCGAAAAAATTCAGTAATTTCTTTGAAAAAAATCATCAACCCTTTCTTTTTCCAGTCTTCCAAATTTTTTTAACAAAATGGTCAATGTTCCTGCTAATCAGCCTCCTGCCCGGGAATTTGCCAGTTTTACTAATATTAAAACTGGGATTGTCGATGCAGTTCTCGATGTCGGTAAGTTTTTCTAAACAACCCATGTTTTTATACGTTTGGTGCATGGCATATTTTTTTCAAAATTCCGAAATCTTTTGATGTTTTGTTCTAAAAAAATTTAGACCTCATCGGATATCTTCAATTTGTTGGGGACATTGAAGAAGTTACTGTTCCGCCACAAGGAAGTGATTCTACAAACTCCCAGATCAAAAAGTTGATTTTTTATTAAAAGACATCAAGTAAGTTTGATTTTTTTTTGTGATAGATTTTTGTGGGATAGTTTATTCGGAAATTTTGTATTTTAACATGTTTTTAATACTATATATAGTGGTGAAGAACTTGAATACTGTGTTTATGGACCAATGGCACTTGAGTTCGAAACAAAAGCTGTCGGATATAATGGGCATGGGAATGTCTGTGTATTGACCGGCTGGAATGTCTTCAATTTGAATGGTAGTTTTTAAAATATTTTTTTTTGTTTTTTGACTAAAGGCAAATAAAAGAAAAAATAACTTATCAAAATTCTATTTATCATGTTCTATAAGGCACCTGGCAAGTTAAGAATGATGGAGATGCTTCTACTTTTGCATTTAATCCGGATTTGCCAGAAGTTGATCAGTACAGAGACATAATGTAGGTGTTATTATAATAGTGTATATCGATGTTAGGACTATTTTTTAAAAGGTTTAAACATTCAGACTTCTGATTTGCAGGCTGGTCCATGATACACTTTATGGCGGATATTTTTCAACAGACGATGACGATGAACATCCAGCAGATTCCTAAGTTTGGTGGTGTGGCTCATTATTGTCGCTGATTTGGACCGGCTCTAACCTTTTTGTGTTTTTTAAAGTACTTTTCTCCACTGTTCCGAATAATAAATATTTATTTTAAATTCTGCATATTTATATATTCCTTGCCTATATAGTCGTGGGTTATATTTGTTTTAAAATTAGTATGTTTTCGTATTTTTGAAATATGCATTTCCAATACTCACTTCTGAATACGCAACAAAATTTATGGATATGAGACTAGGCCCGGTCCAAAGTTACAATGGCCCTGAGGTAAACAATTTAAAACAAAGATTTTATAAGTTCTATATAAAATATATTATATTTTATAAATGACGTTTTTTAGCATGTATGATTAATTAATATGCACAAACAACCAACTTAAGATATCAAAAGAAATATGGCTAGGCAAATTAGATCAGACACTATTTAAAATATGGAAGGTAATATATTTGATAACCTCATTGGTTGATAAAGATCTTAAACAATTTAGTTATCAAAATCTTTCACAAAATCTACTAAATCTTCTTATTATTTTCACAAATTCGACACCCAAAATATAGGAAAATTTTAATGGGATTTTTTGATGCTCTTCATAGAAAACCGAACTCATTTTCATCTTCTTCAGAGTTTTTAAAATGCAATCGGAAGACAAACACGGTCTACAATGAGAAATCCCATTGAAAAATAACACATTTCTATTTCATCTGCCACTGACCGCAACCATGTGCTACTTACTTCTATTTTTCATAGAATATTTAAAGACCTTACCCAAAGAACTGGTGGTAGCACTGCTAAACCACTATTTCGAAGCAAAGTTGAAGCATCAAAAGCATCTACAAACAAAAGGATGACACAGTTTCGTAAGGGTCTATTTAATAAATAGAATATTTTCTTAATTTATCCTTATCATTGAATCATATAAGTGTGCATATATCAATTGTTTAAATACTTATCTAGAGCAGAATATGAATATATTTTTTCCATTAAAACATTGGTCTTATATATTCAGGGGAAGACAAAGAGAATTGCTCTGAACCTCGAGCTGCTAATAAGAAACGTCTGACTGCTGGGAAGTCATGTAATTTGACCAAGTGTAATTACTTAATCCCACATTCTTTTACCCATCTTTTAGATTTTTTTAATATGTATATTGTTTTTCTTTGTAGCCAATCAAAGCATTTTATCCGGATTAATAACTAACCAAATAAGAAATTCTAGAGAAGTAAGGAGGAAAGCTAATGTGGTTCTTAAAGATATTACAAACCTCCCGACAAGTTCATCAAGAATTAGGACCGATTTTATATCTACCAGTGATGTAGACACCAATCAAGATCCACTCGAGCTTCAATCAGATGAAGAATGTTTTACTGAGTTTGTTGATCATGATTCTCAAGGTATTCTTAGTTTTATTAATTACAACCCCGAGAATATTGTACTGTGAATTTCTTATATTATTTCCAGAGGAACAAGAATATGACGTTAGCAGCCAAGAAAATTCTGAATCCGAACAAGATGAAACAAGTACTCCACAAAGTAAGTTCACAGGAACAAATACTCCAGAAAGCAAGTTGACAGAAACAAAAGAGCAAAACGCGAGAATTCAATCAATGGCCGAGATGTTTAAAAAGTCATTTTCTGACCTAAAAGCTCCAAAAGTCAAAAAAGTTTCAAAGACAACGCAGGGGATTCTGGATTGTAAGTAATCCATTCTTTAATATTTATATGTATATATCTAATATTTATCTGTACTAACACATAAACTACTTAAACAGTTTACATTGATGAAGGTGATCCTACATACACATGTAAACACTGTGGGGCTATTATGTGGTACAATGAACGTATAAATAGGAACAAGGCTGCACGTAATCCTACATTTACTCTATGTTGTTTACAAGGTCAAGTCATATTGCCCTTAATGAAGGATCTTCCAGATTTGTTGAAGAAACTACTTACTGGAATTGATACATTGAGTAAGCATTTCCAAAAAAATATTAGGGGAACGAATATGGTTTTCTCATTTACTTCTCTTGGTGGAAAAGTTATCCGGTCTATTATGAAAGGCAAGGGGCCACAAATGTTTCAGCTACACGGTGAGAGCTATCATCTTATTGGGGGATTAACACCAGATGAGGGGAATGATCCCAAATTCTCCCAGCTGTATATTGTTGACACGGATAATGAGGTAGAAAACAGAGTAAAAGCTTTGAGGTATACTTTCGGATTGTTAATATTTTAATTCTAACACAAATTAGTTAAACACTATTTTAATCCATACTTTCAACTGCAGCAAATCTGATGAAGATAGAATTCGAAAGAAGAATGAGACTTTGAAGAAGGAAATGATTGAAGCCATCGTTAAAATGTTAGATGATGTGAATCTATATGTTCAAAAGTTCAGAACAGCCCGAGAAAGATTTGATACTAATCCAGAGAAAACATTTCACATGAGGATAGTTAGCGATCGTGCGTCTGATGGAAGGACATATAATATTCCCACGGCATCTGAAGTTGCTGCACTCATTCCAGGTGATTTTCAATTAGGAATGGATAAGCGTGATATTATTCTTCAAATGAAAACTGGACGCCTTAGAAGGATTACTGAAATTCATCCTTCATATCTTGCATTTCAATATCCTCTTTTATTTCCATATGGTGAGGATGGTTTTAGAATTGGAATAAAAAAAGGAGACACGGAAAAGACAAAGAAGGCCAAGAAGGGTTCTATATCTATGAGACAATTCTTTGCATTTCGTCTTCACGAAAGAAAGAATGAGGGACAAACTATTCTATATTCTAGGTGACTGTTCCAACAGTTTTTGGTAGACGTATTTACAATGGTAGAATCTAATCGGCTACGATATCTATGGAAGAATCAGAAATCTTTACGTTCTGATTCTTATGACTCTATCAAAGAGTCAGAAAATGCTGGTATAACTGATTTGAACGAACAAGGAAATCATTTTTTGTTACCAGCTTCTTTTGTTGGTAGTCCTAGATACGTGAAGAATAACTACCTTGATGCCATGGCTATATGTAAGCATTTCGGATTTCCAGATCTTTTCATCACGTTTACCTGCAACCCGGAGTGGCCATAGATCACTAGGTATCTTCAGGATCGCAACTTAAAACCCGAAGATAGACCAGATATTATATGCCGGATTTTTAAAATGAAACTCGATTCTTTGATGATTGATTAACGAAGAAGCATCTTCTTGGCAAAACTGTTTCATGTATGTTACAAACTTTTCAATATTTTTATTTTGTATATTTTGTTTTACTTTTTTGGGATTAACAATGTTATTACTTTATTTAACATGTAGCAATGTACACAATTGAGTTTCAGAAAAGAGGTCTACCACATGCTCACATTTTGCTTTTCATGGAAGCTTCATCAAAATTGCCTACAACTCAAGACATAGACAATATCATTTCTGCGGAAGTTCCAGACAAAAAACAAGATCCTGAGCTGTACGAGGTAGTGAAGGACATGATGATTCATGGTCCTTGCGGCGCTGCTAATATGAACTCACCATGCATGGAGAATGGAAAATGTTCAAAGTTATACCCAAAGGACTATACAGAGAAAACTTTTATTAATAAAGAAAGTTTTCCAGTATATCGAAGACGTGAACAATCACAGAGGTTTGTTGAGAAGAATGGTTTCAAGTGTGACAATAGATATGTTATACCCTACAACATGAAACTATCTATCCGGTACGGAGCACATATTAATGTGGAATGGTGCAACCAAGCTGGTTCTATTAAGTATTTATTTAAGTATATTACAAAAGGTCAGGATCGTGTAGCTGTTGTTGTTGAACCGCAACAGGAAGGCGTAGAAGGAAATCTTCCATCAAATACTAATGAAATTAAAGACTATTTTAACTGCAGGTTGTTAATTATAAGATTTCTAACATTAGTCGCCATTTAGTTTCTAATTTTGATTGCTCAACTAATATTGTCTTTTTGGCTTTTTCAGATATGTTTCTGCTTGTGAGGCTACATGGAGACTTTTTAAATATCCTATTCATTATCGATCAACATCAGTGGAGAAGCTGACTTTCCATCTTCCTGGGAAACAGAACATTGTTTTCTGTAAAAAGGATAAAGTTCATAAGGTGGTAGGTCGCAAGCTCATAGAGAATACGATTTTCTTAGCTTGGTTTGATTTGAATTTAGTTGATGCATTCGCTAAAACTAAACTTTATGTGCAAATCCCTAATTATTATACTTATGATAAGAAGCTGAAAAAGTTCAAGTTGAGGCAAAAAGGATTCAGTGTTGGGAGAATTAATTATGCTCCCCGGAAGATTGAAGATGTTTACTATTTGCGTATTCTCCTTAATGTTGTAACTGTTCCTACCAGTTTTGATGACATTAAAACATACCAAGGAGTTTTGTATCCTGGCTACAAAGAGGCGTGTTATGCCAGGGGTTTGTTAGAATCTGACCAGGAGTATATTGATGATTTAGTTAGGAGAAGTTTTGCCAGTTCCCTAAGCTTTCTTCGTCAGCTTTTCGTTGTCATGCTTATGTCAGATAGTTTAACTAATCCAGAGGTTGTTTGGGATCATACTTGGGAAATTCTCTCGGAAGACATTGAATATAATCGAAGACGATATTTAGATAGGCCAGGTTCGGTTTTACATATAAGTATTTTTTTTTTTATTAAAATTCTATATAGTATACAATGTACTTTATAGATAATCGTGATGACATTTGTTTTCTATTTTGTGTCTGACAGGCTTGTGCTTAAGTGATGAAGATAAAAAGAAATATGCTCTTCAGGAGATTGAGAAGATAATGAAAAGTAATGGTAGTTCATTATCTTTTTACAATAATATGCCAAAGGACTTTAGAGATGATGGTTATGTCGGCAATGTTTTGATTTTTGATGAGACGAACTATAATCGGGAAGAATTGAAAGCAAGCCATGATGAAGACATTAAAAAGCTTACTGAAGAGCAAAAGAAGGTTTATGATGAGATAATTGGAGCTGTGTTACGGAAAGAAGGTAGTGTTTTCTTCGTTTATGGTTTTGGTGGTACTGGGAAGACATTTCTTTGGAGAATTCTTTCTGCCGCAATCCGATATAGAGGTGATATTGTTCTTAATGTTGCATACAGTGGTATAGCGTCTCTTTGGTTACCTGGTGGTAGAACAGCTCATAGTAGATTTGGAATACCTATAAACCCTTATGATTTTTCAACATGCCATATGACACATGGAACTGATCTTACTGAGTTAGTGAAGAAGGCAGATCTAATCATTTGGGACGAAGCACCTATGATGAGCAAGCACTGTTTTGAGTCTTTAGATCGTAGCCTAAAAGATCTTTTTGGGAATAAATCTAAAAAGCTGTTTGCTGGGAAAGTTGTTGTTTTTGGAGGTGACTTTAGACAGGTACTCCCTGTAATACCTGGAGCTTCTAGGGTTGAGATAGTTATGGCTTCACTAAATGAATCCTATATTTGGGATAACTGCAAAGTGTTGAAGCTCACCAAGAACATGCGACTTCCTTCCAACAATATGTCTGCAAAGGAGGCAAAGGAGCTTGAAGACTTTTCTAATTGGATATTGGCCGTTGGAGATGGTAAGATTGCTGAACCAAATGATGGTGAAGCTTTAATAGAAATTCCAGAAGAATTTCTTATTACTGACTCAGACGAACCAATTGAGCTATCAGCAAAGAAGTATATGGAGATACATCTTCCTTACAAGACGGTAATGATCCTAAGTTTTTCCAGGAAAGAGCTATTCTATGTCCTACGAATGATGATGTCAATAGGATTAATGATCATATGCTGGATAAACTAAAAGGTATGTTCTTTGGTTAAATTTCGCCTATTCTTCAAGTTTTATTAATTTCAATGAATATCTGTTTCTTAGTCATTTTTAAAATATAACAGGAGAGGAAAGGATTTACCTTAGTGTTGATTCTATTGATCATGTCGATCGCAGCTCAATTAATGATGAAGCTCTAGGACCTGAATTTTTAAACCAAATCAAGGCATCTGGATTACCCAACCATAGTTTAAGACTAACGATTGGTTGTCCAGTTATGTTGTTAAGGAACATTGACCCCATGGGAGGGTTAATGAATGGTACTAGACTTCAAATTACTCAGATGGCAGATTTTATGGTGGAAGCTAGAGTTATAACCGGTGAAAAGGTTGGAGTTAAAGTTTTAATACCTAGATTGTTGATAACACCATCAGATCTTCGACTACCTTTCAAGATGCGTAGGAGACAGTTACCACTTTCTGTTGCTTTTGCGATGACAATCAACAAGAGTCAAGGTCAATCACTATCTCAGGTTGGTCTATTTTTACCTAGGCCTGTGTTTTCACACGGACAACTCTATGTCGCTATTTCTAGAGTTACATCAAAGAGAGGATTAGAAAGTTCTAATCGTTGACAAAGAAGGGAAGCCACGGAAGGAAACTATGAACGTTGTGTTCAAAGAAATTTTCCAAAAGCTCAACAACCAGGGAAATATAGAAGCTCGTCAAAGAGAGGATTGAAAGTTCTGTTTTTTTTATAAATATATAAAACTTCTTTCCATTTTTTTGTATTGACCATTTATAGTAGTTTTTCTCTTTTTTAATATACTTTGACATTTCAGCATTAAAACTATAAACACACAAAAAAAAAATGCTTTGATCCGATTCCACAAGTTTTTTTTAATTTTATTATTTTTATTATTTTATGGAAGAACTCACAGATATTGAGAAATTCAAGTTTCCAGTAAGAATTATAATCGATTTTTACGAAATTGTAAAATACAAAGATTTAGTTTCTTATTTCTTGACAATTTCCAAAGTGGAATACTGTCAATTGGAAACCATATTAAATTTTTATGCAAGGTATAGATATGGTTAGGTCGCATTTAAGTATACCATTTATAAATTTTTAAAATAAAAATCTGAAAATGGTAATTGATTTTTACGATGTTATAAAATTTATTACCACTACGCGTGAATATAGGTAATCGTGTGAGTTTAAACAAAATATTTGATGTGATTGTTAATTAATTCTAACCAACTCTTTGTTTGACTTTTATTTCGGTTTATTTAAACCCCATCTTAATTTTTTTTTATCACATTAGTAACCACAACAGAAAAAATAAAGGAACGGAAGAGGCCATTCACTTTAACAATATGGCTGGCCTAGATTGCCTCGAGAAACTTGATACCTCAAAGCTTGGCTGGAGAATCGTTGTGAAGATTCAAAAGTTATGGAAGATGGTTACGTTTGCTGGTAATGATATCGAGATGGTTTTGTGTGACGATAAGGTTAGTATTATTTTTATGTCTCATTAAGAGTTGATATTCTTTTGAGATGGTTTTGAGTTAATTTTTTAATTTTTTTTTATTCCTGGAAAAGGGCATGCAAATATCTGCCACCGTAAGATCGGATTTACTAAATGTTTATGAACTTAGTCTGAGAGAAGGTGATTGGGTGGAAATCTGGGGATTAAAATTACTCGAAGCTTCTGGATCTCTTCGAACTACTTCTAATGAGTATCAGATTGAGTTTTGTTCGTTGACTGTTGTGAGACCTGCTAGGCCTAGATCGAACGATCTCTTTCTCAAGTGTGCAAATTTTATCAATATCGCTACGCGGTCCTTTGATCATGATTTTCTAATCAGTAAGTTTCTTTATTTAATTATTTTTAAATATAACTATTTGTTACAATTAGTTAAACCGTATATTTTAAACAAATAGTTTGAAAATAAAACTTTTTACATATTAGATGTAATGGGATCTGTGATAGTTATGGGAGAGTTTCACGATGTGTCCAACGATCATTACGAAGAAGATCTTGCTTCTGTTCGTTTCGAACTTATGAACTCTAGGTATTTATCTACAAATCTTACTTTACGAATATTTTTTTTTTGTTTAATATTTTTGATATTTTCTGCTATATACGTTCAAGAGAGACTTTGTTATTGTCTGTATTGCCCGTGGTAAGCTTGCTAGGGATATTCGTGATGGATACATTTGGGTTCTAAACAAGCCAGTTGTATGTGTTCTTCGTTTATGGAAAGCTACTGACGGTCAAGGTAATATTTTATCATTATTAAAAAATTCGTTTGGACTTAAAACTTTCAGTATATAGCTTGCATGTTTGTAGTGAGTAATATCTATGTTATTATTTGTGTAGGAGAAGACGAAGGCTCTATTGTTCTTCGATCCATAGATGGTTGCTCGAATTTCATGTATGACCCAGTTGATCCTCGTGTTGAAGAGTTTAAGTCAGAGTGAGTATATGTTTTGATAAAATTCAACTTGCACTATGTTATCATTTTGTAAAATAACTAAATATGTTTATATTTTACAATAATACTCCAGGTTTATGAATGGTGGTCAGTGAGGGAATCCAGAGTGGAATCGGAAGAACACATATGTTTAAAACCTTCTTTATCTCTTAAGTTATTATCTTTTTTGAACCTTATCACTTTGGGAATATTTTCAGCACTTAATATCCTGCTTTGTTGAACTATTTACATTTCTGTTTTTAAGAACAATATCGTATGTTATGTTCGTTTGACTTTTTTTATATTCCAGTTTTATTTATTAAAGAATCTTATCGTAATGTCGATTATAATTCTGATTGTTACTATATTCTGTTTAAATTTTTGATTGTTTGAGATATTAAAAACTTAAATATTTGTATAATATTTATATGCCTAATATTTCTGAACCGTTTTTAGATAACCGATAATTATGGTAAAGAATATATACTCTATATTTTGATCACTTATCACAATTTTATTTAAGAAGTTATAATCTGTTTATTAGGTTTTGTATTATAAATGGTTACGTTATTGATATTTCACTATTAAAATTATAAAAGACAACAATAAAAATTTCATATCCGATTCTATAATTTTTACAAATTTTTATGATTTTTACAAAAGTAATTTGTCTGCGGTCGCGGGTGCTGACTCTAGTGTGAGATGAAAATGGTACCCAAATGCCTACAATAGTTTTGGAGAATAAATCTATCAATTTTAAATATTTGAAAAATTGAAGGATCATTTTTTTTAATAGAGGAAACAAAGAAAAAGGGGTTATTTGAGATGTCATTTTAGTAGCTAGGGTTATCACAGCAGTCAGTGAACACAGGACACAAAGATCGGCCATCGGAGAGGATTCTGAGATGTCGATTTCGCCGAGATTCACCGACGATCGTTCCCCGAAGAGGCAACGGTTTCCTGCTATCTTTGAATCTGATGAAGAAGAAGACGACGAGGATTACAACGCCGCAAGTGTCGACGAGGAGGGAGAAAAAGAATACGAAGACGACGACGAGGTGGAGGAGGAGATAGGAGGAGGAGAAGAAGAAGAAGTCGAAACCGCAGAAGACGTTGGTGGAACGAGAATGGCGGATATTGGTAACGATTCCGAGGATGTGATAACGGAGGCACAATCTCGAAGATCCGTAAGCAGCAGCCCGAGTGGATCTTCGTCGCAACAATCCGTAAAGCTGAAAAGCTCCGAAGCTCTCGATTGTCCTACTTGCTGCGAGCCATTGAAGAAACCGATTTATCAGGTCCGTCACTCTCCTTCTTCTTCTTCGAATTCGCAATTCTCGTAATGTATAATGTCAATTCATGGATGGTTAAGAACATTTCCGGCGGCTAAGTCATAGGTCGCACAGCCTCATCTATAATTGTTGGTGATGAACTTTTTGGATGAAGAAGAATCTCGAATTTTTTCATAAGCCTATAATAGTTTGATTTGGCTACAAAGATTGCATTAGCGAAGTCATAGATCACACAGAGCCTCATCTATGATTGTTGGTTTTGCAATTCTCGTAATGTATTATCAATTCATGGATGGTTTTACTTTCTCACACTTTAAAAGATTGCATTAGCTAAATCATAGGTCACACAGCCTCATCTATGATTGTTGATGAAGAAAAATCTCGAATTTTTAAGTTTTATAAGCCTATAACAGTCTCATTTGACTACAGAATTGTGTTTTTGGGTCAATGAGTTTTCACTAGAAAGTGGGGAAAAAAAGTCAATAGATTGTGTAGCTAACTCTTCTGGTGTTTCATTTGCTTTCAGTGTAATAATGGCCATGTAGCTTGTTCGTCGTGCTGCAAAAAACTGAGGAGCAAATGCCCTTTCTGCAGAACACACATCGGCGACATTCGATGCAGAGCCCTGGAGAAGGTCCTCGAAGCATCTGAAGTCCCGTGTCGAAACTCGGTATACGGGTGTAAAGAAACCACGTCGTACGGAGATCAATCGAGCCACGAGAAGCTCTGCGTATTCATCCGTTGCTCCTGCCCTTTATCGCACTGCAGCTACACAGGCTCCTACGCGGAACTCAAGCACCACGCCCGTGCTTCGCACTCTTGGGACCCTGAAACCCTCATCCCGTTTGTGTTCGACAGCTCTCAGATCTTTAGCATGAACCTCGCCAAGAGGAAGATGGCCGTTTTTCAGGAAGAGAAAGAAGGTGATCTGGTTGTAGTTCAGGCGTTCAAAGGACCGCACGGCGTGTATATGACCGTGAGCTGTATCGCGCCTATGGCTGGGGCGGTGCGCGACCTCTCCTGCAGTTTAGCCAAGCTCAACGCGTACACCACGCTGAAACTGGGATTGATGGTGAAGAAGATTCAGAAAGTGGAAGAGCAGGAAGAGCCCAAAGATGACTACATGTTGATTCCGTCTTTTATGTTGAGTGGTGATCACATGAAGATGCAGATTTGCATTGGTAATGGATACAAGTACGTTCATATCTGAGAAAGATATGAAGATATGAAAATATGAAGAGTCCTCTCTCTCTTTTTGCTTAGTTTCTAGAAGTTAGGTCATTGGATCATAAAGTTCCAACATTTTAATATTTAGTTTTGAATTTGAAATTTCAGATTATTTAGAAACTCTTTGAACACTAATTCATCAGTGGAGTGGATTGTATTAACTCTGCATTCTCTCTCTTAATTGCAGAAGATAACAGCTTGAGTGATATAGTGTGTCATAAAGATTACAGATTGAATCAAATTTTCACTTGTTTTATATAAATTTTAATAAATTCGGGTTTGAACAATAGGAAATAAGACGAAAATATGAAAACATAATGGACAAAACATAATGGCGGTCTTTAACTATACACTTCTCACCAGCATTTTGAAACATCTACCCAAAAAACATGAAAATAATTTATTTTAAGCTACATGAAAAGTTACTTACACTTACAAAATCCTCCACCAGTCCAAGCGAAATCTGATTTCTTGTTGTGAAGAACATATTTCTTATCGCTTGCACTCTGCTAATAACCATATCAAACCCATCTTCTTTGGCACTATGACTAATCTATCCCAACCGGTCCAACCATCATCATCATTAGAAGCCAATGACCTCAAAATTCCAAAACATGGATTCTTATTGATATATATCATGGGTTTTCCGTGTTTTTGGCCATGATATAGACTTTGTTTATAGAGTCTTTTTAGCGTTTTTCGAGTCTTTTGAAATCTTTATAGGATCCGGAACGGTTGGAGCAAAAGTGGAGTATCTGAAGCTTTTTGGAGTATTTTGGAGAAGCTATTGAATACGTGAACTCGGAGTGAAGAATTTGTACTAGTGTCGATCGACACCAATTGTGGAACAAGAGAAGGACTCGAAGTTTTGAAGACTTTATGGAATTACAACTTTGGCGAGAACTTATTATTATTTGCACTTTAGCTCTTTTTGTGTTTTGGGGATTATTTATGTTTTCTAAGGCATTGTTTAGCGATTATCTTATTTTTCATTGAGACTTAGAGAGAGATTGATCCAGAGCTTTTGCGGAGACAATTCTGCACTCTTCTAGAGAAGATTTTGAACCCTTGTATCATTACTCTTCTTATTTTTATGCAGTATTATTCAGCCATGATTTGTGTTTCAATTTCTATGTCTGAGTAATTTGCTAGTTAGGTTAGGGTGATTTAGGTTTGATGATGAGTTTGTAGATTTGTTATACTGTTAGGGAAAATCAATTGGTTCTTCATCTGGATTTGTGCTTATATTGATTTCATGATTGGATCACTTAGAAATCAAACCCTAGGTTGTTTAATAGATGCGAGAGTATTATTGAATTAACTGAACTAATCTTAGATGAGCAAAATACCTATTCACAAAGAGATTTGGTTTAAGAATTTTGTGAACATATCGAACCTGTTTTTAATGCTTATCTGAATTGTTTGAATTTGCAAAGAGATTTGGAATTCTGGAATTTAGAGATAGATAACTTCTGCAACGAGAGTTGATTGGTTTTAAATCTGTGTTTCGAGTTCTAGACGACTCTAAATAGTTTTATGACAGTATACTTTCTGCATTCTCGAATTCAACCTGCAAATTACCCTTGCCTAGCGTTTCAGTCTCCTGAATTTTAAGAACTTTCAATTAATCACCTGCTACCATTTCATTTAATTGTTTCGATTTACTTTAATTTGTTTCGACTTAACATAATTTGAATCTAAATTCTGTAGTGTAGTAATCTACTTCCTTTGGGATTCGATAACCCTTTATATTTAAACTGCTTTGTTGTGCACTTGCAGTATTGATTTATTGGGTAAAACTTTGACCCTATCACTTATCTGATTTTGATTTCAAATTTCCAAAATTATATTTGCAACAGTATTATGGTAAATGAAAAAATGTTCATAGAGAATCCATAACTCTGCTCTATACAGAATCTTCATTAGAGATTTTGCAGCGGCATTTATAAGGAAAAATAAACTTTGAAATTCCATTTTGGCAAATTAAGGAAGATTATGCACCTAGACAGGACGATAAAAATGTGTAAGATAACCTTTCAGAATTAAGGAAGAAGAAATGAGACATTGAGCAAAGTAGAGGCTGAGACACTTCACAACCTTTAGTAAGTCAACATAGATAGCAGTTATGGAGGCTATAGATAGTTACACGAACTCCATGCTGGCCCAAATCGAATGTGGCTTTCAAAGGTTACAGATTGCCATCTGAGAAATCAACCAGAATAAATACCATTAACGTACCTTGGATGTGAACTCCTTGGCTCTTGTTTGAACAACACATGCTAAGCTGCAGCCTGCAAATGTGGCTTGTATCTATTTCATCCATGCGTGGTTTTTTGTTTTCTATCTAATTCATGGAATGTAAGAGTATGTAAGAGACAGAGCAGAATATGATCAATATGAAAACCATGTCAATCAACAACACGAGAATATATAATTATTGGCAAACCTCATTGATGTCCTGAGCCATATTCTTTATTGTATCGACTCATCAAGCTATCAAATCCATCCCTTGATCCTACCACAACATTTTTTTTTTTTAATAGAAATCGTTACATATATACACATACACAAACGGTCAACGAGATTCTCGTGGGCAATTGTTTTATTCACCGCACTTTCCCTCGAAAATCTCTTAAATGAACTTAAAGCCAGTTTCATTCACTATCGAGCTTTTGTACGAAAGTCTTATAAACTTAAAGCCACTTTCATTCACTATCGAGCTCAATCATACAAACTAACCAATATTTTTGCAGTCAAAGACACGTAGTCTATCCCAATACAAATTCTATGCATCAAGTACAAAATCTCTCATCGAATGTGATTAACTGTGAAACCAAATAAACTTGGTAAAAGCAATTTTCTGGGGTCCACATTTACAAGTTTTAAAGCAGCTTTCATTTGGTGAAAACATACCTTAGTATTTCATTTTTCTCTAATGGATTTTGCATCGTATAGTTGTGAGCCCCGTTGATACGGAAACCTAAGAAGCCTGCAACAATGGTAGATTTATTCTTAAAAAGGTATGTTTAGAAAAATCGTGAAAAAATGAATCAAAACACCTCTTAAGTCTTCTTGAACGAAATTGTAACAACACCTCTTAAGTCTTCTTGGGCCGTATCATATTTTTGGGCGGATTGGGGCAGTAGCCTATCGTTGGGATTATCATAGTTGTCAGGCTTCATCGACGTGTTTCATGTGTCGGTAGACCATCCAGAAGTTTTTGAAAAGCAAATAAGTCTGTCAGCAGAGTCTGAATTCGGGGACGAATTCCTCGTTAGTGGGGAAGAATTGTAACAACCCCAACCCCCTTTCCACCTCTCACCTCTACTAATCTTTCCACTCACCATTAAACCCCACCATTAACCTTCCATTCTCACCTACTTAACAACTCAATTCTCACATTATCCTCTCCTCCTTTCCTATATAAACCCCTTCATACCATCATCATTTCTCACACCAAAACTTCTTCTCTTCTTAAACAACACCAAATCGTCTTCTTCTCTCTATAGCCTTGTGCGCTTCTAGTTTTGCAAGTCTGAGGCCACCATCAGAATCTAGACGTCGAGACGAAGTCGTAGACACCAAAATCATCCAATTCCGACACCGTACGGGCCTTCACGCGCCGTTTGAAGTTCGAAGAGTGCGACTCACGCGCCACCGTCCTATGCCGAAATCGCAGCGGAGCCGCCGCCCGCCGTCACCGTCCACCGCCGCCGACCGCTACCGTTGACCGGCATGACCACCGTTGACCAAACCGTTGACCGAACCGAACCGTTGACCGAACCAGACCGTTGACCAAATCGTTGACTGAACCGTTGACCGAACAAGACCGTTGCACCGAACCGAACCGTTGACCGTTGACTTTGATCGGTTCAACCCGTTATCCGTTTTTCGTCGTTCGAAGGTCGTTCCCACTCGATTTTCCGTGTTGATTCCAGTTTTAACATCCGTTTAAGCATCCGGAATTCATAACCGCAGTTATCCGGATTTTGCTAAGGTGAGGACTGGTTGTGATTGATCTCTCGTATATTCGTACTCGTTTTAGTATGAGTAGTCCTTTGTTAATGCGCGCATACCTGCGCTGTATCTATATGAATACACGTATTTGATTGTTGTCTGAACCGGATTAGTAAATGCATTAATAATATTATAATATTAATTGTTGTATTGCTGTTGTTGTTGATTGATGGACTTAGTAAAATAGATTGTTAAACGGAAAATGGTTGAATGAATTGTGAATAGTGTTTGCGGGTGTTTGTATTGTGTGGAGAAAATCACTTGTGCGGGTGGGATTAGCTGTAGGCTATTGAGGCGGTTTTGCCTGTGTGACGACATCGTAATGGATGTTCGATTCTCTTACTATGTCTGTGTGTTGGATATGGTTTGGCGTGTCGTGCACCATAGTTCCATCGTTGTGGCCTGGCGAGCCATGCGTCCTAGGGACGGACATCGTGTGTGCCGCTATATGCCACGGGTGTGCGCTGGTAATGGGCGTGGAAGCACCGGTTAGGTCTAGGATGTCATTTCTTGATCTATGAGTGTCTTCGGACGTGATTGATGTGTGCATTAGCTTAGAACTTTCGTCTGGAATGGTTATGCATGTGCGAGATGTATATCGTGGGTCCCTAGGGCCTGCACTCACTAAGCTTTGTCGAAATGCTCATCCCTCTCATTTTCAGGTGATTGCGCTGGTTTACAGGAGTAGTCTTTGAGCTTGGTAATGGTTTTGAGAAGACACGGGTTTTTATTTTAATAATCGTTATTTATTTTAAGAACGTTGTTATTTCAATTCGGATTTGAAGTTTAAGTTAAAAATGGTATTTGTAAGATAATTTGATACGATTTGGAATTGTGGATTTTTATGGATTTAATAATAAATAGAGTATTTTGTAATATTTCGAGTAACTTGAGTTATAAGTTAGGGTTCGTGGCACGCCGTTCTCGGGAGAGGATGAGACGGGTGTTACATTTTGGTATCAGAGCGAGGTTACCATCCCGGTTCTGACCCGGGAGGCGGTTAGTAGATAAAACGAATAGAACTTTTAAACGGTTTTCAAAGTTTCCGGAATTTTGATATATATATTTTTGCATTTTCAAATTATTTCGAAACAAGTTTCAAATTATTTTCGGATTTCAAAAAAAAAAAAAAAAGAAACCACACACTTTTCGGGAAGGGGGTATTTAAAAAGAAAAGTGCAAAACATCACCTAGCTTGACTTAATCTCTGTATTCCTCGTGTGTTAGGTTTTTCAGCGTTGGGAAAGAGAGTGACCGGTTGCTTCTTCTATGTTAAGGATGCCACCAAAGAGAGCACGTGTTGTGCGAGCCCCAAGAGTTGCGCAACCCGCAACAAGGGCAGAAAGTCAAACTGCTTCGACAGGAAATGTTCGGGAGAACCACACTGGGAATGAGACAGTGGGTGCGAACCCAGCAGGGATGGCCCCAGAAGTTAACCAAGTTGCTGTGCTTGCAGCCGTGATGGAGGAGTTGCAGAGGTATCGTGACCGTTTTGCAGATCAGATGCGGAATGACCCAGGAGTGGAAAATGTGCATCAGCATGCTGCGCCAGTGAATGGCCCGAATAGGGGAGCCCGGTATTTGCCGCCACCTCCACCAGCGGCTATGCATGTGCAAGTTCAAGTACCTTCGTACTGGGAATTGATGAGGCTCATGAGGGATATGCAGACGGATCACTTTGACGGAAAAGCGAGTGCTATAGCTGCCGATAATTGGAGAACGAAGATAGAGGAGAACCTTGATGCAATCAGGTGCCCGCAGGAGTACCGCAGAGATTTGGCTGTGCAATATCTGAAAGATGATGCCATGATTTGGTGGAAAGGCGTGGTAGAGTCTACACAAGGACAATATGAATTGTCTTGGGCCGATTTCAAGGATGAGTTCACTCGGGAGTATTTTCCGCCAGAGGCCATGGATCACATGATGATTGCTTTCGATAATCTTCATCAGGAAAATCGAACTGTTCGGGAGTACAAGGAAGAGTTCAACCGTCTGAGGAGGTTCACAACCAGATACTTGAATGAGGAAGACCTGATTCGCAAGTTCAAGAATGGACTAAGAATCGAACTCGAGAACCGGTGTACGATCAGGAAGTATGTAAGTATGGTGGACCTGGTAGAAACCGCTGCGGTGCAAGAAATTGGGCTACAAGAAGAACTCATGTTGTCTAAGAATGCTCAAGTTAAGAGTGGAAAAGGTACCGAGAGCCATAAGAGGAATTGGGACGCTGCTAACTTGGTACCAGCAACAGCTCCTAAAAGTGCCGTTTGCTACAGATGCTGTCAACCGGGGCATGTGAAGAGGGATTGTACTATAGACCTTGCGCCGAGAGAGGTCCAACCGTTGAGGAGCACATGTCATCGTTGTGGTCAGGTTGGACACTTTACAAGACACTGTATGTTTCCGATTCAGGGGCAGCAACCAAGAGGACAAAACCGTGAACAACTTCAATTGCCGCCGCCACCACCAGTAGGGCAAGCAGCACGACCTCGGGTCTTTATGATTGGAGACCGCAATGGAGGAGAGCCGACCGCGGGTATGTAATCATTGTTTCTACTCGTCTAAATGTTTACTTATAAGTCTTGTGTGGTCTAAGTATAATAGACTTAATCGTAGTAGAAACTGAGGTATATGGGGTCGTATCATATTTTTGGGCAGATTGGGGCAGTAGCCTATCGTTTGGATTATCATAGTTGTCAGGCTTCCACGACGTGTTTCATGTGTCGGTAGACCATCCAAAAGTTTTTGAAAAGCAAATCAGTCTGTCAGCAGAGTCTGAATTCGGAGACAAATTCCTCGTTAGTGCAGAAGAATTGTAACAACCTCAACCCCCCTTTCCACCTCTCACCTCCACTAATCTTTCCACTCACCATTAAACCCCACCATTAACCTTCCATTCTCACCTACTTAACAACTCAATTCTCACATTCTCCTCTCCTCCTTCCCTATATAAACCCCTTCATACCATCATCATTTCTCACACCAAAACTTCTCCTCTTCTTAAACAACACCAAATCGTCTTCTTCTCTCTATAGCTTTGTGCGCTTCTAGAGTTACAAGTCTGAGGCCACCATCAGAATCTAGACGTCGAGACGAAGCCGTAGACACCAAAATCATCCAATTCCGACACCGTACGGGCCTCCATGCGCCGTTTGAAGTTCGGAGAGTGCGACTCACGCGCCATCGTCCTCGGCCGAAATCGCAGCCGGAGCCGCCACCCGCCGCCACCGGAGCAACCGCCGGATCCACTGTCCACTGCCGCCGACCGTTACCGTTGACCGGCGTGACCACCAATGACCGGCGTTGACTAAACCGTTGACCAAACCGAACCGTTGACCGAACCGAATCGTTAACCGAACCAGACCGTTGACCAAACCGTTGACCGTTGACCTAACCGAACCGTTGACCGTTGACTTTGACCGGTTCAACCCGTTTAATCGTTTTTCGTCGTTCGAAGGTCGTTCCCACTCAATTTTCCGTGCTGATTCCAGTTTTAACATCCGTTTAAGCATTCGAAATTCATAACCGCAGTTATCCGGATTTTGCTAAGGTGAGGACTGGTTGTGATTGATCTCTCATATATTTGTACTCGTTTTAGTATGAGTAGTCTTTTGTTAATGCGCGCATACTTGCGCTGTATCTATATGAATACACGTATTTGATTGTTGTCTGAACCGGATTAGTAAATGCGTTAATAATATTATAATATTAATTGTTGTATTGCTGTTGTTGTTGATTGATTGATTTAGTAAAATAGATTCTTAAACGGAAAATGGTTGAATGAATTGTGAATAGTGTTTGCGGGTGTTTGTATTGTGTGGAGAAAATCACTTGTGCGGGTGGGATTAGTTGTAGGCTATTGAGGCGGTTTTACCTGTGTGACGACATAGTAATGGATGTTCGATTCTCTTACTATGTCTGTGTGTTGGATATGGTTGTGTCGTGCACCATAGTTCCATCGTTGTGGCCTGAAGAGCCATGCGTCCTGGGGACGGACAGCGTGTGTCCGCTATATGCCATGGGTGTGCGCTGGTAATGGGCGTGGAAGCACCGGTTAGGTCTAGGATGTCATTTCTTGATCTATGAGTGTCTTCGGACGTGATTGTTGTGTGCATTAGTTTAAAACTTTCGTCTGGAATGGTTATGCATGTGCGAGATGTATATCTTGGGTCTTTATGGCCTGCACTCACTGAGCTTGTCGAAATGCTCATCCCTCTCCTTTTCAGGTGATCGCACGTGTTTACAGGAGTAGTCTTTGAGCTTGGTGATGGTTTTGGGAAGACACGGGTTTTTATTTTAATAATCGTTATTTATTTTAAGAACGTTGTTATTTCAATTCGGATTTGAAGTTTTAAGTTAAAAATGGTATTTGTAAAATAATTTGATACGATTTGGAATTGTGGATTTTTATGGATTTAATAATAAGAGTGTTTTGTAATATTTCGAGTAACTTGAGTTATAAGTTAGGGTTCGTGGCACGCCGTTTTCGGGAGAGGATGAGACGGGTGTTACAGAAATATGATTTATTCTCCTTAAAGACTCGGTTTTCTATTGTCAAAGACTTACTGGCATAATCGTAGGAAAGTGGTAACTGTAGGAAAGTGGTAATATGCTCTTGCTTGGCCAGAACTCGGCGAGTTTCCATAAGTTGTGTGCTAAGAATTTGCCCACAATCATTGCCCCGTGATTGGCGTCTGTGAATATGCCTCTCTGGTTCGAAACGCACCGATATGTAATCCATGGCTCTTCAGAGATCACGGGATCTTGAAAGAAGAAGCGTTACTTTTTGTTTTTGGAACAACTCTGTCTCCTCTTTAAATACTCTGTATAATCTTATCGTTGTAAATTAAGGAAATACAAAGATTTTCACTTTCTGATAACGTTTCGACCGGTTCTTCTGTTCACGAAATCGAGACGCAATTTCGCCGGACATGGTGACGGAGACGATGGCCAACCAGCAAGCCGTAACCGGAGAAGCCTCGAGCAGCCGGAGAAAGAGGCAACGACTTCCCTCCACTGTTGAAGATGTAGCAGCAGGCGCGAATGGTGGCGATGAGGTGATAACGACGGTGGTGTCATCTGGGACGCTGCTTGATCTCGATCTTCTCGACTGTCCCGTTTGCTGCCGCGCACTGGCGACTCCGGTCTTTCAGGTTTTGTTTCGCGATTGCTCCTTCTTCATGGTTGATTCAGATTTTCGAAAAAACTGTTGTGGTTTATACATTTTGGGAGAAAACATTGTTGATCGGAGGAAGAAGAATTTTAGGATAATTTCATCACAAAACTTGATTCGTATAGAAAAACTTTTTTCCGTTTGATTGAACAGCAAACGAGTCCTGTGAAAATACTGCTCAAAGAAACATAACACTCTTTCTCAGAAAGCATATGGATTTACCAGTTCAGATTCCTTTTAAGATTAGATTTGGTTTTTAGTTTCATTGACTTGTAATCTGATTTCTCAAGTTTATTCTTGACTGCTACATTGACTTGTTAAGTTCCACTATGCATTGCTATGTATCTTTTCTTCTCCAAAACACTTAGTTACGAATTTGGTAATAAGAAACATAATGGATGATTGTTTGTCATTCCCAGAAAACATATGAATTCACCAGTTTAGAGTTTTATAAGCTCAAAATTGGTTCATTAACTTGAAATCTGACTTCTCAAATATAATATTGACTGCTCTACCACATTGAGTTGATAAGTTCCACTATGCATTGCTTTGTTTTATCACAACTTTGGTAATAATAACTATTTATGTGGGTTTTTGCATCTCTCAGTGTGACAATGGACATATAGCTTGCTCCTCTTGCTGTACTAAAATGAGGAACAAGTGTCCTGCCTGCACTTTACCCATCGGTAACTATCGATGCAGGATAATGGAGAGAGTTGTTGAATCAGTCGTTGTCCCATGCCGAAACGCTAAACACGGATGCGCCGAGAAGTTCTCTTACGGCAAAGAACTAGTCCATGAGAAGAAATGCGCTTTCGTTCTGTGCTACTGTCCTGCACCGAACTGCAACTACACGGGCGTGTACAAGAATCTCTACAGTCACTACTATGCTAACCATAAGGATGAGTGGAACTGTTTCACGTGTGGTCGTACCAGTGGCGCATGGCTATCCACAAGTAAGAAGATTTTAGTCCTTCGGGAATCTCTTGATGGTCCTTTGGTTGCGGTTCAGTGTTTCAAAGAGCCACAAGGAATGTATGTGACTGTGAACTGTATAGCACCTTCTGCTCCAGGAGTTGGGAGATTCTCCTATCATCTCTCTTACTCCTTTGGAGGTACAACTATGACGTTTGAATTAGCGAAGATGGATAGGATTCAGAAAGTGAGCTTTGAAACTCCTGAGAAAGACTTCATGTTAGTTCCTTACTATTTCTTGGGTGAAAGGGATTTGAAGATGAATATTTGCATTCGCCGGCTAGAAGAAGAACAAGAAGAAGATGACGAAGAGGAAGAAGATGATGAAAAGGAAGAAGAAGAAGATGATGATGACGAAGAAGAAGAATAGAAGATAATGATGAATATGAAGATGAAGATGAAGATGAAGACTAAGAGGACTAATTAACATTTCATATCCATTGTAGGTCGTTTTTCATATATTAGTGTTTTTACTTAATGCTAATTTTTCTCCAAGCATTAGTTTTTTTTTTTAAAACACAAGTTTCGGTATGTTCATTTTGAATAGGTTTATTCGATCATATTCTTATTCAAACTTGAATCTGAATTTGTTGTAGGTAATTAAAAATATGCCAACAACCAGCGGACCAAAAGAGGGATTTAAACAATTTTGCAGCATAATTAGGTAAAATGAGTTTGGAGGAAAAATGGTAAATAAAGGGATAAGAAAATTGCCACGTTGTTTGACCCAATCTTTCTAATGATGTACAACTTGAATAACCAAAAAGAAATTCAGCACATTTCAACATATGTATCAAAAAGGTAGATATTATATTATTTAAAACAAATGGCATATGGATTAACTTTAAATGATTTAGAATGTATAAATTATAATGCAATAAAAAAAATTATTCCAACTTTCACTATATTTTCATAATTATTGATAGTAGTAATTTTTTTTTCTGGTGAAAGATAATAATAATTTTTTGTTAAACAGATCTACTATTAAATACACCTACCATTTTTGGGATCAAATCTTCAAGAATTCTTTTTTGTTTGTTTGTTAAGGAATCTTCAAGAATTCATTGTCGAACTTATAAATAACAATAAAGAGTAGCTTCAACTTCACCACCGAAAGCAAAATAAAAATAAAAAAAAGTTTACGAGAATGAAGAGCATTTCTTTTAAGATTCTATTATTGGTTTCTCTTCTTGTCGTCGTCTATCGTAAGTATACTTTATTTTCATTTTGCAATTTAATACTTTGAATCATATATGAATATGTTGTTAGAAAATCTGGGAATGAAAATTCATTCGTTTAATTGTATGTTTTAAATGTGTCATAGACTCATAGTTAGTTGATAAAAGAACGAAATATTTTTCATAACTCCAATATCTTGAAAACGAAATATGCTTAGATTGATAAATATAGACGACTGTTCAAAGTCAGTTATTGTGGCCATTGTCTAAACACTATAAATACAATTTCATTCATACAACTTTACTCTAAATTTCAATACAGTTAATTACTCATATACAAAACCCTAAACGTTGTATCTCTAATTTGGGAAAAGAAATCATGGAACTATATATATTCACTATCGCTGTGATTACCATTCTAATCATGTTTTATTAAACATCGGCCACAGCCGACGCGAAACCGTTGAGAAAACAAACGGTTAAGATCATTCTGATCTATAACCAATTTTGGTCTTATTATTTTTTGCAGAGCACACACCTGTTCAAGGGCAAAAGACAAGGATGACAGATGGTTATACGAATGGTTTTATACCTGCTATACCAGGACACACTCCTGGTGGTCATAAACAAATCAAGAATGTTCAAAAAGAATTTACAAATGGTTTTATACCTGTTATTCCAGGACACACTCCTGGTGGTCATAAACAAATCAAGAATGTTCAAAAAGAATTTACAAATGGTTTTATACCTGTTATTCCAGGACACACTCCTGGTGGTCATAAACAAGGATATTAACTAGGAATGATTAATAAAATAAAAAAGTATTGTAAAAGTAAATAAAAAAAATCAAAATATAAATAAAAAAGCCTCTACTCTATATCATTCGGTTGATAGGCACATGGAAAATGCAGATTTGCTTCGTCTATGAATGTGTTGTAGTTTCCCTTTATTTAATGAAAACATTATATATTTCTGTAAAAGGGTTACACACAAACATCTAATTCTTATATTTTCATTCTCGAAAAATATATTTATTGCTAAGAAAAAAAAAAAAAAAATCATGACGTGTAAATTTCATAGCACCACCATCTGCTCCAGGAGTTGGGAAGTTGTCCTATGAGCTGTCATACGTGATGGGACGTCAGTCACATAATTATCAGTCATTTAAATGAGAGGAGATGATTAGGATTCAGAATGTGAGCTCCCATCAGAATGTGAACTCCAATAACTTTGGGGTTTGACCAGTTATTTTAGTATAGAGTAATGGATAAATCAAAATTAGTTATTTAACAGAGAGAAAACAATTTTTAGTCAAAAAAATCCATTTTAATTTCGATTATTACACAAATGCCACTGATGTACGTTCTGACAACACTATTATAGTCTGTCCAGATAACACCGTTTACTATCCGTCCGGTAACACTGTTCCTCCAAATATAATTTTGTTGACACTGTTATTATGTAATTAACGTATTAAACCAGTTAGCATATCGTAGAAAATAATGTGTTAACTTAGTTATCATATCGAGTTATCATATTATATAAAATATAAAATCATGTTAACCGAGTTGTTATATGATAAAATTATCATGTTTATCGAGTTATCATATAATATAATATATAAACTATAAAAATATGAAAATTATCGTGTTAATCAATTATCATATTATAGAAACGGTGAGTTATTGATAAATTAACTATGTTAATTTAACAAAATTATACAAATAATAACTTAACTAATTTGTTATTGTTTAAGTTATCATCATCGCCAAAGCTAACGTTATCGTTGCCATTGTCTGCAATGCCAAAATTACCGCTATTGGCGTTATCGTTGCCACCCTCAACCAAGTTATTTTTACTGCCATCGCCGTTAACACTGCTATCCCCGTTAACACTGCCATCACCACCGTAACTGTCGCCGCCATCACCACCGTGACTGCGCCGCCATCGCAACTGTCAGTGTCGTTACCACAACACCATCATCGAGCTTCATCTCCACATCCTCCACCGCACTTCTTCTTCTTTCTCCTCCTCCTCCTCCTTCTTCTCTTCTTCTTCTTCTCTTCTTTTATTCTTCCTCTTTAATTATTTCCATAGGGTGTGTATGAAAAAAGAGAGAGATATGTTTGTAATTAAAATATGATAACAAGGGTAAAAAAAGGTTTTGTTAGTTAGTATACCATAATGAATAGTATAGTATGAGAGAGATTTAATTTTGGTGTTATTAGTTATCATGAGTTGCAATTACTCATAACTTTGTAAATTGAAAGTGTATATTAATGATATAATAGTTTTCTCTTGACAAAAAAAAAAGAATATCTATAAAAAATTTCATTTTGGAATGCTCAACATTCATGGAAATATACGTAAGAAGAGTATGAATGGAAACATGTAAGAAGAGAGATAACAAGATTTTGACTTGTTAGAAAAATAAAATGTAAAAAGTTTGATAAAAGGTGTCACAAGCAACATTTGAACTCAAGAAAGAGGAGTCAGATGTCTGCATTTTAACCAATTTGGCTGAAGTCTACTACAAGGTTATGCTTGTAAAACAAATTTATAATAATTTAGGGGTGTCAGCTGAACCCCTAACTCTACATGGGTCCGCCTATAAAAGCATCTCCATTGGTGAGTCTCTCACCTAAGTTTATCAACACAAATTATATTGATATTTAATTAATAAAGTGTGAACACAAGATTATATGATTATTTAATAGGTGAATATCTCAAATGAGAGACTTTTGTATAAGAGCATCAGCCCCTTGCCATCCATTTGATGATTGATTTAAGTTAGGATTATTGGGGTTCTTAATTTTTTTTTTAAAAAAATCAAAAAATAAGAGAGAGAAGGTTGAGAAAGGTTCTTCAAAGAGAACCGGTTCTCATATTTTAAGAGACTCAATAGCCCCTTGCCATGCCTTCATTGGTTCAATTTATTTTATATATTAAAATTTAATTATAAATATTAAATTATATTAAAATAATATATTTTTATGTTTAAAACCCCTATTTTAAGAAGTTTTTCATTAATGATGCTCTAAGAACATCCACATTGGTGTTCATTGTGGAGCGATACTCAGATTAAAATAAATAAAAAAATAGAAAAGAAGGAGAGAGAGAAAAGCGGTCCTCAGATGAGAATCGATATTCAAGTTTTTAGATACTTTTTTTACAGCTATCATCTGATGATTGATTTAAGTTATTATTTTATTTAAAAATTAATTTTTATGCTGATGAGATATCCTTCACCGATGTCGGTGTTTCTCAACTTTTTAAGATACCCAAAAATTAAATATTAATATAATTTTGTGTTCATACTTTAACTAATTAAATATTAATATAAACATGTATTGAGAGATTCATGGATAGAGATGTTCTAAAGAAACTATTAGTATAAATTTTTTTGATCTTATTTTTACAGAGAACACAAAACACAAAAAAGTATCTATAATCTTTTTGATCTTATATTTGTAGAGAACACACTTGTATTTTTCAAAGTTATAGATACAACATGTGTTTTTTGGGACTTTGACAAATTTGCTTTTTTAGATATTGATAAGTATCTATAATAGTATAATCTTTTAGATCTTTATTAATCTACATGATTTAAATAATCTTGACATGGGATTTCCCAATAGTATACTTTAGTGAACGTTGAATCTTGTGCTAATTTGAACGTTTTGTCACTTTGTGTAAAGGTTGGATCACCACCTGGTCAACGGTACGTGATCAGTGAATTGAGTATTTGGAACGCCAAAATGGCACAATCATTAAAAATGAGACAACCACTTAAACTCTTCCGAAATCTGACCTATTCTCGAATTTCGAAAACAGCCGCGGGAAAATAAAAAAGGGAATTAGGGTTTTCCCACCAATAAAAAAAGGGAAGTATTAGGGTTTATAATGTCTCGCGTCGCGTGGTGTCGAAATTCGAATGGTTGGTTATAAACTTATCTCTAAATTATAAGGGCATCCTAAGTTTGGTTTTTGTTAGTTTTCTAATTTGATAAAAGGCCAAAAAAAAAAAAGGATTTATGAGCTTAGCCCTACCTACAACGAACAAGTACAGACTTGCAGTCAAATAGATAGGGTCCATACGAGCGGATACAGAGAGATGATATCACCGAGGCGTGACGGCGGAGGAGGAGCCAGCGACCATCGCTCCTCGAAGAAGCAACGACGATATCTTCCTTCTGCTTCTTCTGAAGAAGAATCCTCCGACGCCGACTCATGTACCTCCCGGGAAGAAAACGAAGTAGAAATTCAAAATCGCTCCTCGAAGAAGCAGCGTCTTGCTTCTGTTTCCGAAGAAGAATCCTCCGACGCCGGCTCAAGTTCTTCCGGGGAAGAAGACGAAGTAGAAATTCGAAGTGGTGGCTCAAGCGAGAGCCGTGAAAGAGAGCTAGTGGTGCTGAGTGATGATAGCGATTCCGAGGAGGAGAAAACGCACGCAGAGCTTCTTCGCTCACGAAGACCACAGAGGCTTTCACCGCCCAAATCCTTAACGCTGCCGAATTGAGACGTTCTTGATTGCCCTAATTGCTTCGAGCCATTGAAGAAGCCTATCTTTCAGGTTTGGTCCTTTTTCTTTGATTCAACAACTTTTTGTATTGCACGATTGATTAGGTTGATGGAAATTGCATATGACAACCTAAGTAGCACTGAACAAAGTAAATTGGGTTATTAACTTATATATTATAGATGTCAACATTTTGAGCTAAGTTAAAAAGGTCACAATTTTCATCTTTAATTGGGTTATTAACTCATATATTATCGCTCCTTCTATGATGAAGTTAAAAAAAAAAAGGTCTTTATTATGGTTTAATTAAGCTACAGAGAAAGAAATTGTCCTAATTCCTAGTGTTTTTGCATTTTCGGGGTCAATGCTAACTAACTCTCTTATACACATCTAGATGTGTATAAGAGACAGGGTGTAAACAGAGCACTAGATACGGAAAAGAAGAAGCAGACCATGCGAAACTATGTCTTTTCGCGCCATGCTCATGTCCCGTACGGGATTGTAACTACATCGGTTCCTACGAGGATCTCAAAGACCACTTTCGCGCTACACACAAACGCTCTCCGGGTGAAATCATGTCGGTTGTGTTTGGCCGTCCTATAATCTTTGGCCTGGACCATAATGATGATCCGGTTGTTTTTCAGGTGGAAAAAGAGGGTGATCTGATTGTAGTTCAGAGTTTCAAGGGACCGCACGGTGTTTATGCGTCTGTGAGCCGTATTGCACCTATGGTTCGGGTAATGGGTCAACTCTATTGCAGCATAGCCAGACTCAGGGAGTATAGCACACTTAGGCTTGGATTCATGGTGAAGAATGTTCAGAAAGTGGGGGAGAAACAAGACCTGCCTGAAGATAGCTTCTTGTTGATTCCATCTCATATGTTGAGCGGTGATCACTTGAAGATGCAGATTTGCATCGGCCGTGAGTATGTTCCTAACTGAGAAAGATGTGATGAGTCCTTTCATCTCTTTTGCTCAGAACAATGCGAATTGTTTACTATAAGTTAGGTCGTTGGATCGTAAACTTTTTTTTTTGTTTTCTAACGACTAACGGTTACCTTCTTTTTTCACTTAGCTGCTTCTTTTTTGTATGAACACATTGAGATCTTGCATATCTTGATGTTGCCATGCTGGCATTTGTTTGAAAAGCCTCCTGCAGTGTTTTGAATTTGGCATTTCAGACTATGTAAAAACTCTTCCCGGTATGATTCTATCGTCGGGTTTAATTGGTCTATAATCATTTAATTGGGATAGATTTTATTTTTAATAGTTTACAACTCACAGTAGACAAATACTAAATGTTTTGAACTCAAATTCTAAATACAGTAGCGGTCTTATTATTATAAAGCCTCGCTATGTATTGAGTGATAGGCACTTGGAAAATGCAGTTTTGCTTCGGCTATGAATGTGTTGTGGTTTGATTTTGTAGTTTTATTTAGTGAAAATATTATAGGTTTCTATCCTCTTATAAAAAGGTTATAAACAAATAATAAACAGTGAAAATAGTTTAGATTTCTATCCTTTTAAAACAATAATTTTTTTTTTTTTTTGAGAATCAAAAAATAGTTTCTCATAGATGGCAACTTCTTTGGACCTTAATTTTAATACATGGTGTATATTTTGATGGAGGATAATTTGCTGTGAAAAAAAAACAGATCAGTCTATTCTTAATTTTCATCCTCGCCAAATATTTAATTGCTAAGAAATTATAAGAAAATCATGACTTGAGTAAATGGCAGAATCGTAAAAAATGAGACAAAACAGCTCACTCTTCTCAAAATCTGCCACAAACTCTGAAAAACCTCAGCGGGCAAATAAAAAAGAGGGAATTAGGGTTTCTTCTGTTTTACATAGCTAATCGAATCGCAACGAAGCCCAGATTTCTCCACGATTTCGACAGCCATGGTGAAAGTGACGAACGCCGAGAGATCCATCGCTGGAGAAGCGACGAGCAGTCGGCGAAAGAGGCAACGGCTTCCTTCCACTGTTGAAGATGAAGCGGAACGCGCGGAAGAAGAAGGCGAGAATGGCGGAGGAACGGCGAGTGTAAATCGGAATCGGAATATAGGCGGCGATGAGGTGATAACCGAGGCGAAATCGGGGACTCTGTTCGACTTGGAACTTCTCGATTGTCCCGTTTGCTGCCACGCACTGACGAACCCTATCTTTCAGGTCTTGTTTCTTACCTCTTTCTACTCTTCGCGACTGCCTCATCCTTCTTCCTGATTGATAATCGTATGGTTTATTAAGATGTCGAGAAAAAACTGTTGTGGTTTCTGTTTATGGATGAGTTTGGAGGTGAAAAGTTGCTGTTAATTGAAGAAATGAAGAATTTTAGTCACTAATCTAGCAAATATGAGACTTTTGGGATGTTAATTTTAGAGATGTTAATTTCATCACAGGACGTCACTGATAGTAACAATTTTGATTCGTAAAGAACAATTTTGATTGAATAGCAATTAGCAAACAAGTCCTGTGAAGTACAACTTGGAGAAGCATTCCTATAAAACATACGAATTACTCAGTTTAGGTTTTTGTAAGCTTATATTTTGGTTGTAGTTTTCACTTACCTGTAATCTGATTGATATTGGGTGCCATTTTGAGTTGATAAAAGAGTAGTTGAAAATGCTTTTGCTCAGTTTCACAACTTTCTTCGGTAACAAAAAAAAAATTGTGTTGGTTTTACATCTCAGTGTGACAATGGAGACATATAAGCTTGCTCTTCTTGAGTTGATAAGTTACACTATGCATTGCTATGTTTTAAAGAATGCTCGTTACTACTTTGGTAACAATAACTGTTTCTGTGGGTTTTTGCCATCTCAGTGTGACAACGGACATATAGCTTGCTCTTCTTGCTGTACTAATCTGAGGAACAAATGCCCTGCCTGCGCTTTGCCCATTGGTAACTATCGGTGCAGAATAATGGAGAGAGTTGTTGAAGCAGTCATGGTCCCGTGCCCAAACGCAAAACATGGTTGCACCGAGAAGTTCTCTTACGGCAAAGAACTAGTCCATGAGAAGGAATGCGGTTTCGCTCTGTGCTACTGTCCTGCACGAAACTGCAACTACAGCGGCGTGTACAAGGATCTCTACAGCCACTATGATGATAACCACAGGGGCGCATGGAAGCATTTCAGTTGTGGCTATTCCCACTCCGCACCAGTGGCATGTAAGGGGATTCTAGTCCTTCAGGAATATAGAGATGGTCCGTTGGTTGTGGTTCAAGGTTTCAAGGAGCCACAAGGAGTGTATGTGAGTGTAAACTGTATAGCACATCTTCTGCTCCAGGAGTTGGGAAGTTCTCCTATAATCTCTCATACTCGATGGGAGGTAACACTATGAAGTTTGAATCATGGGAGATGAATAGGATTCAGAAAGTGAGTTTCCAAACTCCTGAGAAGGACTTTATGTTAGTTCCTTACTATTTTCAGGGTGACATGGATAAATTGAAGTCGCTGAAAATTTGCATCAACCGGCTAGAAGAAGACAAAGAAGAAAAGGACAACGAAGAAGAAGAGGCTGAAGCTGAAGAAGAAGAAGAAGATTGAAGAAGTTGACAAAGTTCGCTGGTCAACTCGTGATAAAAAGGCTAACTCCAAGTATCAAGATAAAGTCAAGTAACCAAAAGTTTTTTCTCTGTTTCCTGAAAATAAAGGAACAAGAGAGGGTCATGTTCTCTTTTACGTTTCCTTTGTTGTTAGTTGCTTAGCGTTTCCAAGTTTGTAAGGAACTCATGTGCCATCCTTTCTATTTAAGAAATGAAAAAAAAAAAAAAAAGTAGTCTAAACTTACCGTAAAGAAAGTTCTCGATTTGTTGGTTTCTAAGCTTTGATTGGGACCGTATCATGTATCCGATTTAGAGGGAGCTCTGTTAACGATTTTACCTACTTGAATTATCCATACATGTTAATGATTTGCATTAGTTATGTTCTATGTTAAACTCTATGCGTAATTAAGGTTTTTAGTGCTCCTGAAGGACTTGGTTTGATTCATCTAACTTGTTGCTTGTGGAAACAAATAGCAATTTCGTTAATGTCTCAAAGTATTCAAGAAGATCTCAATGAAGAAAGCAGATGCAGTCCCTCGTACTTCTTGCTTCTGTGTTTGATTTTAGATAAGAAAAAAAAAACAATTTACTCTTGGTTAAATTTTTTTATTTTCTTTCTCGTTTCTCAGGTATCTTTTGAACCACTCGTGGCTCCCTGGTTTCTTCGAAGCCATACATACATTTTAATTTTGTAACTGTAAGAGATTTATGCGTGTAAACCGAACACATATCGTAGCCCAGTTTAGCGATAAATATGATTTGGTATGACCTGAAAACGGATGCACTGATCAGGGAAAAGAGATCGCATATGAAAATCAACCTCTTGCCTTTCCAGTTGATGTCTCCAACTCCAAGATTTCTCTCTCTAAAACGTTTTCTATCTCTCTCTCACAACAGTCACTAATTGTTGTTCATGCAAATATAACTTCTCCTCTATGTAATAATGTCTCATATATATATTTACCCAAACGACAATATGAAGAGTCACTTTGTGGAGAGTCAAAATGTCACATTATTTTTATGATGATTTCTTTTTAGTGAGACGATTATAAATATTAAAACACTCTAATATCTAAAATCAAAATGTATACAACAAATATTTAATAGAAAATATAATGACATAATGATAAAGTATATCATAATTTATGAAAATTTGGAGAAAATAAATAAATAAATGGATCAATTTGTAAATTTTGAAAAAAATATGTGTAGCTAGCAATTAATAATAAAATAAAAAAAGAAGAATGTACTTAAAATATTCTTTTTAAAATGGAAAATGAAATAATAGCATCTTGCAATTATTGCATTTTGGGATGAAAAATGCAATAATAAATTGGAGATGCTCTTAATCAAAAACAATCAGGATCACTATTTCATGTAAACCGGACTATTTCTGATTAACAGACACCAAAGAAAGCATATTTGAATAATACAAAACTAACGAGCCATCATCACAATCACATAATCTTAATAAAGGCTTTTGTGTTGTGTTAAGATTTGGCTAAAGCAGAGACATCTTCCAACGTGTAATGCCCAAGTCTACCAGTTCTATAAAGATTCAAAATCTTAGAAGCAACTCTGAGATCAGCAAACTCACATGCTTCTTCTGTAACCCTAAGAACTGTTCTTAACGCAGCGAATTGCGTCTCTATAAGGTCTCCCATGCTGATATCGTCTTCTAAGTCTCCGTCAAATGATGAAACTGTCTCGTACAGAACTCTCCGAACGTCGTAAACTATAAAATCCTGAAAGTAATAAAAGAAAACTGATACAACAAAATGAAAGATAAACGATTAGCATGTTATTTGTCTTGTTATGGTACCTGTGTATGATCTGTTGGGTACTGCCTCTTACGTTGGGCAAAAGCCGACGAGCTTTCATTGGATAAACTTTCTGTTAAATCCTGAGATTTCCAAAGTTTTCTCCCATTTCTTGTATTCATGGCTCGAGTTAAGAATAGTCAGAAAGAACCGTGCTAGTTCTATCTCCCCAACTATATCATCCGGGATTGCTCCTACATTGGGAAGGATAAATACTCTACGCTATCTGGAAATGAGAATAGAGAAAAAGTCTTTCAAGCTAAATTGAATTATGATATTGTTGTTAAAATTGTTACATTGTCATAGGCAACACCGGGCAATGGCCCGGTTCTGGGCTGCTTACATCGACGAAAAGGTTCCCCCCTCCCTCTCTTTAACCTGCTGCTCTTCAAGATTTTAATTTAAATATTTTTAGGCTTTGTTCAAAAGAAAGAAAACTCTTATCTACGGAGGGACTGTGACGGCTGCGGCGGGAAAAGAGAGGAAGTTATCAAAATGGTGGTGGAGTTGAATGAATTAGCAGGGGTTTTCAACGTTTTGGTTCTTGGGAAGGCTTGACTTGCAAGGAATCAAGAAAAGGCTCAAGAATGCTCGAGAAAAATATGATGTGATCATAGAGAGAATAATGGAAAGACGAATGCAGCAGGAGAGAGGAACATGCTAGACATTTTGCTCCACATATATGAAGACAAAAACGCCGAGAGGAAACTGACAAGAGAAAACATTAAGGCATTCATAATGGTAATTGTCTTATAAGGTTCCATTAGTTTTAGCTGCGATAATACAGTGTTTTCAGTTAAAAAGTGAAGGGGAGTGTGGAGATGAATGAAGGGATTGGATCTTCTCTGCCTAGAGCCACACTGATAGAAGGAGAATTGCTGAGCTGGAAGGTGAAGACTCTTTGACTAATGACGTGGCGTCTTAAGAAGGAAAGAGAAGAGAAGTTGTTACGGAGTTAAGAAGTGTATATAAGTCTCTTTCATTCTTTGTTTAGCTTTTATCGTGATCCAGAGAGATCAAAGATCAATTAGGAATTGCAAGAGAGTGATCTCTGCAATTAGGCAGATTCAAGAGAGTGTTCTTGAGATCTGAAGGCCATCGATTCGTTTCGGAGAGTTTCCGTTACGTCTCGGTGTTGTAATCCTTTGTTAAGTGGAATAAACGAGTTGTTCTCTTAACACACACCTTTGGTTTGTCTCACTTGTACCAAAGGTCAACTTCTAGCTAACGGTTTAGAAGAAGAAAAGGAATTAAGAGGAGCAAGAAAAGTTGTAGAACTTGCTTAGGAGTTAGGAGAAGCTGTATGTGACTGAATATGTATATAGCCATACATCTCAATCGTAACAAATTAACCGGTTCTATACCGGAATCTTTCGGTTCCTTTGTTGGAAAGGTCCCAGATCTCTCTACTTGGGTAATAATCACCTCTCAGTTAAAACTTGCCACTCAAGTGTTTTGCCTAACAGTTTTTTCTTAATGTTGTTAGGTAGAATAAATGATATACATAAAAATCGATTAATGCTGATTTCCAATTCAGGAAAAATACCAAAGTCGTTATCAATTCAGGAAAAAAATACCAAAGTCGTTATCCAAAACCGACTTCAACACGGTGAGTTTGTAAGGAAACAAATTCAGTGGGGATGCTTCGATGTTCTTCGGGCATAACAAGACAACCATAAGACTGGACTTGTCTAGGAACAACTTCCACTTCGATCTTTCAAAGGTGGATTTCGCCAAGAGCTTGGTGTCATTGGACCTGAGCCATAACCGCATTTTCGGAGAACTTCCTTTGGAGCTGACCAAGCTCCGTCCTGACCATTTCAACGTAAGTTTCAACCGTCTGCTCCAGAGTTTCGAGGTCTATGAATTCTCCAACAACCTCTGTCTATGTGGTGCACCGCTCAAGCGTTGCTAGCAGATCTATCAACAGGACACCATTTTGAAAACGTACTATGAATTTCATCAAATACAAGTTTGGTTCATGTTTTTATTAATCATTCCGAATGAAAATACTATTGTATTTAAACTTGATTGATTGTTATGGTAAATTTAGAGATAAGCTTGTTATAGCTGTTGCCGTTATAAATGAAAACAGAGGATAAGTCTAAGTGCTTCTTGTTTTTTGCTTTTCAATGTCAGTCAATCTAGCAATAATCGGATGTGTTTGTTTATAATCTTGTCAAAACTTATGAGAGCTTTACATCAGAATTGTTTCTTTGAAAAGAGTTCCAAAACAATAAGGACGACAGATTACGTAATTATTTAACCCAAGTACTCGTCATCTACTCCACAAAAGTTTAATAAAACATCACAGAATCCACTTACTCTACATATGGAAAAGTTTAGCTCCGGCATTTAGATGCACAGTAAATAGGTCAGATTCATGGTCACTGGATTTGTTTCTCTATAAAAAAAAACTTTTCAACCGACACTAGTGTACAGTGTCCTTGTACACCAAGAAAGAAAAATTAGCCTTGTACAACAAGAAAGAAAAAAAATGTGTAATCCTTTTCAAAATGAGCTATATAAGAACATTGTTTTCAACCGACACTAGTGTACAGTGTCCTTGACTCTTGACCAAGCAATCATTTCGTCAATTTAGTAGCAGTGGCATCTTCTTCTCCCAAGGAGAATCCTAAGTTAGATATTTCCCTTGACGATTATAATTGTCACTTAAAAAGTTGAGTTTATTCGGTTTACTTGATGCCTTTATTTATTATTCCAATCGTGGAAAATAGTACAGTTGTCCTTAGATTTGATCGATTCTTAGGGTAGATTTAAAAAGAGATAAAGCTTGGTTGCTTGGATCTTCATTGCAACTCGGAAGAGGTGCACCACACAAACACTTGTTGTGCAAATAGGCATACGAATCAAAACTCTGAAGATTCCCTCCCTGGGGGATGAGTCCACACAGTCTGTTATAGCTAACATTGAAGAACTGAACACTAAGCTCGGTCCATTGAACAGGAATACTCCCTGTGATCCCATTGTGATTCAAATCTAATTGATAAACTGTCTTAGAGACCTCAACCTTGGAGATATCGAATTGGAGCATGTTTCTCGATAAATCAATGGAAAATGTCGTTTTGCTGGCTCCAAACAACATCGAAGCATCACCTTGGAGCTTGTTACGGGAAAGATCGATCCGGTTAAAGTCGAGCTTGCCTAGTGATTTTGGTATCGAGCCAGAGAGCTGGTTGTGTGATAGGAAAAGGTCAGGGACTTGTCCTTGAAACGATCCAAATGACTCTGGTATTGGACCTAAAAGAAGGTTTCAAAGTTTGAGGTTGAAAAAAATTAAAGTTTGATAATTATAAGATTAATCAAAGACTAATATATAGAGAGAGACAAAGAGAGTGACTGATCACCTGTAAGCTTGTTCCTGCTGAGTTCAAGAAACCCGAGTTTAGGTAACAAAGAGAGAGAACTGGGTATGGAACCAGAGAGGTCATTGAAGGAAAGGTTAATGTAATCAAGATCCTTGAGCTGACTCAGAAATGCAGGAACCGGACCGGTCAGGTTGTTCCAGCTGAGCCAGAGAGAACGGAGATATTTGAGCTTGGCGATGGTGGGTTGGATTTCACCGGTGAGGTTAGGGAGTTTGCGTAAGGTGAGGGATTGCAGATAAGGTAAGTCACCGACTTCAGGAGGGATCTGAGCGGAGACCTCGTCGTACCCTATGTCTAGGGAGATGACGCGGTGGTTAACGGTGGCGTCGCCGCACTCAACGCAGACCCAGGAGCAGCAGTCGTCTTTGGGATCCCATGAGATGATGGTGTAAGGGTTGTTAAGGCCTTTCTTGATCTTGAGGAGGGTTTTTTTGTCATCTTTGTTACAGAGATCTTTAGATAAAGAAGTTGTGAGGAGGAGCGTGAAAAAGAAGAAGAACAAGAGCAGTGTCGTTGTCTTCTTCATAGTGTTTATGTTTGTGTTTGAGTTTTTTTGGAAACCGTGATAGATATATATAGGCATAGGCTAGAGGGCGGCAATGAATGGGGAACACGGTGGGGTACGATTTTATTATTAAATATTTTTGCTAACTAGACCACGTGTTAAACAAGTTCCGGTGCGAATCATTATTATGGGTTTGATTACACCTTACAGCCACTTTACACGTTGTAAAGTTTTTGTTTCTACCAATCAAGAAAATATGAATCCAATCAAGAAAATATGAATCAAAAGCTGTAAGGTATAACATTTAAACCAAACGATACAACTTAAAAATGAAAATTGTAAGAATAGTGAAAAGCTATTTTCAATCTGTTTTGAGCTATGTTTTTAAAACCGGATCAGACCACAAACCTAACAATTTTCGAGTTGGGTTAACAGTAAAATCTAAAGGTAATTGAACCGGTTAAAAACCAAGATCAAACCGGCTAAAATTTGGAAACCGGCGAACCAATGAACTACATTGAACCGAATTTAATAATTTCAGAGTATTTTGGTGATGAAATTAGACGAACGCATTCACACCAAAAAGAAAAATATATTGGAGCATAAAAGGTTCAATGATTTTGTTTTTATTCATTATAACTTATGTTTAAAAACGGGTTAGTTACTTGTGTAGTTTATGATGAAGATATTTTTTTATTATTTTTATTAACTTGTTAATATTATCTATAGTTAGTGATATATAAGTAGTATTTTTATGTGTGGAACAAAGACAAAGATATCATATGATCCTGTTGATTATGAGTCAATCGATAAAACTGAGTTTTGGATTATGGAAGAAGAAGGAGAAGGAGAACTTGATTTTTCTGAGGTAGAAGATAAACTTTTTGAAAAATATCTTAAAGATGGCGAAAACCCATTTATGGTATGATTTTAAATTGTACTTTAAAATAATAAAATGTTAAACTAAAGATATATATATATATATATATATATATTAAGGTGATGAAGATTTGAAGAATGAAGTTTGAAAGGCTGCTCTATCTTTTTTTATTTTTTTGTTTTAAATTATTGAGATTTTTTTAAAAATTTATTTTATAAATCCAGTTTATTACTTTTTAGGCTTTTTCAAATATTATAATTATTGAAGTGTTTTATTTGATATGACCGATTATATTGATATTTTAAATATCAAAGTTATATTAATAGAAAAATATGAGACTGCGGTCAATAAAATAAAATATATGAGACCATATGATACATGTCTTATAATATTATCCAGTCCAATCAAATCATAATTGTTTTATAAAATATACGTACATACAAGATATATTTTCTTAAATATATTGTCACAATTTAAAAAAGTTTTAATTTTTATTAAATTAAAAATACTAAACTATATATTTATCTAATCCAAATGATTTTTTTATATTCTTTCTTAGTTATTTAATATTTTATTATTATTTTTTATTTGTACCGCTTTAATGTTACCAATCGGAGTGCTATTTGTCGCGCTTTATTTTTTGTATCGCTTCAGCTTACCACTCTCTCTTACATCTTCACACTATTTTGTAACCGCTTACGGTTGTAGCTTACCGTTAAAAAACCCGTACCGTTTTTGGTTACCAATCGGACCCTATATCCACTTTTGGAAGGTTCTTGTGAACTAATGGTTCGATTTCTGATCTGGTTCAATCGACTGGGTTTCTAAACCGGAAGATATATTTGAGTTAAGAAAGTTGCCAAGATAGCTGAATTTTGTGTTGTGTATTATTGATGTAGGATACATCTATTTATACATCGATTCTACCTCGTACATTCTAGGAGATATACACGAATAGTTAGATTATGACTTATCTATACAACTCTATTATTATCAAGACATAACCAATTCATAATTATCCCAATACTCCTCCCCTTAAGGTGGAGCGTGGGTAAGTCTCGAACGCCCAGCTTGACAAGTAAATATGTGAACTGTCGTGTAGCAAGTGGCTTAGTAAGAATATCGGCTAGTTGATCAGCGTTCTTTACGTGAGGAGTAATAAGTGAACCATCATGTACTGCATTACAAACAAAATGACAGTCGGCTTCAATGTGCTTCGTTCGCTCGTGAAACACCGAATTTGCAGCAATGTGTATAGCCGCTTTATTGTCACAGTACATGTACATGGGATCATTCTGATGAATCCAAACGCATCAAGCAACTCCTTTGTCCATTTGAGTTCACTAAGAGTCATTGCGATTGCTCTATATTCAGTTTCAGCCGAAGACCGCGAAACCGTGTTCTGCTTCTTAGTCTTCCACGCAACAATCGAGTTGCCAAGCATAACAATGTAACCAGTGAGATATCGCCTAGTTAACGGACACGCCGCCCAGTCAGCGTCACAATAAGCAGAGATCATAAGATCACTCTTCAAGCTCAAAAGTATTCCACGTCCAGGAGCACCTTTTAAATAACGAACCAATCTCAGAGCTGCATCCCAATGTTTTTGACGAGGCGCCTGCAAGAATTGTGCCAAAAGGTGTACTGTATAACTTATCTCAGGTTTCGTAACAGCCAAGTAAACCAAACGTATAGAATGGCTATACTTAGACGGCTCCGTATAGAATGCCCCCTCGCCTTGAGCCAAAGTATGATTATGTTCCATTGGTGTAGGTGCCGACTTCGAATCAAGAAGACCACACTCGGTCACAATGTCAAGGGCATACTTTCTCTGTGACAAGTAAATACCCTCCTTGCTGCGAGACACTTCGATCCCTAAGAAATATCTCAAAACACCCAATTCTTTCATATGAAAGCACCGACTAAGATAAAATTTGAAACATGAGATCAGCTGCGAATTGTCTCCTCCGATAATAAATTGATGAGAGTAAAAACACAAATATTTTTAGGAAGAATTATTATTAGACTCTCATAAATATAATTTTACAAGATGCATAGACTTATATAGAGATAAAAGCAATCTAATTTCTTAAATTAATATGTAAATAATAAATTTAAGATAAAGCTAAATTTCCTAATCTAAGATATTGGTAAATATTCATAATCTTCTAGATCTTCCTAGATCTTTATGATTTTCATAATCTTGATATGGTCGATCTTCTCGATCTCCCAATACCCTCGCGCAAGCTCATACATGGTAACAGGATGAGATTGGAAAAATCTTGAGAATATCGGCTTTATACTTGGTCGTCGAGTAATCGACGTTTATACCCCGATCGTAGGATTCTTCAAATCGGCTAAAACACCCAGCCGTTGGGCCATCAACGACGTTTAAACCCAGTCGTAGGGTTCATCAAGTAGTAAGGGAAAAAATCTCGCGATTGCGAAGTAGAAAAACAACTCATGAAGGCGAGAAGTCAGATCAATAGAGGATGTTATTCACGAGGGTGAGAAAAACATCAAACTAAACGAATCTATTCGTAGATTCATGTTCAAAATCCATAACCACGTTGTGGTCATCAAGTCTTATTGTAAGAGACGATCAAAAAGTTTTTTTTTTTCTTTTTTTTATTAGAAGAATCAATAGTAAAAAACTAAACTAGAGTAGAAAATAATGAAACCTTAATCCACATGATTTTGATCTCTGCTCTGATACCATGATAAATTGATACAAAGGTGTTTATGAATAATTATTATTAGACTCTCATAAGAATAATGTTACAAGATGCATAGACTTATATAGAAATAAAAGCAATCTAATTTGATAAATTAATATGTAAATAATACATTATAGATAAAGATAAATTTCCTAATCTAAGATATTGATAAATATTCATAATTTTCTAGATCTTCCTAGATCTTTATGATTTCCACAATCTTGATATGGTCGATCTTCTTGATCTCCCAATATCCGACAATCAAATCATCAACATACACTAATACAAAAAGTGTTGAACCACAACGCATCAATGTGAACAGAGAATAGTCTTTGTGATTCTGTTTGAAACCAAAATCAAGTAGAGCTTTAGAAAGCTTAGAGAACCAACATCTAGGAGCCTGTCGTAGACCATATATCGACTTTAAGTCGACAAACTCTGTTATCATCCGGTGAAGAAAAACCAGGTGGTAGCTTCATGTAAACCTCTTCCTCCAAATCACCGTGTAAGAACTCATTGTGAACGTCCATTTGAAAGAGCTCCCAATTTTTAGCTGCTGCAACCTCAAGAACGATTCGCACCGTAGTCATCTTAACAACGAGTGCAAAAGTTTCATTATAATCGACCCCCTCTTCTTGCTGATTCCCAAGCGCTACAAGCCGAGCCTTGTATCGCTCAATAGTTCCATCAGAGTTAAAGTTTATTTTAAACACCCATTTGAATCCGATCACTTATTTACCAGGAGGAAGATCTGTAATATCCCAGGTGTTGCTGTCTTCAAGGGCAACAACCTCTGTTTTCATAGTCTCTTTGTATTACATTACAAAATTACAAAATACTTTACAGTCTCTTTGTAAGTTGCCGGATCAGTGTAAAATGTTATGGCCGCTGAAAACATCTGTATCGAGGTTGATAAACGATGACAAGAGACATAATTAGTTAAGGGATACAAGGAAGGACCAGAAGACTGTGATGGTGAAGTAAGCGAGACGTGAGGGGTTTCCTCAGTAGCTTGTGCCATAATAGGTATTTTCTATATTAGTATATTCTATAAAAAAATTTTTTTGCATGATTACTAATTTTTAAGGTTTGGAAATTTACTTGACTCGATGTTAGATATATATCGAGTACTGTATCCTCACACCAATTTTAAAGTATCGATGAATTTATATTTCCAAGTAGTTGAAATTTTTTGCAAAATATAAGACTTCAACTATGTTGATTTATTTGTTTACTTTTTATACTAAGGACCATATCTTAATATATAAAGTAGGATGCGTCAAAGTTGCTTATTAACATGATCGTGACATGTGTCAAGTTAATCGATGATCATGTTAATTAGCAACTTTGACGCATCCAACTTTATATAATAAGATATACAAAAACAAAACAAAAAGTCATATTTTTTTCCTGACATAACAAGCAGGAAGATCAATATACTTTGAACGAGATGGGAAAAAAGATGGAGAGACTCCAACCCATTAACATAATTATTGGTACATTGCTTTTCCTATTATATAAAGTAGGATGCGTCAAAGTTGCTTATTAACATGATCGTGACATGTGTCAAGTCAATCGATGATCATGTTAATTAGCAACTTTGACGCATCCAACTTTATATAATAAGATATCCAGTTACAAAAACAAAACAAAAAAGTCATATTTTTTTCCTGACATAACAAGCAGGAAGATCAATATACTTTGAACGAGATGGGAAAAAAAGATGGAAAGACTCCAACCCATTAACATAATTATTGGTACATTGCTTTTCCTATTATATAAAGTAAGATGCGTCAAAGTTGCTTATTAACATGATTGTGACATGTGTCAAATCAATCGATGATCATGTTAATTAGCAACTTTGACGCATCCAACTTTATATAATAAGATATTCAGTTACAAAAACAAAACAAAAAAGTCATATTTTTTTCCTGACATAACAAGCAGGAAGATCAATATACTTTGAACGAGATGGAGAAAAAGATGGAAAGACTCCAACACATTAACATAATTATTGGTACATTGCTTTTCCAAAATATATGTGTCATATCATAGCATGCCATTGTTTCAAAAACTATAATTGGTGATCTACAACTACTACCCGTATATTATCCAGTCCAAACAGCGGTACAATTTTTCCATTTCCATTTCCATTTCCAATCTAAGCTATTTAACATAATTACGATCATCATTAGTTGTTGATGATCGTAAGCATTGCTCTAAAAATATATCTATTATGGCTCGATAAAATTTAATTATGCTTACAATTGTCGTTGATTCGCCTATCTTAATATATTCGTATGTGAATTCTGCAGGTAAAATCTTGGAATAATTCTATCATTGTATCGTCAAATCTTGTCCTAATAATTTGAAAAATATGAGAATTTTGAAATCATTTTATGATTAAATGATTATATCTTGTCATAATAGTTTGAGAAATATGAGTCTTGATTAGCATTCATATATAAATACAATAATTTTTTTTATAAATTAATAATGTCGGGTATTTGATATTTTAATAATTCATAAAGTTATTAATTTAATCTTCTAAATATTTTTTTTGAAAAAAAAAAACATTTGGTTTCAAGTTTTTATATTAATTAAATTAAAAAAGAATTGTCATTTTAATGCGACTCACATAATAAGTGAAAAATTGTCATTTTCTCTACAAATTGTTACTCCACCAAATAGAAAAGAAACCATGGAGGAAAAAACTAGAAGAAGAATAGTTAATGCCTCACCAAATTATTCTGCTAATTCCTATCTCTACAAATTATTATGCTCATATTATTCTTCTAATTTCTTTTATTTAAAAGGATTCTCCTAATACAAAAGACAAAAATATTTAACCGAATAAAAAGAATTGGTTCGGTTTTGGTTATGTATTTGTTTTGGTTCAACTCGGGTAGGAACGGTTGAAATCGAAAATGCAATCACAAGCGACACTATCATCTCCGTCTCCTTCTCGTCTCTGTTTCGAAAATCCAAAGGAAGCGAGCCAACAAAAGAGGAGAAACAATGAATTCGGCGCGTGTTTCATCTGCTTCAATGCCTCTGCAAGTCTTTCTTCTTTAGCTCCATCTCCTAAGAAGAAGCCTCTCATCTTCTTAGAACTCGGCGAGTTTCCATAAGTTGCCCACAATCATTGCCCCGTGATTGGCGTCTGTAAATATGCCTCTCTGATTCGATATGTAATCCGTTTGTTGCAAAGATGGAAACTTGCTTTTATTCCTCTTTGCTTCACCTCAAATCTTGCCGGATTCTCAAATCTCCCGAAGCTAGAATTTCGTTGATTGATTTGTGATTCAAAATCCCCGTTGATTTGTGATCTAAGCCGCCTTCGCCATCACCCTTTTTTGAAAGAAAAAGCGTTACTTTTTGGAACAACTCTGTCTCCTCTTTAAATACGGACTCTGTATCATTTGTAAATCAAGGAAATACAAAGATTTTCACTTCTGATAACGTTCCGACCGATTCTTCTGTTCACGAAATCGAGACGCAATTTCGCCGGACATGGTGACAGAGACGATGGCCAACCAGCAAGCCGTAACCGGAGAAGCCTCGAGCAGCCGGAGAAAGAGGCAACAGCTTCCCTCCACTGTTGAAGATGTAGCAGCAGGCGCGAATGGTGGCGATGAGGTGATAACGACGGTGGTGCGATCTGGGACGCTGCTCGATCTCGATCTTCTCGACTGTCCCGTTTGCTGCCACGCACTGGCGATTCCGATCTTTCAGGTTTTGTTTTCTTTTTTATCTCTTTCTACCTTGGCGATTGCTCCTTCTTCATGGTTGATGATCGTATGGTTGCATCTCTCAGTGTGACAATGGACATATAGCTTGCTCTTCTTGCTCTACTAAAATGAGGTACAAGTGTCCCGCCTGCTCTTTATCCATCGGTAACTATCGATGCAGAATAATGGAGAGAGTTGTTGAAGCAGTCGTCGTCCCATGCCCAAACGCTAAACACGGCTGCGCCGAGAAATTCTCTTACGGCAAAGAACTAGTCCATGAGAAGGAATGCGGTTTCGCTCTGTGCTACTGTCCTATACCGAACTGCAACTACACGGGCGTGTACAAGAATCTCTACAGCCACTACTATGCTACCCACAAGGATGAGTGGAACTGGTTCACGTGTGGCCGTACCAATACCTATTTTCTACCCACAAGAGAGAAGATTTTAGTCATTCAGGATTCTCCTGATGGTCCATTGGTTGCGGTTCAGTATTTCAAAGGGCCACAAGGAATGTATGTGACTGTGAACTGTATAGCACCTTCTGTTCCAGGAGTTGGAAGATTCTCATTTCATCTCTCTTACTCGTTAAGAGGTACAACTACGACGTTTGAATTAGAGGAGATGAATAGAATTCAGAATGCAAGCTTTGAAACTCCTGAGAAAGACTTCATGTCAGTTCCTTACTATTCCTTTGGTGAATTATTGGTGATAAGAATTTGCATCCGCCGAATAATAGAATAATGATGACGATGACGATGAAGATGAAGATGAAGATGATGACTAAAAGGAGTCATTACCATTTCATATTTATTGTAAGATGTTTTTTCTTATATTAGTGTTTTTACTTAATGCTGATTTTTCTCCAAACATTACTGTATCTTTTAGAATAAGAATCCATGAATTTGTTGTGGTTAATTTAAAATATTCCAACAACCAGTCGACCAAAAGGGATAATTTAAACAAATTTGCAGCATAATTAGGTAAATGAGTTTGGAGGCAAAATGGTTAATAAAGGGATAAGAAAATTGCCACGTTGTTTTGCCAGGAGTTTTGTTCGGATAAGAAAATCGCCACGTTGTTTCAAATTACTCCATAATTTTTTGCCTTCAAATTACTCCAAAATATTCTACACTCCAGCTAAATTGTCTGGTTTTAATAAACTAGTGGATAATTCGCGTTTCGCGCAGAATTTTACATGTCGTTTTATAATTTAGTTAGAAAAAACTTCACCAATAAAAAATATCAATTTACTCAGTCATTAACAGATCCGAGTTTTTATATTCATTTTACAAATAAAATTTAGATAGTTATATATCTAATCTTGGACCCACTTGTTAATTTTGGATCTAAAAAATTTATCGTCAATATTACTTACATTTCTCTTTTTAAAATTTTTTTGAGTCGATGTTCATTCATACGAAATTAATTTTCTTCCATAAACGTATAAAGGTTTTTGAAATACATTACAAACAATATTGGCATAATTTCATTATTTGTTTGATGTATTTTTAAGATGCACACATAATCTCTCTCTTTCTCTCGCTCTCATAAACACAACATGTTGAATTACATATAATATTTTGTAAAGAGTATTTGCTATGTAGTTTATGATTTCATTGTTACTATGTATATTGTATCTAACCTATTTTATCTTTGTTGGTTTTAATTGATTTTTTTTCAGTAATTTTAATTTTTAAATATCACAATCAGTTATATTTTAATTATGAAACCAAATTTGTAATCAAATTAGGTTTTTATAATTTTTATAATTTAAATTTAAGTTGTAATTTCGATTCAGACTTCAATACTTATGCAGTTTCAGACTTCGTAAGGATATTACCATCATTGTGATTTCTGTTTTTTTCTTTGGTCATTAGGGAGGGAAATGTAATTTCTCTATTCCTTGGGGTTAGTTTTGCATTAGATGAATTTTGGGGTCTACTTTTATTTTCAAAATCAATATATAGATTTTGTTTTTTTCTTTGGTCATTAGGGAGAGAAATGTAATTTTCCTACCCATTTGGATTAGTTTTGCATTAGATGAATTTTCGGGTCTACTTTTATTTTCAAAATCAAAATATTGGTCATCTTAGGCAATTCTCCCTTTAACTTAACCTTCACTATTTTTCAATATTTATCTTACTCTCGCCATTCTCAACGTATGCTATTTTACTTAAATGTTGTAGAACTTTTATAAGACTTTACCCATTTTTTATTCAAAAATTATGTTGTACATGTTAAAGTTTTAGGATAACAAATTGTGTCTCTCATAACATGCATTCTTGTCATTCGAGCTTCTAGAATCTCCCGCCAGTATTATATTGTTAAAAGAATTTTGTTAACTTTAACACTACTTTCTAACAAATAAAATTCGAAATGCATGTTTTTATTCCTCTCCTTCCCACTCTTATAAGTCTATAATAAACTTATAGTCAATATTGTTTTTTCTAATTTAAAATGTTTAAAATTAAAAATAATCAAAATAATACATATATTTTTAAAAACAATGTACATTTTTTTTGAAGAATAACTATTATTGATATTTTAAGAAATTATATTATTGATGACAAGATTTTTATTTTGTTTATACAAATTTTTTGTTTTGGTGAGAAGTTATACAAATTTTATAATTTCTAAATAGTAAACTTTAAAATTATAAGACTAATTTTTATAAATAGTAAATTTTAAAATTAGGGATTATTTGGTGAATAACCATAAAAAAAAAATCTAACCTACAAACTAACCATTTTATCTCTCTAACCCTTCCTATCTCTCTCTATTTTTTTTGTTACTTTGTAGATTTTTCTTTTATTATGGTTATTCACCAAATCATCCCTAATTTTGGATCCGAGAAGTTATTTTACGTATTTGGGAAAACTTTATCTAAATTTGATTATTCTTATAAAACAAAAATTATATATGTATATATCCAATTATTTAAATAAAAGTAGACTATTTTCACTATTCATATAAAGAAAAATTTATAAATTAGTGGCTAAAGGAGAACTTTTAAGGAGATGGAAAAAGTAGAGAATAAGTTGAGAACTTGGCTTAGAGGAAGGAAGCTATATTGATTCTATTTGTGTGATCAGTTGTGAAATAGACGATGAAATCTCGCTGAGAGTCGTGGTCAGTTTTTGTCTTCGGTTCGGGTTGATTACATCATAGCTAAGTGAAAGAAGAACTTGGAGAAAAAAATGTGAATCGGGTCAAATAAAACACTTGTATAAGTTGATAGAAAATGGGCTTATCTGTTTCTAGGAATCGTCATTATCTTCAGCGTTGCAACCTGATGAGTCTAGCTGAGAGAGTTGAAGAGAAATCTTCTCTGAGTGCGGTGGCTTAAATGTGTAGAGCTTGGTTGTGAAGAGACAAGCAACTTCTCAGGAGACACAACAAATCAGTAGCTTCTGTTTAACACCACATGAGTGGAAGAAGTTGCATGACTTATTCTGGTAGATATTCAAGCATCTCATTCGCAGATCTTAAATATGAAGAAAAACCAAAACAAGTGCAGGTTTTCTATTGGAACTGCTAGTTTATTTTTTCTGTTGCAGTGGCAGGTTGTTTATTACAGTGGCAGAGTTGGTAACACATACAGCTACAAAGACAGCTTTGATTATGGCGTGTAACTAAGTGTGAATATGAGATGTGAACAAGCTGTGTCTTAAGGAGAGATTCAAAGTATAAGATGGAACCAAGTGACGTGGTTTCATGGGTTTATGAAATCAGGCTGACTCTAAGTTACAAGAATATGTAATCCAGTGAGAGGGAATTCTGGTTACTCACAAGTTTAAATGTTGAAAGTACAACAACGAAGACTCAATAGGTAGAAGCAAGAAGTTGTAGAAACCAATTGAAGGTTGGTGTAAGTTGAAGGTCTTTTTAAAAGTATCAGCTAGATTTTGGTTAAGACAAGAACGAGTACAAATTCTATGACAAGTTGTATATCAAAATCTAAGGATCACCTTCAAGGCTCATGTTATTGGATACTCAGCTGTACACACGAAGTATTTGTGATGCTCTATATTAAAGTTTCATATTTGCTCAAGTTCTGCATATTTATTGGAAATGAAAGCTTGTTTGAAAACAATGGGTTTGTACTGGTTTTGCAATGGAGTGGCCAAGTTTCAGTGATGTGGTTCATGCTGTTTTTGGGTTCAGTCAGTATGGTAAAATCAGCTGCAGGTAGTGTTCAACTTTCTTTGCAGGTTTTCTGGTTTCAGTTTAAAGGAAGTTCTAGATTGGTTATGTAGCAAATCAAATAATCTGTTGAAGACTTCAGTGGTTTTTGGGTTGAGTTGTGAAAGGGGTTTCAGCTACATGATCTGTCTTTGTGTGCATATCTGTTCTAAGTGATACGCGAGTTTACAGTTGCTGGATAATCATAGAACATGAAGCTACACGATTGCTATTTTGAGAGGGAATGCAATGAAGTTTGTACTCTTGTTGCAGCATGGAAGTGTTCTGTTAAAACAGAATGATGAACACTCAACTGGTTTGAGCTTGAGCGTAAGATGCAAGATGTTTGAAGACGTGTTTCAAGAAGTGTAAGCTCTTGACAAGGTGGCAGTAGTATAGATTCATGGTTCTGCAGATTTGTGTTGAGTATAACATATGAAAATTCTGGTGGAATGAATCTGAGATAGCAAGGAGTTCTAGTCTCAGGTGGAGCAATATTTTCGTGGAAGATAACTTGTATTAAGTCTGATCTTCAAGCATTAAACGAAGAATCTGATGGGTTAATGGAGAATACAAGATTTGATGATTTTTGGAATTGAAGTATAGTTTTATGATGTGTCAGCCTAAGTTGTCGCATCATCATAACATGATTGTTGCTCTAAGTGAAGAAGAGACATAGTTGTTTATGCACAATGAGGTTCTTGGTGACTCATTTGGATACATACAAACGATGGAATGAATCAACAATACAGTGAAGTGTGTGCAAGTTAACAGAGAAGAAATAAATCAGAGGCTGATTTCAAAATTGTCAACTTAGTGTTTGAAGAAACCACATGTGATGGAAAAGAATATGTGATTCCTGTAAAACAGACGCGAGGGGTTCTTCATAAAGTCAAGAGAGACAATTCAAGGATCAAAAAGGTTGCAGTGAATAATTTCATGGATTAGAAGAACTAGAAGGACACGAAGTTATGTGTGAAATTTGTATGAGAAGGATTAAATTCACCAAGTCATTTCTCAGGTTGCCTCTGGTTTAATTCGAATTGTGGATAGTCGAATTGAGTAAAGTTTTTAAGCACAAGAATGGAGAAAGGGTCAAAGGCTAAAGCAAGCCGTTGTTTTTGGTTTGTTGCAGAAGACAGAGACTAATTTCTGTGTTTTTCGTCATGAGAGAGTGAAAGGAAAAAGTAACCAGTGAACAAGTCAAAGGATTTCACGTCATCGAGAAATAAGATCTTTGTTTTTCTTCAAGCATCATCTATTCTAAATTTTTCTTTGTGTTTATGTTTCAGAAGTTTGACGACAAAAGCAATCAACGAAGAAGAACATTCACTGTCGTTTCTACTGTATGAAACAAAAGTGAATCTCTAGAAGATAGAGGAAGTGTGAATGGAAAACTTAGAGCTGAACTGATCTGAGCTGGCTGTGAGTTTCAGTTGTTTGTTCTTGTAGCTCGTTGGAGTGTATGATTGATTCCTCAAAGGTATGATCAAGGTCACGTGTTGATTTCAGACCTTGCATCTTTGCGTTAAATTTGATTGTTGAGTATTCCTGGGCATTTGGCGTTCAAGTATGGTTGAAGAATACTGTTGAATTAGGATTTTTGGCTGAGTTGAAATTTATTTGAGGAATTCATGTTGACATGAGATTAAAGGATGTCTTGGTAGCCAAGTTGGTTTTTGGAGTAATCTTCTGTCTCTGGGAATTTGCTAAGAGAGCAATGTTCGTCATGATCAAAGGTGTGGAAGTACACCATCATGGAGTTTCAGGTAGCAAGGAAAATGCAAAGCAGGTGTAAGTCTAAAACTTGTCTATGGCAGGCTGTCTAAGTAGAGAATTTTAGAGAGTTAAAAGATCTTTGAAAGTTTCAGTCTTAAGTTTATGATTTGAGGAAAGGTTCTTTGGAGAATTCAGTCTCATGGAAAGATTCTGATTGCAACCAAGGTTATAAAGGAGAAGTTGTCAAAGCCTTGTTTTTATTGCTTGATGGTGGTAAAAGTCTTCAGGAGTCTGGTTGCGGAGTAAAGAATTCAGTGAGATATGGTGTCAGAAATATCAAACTACTTAGATGAACAAGGTGACTAGAAGCATGATTAATGGAAGAGGCTAATGGGTAAAAAGCTGCGAAGAGAAGCCTCAAGTATATCCTGGGTTTGTTGACTTTGAGACAAGTTAAAATCTCGAAGACGTTTGGGAAGAATCCGCTTCAAATCACAAGAGAGAAGGTCACATCTCACCTTGAGCTTCAGTTTGAGTTTATTGGCGTGACTGTAACTTGGGGAAGTCTACTACATTTTATGATCAAGACTAGTTGAAAGATCATCAATGAAATTCACAGTTTCTGGGTACTAGAAAAAACGTCTGAGGAGGCTCATGCTCTGTGTTACAGTTTTTATTTGTGAAGGTTTTGGATTTCAGTTGGAGAAGACTGTGATTTCAGGTCAAAAAACTGGATCATGGAAATTCTGCAGGTAAATCAAGGTTGGATCAAAAATGCAGTTGAAGCATAATGTAATCAAGAGTCTACAACGGAGGTGAAACATCTATGGCACGAGCTTGTGGTACAACACAGTGTGGAAAGTGTGAATTTATATATGGTATTTTGTTGAAAGAGAAGTTCTTTTCTGAGTTCAAACTTCTGGTGAAAGTGTGAGACAGGGTCTGAATTAGGCGTCTAATTGTTTCTTGGGAATGATCTTAAACAAAGTAATTTAGTGAGGCTGAAGTATAGTTTAATGCTTCAAAGAAATCTCTGAAATTCAGTTATGAATATGCAGCAAAGGTCTGAAGGGAAATTCCGGTTGCTGAAAGAATGCTGATATCACCGAAAAAAATGAAGACTTCTATGTTGTCAAGGGTAAAATGCAGAGAAGGAATCGCTGCCAAGAAAGTGTCACGACGATTTTTTGTTGGGCCACGATGGACATCTTTGGTTAAATCAGAAATGGGCCAATCTCTGATCAGGCTCAATAGCAAAAATTAGAGAATCAAGATTTTGATGGGCTATTTTCATCAGATGGGCCTGTCGTGATTAACTTCTTTTGGTGACTTTTCTATTTTGAAGCTGTTGGAAGTGAATGAAGAAAAGCTTCCGGTTTGATTCAAAATAAATGGAGGATTACGACGGTAACAAGCATGGGTTCCAACGAGAACGTTTGCGTACCAGGAAGTTTTGGTTTAACTCTGAATTGTTTAAAGTTTGGTGTGTTTGGTGAACAATCATGAGTCTGCAGGACACTTTCTTGACTAGGATAGCGAGTTGTTGGGAAAATGGAGAAAAAGACAGATTTATTAGACCAACTTCAGAGCGAAGTTTGGAGGCTCAAAAACGTTCTGATCAGACTGAAATTTTCTGACGAGCTTCTTGGGACTGTTTTCTTCAGTTTCAATGGTGGGATTGAGTTTTCAACGGTTATTGCGATATTTATTCATGCATTGCTGAGACAGGTCTGTACAGATTTGCTATGACCAGTCTAACAAGAAGTTGTGTTTGGATGGTAAAACAAGATCCGTTTAGTCTGAATCTCTGCAAGAATATTATTGATATATGGGACTATATTTTGACCAAAGGAAAGCTCAATTGGAGCTTGGAAGAAAAGTGGGCGTTCATTGAATTAGAGGTATATAGTCTTTGTAGGGTCAGATTTCAGGCTGAAGTTCAGGTGAAGAATGTTTACTCAGGCTATTATTTTATATGTATGAGATGTCGGAGCCATACGTGAAATAGCAGTTGTAGTTTTTAACAGGTTGTATTAGAGTGTGGAAGAGAAGCTGTCAGAGTTTATGTTTCTCTTGCTTTGGGCTGGTAAAAATCTTCGAAAGTTGATTTGCACGTTGAGGGTTTCAGTGAGACTGAAGTATTTGCTTAATGTTTCGAAGTAATCCCCAAAATATAGTTTTTGTGAGAAGCCATGAGGATAATTGAATTCTGTTCAGTGAACGACTACATTGCAGGTGTTGAATCTAAAGCTTATAGTTTTGGCTCAAGGGGAGCAAGAAATTTAGTGGCCTACGCTTCTAATGCATGTGTGATATGATCTGAAGCGTCAATGATTGCACGTTTTGTGGCTTGAGTCTGAAGGTAGCAGTTTCAGGAAGAGTAAGGATCTTGTTGTGAATATTGAATCACGATCTGGCTCAAAAGCAAGAGTATGTCAATCTCAGTATGAAGATTCGGATGTGAAGTGGTTTGACCTGCGACATGGAAACATGAGCGACGGATGTTATGTGCTGATGAAGTGCTTATTTGGTTTGGGTTGTAATCTTAGTTGTCTTCCCAAGCAGGGGGAGATGGCACTCTTGACGTGTTGTTGGCACTATTGACGTTGTTGCAGTGGGGAGCTTATTTTATGGGCGAGTTTTCTGGTTTTGAGTAGGTAAACTGAAAAATGGGACTACTATTGGAGCTGGCTTCGGTTTGTTCTTGTGATTAAAGAAATGGAGTGCTTGGGTATCAAACTAAGCTAAAAAGGGAGAGATATATTGAAGAATGTTGTGAGTTTAGTGTTGATGCAACCAGATGGGTAATATAAAGCATTGTCCATGGTATGACGTTTTCAGTGTGCGCTTGAGTTCTCAAACTCAGTCATGAAGGGAGAGATTGTTAGTGTGTTGCTGATATGTTTGAGAAGCTGCATGACTAAGTATGCTTGGGTTATAAAACTCAGTCATCAAGGGAGAGATTGTTAGTGTTGTGTTGACTGGTTTGACAAGCTGTTAAAAAGGTCAGGAGACAGCTGCTGGAACAGGACGTGATACAACTGATGTACGAGATGAGACAGAGATAGAACTGGTGCAACCTCTGATACAGTATGTGTACATGTGTCAGAGATTAAGACAGATCGTCATAGATGGTGTGGCTATTCAGATAGAGACACTGAGCAGAAGTGACACAGGTGTTGAGACAGCACTTCATACATATGCTAGTTGAGCACATGCGAAGACAACACTTTATGCAAGTACTGATACAGTAATCGACACTTGATAGAATTATATTATGGTGATCAAGACTGCAATTAGATTCATCAGAGGATGTATCAGACAATGAGTCGCAACAATGTATCAGACATCGTATCAGAAGACAAGAACTTGACAGTGGCGCAGAAGCTGACGTGATAAGTTGCTTGTTGAGCTGGACGATGTCGTTTATAGATCTTGGAGAAGAAGTTCGTATCATCTTACATAGAAAGGTATTGGATGATATGAGAAAAAGGAAAAATAGGAATATTGAAGATATTTCCTTATTGGTGGAGTTTCCTTTGTTTTAGGAAACATGCCCACGTGAGTTAACAAGTCTTTAAGGTGAGAAGATCATGTGGGCTTAAGCAAGCTTAGGGTTTTGACTATTTGCTATATATACTAAGAGGTGGTGTCATAAACACGTACGCGCGCTTAGGGTATCATTGACAGAGGCACACCAGTGTGTGTGGTGTTGGGAGGATATCATTGACAGAGCCACACCAGTGTGTGGTGTCCTCCCAACAGACACACAAGATGTAGGGATCCTTAAGTTTTGTTGGTGGTATTTCTGTGAAGACCGTAATCGTTAGAAAAGATGGAAATGCGAGGATTCACAGTATTGAGAGCGATAGTTCAAGACGGTGGTGCTTGATATCGTTAGTTGAATCCATGTAGAAAAGAGTGGTAGATCAAAGTAAGTGTACTTGATACCGTTTGCAATTGTAATTGCTTCTTTGTCTAGTGGATTTGTTTATGGAGTAGGTTCCGGAGATATAGGAAAACCGAACCTCATGAAAAAACTTTGTGTGTTCTTACTTTACGCATCTGTTATGTTTTGTTATGTTCTTCTCAACGATAAAACGTAGATAGGACCACAAATATGCACTTATAATAACAACATATTCATATATTGGAGCAATATCTTGAAAATGAAATATGCTTAGATTGATAAATATGACGGCTGTTCAAAGTCAAACTATTGTGGCCATTGTCTAAACACTATAAATGCAATTTCATTCATACAACTTTACTCTAAATATTTTTCTATATAACCAATTTTGATCTTATTTTTTTTGCAGAGCACACACCTGCTCAAGGGCAAAAGACAAGGATGACAGATGGTTATACGAATGGTTTTATACCTGCTATACCAGGACACACTCTGGTGGTCATAAACCTGTAAAACATGAGAAACATATCAAGAATGTCCAAAAAGAATTTACAAATGGTTGATGATGAAAATAAGGTCCAAATCAAACAATGTTCGTGTATACACATAATAACTATGGGTTTTAGGGTTTAGCCTTTTTGTAATTTTCTGCGAACTAGGTTTGGTTGAATCTCTTTTCGATGCATCTTCTCCACCAAACTCTTCCTTCGGGGTAATACAGTTGTTTAATCTGAAATTTCTCAATTTCCTTCGCCATGATTCTTATATTGCTGTGCCTTGGAACGAAACTTCGAGTTTCTCTTGATCTGAAATTGAGAAAAGGTATTCACTGGTAATAAATGGATTTTGAAAGTTGGATCTCAAGTTGGAATCATCCAAAGATTTTGAATCTTGTTAATGTGAAAAAAGCCATTGATGATTATGTGCTCATCATGAATATGGTTTTTGTTATCCCTTTTTTTACTCTGAAACAAGATAAGAAAGAATGTGGTAAGAAACTGAGATCATGTTGCTACTTTTTTTAGAATATTTCTTTCTTACTTAACCGCTAATTCGGTCTTGTTCTAGGTTTTGCAGGAATTGTCACACAGCCTCCGGCGAGGAGATCATAGGGACAAGAAAGTTATGCTTTCTCCGGTAGTCCAATACGCGCTCTCGACAAAGGCTTACCTTCTGACCTCATTCTCTCCCCTGAGAAGGAAGGAGATGTAAATGAAGCCAGAGTGGATACGTAGGGAAACAACAGTCGGTGTTGCATGGGTGGATGAGATGATTCCCACAGCTAGAATGGATGAAGAGATACCATAGAGTAAATGAAGACATTTGGTGTTGTGTGCGCGTCTGTGGGACGAGTTGTGCACTATGCATATTTATGTATAGGTATGGTAGTACTATTTTAGCCCTCGTCTAGGCATGTGTGTTTGTTTAAAGTCTCATGCAGTTTTTTTTACATAGATAGTTTTAAATTTGGAATTATCATATTATGTAGAAACTCTTTTAACACTAATTTATCCGTGGGAGTCATCAATCAAACGCTTTATGTTGCTGATTATATCTTTGGTTCTATACTTCGGGATGAAACTGCTCCACCCAGTTCCAATCTTTCAGCTCCATTGTCAAGGACAGTTAGGATGACATGGACGTACCTAAAATGCATCAACATATTAAGTTAACTGAATAGTTTTTTAAAATTAACTTGCATGATAGCATATTAAAATAACTATATATCCTTTAAAAACCAATTGTGCGAGATGAAAAAAAGAATTACCGATCGGGCTCTATCATTCTCTGATCGTGAGGAAGATTGACATCATCATCCTTCTGAAACAAGACCCTTGTAGCTTGAGAGATCTTAGTGAAAGATATTGTGTTGCATCTTGTCCACCCTATATGAACACTATGATGAGTAAGTTTCGATAAAAAACGAGAACAATATCCATATCGATTATATACGTACCAACATTTGTGTACCAAAATGTCCAATTGGTAAAAAAGGTTCACATTGTTGATGCCACGTAATCCCGAGGCATCATGATGATGGTACTAGCAATGTTATGTTCCCCGTGGTGGTAATCTGTCCTCTCTTATACATGAACAGTTAATACAAAGACTTTGCATTCAGTATTCCACTCTCTCCAATTTGCAGTAAAATGCTTTTCTCTGGATTGGTTTGAGCCCATCACACGAGGAGGGGATGGACCTTTAGTTATTATCCATTGAGAATAATTTAAGTTATTTGTGGACAAAGTTAAAGATACTAATTTCCTTCAATATAAACCGCTTCAGGAGTTCGATGGCTTCCATGTCAAAGGACTCATAATCAATCCAAACCAATTCAGGATGGCGAACTCCTGAAGCGGTTTGAATTGAAGAAAATTGGTATCTTTAACTTTGTCCACAAAGAACTTAAATTATTCTCAATGGAAGATAACCGAAGGTCCATCCCCTCCTTGTGTTATAGACTCAAAACTGTTTACAGAAAGGCACTTTACTGCGCATTGGATAGAGAGTGGAATACCGAATGCAAAGTCTATGTATTAACTGATCATGTATCAGAGAGGACGGATTACCACCACAGGGAACATAACCTTGCTAGTACCATCATCATGATGGTTCAGGATTACGTTGGCAGCAACAATGTGAACCATTTTTTACCAATTAGACATTTTGGTACCCAAATATTGGTAAGTATATAACGGATATGGATATTGTTCTCGGTTTTATCGATACTTTTACTCATCATAGTGTTTATGTAGAGTGGACAAGTTGCAGCACGATATCTTTTCACTAAGATCTCTCAAACTACAAAGGTCTTGTTTCACAAGGATGATGATATCAATCTTCCTCACGATCAAGGAATGATAGAGCCCGATTGGTAATTCTTTTTATCCATCTTACACAATTTTTTTAAAGCTATATAGTTATTTTAATATGATATCATGCAAGTTGTTTTTGAAAGTCTATGTATTAACCGAATGCAAAGTCTATGTATTAACTGATCATGTATCAGAGAGGACGGATTACCACCACGGGGAACATAACCTTGCTAGTACCATAATTATGATGGTTCAGGATTACGTTGGCAGCAACAATGTGAACCATTTTTTACCAATTAGACATTTTGGTACCCAAATGTTGATAAGTATATAATGGATATGGATATTGTTCTCGGTTTTATCGATACTTTTACTCATCATAGTGTTTATATAGAGTGGACAAGTTGCAGCACGATATCTTTTCACTAAGATTTCTCAAGCTACAAAGGTCTTGTTTCACAAGGATGATGATATCAATCTTCCTCATGATCAAGGAATGATAGAGCCCAATTGGTAATTCTTTTTATCCATCTAACACAAATTTTTTTTAAGCTATATAGTTATTTTAATATGATATCATGCAAGTTGTTTTTGAAAGACTATTCAGTTAATTTAATATGATAATGCACTTTAGGTACATTCATGTCATCCCAACTGTTATTGTCAATTGAGCTTTAGGAATTGCAACTGAGTGGAGCAGTTTCATCCCAAAGTATAGCACCAAAGATATAGTCAGCAACATAAAGCGTCTGATTGATGGCAACAATTGTGTAGGATATAATCAGTATTACTCCTCTTTTTTTTTTCACTTAGCCAATCCACCTTTTGCTTTGTATTGAAGAAGATAACAGCTTGAGTGAGAATAAGTGTGTCGTAAAGATCCTCTTACTATTATGTGTGAAGTAAAATTAGTTTTTGTGTCACATCCACATTCAAAGTATTTTAAAGATGATATGGAAATGTGACATGTCAATTTTCTTAAATAAAGAAATATTTTGAATGGTTGGGTTAGGAATATTCAACAAATATAATTTTTTATCTAATCATAACACTAAGGTTCAAAGTTAAAAACAAGAAAAACTCAAAAATTCTATGATTTTGCAAAATTTAAAATTTATTGGCAAAAAAGTTACGGATTCAAATTTTTGGTGAGAAATTTGTGGTATGCGATTTTTGACGGATAGCTTTTGAAATCGCATTATTGAAATAATTTTTTTGGCGGAAAATTTATGAATTCACAAAGTTTGCAGAAAATTTAAGAAATCATATTTTTGAAAGTTTTGGAAATGGGAATTTTGGAAAGGTTTTGAAATCATTTTTTCAACTTATTTTTTTAGCGAAAAATTTACGGATTCACTTGTTTGTCGGGAAATTCACAGCATCGAGTTTTTGAATGAAAGATTTAGAATCACATTTTCAACGTTAAATTTTTGGCATAAATTATTACGGGATCATTTTTTTTGCCTAATCCAAATTTGATCTCAATCACCCTGGGCCATAAGTTAGGAAATTCACGGAATCGAAATTTTGACAAAGTTGTTTTGTAATCATATTTTCGATGTAATTTTTATGGTACTGATTCAAGTTTTTAGCAAGAAATTTGTGGAATCCGATTTTTCACCGAAAGTTTATGGAATCAGATTTTTAACAGAAAATTTTTGGAATATTTTTGACATAATCATATTACTGAACTAATATTCAATTTAATTTATTAGATTGTTTAAGTAGTTTTGTTTTGATTGTTTTTTTAATTCAGTGGGTTTAATGGTTAACTCATTCGCACTCATTAATCCATTATAATTCAACTTATTTTAAACCAATCTATTTAACTTATCTATTCTATTAAAAGAGAGTCACTTTTTTGGACACTTAAAAAGAAACCTATATTACGAATTGCACCATTGGTCATTAAACAGAAAAATCGAATTTATTAAGGGTAGTTTAGGGATAAATAAACGATTCTATATTAATCTGCATTAATGGACCGTCCAACTGAGTCGACTCAGCTGGTTAAAAAAATATGTACCTGTTTCCAAACAGACATGTAGGAATTTCTCAAATTGACCACCCTTATGAAATAAATACGTACCTCATGTCTAAATTATGTACCTTCTTAAACGTCATATATCACACTTCTTAAATGGACCACCCTTATGAAGCTCAGGATTAACACAAACGTATTCAACAATAATTTATGAGACGAATGAAAAGTGAAGAATACAACCTGCATAAGACAAATCTACAAACATCACATAAAAAATAGACATATGGTACTCACAAAATATCATTTCTCATGACATGATGGTTTGTCAACCCATTCACATCAGTTAACTCACAAAATTTCTATGAGAATGTGATATTCGACCGTTAATATCTTAGTATACAAAATAATACACGATCTAAACAATTATATGCAGAATTAATTAGACCCGTAATCATATTATTTTCTCTTCAAATCATATTGAATAGTTTCATTAGGTAATAAAATCTATTATATTAGAATAATAGACATCACCATATGGTACAAATAAAATATCATTTCGTATTCATGCTAGTTTGTCAACCCATTCACATCAGTTAACTCACAAAATTTCTTTTAGAATGTGATATTCGACCGTGAATATCATAGTATACAGAGTCATACACGACCTAAACTATTGCATGCAGAATTATATAGACCCATAATCATATTATTTTCTATTTAGATCATATTGAATAATACCCGATAATATCATTGCTCATAATTCATACCATATATAGTTGTGAAGTATAGCAAAGCAAGAGGAATTTGAATAATATCCGATAATATCATTTCCGGTTAAATAACGCCTACAGTATAGGAATTTGAATATTTAAAATCTTAATACGGAAACATTTTTATATATCAAAACAAAACCAAATCTAAACAGTCTGTATGATATTAGATCGTCACCGTAACTATCATTTAACTTTGTTAAGCAATTATAATTGTATTAAATATTTTTTTATTTACATCGAGACGGTTTGTGCCTATAATATAGAAATTTAAATTCATCTAGAAATGATACAGAATAATCTAATCCGCACATGAGTATTACAATCATGTTTCCAAATCTAAACCGTCAATTAACTCATTGATTTAGATTAGAAGGCATATTCTGGTATATTTTATGATTTTTGAGAAATATAGTTTCCTAATATTATGGTGCATATCGATTCATAATATTACCAGCTAGCCGATTTTGGAATATTGGATTAATAAAATCTTAATTTACTTAACCTCCACGATTGTTGATCGTAACATAGGGCTAAACATAATTTTTTACTACTGTATAAGTATTGCAACCAATGACTCTTCATACCATCATATTCTCATTAGATTCTCACCTAAAATTTTATATTCTATTAAGAGAATGTCATATAAATTATTGTCGTACATGGCTGATTTGAAACCTTTCAAATCAAGCTGGCGAGTCGAGGTCAAAGTTTTGCATTCTTGGAAACAATACATCCCCCAAGCTGGAGAGTCATTCGAGCTGATATTAGGAGATGAAAAAGTAAGTTCAAAGAATACTTTATAATTATTACTTTATATGCGTATTTAAATAGCAAAACTTTTCAAAAATATATCTACTAGGGTCTAAAGTATTCTTTTGACGTTAGGGTGACAGAATTCATGCGACATGCAAAAAATCATTCATTGCGAAGCTTGAAAACACCTTCCTATTGGATCATGGAAATTTATTGAGAATTTCTCATTAGCTCCAAAATCTGGACAATACAGAACTACAAGTCATGTTTACAAAATGAGTTTCACGTCGTCCACATCTGTCACACGGTCTTTGAAAAAATCAGATGATTTGTTTTTATCAATGACCAGTTTTGATCAGATTCTACAACCTACTCTCAATCGTCATTTTTTAATTGGTAACTTATATGCGTATCTCATACTATTTAGATTTCTCATTTTAAATCTACAAACTCGAATTTTTATTTAACAGTAATGTGATCTAATAAAATTTGTAGATGTTATTGGTCAAGTCGTCGATATGGGTGAAATTCAGACTGTTCAGGTTGCTGGCAAAGACAGGAAAAAAGTTGAGATCCAACTTCGAGATTCTCAGTAAGTTTTAAAATTTATTTTTGACCTATAATAAGTTACTTGAATATTGTCGTAGATCCTGTTTAAATTTTTTTGATTCATGGTATAGAGATGAGAGGTTGCACTGTTATTTATAGAATAGATTTGCTGAACAAATACGGACTTCGTGTGATGGTGGTGATGGTGAGATGGTTATTTGATTACTAAAAAGTCAACTTCTACAAAGGTACGAGGATCTTAATTCTTCATGTTTATATAATTTAAATTCGAATTATGTCTATAAGAAGAGTAGTTATAAATCTATTCCATATTTGCAGGGGAACTTCAGATCACGAATGCATTTGAATCCTCCAAATTGATGATTAATGCGAAACTTCCTGAAGTTGATAAGTTTAAGAAAAAGTTAGTAACACTTATCTTAACTTAATAATAGTTTTTTAAGTTAATAATTATTAACTAATTTGATATAAAATGTTTATCAGCTTACCAGAAGACGGACGTGTTGTGACTATCTTTGATCTTAGAGAAGTGATCTACATACCTAGGAACAACGATATTGATTGGCATTTTCTTCCCAGCAGAACCTTGCAAGAAGTGAGAAACGCCATTGATGTAAGTTTTCTGGTCAAATCTATATAAATCTTAAATTAACATGATATCTATATTATAGGCAAAACTTGATATCGTTTTATTAATATGTAGATTGAGAAATGCAAAGTCATGTGTACCATATATGCTAATGATACCGACTATTCTTGATATTATTTTGGGTGTGGCAAGTACAAGAAAAAACTTGAACAAGCGAAAAATGAATTAGCCAATTACAAAAAGACATACGATAAACCAACTTTCTACTGTTCTGCCTGTAAGAAAACAGTAGAACACATAGAGCAAAGGTACAATAAATTTGGATTACCATAACTCATTTTATTTAATGTTGTTAGAGGCATTAGTATACAAAACCTCATGGTGCAATCAAAAGTATGGTTATAATTCTTCTTTCTCCATTTAGCAAACAAGGTATTGAATAGAATGTGTTAACATCTTATATTATTGTTGTAAGTACATATGAGAATCTAACCATTTGTTGTGTTCACTTACATGTTCAAAGGTTTAAGCTGCATCTTTTGGTGTCAGACCACAATGAAACTTCGAAAGTAATGTTGCTTGATACTGTTGCACAAGCACTTGTAGGAGTATATGCGTCTCAGCTCCTTAATGGTTCATTTGATGAGGTAGTATGCTACTTCTTATGTTGCTTGCTATTTTGTTAATAAAATTTGCCGATTATATTATTGATAAACGATTTTATTTTTAAATTATCAGATTGAAGATCCTACTGATTTGCCAGAAGCTATTTCTGCTTTGGTTGGACAGACTTACCAGTTTGAGGTTTGTATTGAGATGGAAAACGTGTTCTATGGAGCAGAGATATACAAGTGTTCAAGGGTTAACCTAGGAGACAACCTAATTAAGAAAGAAACAGTAGCCGATCCAGGTAGCCAAATCACTAATGTTTCATCGTTTGTATCTGGTGAAGAGATAAGAAAAATTAAATCTTATTTGTATAATATAAGTTGTTCAACTATTTTAATTTTAAAATTAAACATCTACAACTTTTTGGTAGCAGTTTTCACTTATTGATTCATATTTCAAGACTCTAAGGATGTAATGAATACACCCTCTACAAAGCGCTCCTCGGATTCTGTTGAGGAGTTGGAGGACTTAACATCTACTTCGAAGAAGGTCTGCACAAAGTCAATCAAAATAGAAGAACTCACGGATATTGAGAAAGTCAAGTTTCCAGATAAAAAAGAGAAGAATGAATGAAGGATCTTGGATTCATGTTTAAGTTTGATTTTATTTTATTTTATGGTTTACCAGTTTAATATTTGTGTATTGCTTTATTATTTTTGGTTTATTATACTTTATCGGTCAATAGAGGACTACAAGTTTGTTAAAATTTTTTAGATTATTTAGTTGTTATAACAAAAAGTACATGTTAAAAGCAGGCAAAACAGAAATTAAGAATTAAAAGCAGGCCAAACAAAAATATAATATTTGCTCAATTAATACAACTCGATCACATCGACATAAAAGGTTTAGGGAACTTAAATTTGACATAAAACATGTTCGGTTTTAATTCTCAGAACCTGTCAAAATCTCGAAGAGTTGTCTAATAGGTTGCCATTTAATTTGTAAGATCTAAAAAGCACTGAAGAGTTACGACTTTAAACCGTCCCAATGCAAATGTCAAATCTATTTGACAGTTATCCGTGACAAATTTAATCGTGAAAAGAAATTAATGTGAGGTATTGAACACAGCCCTAGACCCTTCTATAAAAAGTTGAAAACTCTTTTACTTTTTACGGCCGAAAAACTTCAGTAAATTCTTTCAAAAAGGAAAATCAACCATTTTTTTTCCAGATTTTGAAAACAAAAATATTTCAGTGGCCAATGTTCCTGCTACTCATCCTCCTGCCCGGAATTTTATAAGTTTTAATAATATTAAAACTGAGATTGTTGACCCAGTTTCTCCAGTCGGTAAGTTTTTCTAAATTATGCATGGTTTATACGGTTTGTGGCATATTTTTTTATCAAACTTTGAAAATCTTGTGTTGTTTTGTTCTATAAAATGTAGACCTGATCGGATATTTACAATTTGTTGGGGATGTGCAAGAAGTTACTGTTCCGCCTAGAGTAGGTGATTCTACAAACTCTCAGATCAACAAAGTCAGTTTTGAATTAAAAGTCATCACGTAAGTTTATTTTCTTTGTTAAAGTTTATATTTCCACCATTTCCCCAAAAATTGTTATTTTTACATATTTTAAACACTTTTATATATAGTGGTGAAGAACTTCAATGATGTGCTTACGGATCAATGACCATTGAATTCAAAAAAAAAGCAATCGGATATAGTGGGCCTGAGAATGTTTGTGTGTTGACTGGCTGAAATGTCTTCAATCAGAATGGTAGTTTTAAAAAATTTTGTTTTGTGTTTTGAATAAAGGCAAATAAAAGAGAATATAACAAGTTAAATTGTATTTATCATGTTCTAACAAGCACATGGCAAGTTAAGAATAATGGAGCTGTTTCTACGTTTTCATTTAATCCGGATTTGCCAGAAGTTGATCAATACAAAGATGTAATGTAAGTGTGCTTACAATAGTGTATATTGATGTTATTCTTTTTTGTCAATAGTTTAAAAATACAATTTTTCTATGTGTAGGCTGGTCCATGATACACTATATGGGGGTGTTTCTTCAACTGGCGATGAACAAGAAGCAGAATCCTAAGTTTGGTCGTGTGGCCCATTATGGTGGCGAATTTGGACCGGCTAAAACCTAATTCTGAATGAATAATCTAAACTTTTTATTTTGCTTTTTTAAAAGTAATTTTCTCCATTGTTGACAATCATTAATATTAATGTTTAATCGGTGTTATTTTTCTTTCTCCTTGCCTATATATTTCTTGGTTATGTTTGTTTTTTAGTTTTTTTGTTTTCATATTTCAAAAAAAAATAATCAACAATAGTCACTTGTGAATCCGTCAAAAATTTAATGGATAACACTAATACTTGCATTAATAACAAAATATATCCTTATAAACATAACTGATATATTATTTGATACTATATAAGATATTTTATAAATAACCTTTTAACGCAGGCCTAACGAAATAATATGCACAAACTACCAACTTAGGATAATCATATAAATTCGTAAGATCAAAAGAAATTTTCGTAGGCAAATTAAATCATTCACTATTCAATATGGGAAGGTAAAATATTTGATAACCTCATCGGTTGTTAAAGATATTCTACAATTCGGTTATCAAAATCTTTCAAAAAATCTACTAAATCTTGCTATTATCTTTCAAAACTTCGACACCCAAAATATAGGAAAATTTAAGTTTCACATATTGATGAATAATCGATGCATTTTTTTATTGATACTTAAATTTGATAAAGCTTCACTTCATAGAAAACCAAACTCATTTTCAACTTCTTCAGAGTCATCAAAATGCACTAGGAAGACAAGCACAGACTAAAATAAGAAATCCCAATGAAACAGAACACATTTCTATTTCATCCGCAACTGATAGCAACCAATATATGCTACTTACTTCTATTTTTCATATAATTTTTAAAGACCTTACCCAAAGAACTAGTGTTAGCAGTGTCAAACCACTATTTCGAGACAGAGTTGAAGCATCAAAAGCACCTACAAACAAAAGGAAAACACAGTTTCGTAAGGGACTATTTATTAAATAGAATATATTTCTGAATTTATGCTTATCATGGAATCACATACAATGTTTAATCATATAATTGTTTAGAGATCAATTGTTTTGTATCTTATCTAGAGCATATTATGATATTTATTTATGCCATTAAAAGATTGATCCTTATATATTCAGGTGCAGACAAAGAGAATTGCTATGAAACTCGCGCTGCTAATAAGAAACGTCTGACTGCTGGGAAGTCATGTAATTTGACCAAGTGTAACTACTTAATCCCACATTCTTTTAACCATCCCTTAGATTTTGTTAATATGTATATTGTTTTTCTTTGTAGCAAATCAAAGCATTTTATCTGGATTAACAACTAACCAAATAAGAAGTTCTAGAAAAGTAAGGAGGACTGTGAATGTAGTTCTTAAAGACATTACAAACCTCCCCACAAATTCATCAAGAATTAGGACCGCTGTTATACCTACCAGTGATGTAGACAGCATTCAATATCCACACAAGCTGCAATCAGATAAAGAATGTTTTACTGAGTTCGTTGATAATGATTCTGAAGGTATTCTACGTTTTATTAATCACAATCCCCTTAATATTTTATAGTGAAAATCTAAGATTATTTGCAGAGGAACAAGAATATGACGTTAGCAGCCAAGAAAATTTTGAACTCGAAAAAGATGAAACAAATACTCCACAAAGTAAGTTCACAGAAACAAACACTCCACAAAGCAAGTTGACAGAAACAAAAGAGCAAAGGGCACGAATTCTATCAATGGTCGAGATGTTTAAAAACTCATTTTCCGACCTAAAGGCTCCAAAAGTCAAAAACAAATTCTAAAAACGCAAGGGATTCTTGATTGTAAGCAATCCATTCTTTAATATTTATATGTATATATCTAATATTTATATGTACTAACACATAAACTACTTAAACAGTTTACATTGATGAATGTGTTCCTACATACACGTGTAAACACTGTGGGGCTATTATGTGGTATAATGAACGTATAAATAGGAACAAGACTGCACGTAATCCTACATTTACACTATGTTGTTTACAAGATCATGTCATATTGCCCTTAATGAAGGATCCTCCAGATATGTTGAAGAAACTACTTACTGGAAATGATAGTCTGAGTAAGCATTTTCAAAAAAATATTAGGGGAACGAACATGGTTTTCTCATTTACTTCTCTTGGTGGAAAAGTTATCCGCTCTATTATGAAAGGCAAGGGACCACAAATGTTTCAGCTACAAAGGGAGAACTATCATCTGATTGGAGGTTTAACACCAGATGAGGGGAATGATCACAAGTTCTCGCAACTTTATATTGTTGACACGGAGAATGAGGTAGAAAACAGAGTAAAAGCTTTCAGGTATACTTTCCTATTTTTTATTATTTTAATTCTAACACAAATTAGTTAAACACTATTTTAATGCATACTTTCAACTGCAGCAAATCTGATGAAGATAGAATTCGAAAGAAGAATGAGACTTTGAAGAAGAAAATGATTGAAGCTATCGTTAAAATATTAGATGCTCTAAATCCATACGTTCAAAAGTTCAGAACAGCGCGAGAAAGATTTGATACTAATCCAGAGAAAATATTTCACATGAGAATAGTTAGCGATCGTGCTTTTGATGGAAGGACATATAATATCCCCACTGCATCTGAAGTTAATGCACTCGTTCCAGGTGATTTTCAATTAGGCATGGATAAGCGTGATATTATTCTTCAAATGAAAATTGGATGCCTTAGAAGGATTACTGAAATTCATCCTTCATATCTTGCATTTCAATATCCTCTTTTATTTTCATATGGTGGGGATGGTTTTAGAATGGGGATTAAAAAAGGAAACACGGAAAAGACGAAGAAGGCCAAGAAGGGTTCTATATCTATGAGACAATCTTTGCATTTCGTCTTCATGAAAGAAAGAATGAGGGCCAAACTATTATATATTCTAGGCGACTGTTCCAACAGTTTTTGGTAGACGCCTTTACAATGGTAGAATCTAATCGGCTACGATATCTATGGATGAATCAAAAATCTTTACGTTCTGATTCTTATGACTCTATCAAAGAGTCAGAAAATGCTGGTATAATTGATTTGAGCGAACAATGAAATCAGTTTTTGTTACCAGCTTCTTTTGTAGGTGGTCCTAGATACATGAAGAATAACTACCTTGATGCCATGACTATAAATAAACATTTTGGATTTCCAGATCTTTTCATCACTTTTACCTGCAACCCGAAGTGGCCAGAGTTCACTAGGTATCTTAAGGATCACAACTTAAAACCCGAAGATAGACCATATATTATATGCCGAATTTTTAAAATGAAACTCGATTATATGATGATCGATTTAACGAAGAAGCATCTTCTCGGTAAAACTGTTTCATGTATGTTACAAACATTTCAAGTTTTTTATTTCTTCTATTTTGTTTTACTTATTTTGGATTAACAATGTTATCACTTCTTGAACATGCAGCAATGTACACAATTGAGTTTCAGAAAAAAGGTCTACCACATGCTCACATTTTGCTGTTCTGGAAGCATCATCAAAATTGCCTACAACTCAAGACATAGACAATATCATTTCTGCTGAAGTTCCAGACAAAAAAGAAGATCATGAGCTTTACGAGGTAGTGAAGGACATGATGATTCATGGTCCTTGCGGCGCTGCTAATATGAACTCACCATGCATGGAGAATGGAAAATGTTCAAAGTTATACCCAAAGGATTATACAGAGAAAACTTTTATTAATAAAGAAGGTTTTCCAGTATATCGAAGACGTGAACAATCACAGAGGTTTGTTGAGAAGAATGGCTTCAAGTGTGACAATAGATATGTTATACCCTACAACAGGAAACTATCTATCCGTTACAGAGCACATATTAATGTGGAATGGCGCAACCAACCTGGTTCTATTAAGTATTTATTGAAGTATATTACAAAAGGTCAGGATCATGTAGTTGTTGTTGTTGAACCACAACAGAAAGGCGGGACTAACAATGGTAGTCACACAACAAATGGTCCAACCGTTGAAGGAATTGTTCCACCAAATACTAATAAAATTAAAGACTATTTTGACTGCAGGTTGTTAATTATAAAGATTTTATTATTGGTCTTCATTTAGTTTTTAATTGTCTTTGCTCATCTAATATTGTCCTTTTTGGCTTTTTCATATATGTTTCTGCTTGTGAGGCTACATGGAGACTTTTTAAATATCCTATTCATTATCGATCAACATCAGTGGAGAAGCTGACTTTCCATCTTCCTGGGAAACATAACATTGTTTTCTGTAAAAAGGATAAAGTACATAAGGTGGTAGGTCGGAAAATCATAGAGAATACAATTTTCTTAGCGTGGTTTGATTTGAATTTAGTTGATGTATTCGCTAAAACACTCCTTTATGTGCAAATCCCTAATTATTATACTTATGATAAGAAGCTGGAAAAGTTCAAGTGGAGGCAACAAGGATTCAGTGTTGGAAGAATTGATTATGCTCCCCGGCAGATTGAAGATGTTTACTATTTGCGTATTCTGCTTAATGTTGTAACTGATCCTATCAGTTTTTATGACATTAAAACATACAAAGAAGTTTTATATCCTGGCTACAAAGAGGCTTGTTATGCTAGGGGTTTGTTAGAATCTGACTAGGAGTATATTGATGATGTAGTTAGGAGAAGTTTTGCTAGTTCGCCAAGCTTTCTTCGTCAGGTTTTTGTTGTCATGCTTATGTCAGATAGTTTAACTAATCCAGAGGTTGTTTGGGATCATACTTGGAAAATTCTCTCTGAAGACATTGAGTATAATAGAAGACGATATTTAGATAGGCCAGGTTCGGTTTTTAAAATAAGTATGGTGTTTTTAAAAAAAATTATATATAGTATACAATGTACTTTATAAATAATCGTGATGACATTTGATTTCTATTTTGTGTTTGACAGGATTGTGCTTAAGTGATGAATATAAAAACAAATATGCTCTTCAAGAAATTGAGAAGATAGTGAAAAGTAATGGAAGTTCATTATCATTTTACAATAATATGCCAAAGGACTTTAGAGATGGTGGTTATGTCGGCAATGTTTTGATTTTGGATGAGACGAACTATAACTGTGAAGAATTGAAAGCAAGCCATGATGAAGACATTAAAAATCTTACTGAAGAGCAAAAAAAGGTTTATAATGAGATAATTGGAGATGTGTTACGGAAAGAAGGTGGAGTTTTCTTCGTTTATGGATTTGGTGGAACTGGGAAGACATTTCTTTGGAGAATTCTTTCTGCCGCAATCCAATATAGAGGTGATATTGTTCTTAATGTTGCATCCAGTGGTATCGCGTCTCTTTTGTTACCTGGTGGTAGAACAGCTCATAGTAGATTTGGAATACCTATAAACCCTGATGAGTTTTCAACATGCCATATGACACATGGAACATATCTTACTGAGTTAGTGAAGAAGGCAGATCTAATCATTTGGGACGAAGCACCTATGGAGAGCAAGCACTGTTTTGAGCCTTTAGACCGTAGCCTAAATGATCTTTTTGGGAATAAAACTGAAAAGTTGTTTGCTGGGAAAGTTGTTGTGTTTGGAGGTGACTTCAGACAGGTACTTCCTGTAATACCTGGAGCTGGTAGGGCTGAGATAGTTATGGCTTCACTAAATGAATCCTATATATGGGATAACTGCAAAGTGTTGAAGCTCACCAAGAACATGCGACTTCTTTCCAACAATCTGTCTGCAAAGGAGGCAAAGGAGCTTGAAGACTTTTCTAATTGGATATTATCCGTTGGAGATGGTAAGATTTCTGAACCAAATGATGGTGAGGCTTTAATAGATATTCCAGAAGAATTTCTTATTACTGACTCCGACGAACCAATTGAAGCTATCAGCAAAGAAGTATATGGAGATACAGCTTCCTTACAAGAGGGTAATGATCCTAAGTTTTTCCAGGAAAGAGCTATTCTATGTCCTACGAATGATGATGTCAATAGGATTAATGATCATATGCTGGATAAACTAAAAGGTATGTTCTCAAAGTTGGTTACATTTCGTCTATTCTTCAAGTTTTAATAATTTCAATGAATATCTTTTTCTTAGTCATTTTTTTAATATAACACGATAGGAAAGGATTTACCTAAGTGTTGATTCTATTGATCCTACCGATCTAAGCTCAGTTAATAATGAAGCTCTAGGACCTTATTTTTTAAACCAAATCAAGGCATCTGGATTACTCAACCATAGTTTAAGACTAAAGATTGGTTGTCCAGTTATGTTGTTAAGGAACATTAATCCTATGGGAGAGTTAATGAATGGTACTAGACTTCAAATTACTCAGATGGCAGATTTTATTGTGGAGGCTAGAGTTATAACTGGTGAAAAGGTTGGAGTTAAAGTTTTAATACCTAGATTGTTGATAACACCATCAAATCTCAGACTACCTTTCAAGATGCGTAGAAGACAGTTGCCACTTTCTGTTGCATTTGCGATGACAATCAACAAGAATCAAGGTCAATCACTATCTCAGGTTGGTCTATTTTTATCTAGGCCTGTGTTTTCACACGGACAACTCTATGTCACTATTTCTAGAGTTACATCAAAGAGAGGATTGAAAGTTCTAATCGTTGACAAAGAAAGAAAGTCACAGAAGAAAACTATGAATGTTGTGTTCAAAGAAATTTTCCAAAAGCTCAACAAGCAGGGAAATATATGAATCAGTATATGTAGATCTATATGTTTCCCTTTCTGTTTTTTTTTAAATTACATAAAACTTATTTCCATTTTTTTGTATACACGATTTATAGAATTTTTGCTCTATTTTGTAATATACTATATTGATATTCCACCATTAAAACTATAAAAGACAACAATAAAAATTTCGGATCCCAATCCACCATTTTTATAAATTGTTAAGATTTTTACAAAAATACTTTGTATGCGCTCACGCGCGGATCGTGAATCTAGCTAACCCATTAATCTATTAGAACCAATAATGTAAGTCCATTACATTGGGTTTTCCCATTAGTATTTACCAATTGACACTGCTAATAATATTGCTAAATATATAATTTGTCTCAAATTAAATTTTATGAATTTATGTTACCATCCTATCTTGTCACATTTTCGAATAAGAACAAAAGTTTATGTGTTTTTTAATTGTACAGCGAGAATTCAGGACCAAAAATAGGACAAAAAAGGATGGGATATACTGAAATTTTTGAAACTTCTGCTACCATCTCATCTTGTCTCATTTTCAAACAAAAACAAAAATTTATATCATATGTGAATGCATTTCCATTACAAAGCGAGAATTTAGGACCATAATGAAACCAAAAAAAATGATGGAATGGGAAGAAAAACCATAATAAGGTGAAGAAAAATCTGAATAAAAAGTAGAAGTTAAAGAATACGAAGAAAAAGAAGAATAAAAAAATCATTTTGTTTGGTTTCATATTTTTTTTTGAAATAATTGAGTTATGTGTATCTTCTATTTCTCGTAATATTTAATTTTCTAACATATTAAAACATTCTTTCAAAAATTAAAAAAAATTATAAATATATTATTCAACTATGTAGACCAATTAAATTTTATTATTAAGTATTATAATTAGCTAATTTTTTAATAAAAATCTCATATCCACACATACGTGCGAGCTAACCACCTAGTAACAAATATAATCAAATTTTCTCCGGGTTTTCTGAAAACGAGTTTTCTGAAAACGTTCCGGCGGGAAAATAGAAAGGGGGTTAGGGTTTATCGACCTATTATTCTGTTCACACAGCGAAGAGAAATCGAGACACAAAATTAAATGGACATGATGAAAGTGACGAGAGACAACTAGCAAGCCGTCGCTGGAGAAGCCTCGAGCAGCCGCCGAAAGAGGCAACGGATTGCCGAAGATGAAGCAGAACCCGTACAGGAAGGAGGAGGAGGCGCGAATGGTGGAGGAGCGGCGAGTGGAAATCAGAATAGAAACAGCGAGGAGGTGATAACGACGGTGGTGCGATCTAGATCATCTCGACTGTCCCGGTTGCTGCCACGCACTAGTGACTCCGATCTTTCAGGTTTTGCTTCTTATCTCTTTCTACCTTCGCGATTGCTTCTTCTTCCTGATTGATAATCGTATGGTTGATTCAGATTTCCCAAAAAACTGTTGTGGTTTATGCATTTTTAGAGATGGGTTTAGCATCCCTCTAAAAAGCCCTTCATAAATCCAGCTCGGCCCATTGATATAAGACGATGGGCCCATTAGACGGCCAACAGGTCAGGTCGGCGCCGCCATCAGAAAGAGTCCGACTATAGGGTTAGTTTCCCGGAGAAAAGGGAAAACTTTCCCTTAAGAATAGGGAGGTCGGCCCGAAGAAAAAAGAAGATTTCCTTTTTCCCGAAAAGGAAGGAGCTCGTTTAAGCCGACTTCCATTCGTTATAAATAGGTGTCAACCCTTATTGTGCACGAGATCCGCAATTCAACTCTCGAGACCTAGGGCAAACTCTGCTACGACATAAGCTTTAGATCTCGATTTATCATTCAAAGGTTTAGGTCGGCGTTCTTATTCCGACGACCTAACCACCGTTGTATCATCTCCGAGCTCCGGCTTAAATCAATAAAGACTTACTCTTTTCCCCACAAACTTCTATTCTTTCCTTAGATCGGATTTTAGTTCTTACAATTGGCGCCGACTGTGGGGAAAAGAGAGAATAAGTTCATTGAAAAGCTAAATAGCTCGAAGATGGACGGCGTCCTCTGGTCCTTATCTCATGGCTGCGAAGCAATGGTTCCGGCCGAAGTCAACGTTTCTAGCATTCGCCGAGCTATAATGCCCGAGAACCCCGAGGTGAACGACGTCGCGCTCTTCGAGAACCTCGACACCGTCGAAGAACTACGTGACCTGGCACTCCTTCGAATGCAAAACTACCAAAATTAGGTCTCGCAATATTACAACAAGAAGGTCCGCCATAGAAATTTCAACCAAGGAGACCTCGTCCTTAGAAATGTGTATGAAAACACGAAGGAATGGGGCGCAGGCAAGCTCGGAGCTAATTGGGAGGGCCCCTACATCATCACCAAGGTCGTGAAGCCCGGTGTCTACCGCTTAGAAACAACTACGGGCGACGAAGTCCCACGGGCGTGGAATTCGATGAGCCTCAAACGCTTCTACTCTTAAGCCCGACCTCTCAGCCCGGCACTCTTACGGCCGGTAACTACGCAAAAAAAAAAAAAAAAAA